>OU015467.1:31866064-32573564 GCA_907164805.1 Brachyptera putata
AATTTGTGTAATAATTATGCTATATCACTTTTCAGAAATCTTAGTTCATATTTATGTATTTGTTATTACGTTCATTATTGTAATTTGAAATTTAATTAGTATGAAGAAAAATTAAAAATTGTTTGAATACTCATAATATTTGTCGTGTTTTACCAACCTGGACTGAAGCCCACGTATAAATTATTCCCCAGTGCCAACATACCTGAGCTGGGATTCTCCCGAAGGAGCGTGCCCGTTCCCCTGGTGATTCTGGTCCTCCATGTCAAGTCATGAGCGATCAGAAGATCCCACCATATGCTGGACACTGTGCTTCCGATTCACTGACACCAAACAGCTCCAGCGCGCATGCGCACCTGTCTATAACTCCTTTCACTGCTACCACTTTCTCTCCGGATAAAAACCAAGTGATATTCAGTCATAATACTGGCGGTGTTTTGCCAAGTTGACCTTAGTGACATTTTTTTATTTTTGAAATAGAATATTGCCTTTTTAAGGCCCGGTTTTACGAATTGTTAGTGGGTTAACTTGTTATCACCCTTGGTTACATATGTTATTTTCGTACCTTTAACTGATAGTTAGTGGTATTACCAAGTTCAGTTATTTATCGGAGAGTTGGTGGAAACAAATAACATGGGTAACCATGGTGATAACAACTTTGAATGACCAGTTGGAGCTACTCCCACGTTGGTAATACGTTCGTAAAACTGGGCCCAAGTTGAGCTTATATTTTGATACAATGTTATATTTATGTTTAAAAAAATGTGTTACGTAAAAAAATTTACGTAAGTGCATAGTAACTAGGGCAAAAACATGTTGACTTGGATTTGCCAGGCCCAAGTCCTATTAGTTCCTTCTACGTCTCCTCTGTCTGATTCTGCTCTTCCTCTTCCATCTCACCTCTTCCTCTTCCATCTCACCTTTCCACCACCTCCTCCTCCACTTCCATCTCACCTCTTCTCACCACCTCCTCTTCCTCTTCCATCTCACCTCTTCTCACCACCTCCTCCTCCTCTTCCATCTCACCTCCTCTCACCACCTCCTCCTCCACTTCCATCTCACCTCTTCTCACCACCTCCTCCTCCACTTCCATCTCACGTCTTCTCACCACCTCCTCCTCCTCTTCCATCTCACCTCTTCTCACCACCTCCTCCTCCTCTTCCATCTCACCTCCTCTCACCACCTCCTCCTCCACTTCCATCTCACCTCCTCTCACCACCTCCTCCTCCTCCTCTTCCATCTCACCTCTTCTCACCGCCTCCTCTTCCATCTCACCTCTTCCCACCACCTCCTCCTCCTCTTCCATCTCACCTCCTCCTCCACTTCCATCTCACCTCTTCTCACCACCTCCTCCTCTTCCATCTCACCTCATCTCACCGCCTCCTCCACTTATCTCTGTTCTTCCACCGTCGCTCTGAATGTCGAGTGTTGTAGGTAATATGAATGTTTGGCTTGATTATTAGCTAGAGTTCTTGTCTCTTGGAGCTAGCTAGCCCTAGCAAGTTATTTCAAGTGTTTTATGGTCATGACTGTCAATGACTTAACATGTTCGAGTGTTCCATACAAACTAGACTCGTGTTTGACTGTCTCTAATATTATATAGAATATTTATATTAACAACTCGATATCACCACATAATAACGTTATGCTGTTGTTTATTGATCTAGCATCATTGCCAATTTACATGCTACAAGTATACACATGCATACAGATCGAGTCATCCAATCATAATTCACAGAATATCATTATAAATTGATCACAATTGTAGAAAAATAATTACTTAAAAATAGTTATTATAATTGAACTAAACGTGGTGATGATAATTCATTCATAGATAATAAAAGGTTATCACTTATCACCATAGAATCATTTTATTTAATTATAAGTAAAAATGGAATATGTGGATATATTCACCTATCGATAAAATTCTATTGATATTGAAAAGGTCCATAAATCTGAAATCTTTTCAGCTTGGTCCCAATATTTAATTACCTCATAAGCCTTAGAGACTAGTTCACCCTCTTTAATGATTTTGAAACGGTCTCTAAACCTAGTAACATTTTTATGTATTCTAACTTCATTAAGGATCCTATTAAAATTATAATACCCTCCACTGTTGTCTTCTTTGCTTATAGCTCTTTTCACATGCAAGTTATTTCGATATCTCAAAGTATATTTATTATTAACTTGCTTATTGTAATTTAATGTATCTGTAAAATATCGGGGAACTTATCCCTCGATATTCAGCAGAGACGATAAAGCAGTCCTATTATTAAGTAGTATTCAGAATGATTCTTTGATTAATGTTAAGCCATTTTCTAAGTATGTAAATATGTCCTACATAATCTCAAAGTCTCTTTATTCTCTGTTTATTCAGATATATAGAATTTTAAACTTAAATAATGTATCATTTATTTTATGTATTGTTATTGTTACGTACAATGTAGATTAGCAAAAATGCTCAACTATTAAAATTCTATTCTATATTCAAGAAGTGGCGGGGACGGAAATGGGTTATCAATCCGCGCAAACTGCGTGCGCCTTGAGCTTGTGACCACTAGCGCTGAACTTGTCCACTTTCGGAAACCCCAAACAGGTAGTAACTTCCGGCCGCAACACGCTGTGAAATTTGCTGAAAAGTTTTGTTCACCGCATTTAGACCTCAAAATACAGGTATGTAAGCTATAATTTCACTATGTAATTATCTATTATGAGAAGTGTGCATTTTTCATCTCTAGCGAACGAAAGAAAATACGTTAGATTGAGTATGTATTGTAGAAATAGCTTCGTTTGCTCGACTCATCTCTGCGTCGTAGGCCGTACCATACTTCTGGCTACGCCAAGGCATAAGGCCGGGAAGTTTTGTAGTCAGAACCATATTTTTACTATTAGATGTGTGTAACTTCCCACATAAATACAATTTAAGTACATATTGGTCTATTGACGAGAGTTTTGAAGCATTTGGGAGGCTAAAACGCATATAAATGTCCTGGAAACATGATGTGCGTTCCTTGAATTTGTGCACGCATCCGATAAGGCCTATAGTTGGGTAATGTAAATGGCGGCACAAGACCATTGCTTACTGCAGCAGACAGGTCTATGCAGGCTTAGTTACTATCTTGAGTAAATAGCCGTTAGCTTGAACAAATGAGCATACCTGCGTCATCTAGAAAACCCCTTATCTTCATGAGCTTGTTCATGAACTAGCATGTAGTGAAGATCTTCATTTCATAATATTTGTTGGGTCTAGGGTAGGCCTAGTCAATGTGTCTGTGCAGTGTATATTTGGGTGAGATTGTCATAATATAGTGCATCTTGACCAATTTTTTTTCCTATCTGAAAATTGATGTTTCCTAGTAGATCTGAATTAGATCTATTGAACGAAGCCACCACATGATGGAAGTTTTGAGCGTTTAATAGTATAAAATTCCCTCGAACATTGTAGATTATGCGTGAAGGTACCGGTACCTATGAAAATGTGTCATTTATTGTAAAAAAAAGTGCATCAGAATAGTTGAATGGGTTGCTAAAGGATGGAAAAAAATCGCCTATTACCTTGGGTAAGGCCAATAGCATTTTTATATAGTTTTGAGAACTGAATAAACAAATGGAATTGGGCATGATGCGTAAGGTGTCTGTGACCATATTACCGATATTTGTGTAATTTGTATAATTTCTGTTTTTTTCAGCAAATAGGCCTATATCAAGAGGTTAATATTTATATTCGAATCTATATTTTGAGAAAATAATACAAGATGGACGACAAAGACATGTCAATTCCCAACGATGACCCCACAGTCATACTCACCATTCGCCTGATGATGCAGGGAAAGGTAAGCCTATGTCTTAACTAATCAATGTTTACTGGGCTTGACAACTTTTTGTGTGCCGTATTGTCAACCTCATTTTGTGTAGGCCTATCAATTTTCTTCAGTCTTGTTTAGGAACAAAGCCCCTGATTCACAGTATACCTGTAGGCCTACTAAGGTACTTACTATAAGCCCTACTAGTACTAATAAATATCAATGTAAAATATAAAAATCTCAAGTTACATTGAGTTTGCATATTTGCCACTGATTAAAATAACGGATCCGATTACTGAATTGTTTTTGGAGAAGAAACCCAAATATGAGGCAATTTCTATGTTGATTTTGAATTTTCGATTGTTGATTTTTCCATTCATCTTTAGTACCTCATTCAGTCCGAGGAGGCCTATGTTCAGTTTCTACTTGAATCTCTTATACAGTAGGCCTACCTACTACTTTATAACTAGTCGACTAGTATCAGATTGTGACATCATCTTGGAATATTAACCTTCGAGTGCTATTTTGCCAGTGATTAAGATAACGGATCCGATTACTGAATTGTTTTTGGAGAGGAAACCGAATATGAGGCAATGTTTTGGTATTTATAAACTTGTGCAAATCACGCATGTTTGAAGTCGTCATTCTTACATTTGTCGATTCTCATTAGTTGTGGTTGTCCTCTCACCATATAGGCCTATCCTTCATCTTTCGAGTGCTATTTTGCCAGTGATTAAAATAACGGATCCGATTACTGAATTGTTATTGGAGAAGAAACCCAAATATGAGGCAATATTTCGGCATCTTTTAACCCCCCCTCTCTGTGGCTCATTCAGCTAAGGCAGTGCTTTAGTTGGGAGCCGACTGGGCAAAGAGACGAGTTGTGTCGTCATTTGTGCCCCAAAATAAAATGGCCATCGCTGAGGTCAGGTGTTATTATTACGTACATTTTCAATGCTTCTATGCAAATATTGATAATTAGATATCGGAGGCCTATTCATTGTTCTCGGGAGGTGTGGTCAAATGTCTTGGAATATCTTTCGATTACATTTGCTTCTTTGCCAATGATTAAAACAACGGATCCGATTACTGAAACGTTGGTGGAGAAAATTCCGAATATGAGGCAATAAATTATTCACGTAGTAGTTTGATTCGAAACCGAAATATGTGCGTCCTCGAAATAAGCTGCCGGCAACCAGTGTTCTGCTTTGGATATGGCAATGGGTTCTAGTCCAACATATGGCATGGGTTTTTGTAATGATCAGCTCGTTCATACCCGTTGAAATAATTCAGTTCGTGGGAGTACTTCGATATCTTACAATAATACCGTAATTTAAAAGAAGGTTTTTGCCTAGTAGGTCTATTCGGAAGATATTTTCCTTATTCCATTCTATTCGATTGTTGATTTTATTTTAGAATAGTTCAATTGCGACTGATTATGTGGCTCGACTTTTATCTTGGAATATTAGCCGTAGATTGCGTTCGCTTGTTTGCCGATGATTAAAACAACGGATCCGATTTCTGAAACGTTGGTGGAGAAAAACCCCGTATATGAGGCAACGAGAAGATCACATATTCCAGTGTCGAGTGTAGTTCCTAATTGGCATGTTATATTGGTTAGTAAATATATTACTGGTATCATATACATGTTTATATACAATCATATTAAGCCCGCTTGGGCGCTTGTACAAGCTGACAGCGTATCAACTTGTAATCAACCTTATTTTACATAGTCCCAATCTTTTTCAATTATTCGTACCTAGATTAATACGTAGCTTATTCGTAAGGGTACCTGAAAGTTTGTAAAACCTGATCTTAGAATACAAACTTTAATTTAATATTTTTAAAATGAGAATAACAATAGATCTGAAGTGTTCATGTATAAACATCAGTATTACATTTTATCATACGCTCGATTCGACGTGGCATGTAGAAAGGAAATGAAATGACACGTATTTCTATTCCCTTTTATCTGATTATTTTATCGTGGGTGTCGGTTTCAAGGATACAGATATGCCTTCATGGAGAATATTATCATCATAATATGTTCTGTATTTTTTATATATGTAGTTTGTAATCTATATTTGGTTCATTGTTTAACAAAAACCAATGAGGAAGTTCAACATGTTGATTTAATTTTATCTATTGTTTTTATTTTTTACCCTTGACTGGTTTTTCGCTAGGCTAGTGTAAGCTAAAAATATATTTAAATCTGACTCGTTGGGTTCTCTAGCTGCTAGATTTAGACTACATTTCATGCCTGGAATTTGTTAGCAGAAACCTCTTCGACTTGAGTATAAATACAACATTTGGAAGCTTATTTTGTTTTCCCGTTCAAAGATATTCAATAAACAAGAGTCACGTATGTAGGTAATTAATTAGGTAAACTATCCATTGTTCAATTGCTGGCATCTGTTCATTCTACTCCCAACCCCCCCCCCCCCCCCCCCCCTCCCTCCCTCACCTGCTTGACACAATGCTGTGTTGAAGGTATTGACTTGATAATCAATATTCTGTAACAGCCCTGTGCTGCTATATAGGTAAATTGCAACCATGTCGACTGATTTGTTTGGCTCACACACACTGCCGTCAAGTTGAAGGTCAAGCTACTATATCCAGGCTTGTTAGTAGGCTGACAATGTATACGTACTGTCTTTGTATATTCTTGCAAAGAAATGTATTGAAACAATTCAATAGGCTCATTTTTCATCATGGAAAAGCAACCTTCCGAAGAGTGTATTAGTGAATGTATGACGAGAGTCTATTGCCCTACTCTTTCAGTGGTTTTTACTACCAATGTTTAATAAACTACCTCTCCTGATCAAAGATGCAAACAGCAGGCCCGAGTACAAAACAAAGACAGTTGAATTTCTCAAAACGAATCAGTGTTTTACGAACAAATCAGTCTTACAAATCTGCATTAAGGGTTATTGACCAGATTATTCAATGGACTAGTTTTTCTCTATCTACATGTACTTTCCTGACTTTGATGATATCATTCAAGTGGTTTTAATCTGCTTTTAATAATTATACCTGACAACGTTTATACAATTTTCGAATTGTGCTTTATAAGAAACAGCAATAAATGATGAATAGAAGTATATCTGAACACGAAATGAATATATCTAGCCTGATAGCGTCAACCACAAAATTCTTATCAGCTCTTACATCCTTGTATTGACCAGGCTTACATTTGTCCTTATGCTGGGTTTCCATGCACGCGCGTCATGGCGGCTCAAAGTCGCGACACTTGTCCCTGATTGGTCAGTAAAGGAATTGTCTGCTGTCTCGCGATATGGCATCGCGCGTCATGAGAATCGCGTGCATGGAAATCCAGCTTTAAGGTCGCCAAAATATTCGACTTCTTAGAAAGGAGAAGTGATCAAAAATACCATTGAGCTAGACAATTGTATAAGGAAATTAAATCTAATGAGAAAGGTCAGGCCTTTTTGTTTTATGCAGGCCGATGATAATTTTTTATTATTTTCATCTTTGTAACTTGTGTTTGTTTTTCTGCATTTCCAGGAGGTTGGTAGTATTATCGGCAAGAAGGGAGAGATTGTGAAGCGATTCCGTGAAGAGTCCGGCGCCCGCATCAACATCTCCGACGGGACTTGCCCGGAACGAATTGTTACCGTGACCGGACCGACAAATGCCATCTTCAAAGCGTTCACGCTCATCTGCAAGAAGATTGAGGAGGTGCGTAACTTTCGTGATATTCTCAATATTATATTTTAATTGTGATTCTATTTGGTCATTAGTGGTCTGAAAATCGGTTCCATAGAAGGAATTTTTGAAGATATAAATCTTGTATGCCTATGGTCTTTTACAGTATAAACAAACTGTTTTTTGTATCAATATTGGTCTTATTCCATAGTTTGTTGAAACTATACAATGCATCAGTTGGGCTTGCAAAGGTTCTGATCGAATATGCCTACGGTATCACTTACAATATGGCCAAGTCCCAATGTTTGCTAAAACCTAGATGTTGGTCGGGTCACTACTAGCGGTATCCCATGTTTGCTGGCTTCTTCTTGATTGTCTAGTGTAATAACGGAATGATCGAGGCCTAAAATAAATTTATATTCCATGTCCCAACTGTCAGGACTGATGCACTATTTGATTTGATTGTAAACGTAGATTTCTTGAGGAGCATCGCTGCATACGTAGGTTAGGCTACAATTATTCGTCTTTAACCTACACAATTGCATAGATCTATAATTAAAAATATGCACGTCATATGTTTACAGTACCGACTCAAGTTGGTGTGCATGATCATGCATAGCTGTCGAAAGTATTCATTCAACCTGAATGCCGTTTCATCATTTTCATTAATCGTCATCGTTGAATGTCGCGTTACTGCAGGCTAGCCGCTTGATTTGCATGGTATCGTATTTGCGTTGCGTGTCGTCTTACCTCAGAGTATAATTGCCCAACGGGTTGTTCTGAACGCCCAGTGGTGTTGCCAGTTCCAGGAGATGCAGGGTGGGCCGAACAACTCCGGCTCCGGAGTGCCCCGGCCTCCGATCACCCTTCGTCTCATCATGCCCGCCTCTCAGTGCGGCTCGCTGATCGGGAAGGGCGGCAGCAAGATCAGGGAGATCCGGGAGGTGACGGGAGCGTCGATACAGGTGGCCGCGGAGATGCTGGCCAACTCGACGGAGCGCGCGGTGACCATCTCGGGTACTAGCGAGGCGATCACCCAGTGCATCTACCACATATGCTGCGTCATGCTGGAGGTGAGTGGCGCGTTGCCGTGATAACGATGTTGATTTATTCCATTACGTTAATTGGGTGAGGAGCACCAGCTTACGGATGTTCATAAGTAGATAGGCCTACTCTTGGTGGAGAGCTGATTGAAGAACGCAGATTGTTGATTGTTTCGACTTTACGGTTATTTACTACCTAGTACCTACTATACAGCGATCAAGGCAATAGCTGAAACGTCGAAACCTGCCTAATCATGTCTTGCGAGTTTATTTTAAAATGTTATTCTATTGCTCGCTGTGCAATTTTTTCCAAAGTTCATTTTCTCCAATCTATTATTTTTTATCGTTGCCCCATGGGCCCTTTTCTCCAGGTCCATCACTGACTCCGACATTATTTGTGGCCAATCTAGAATAATATTATTGTCTTTCAATTTTCCTGCTTTGTATACCACCGTAGACATTACCCATTTACCGATACATTTCAAGTATTATGTTCTACTTTTTGATTCTTCAACGTTGGTGAACTGCTAACTGCAGTGCGTTACACAAGATCTAAAACTACGGCGTAGCACATCCACAATATTCAGCAGCTCTATATCAACTTCATTACGTTCAATTAGGCTTATAAAAGATGTTTGTAATCAACACTTCAACAGCTTACCTATTATTATATTATTGTATGCCTAATGTGATGTTTGTTTGTTGCAGTCTCCACCGAAGGGCGCCACCGTTGCCTACCGGCCGAATTCAAACGCAAGTCCGGTCATTCTCGCTGGCGGCCAAGCGTACACGATCCAGGGCAACTACGCAATGCCTGCGCACGGTGACGTAAGTGTAGCGACCCATTCTTAACGCCATCCATCTACAAGCATTGGTAGTAACTGTAGTCACCGTTGGGCGTGGGTTCGAGTCCCGCAAAAGGCACTGTGACGTTTACAGCACTGTTGCAGTTTTATTTATTCATTCAATTATTCTTTTAAACCTCTTCCGAGGAATTCGGAATGGTTTTACATTTGCTATCTTGAGAAGTGCTTGTAAACTGGTAATAGCCCGACAATTGATCAACTTTGAGCGTTATGTAGTTTAGGCCCTAATCTTAGTTACGTTATTCCGTCACACAGTTGTCGATGCCTTGCATGTTTCTAGATCGTTCGAGGTTCTAGTGTTGACTTGCTTTATATCGGCGGCACTGGCTTGACTATACAGTGCCACCTCAATCAGTCGGTTCCAGAACCATTGTTTTCCCGCCCAACCTACTCTACTCCCATATAACGAACCAATATTGAATTTTTCCCTCAGGTCAGTTTCCTGGTCCATTCGAAACTGATCGAGCTTTCACTATATCACATTCTTATCGTGGTGTGAATAACCTACAATATTGCCCACCATAAATAGAAATTTGATCGTTACATTGTCGATCATTGATCAGAAATACTATTTTGAAAACACTGTAGCTGCATGCATGCTCTTTTGTGTTTTTTAATTTAATTTCACCCAATCTGTGTGTCAAATTGATTGAATCGTAGATGTGTACCGTAGTTCAACCTCTAATCGCTAGTCGCCACACATTCGAATCCTTTTGCCAACAGCTTGTGCTTGAACATTCAAAGTAGTGAACACACGAGAATGAGACCCGTTTGTACTCCGACATAACCTGTTTGTGCTTGCGTGAGATGCATGTAAATGTGTAGGGTTAATGCGTTTTTTCAGAGACACTCCCCATTTGGAGGATCAAGGGATAATTTCTCGAATTCTGACTCCTTCCAGCAGATGGGGATGGGCAACTCTGGCCTAGCCGGGCTGGCAGCTCTTGGGCTCGGCGGGCTGACCGCTCCCAGTAGCGGCGGGCTAAACCCGGCAGGTAAAGCAATCTTGCATTTCACCGATATTATTTCCACACGTTTTCAAGACCGATGAATATTTGTCATATGAGTTGTTAACTGAATGGTATCAACTGGAATCTGTTTGTTCATCTCTGCATGCCTACTCAGTTACAAGTCTTATTATTATAATTTACCACAAACATACTTACTAGATTGAAAAATTGATGATCCAATAGCTTGCTGTAGAGAACTCCTTTCTTGTTTATATTTATTTGGTTCAGCAACTCTTGATTGAGATTTGTTGGCATCAGTGTTTGATTGTTACTTACATCGCACGTACTTCCGTTATTTTAGCACTTGCGGCGTTGGCTGGCAGCCAATTGCGGACAAACAATCATGTCCGCAATCAACCCGGTGCCAACTTGCAGACACACGAAATGACGGTGCCCAACGAACTGATCGGTTGCATCATTGGCAAGGGAGGTACCAAGATCGCAGAAATCAGGTAAAATCACACGCAAAAACATTCAAAAGAATTGGACGAAATCTGAATTGAAATGTTGCATGGACTCGTTCGTTACCGTACTATAACGTTGTTTTCGTATTGTAGACAAATCAGCGGTGCCATGATCCGTATTTCCAACTGTGAGGAGCGCGAGGGTGGCGCCACCGACCGTACCATCACGATCACCGGCAATCAGGACTCGGTGGCGCTGGCGCAGTATCTGATCAACATGAGGTAAGAGCCGACATTTTCTCCTCGGTAGTCGTAGATAGTTGGGCTAATTCCCGCAGTCGTTTTGCCAGGCAACAATTGACAGTTCGACATCTGTTTAGATTTGTGTTGAAAGAGGTGCGACAGGTTTACGTGTAGGCCAATTAATGGTCATGTTAGATAAGGGGGAATCATTCATATGCGACAGACGTACACCATTGCCAAGTTTTATCATTTGTAAATTCGTTTCAAGTCATTCGTCAATTTCAACTTAGTTGCTTGAATAATTATATTCTGCATAGAGTAGCTACGTTTTGATTCTTATTGCTTCATATATTTTGGCTGTAACCATCTCTGCTGCTTATCAGTTCTGTTCGTATAATACATTGTTATACAGTGAAACCTCTGTCCATCAGTTTGTGAGGGACCAGGAACATTAAACCATCCATGCAGGAAAACAATCGATCCAGGAAAATTTTGATTATATGGGAGTGGGGTGAGGATGAATGACTGATACAAGCAGGAAAACGATGGATCCGGGAGGTTTCAATGTATTGATTTTGTCTGCAATGTTGCTGTGTGTGGTATTCATCATTCAGACTTTGTTTTGATATTGATTTAATTTTTCATCCCAAGTGTAAACAGTTACTCCTTTGTAATTGTGCAGTTCACAATTTACTAACACCAAATTTGGTTGAAACAATGTATTTTTGTAACATTATTCAGCTCAAAATCACTTGTATCGTTTGTAAAAACGTGACCTACGTACCTAACCAGGATCGTAACGATTCTCTCCTTTCCGTCTCTCGGAAGTATTGAACTAATGTCGAGGCCACTGTCTGGCCTGTTTGTGCGCACGTAAACGTTGAGCTAGTCGTAGACCTAGTCGTAAGATTTCAGCTCGGCAACACGGAAGATGAAAACTGAAGAAGCGTCGGCACGTGGATCTGCTCTACTCGTCGAGGCCGTTTCTAACCTCACTTCTTTCCAGGGTCCCACACTTATCTCTACTACAATTCTTTTATTCCTTGCCGATCTCACCGGAACACTCATGTCTGCCGTTCAAGGTTCCCAGAGTCCTTGGCATAACTCCGCCCCGGATTGTACCGCAACGTATGTAACCGTTATGCCAACGAGGAAATAACGTGCGTCTACTAAATTTAAAATGAATCAAGCGCCCAGTTCGTTATTAAATTCATGTGTGGTTTGAGTATGCAATGTGATGAAATTTAAAGGAATGATGCGTAGTGTCGGGGATTGTAATGTGTATAGAATGGAATAAGCGTGCGCGCTCTTTTGAATTTAAACGTTATTTCTTTGTCGGCATCGTCTGTAATCCCTTCACCCTGCCTCAATGAAAACTGGTAGCTTTGCTTGTATTACTTGGTGTGCTCTCTTTTCTTTCCAATCGTCGAGGAATTATTCTCATATATGGCCTCGGACGGATGACTTTTGCCACATTTTTTCATGCTAGCTTCTCTGTATTATATCAAGTAGCTTTTGTTCAGTTTAGAACACCCACGTAGTTATAAATAGAATTCCTGATTGATTCCTGTAAATCTAAGTGTAGGAATTGATTGTCTTTATATCAATTAAGCACCAGAGTACTCGAACTGCACACACTAATTTGTGATATACATGCTTAGGCTAGATCAGCACTTTGCAGTTGGTGTAAATATAGTGAGAAATACGAATTAAGGTGTATTGTAGTCACTTACGTAAAAAAGTATTGAATTTTCATGTTATTCTGTGCAGATCTGTTTTAGAAGATTGACCATCTCTTTCAGTTCATGTTTTTTCAGTGGTGGTTAGATACGGTAAAGTTTGTGTCGAACAGACAGTAAGACTGTATTTTTACTGTTCTAACCTTACCTTACATAACCGTAAAATATATTGGCGCCCTTGACGAATAATTTACAACAAATTCAACTCTTCTCGTGTCTAGTAATGTTTCGTTGCATTGCGTCACACCAAGTAATCCTAGCTGCCGAAACGCTTCGTTAACAAAGCAACTCTTCCCACCCTTCTAACTGAAACTTATTATTTTAAGTTTGCCTCAAATCAAAATATTGATCCACCGTGCCACTCAATACTCATTCCACATGTTTTCTTTCCAGCTGAATATCACTAGTCATTTACCAAATAATTGAACCATGTACAAATATACCAAAGTTACTGGTCAGAGTTTGATGGGAGCAATGAATCGAGCTCATCTGTGTATTTGTATCCGTTGAATAAGGTCGTCGCCAACTGAGTAGTTGTAAAAACTTGGGTGAAATAATGAAGAATTATATAATCTTACTGAAACTTGATACTTTTGGAAGATACCGTTACGTTACTTTGTCGTGGACGATTATAATACCGTGAAAATATTACATCGGTGATATTTTTGTTTGTTATGTTGGAGATAAACTACTTTCATGGATACAATTATATGATATGTCTGCTCGATTCTTTGTTACCACACTCTTTGTCGAGTATCCCGCGTGTAAGTAACCTTGATTGTCAAAGTATTGTGACCTGTAGACGTGGCGTAAAACTTTGCCTCAAACTCGTTTTTTTTAAATGGAAGTGCACAATATCTTTGACTTCGAAAGTTATGCTCACAAAATCACTGTGTCTATCATTACTATTATTTTTATTGACCTAGTTATATCCCGTCTTTGAATACCGACCGTGCCTTGTGCAGTCCGCTACACGTTTTCTGTATCGGCTTGAAACCAGAACCCAGACCATTTCGTCCAGCTTTGTTCATCCTTGATAACTCGCGTGAAGGTCTCATTCATTACGTCATAGTTATCACCTTCTTCATGTGTTTACAGTCGGGTGGTATGCAAAACCAAATAGCACTTGATTAGTCAATCACTTTGAATCGACTTGATAAGATTAGACTACTTCTTGCAAAAAGTTCAAATGGTAATTAACCTAGTATACAACGCATTTATCCAATTTGAGAGTCCTGAGAATCACACTTCCTGCTTTGAATTTCCAAGATTATTTTGGTTGTTATAAAATCCCTGAACTGTGACCTACAAGATATTAATATCCGAATTAGACCGACTAAATAATAATTATTTTAAATAAATGACATTTCTTGTACCGGTACCTCACTTATCCAGCCAATCAAAAACCGTGTAGCGTTCCGCGCGTCGGTCCTCGGAGATCCTGCGCCAAATATATCCAACATTGTCTTTATTCTTTCCCTCCAGTGTTGAACTGCAGAAAGCTAACCTTGAGGCCCAAAATCCCGCCAACCAAGGTAGCGGTAATTCGACTCCCGGCGGCTCAGGTCCCAGCGGATCCTCTTCCGCGGCTGCATCCCCTCTCGCCTCGGCTCTCCCTCTGGCCCAGTTGCTCTCCAAACCCGGAGCCCTCAACGCCTTATCGTCGCTCAGCGCCCTCGGAGGGCTCACTGAGCTGCTCGGAGGCGGCGGAAACTCCGCGCCCGTGCAAACCACCGGCGTGCACCGCTCGCACAAGAACTACACTCCGCGGCTCCGTAGCCCGGGCGGCTCCATGGGACCCGCGGACAATTCTAAGCTCAAGTCTGAGAGGAGCAAGTTCGCTCCGTACTAGGATCCACGCTCGACTGTTATTTGCAGGCAGAAAAACCTTACTAATACATAGTCTTCGGTATCGGCTGAATACCGGCAATAACTAGCGTCGAGAGCAGTTTCATGTGCGAAACACGCGGCAGATTACCGTTTGCCGAGAAATGTAACCAACAGATCATTGTATTTTAATAATAGGCTACGCGGCGCGTCATCCCGTACCCTTTTGTTCACGATTTTTTTATGTATTGACGAGGTTTTTCTGGTGTGAATAATTTTTGATAAGCATTTTATTTTTAGTGGAATACTATATAAGCAAAAAACAAATCTCATTTCAATATGTACTGCTGTGAAGTAATTACTGTCTGTAGGATTTATTAGTTGTAAGATACCGACAGAGTTGTTTTGAGGTTAATATTTCCCTCGTACAGTCAACTAACTACCGTGACGAGTCTTTAATTACTGCAGCATCATAGCTACCAGTAGGGGTACTTAGAATAGTACTACGTATATTAATGTGTCATTCAGTAATTCTTAATTAAGTCAAGTTTTTGATGAATTTTCCATTCTTATCTCATTAATTGTTTACTAGTTTTTAGTCTAGATAAGTATAGTCCTTGAATCTAGACTAGGCCTATCCAATATTATTTCATAGTCATTTGCTCTAGGTAAGCATTCACAATATTTTCCGATCTACGAACTAGGCCTATAAATCGATTCTAAAGTGTTTTTCCATTTGTATTAGAAACCTTGAAGGTGAAGCGAGTTTTTTTTTCTAATGTACTGTCAGTTTATACAGTTAGCTGTGTATTATGCTTTTTTCATTACAGTTTACTCTTTACTTCCCTTTTCGATTTATTTGTATCGAGTAAAGTAGATATGCCAAACATATCATCAAGGAAGGTATTCAAGTACATTTATTTGGTCCTACACTTTTTATGTCCTTATATCGTCAACTGTCTTCAATATTATTACGTATTGATTAGGCATTGTCAGCGTTTTAATTGTCCAACATTGTAGACATTGTTCACAAAAATATATTTGTTCTTGTA
Organism: Brachyptera putata; assembly: GCA_907164805.1. Lineage (NCBI taxonomy): Eukaryota > Metazoa > Arthropoda > Insecta > Plecoptera > Taeniopterygidae > Brachyptera > Brachyptera putata. The sequence continues at coordinate 31,881,715 of OU015467.1, forward strand.
TCTCAAACAATAAAAAGTCGGTTCACATGAATCATGTGTGTATATTTAGTTTCTTATGTAACTATTTTAGGGTATGTATTACTTGTGATTACGTAGTAGTGTACAAAACACGTACAGTATAAAGCGTCCGTACACACAACATCACCACATCGTATTCGAGAATCGACATTCATTCTGCCGTCTCACGTAAGAAATTGCTCATCATTGATAGGAATATAACATGTTATCAATTTCAGTGTGTACTATGTAGTCTTCCTTTGTAGTGGGTAAGAGAGTGCAAACAAGTTGACAGAAAATTGAGTTACTTTATATTGTCATAGTAAGATGTTTTAGTAAACATTACCACTTCGTTATTTCAATTTTGATATTGGGCCTGATAAGCGTCCCACTGGAAATTTTGCAGCTGGTGATATTTTGTATGTTGAAACAATTGACGTGGGAAGGGTAGCCAGCTTACATCAATAGTTTATCGATAAACCGCTGGATGTGAAGCTCTCTGTCACTGCGATGTCAGCTATTTGACGTCACTCGTTCTCACCTGTTTTCAACTGAATACAGGTGTTGTAGCTTTGATAGTAATAACTAATTGACCATATTTCAGTAATTATCTAGAGCATTAACCAACTTTGCAATACGGTGAAAAAAAATCTAGAAAGATAGCCAACATAGCCCTGAAACTTTATTGTAAATATTAGTTCATTAATTACCGTATTTATTTCCTCAATTCTGGTTTCCATCACTTCATAGTTTCATAATCACCTGCTCATTCATACCCCGTATATCCTTGCTGTTGGTGGTGTCGTTAAGCAACAACAATCAATGAATAAATTACGATTCTACTAGAAGTTGTGTGTTGCCACTTTTATTGGATAGGATTGCTGCACTCGTGGTTCTGTTTGTTTGTCGAACAATGTGCCAACTTGTAAATTGACAGTTCTCAAACTTGAAGAAACCTATGCATTTAAAGCTAATGAAGGCTATGGCCATGATCTCACCAATGTTATGGTACAGCTAAATAGAAGCAGTTCTGCCAGAAATCGTATCGATCAGATGACGAGAGATAATCCGAACTGGAAACCCTGCATAAAAGTAGTCGTACTAGACAATATGAAGGGTACACGGGAATAACGATACAAGTCACACATTGTGAGTTCCGAGATCAATACAATTTCAGGTTCAAATCATGTTGTTTTTTTCTATAGAGCTCGATTTTCCATGGGCTTGATATCGTTGTGATCTAAAATCTTGATTCGTATTCAGAAAGCTTGCGAGAAACACTAGATATTAGGTGGCGTATCCAACTCATCTTTTCACAATAATGTGACTTGTATTGTCATTGAATGTGGCCAAGTTTCAACGAGGTGAAACTTGTTTCATACAACTACAATTAAAACGGCAAACATACTCAAATTTCCCCGCGGAGGAACAAAATGAAGTGGACGATTCGAGCCGAACTGATGCCATTTTATTTTGTTGTGCAGGTCGTGTATTTCAACAGCGGGATTTTCTGAAAACATTCAATCGGTCTGCAATCTTCCTATCTTGACGCGGTGGCTCAAGTCATTGTTTTTAGTAGACTTTGGCTGAAGATGACTGAAATGTACATCTGACGAGTAAACACTTTCAACCTACGCGTTCACTACCGGGTGGTATGTGAAAACTGGCGGATAATGATTGGAGCTTCCACAATGACGAGGTAAGAATGAAGAGAATTGCGGCTCAACTACTACCACCACCTATTAATAATTAACTACAACTAGTGAATTTAATCTTGCCCTAGGAACAAGCATGCAATAGATTGGTTGGATTAAGGAACAGACGATAATTTTAAGAGTCGATTTCAAGTTGAATTTACTGAATTTATTTAGAAATGTTTAATTATTTATCCTTCTAATGAAAAATTATAATTATAATGAATTACTAGAAGACTATTTATGATTTATTGCTTATATTTTTTGCTTTATTCATATTTTACTTGTACAATTGGTAGCAAGCCAATTGTACATGTTTGAAGGAAGCTGTCAACTCTTTTATAATGCTTTTTTTTTATTATTATACCTTTGAGTAGCGTAAGTCCCTAGTATCTGACAATTATTCATGTACATCTCTGTTGATGATATTTATTCTCTCAACAATTATTCGGCCTATTTTTTGCAGTGGTTAGCTTTATAAGAATACGCGGAGATGTGTGGTTAGTTATTGTGAATCACGTTCACTCTCGGACCCAAGTCTGTATGTTGTATGTCGTACGAGCACACTTGACATACCTTGGTTTCATGCTAACGTCACTGACTTGAGCCGTGTCATCACTATGTATCATTGCCGTAAGTCCATTACCAAGATGAGGTCTTTAGTTGCAGTCATCATTGAACTACGGATTCAATTGCTCGTGTCTCTCGCCTGCCCTCCCACCGATTTCATCAGCGGCGTATTTTGCACGATGAACGAGAAAATGGTCTAGATAGCTGACCACTGGCGGTCCCCCCTCAGCACAGTCGACCACTGAATAAGTTGGACGGTTGGGAACGACGTACATTGCTTGCATCAACACGTGTATCGTGTTTCTCACTTGGAACAGTTTTCCAGAGTCTCGTTGAAGTGGTTGCCAGAAGTTCAGTTCGGCTGCTCGCTTTTGCCATTTTTCGACAATTATTCGCGTGGAAAAAAATTGTATGCCTTCATTGAAGCTTGGACATAACAACTGTATTGAGGGTGTGCGTGCACGGTGCTTACAGAAATCGAGAAATGTATCTTGACTCATTTTTTCCATTTTCAAAAACCAGTGTAATTGAATGAAAAGTTCACATATCCAAGATAATTTCATGCTCTTTAATTGATATGACATTTCATTTTTGTGATTTATATCAGTTTTCAGATAATACGTCAATGAATTTCATCACATTCTTTTTATTTATTGACATATCATCTTATAACTGATTGAATTCACTGAGATTGAATCTCATATGAATTGAAGAGCATACAATTATCTTGGAGATGTGAACTTTTCATTCAATTACACCAATTTTTGAACATGGAAAAATCAGTAAGGGTGAATTTCTCTATTTTTATAAGCACTGTATGAAGTATGAACGCCCTTGAGCTTTCAGAGTCCCACATTCATGTCTTATTATTGTGAGTTGATTTGTCAGCGCTTATATTGGCCTACATACGTACATCTGAAGGTAATGGGTCTATAGCCCGTACTTACCAAGTAGGCCTACTCGTTACTAATATTGTTCTACTCTATTCCAGGTTTTAGAGAACTTGTTCTACGAGCTTGGGTTCTGTGGCAGGATGACAGAAATGCTATGAAGATACGGTGTTTTTGTTGATAGAATACAGTTATGTTGTGAAACTAAATGAATTAAATGTGTCGTAGACTATTGTATAATACACGGGACAAAACATTTGTCTTTAATGACTGTCTGAATACCCAGCGTTGCCCATCTAAGATAACCTGTAGGCCTACCTTGCCAATATCCCTTGAATTGCTGTCTATTCGTTATTATTGTTCGGTGGAGTATCAGTAAAATTATCAGAATTTATATGAGAAGTTGAAATGTCATCTCTGATATGATATATGATTCGATGAGCATGCTGAAGACTTCCATTTCACTCGCAGTTCTACAAAAATGAGGTATTTTTTTGTTAATGTGTATGAGGCACACAAGTCAGGTAAAGTAACCAGTCATCTTGAAACTTTTTCTGAACATCGTTAGATGCCGGTTAGCGGGTTATTGTGGAGTTATTATACACAATAATACTGGTAAATCGATATTTGAAAAATGTATTTAAATATATAGTTACATCAACACACTTCTGTGCGTAGCTCATAATCATCAAGCTATAGAGTACAGACAATTTCAGTCACCGTGATCAGCACATGGTCGATCTGGTTTTGCTCCGTACAAGCCTTCGCTCTTGATGTAGCTTATAACTGCGTCTGGAACGAGATATTTTACACTCTCTCCTCGGCTTAGGCTCCTGCGCACATTCTTTGCGCTGATTTCGTATGTTAACCAGTCGGGCACGACGATTATATTGGGCTGCAATAATTGAAGGAAGTTTTACGTGGGACAAATGCTGCAAACAGGAGATACGGGTGGGCCAGTGGCTAGCACGCTCAACCGTCATCCAGGGGTTTGATTTCCGGCATGATTGATCATCTTAAGAGTGGGTTTTAAAAGCCTGAGGCCACAAGCGTAGAACGTAAAGCTGTCCTCATTTAAGATGATTGTATTTTTATTTTTGATCATGCAAAATGTTTCCTGTCAACAGGATTGTTTTTATTTAGAGAATGTAAATGTTATTAGTTTTTTCATCAGAATCTTGTACCTGTACATTATGGAATGTTTTGGCAGTTATTTCATTAGTTTGGGGAAAAATAATAGCATTCCACAAATTTAGTATCAAGTAATAACGCATCCGGTTTTGGTTGTGCTATGCATTAATTATACTTCTCTACGACAAACTATATGAAATTAGTACCTTCTGACCTACCTTAAATCTGGTCAACAGTTCAGACTTGTAGATGATCTCGGAAGCAGTTGCGATTGAGTGTGCAATCACAACTAAACCATACCGCTCAAGAATTGCAATAATCTAAAATAAAAGGTTTAATTTCAAAACATTACAAGTTTACAAAACTAGTACCTAATGTAGGCCGTATGCCACTTTATTCATATGAGCTTGTCACGTGGTACTACAGTATTTAATAATTATCAGCAAGCCTAATTTAAATGCTTTAGGTCTGTACAGTTGATACAATTATGGATCTCGATGTTTGCAACTACATACACGGTAAAACTTCTCAAAAATGTATGGCAATTGTTATTTCATAGTGGTAAATCCAGCCTACAAGTTGATGAAATTATTATGTAAGAAAATACTACAACCTATTCCATGAAGGAGAATGTGAGGGAAACACTTCAATTTTCTGTTTGTTTTTTGGAGGGCAAGAAAGTGCCCAACTAATCGAAGCTTGTCCAAAATATTGGTGGCTATCTGTTTTTGTACACATGATATTTGCAAGTACAATCATTGACAAGATTTAGAAGAAAAAAAAGCATAAACCTATAATCTTATACATGTACAGTTAGTTATATACGCACGTCTTTGTCGGCTCGATTTTTCTGATCGCCAAATAACTCCAGTGTATCAAGCTTACACAGTAGCTTGAGTTGTATTGGTGTCGACCTCCTAGCAAGAGATTCAAACTTCGGAATCCAATCTGCGTCGTCGTTTGCGTTGCAATCATCGACAGATTCTTCGAACAAGTTCAACTTATCCTGATGGTACTCCAAGACATCACGAGTTCTGTGACACGTTTCTTGTCGACAATCCCAGGTGGACATTCTGATCCACCGGTTGTTTTCCAACGCGCGTCGCACCATCTGACAACGGTGAGATGCTGCTACGATCTCGTCTGCGTTGCTGGGCAGTAAATCGTGAGCCGGGGATATGATGCCACATACGACAGTCCGCTGTGTTCGTCCAGGTTTCTCGAGGTGTTCTTTCCCTAATTCTTGATTGTTTAAAAGATTGACTGAATTTTATTCAAGTAGCAAAAGCAAAGATTTAATTTTATATAGACCTTGGTCTACTAGAAAAGATAGAAACATGAAAAATATTTTTGACAAAGGGATTCCGTTGATAACGAAATTGTATTCTGTGTGTAGTGCTATTATAATCTGTTATCAGTATTTTATAAGGAACCTAGGGCCCATATACGATTCAATTGGGAAATTGATACATTTTAATTAATGATGACCTTGCTGAAAGATGGCAATAGTAGTATATTATTTCATTGCAACGACTACCGTAATCCGTAGCTGAAGCCTGGTTTCAACCATGAAAGTATTCTGACATTGGGCAACTGCAACAACATTATTGCAAATTGGCTGAGGTTAAAAGTTGAAACTGAATGAAAAAACAGTTTCAAGAACATCTGTCGCAAAGCCCCTAGGAATTCTCGGCTATGTTTGGTACTAAATCCCCACTACCGAGTGGAAAAGTGGGGGCAACACTATCAAGCATATTCCTGCAATGTAAGTGACACTACGTCTAGTAGCAAGGTCGGCTTTCAAGGGGCGAAAGATGCATCTAATTATTTATTTGCATATTTCTTTTGAGACAGTTACCAGGAATTTCACTGAATGCAGTAATCTGCATTCATTTAGTAAAGGAAATGTCAATTTTATACCATATTATTATTGTATTATATCACACAAATATTGAATAAAGAAAGAAATCATGAAATAATATTGACTGGTACCATGTGCCTGCAAATTTTTTTCAATAGTTCTTCAGCAATATTTTAATTAATTGAAATGCTTTTTTTATTTTGGAACCAAAAATAACAATTAACAGAGAAATGATTCAATTCTGACTAAAGGCCTAGTTAGGGATGAAATGGATCATTTTTTACCAAACATCCTCAGTTGAGTGTATGTCAGTGGGTTAAATGCCCCGCACAGAATGAGAGCAACATATGCTGGTTGTGACATCTTTAATGATGTACTATAAATTATTTACAGTTAGAATATATTACATAAGACTTTGATTCATCACAATGGAAATAATAATTTAGCCATTACAGTAATCTTTTTTGAAATATATACTGCACACTGCCTTCTTGATCAAGATCAGCACACAGCGATGTTACTGTTAATACAGGCTGCCGTGACTGACTTCAAAATCAGGCATACTGCCCCCGACCTGCCCTAATGTACCGGCAAACACGGCCTTCTTGAGACAATATGTGCAGCACTCAGCTGAAAATTGATGATGAAATTGATTTCTAAATCAATATGGCTGCTTGTATCAAGTGCATCAAGATTGAGTAAATTTGCAATAACAGATTCAAATTGTATATTTAGACCACAGAAGTGAATTAATCAGGGTGTGACGTTGTCAAATACCATTGGTACAGGTGTTGTCAAGACCATTTGTGTTATTATTGAATGGATATGGCTCAGTTCTATGAAGACCTAGGCCCATGCCTGGATGTAGGCCTACTCAGCTGTATACAAATGACAATAATAATGTAAGTATTCTTGTGACTGATTGTATTTGATTTCAACTCTACTAAAACGTGGGAATACTGCATTTATTGCTTAAAAATTCACCAAGCTCTATCAGTGAAGTGGTAGGAGCATGTAACATTTGTACCTACTTCGACTAGGCCTAATGAGGGATCATCTTTAACCCAACTTCTTTATGTCTATATCTTGTGGTCGTGCTTGACTAGGCCATTGAATTTGTCGCTTAGGTCAGTGTGGGAGGTTGGCCTTTGTCACTGTCGACTGTCATTTGGCGACAGTAATTTCTTAGTGAGAAATGCTTGGGTCTATTTGTTTTCAGTTGATAAAATTCAACAAATTAAAGTGTTTGAATTCCCTGATATATGTTACCGTTGTGTCAAATGACTTTTCAAAATAATAATACACAGTTGATCAAACAATCTTCACACCCAACAATGCATTCTCTATTCCATACAATTTTTAGTTTTAAAACTGCTAGCAACGAACTTTAAATTCTGAAAAAAACAACATCTTGAACCTGAACACTTTTAACAGAGAACTCAATCGTATTTTGTGATGGCAACATAACTATGATGGTACCCATAAACCTAGACGTACTAATTCGTTTTTGTATTTTACAGTTGATAGTATTTTCAATCGAATGGATGAAAAAAGACTGAAGTTGGAGAGGAACAAAGGGAAGACAGGATGAAGGAAGAGAGAGCAAGAAGAAGAAGCACGAAAAGAAGAACTTCCAGACTTATCATCACGTTTCAAAAGTAACGTCACAAAGAAGACATTAAATGGAGGCGATCGGCGAGTTACCGAGAGTTCGAGAAGACTTGATTACCGAGTGCAGGGAGCGGCAGCTGTAGAATAACACTTAGTACCGGTACGTTTACTTTTAGTACGACAATGTTCAACTGGCAGCCGGTGTCTTGTCACATATGATACACATTACCGGTAAATTGAATGTTACGATGCAGTGCAGATTATTTTTCTATGTTGCTAAACGACCCTACCAATAGCTAGGTCATACGGGGTTAAGAATGAGCGGGTTATAATGAAACAATGAAGTGATGATCTGGTGAAAGGACGTTTACAGAAACCCGTGCCTTACGCAGGACGGCAGGACTCAAACCCATGCCTTACGCAGGACTCAAACCCATGGCCAACGTGCCATGAGTTTCTACCGCTAGGGATAGTTGCCTGAGCTAAGCGGGCGGCTGTTTTACAACTAGAAAAATATCCGCATTTTCTTCTTTGTATCCACATTTAAATCCTGGCCTTGAACTTCTCTCATATGTCGCAATTGAATTTGAGAAGTTATTCCCATTAAATAAATACTATAACAGCCTAGGTATCTCATGTCTACAGACATTAATTTCAAAATGTCAAAACCTTTTTTTTTAAATTTCCATGTTGGATTTTTTTAAAAAATCTCTCAGTTCTGTGTGATATATGTGCGGAGTACTAGTATTGAAATTGAAAGTTGAATCAGGTATCAAGATGGCACATCAGCCAACCACAGAGCGATTCACAATTTAAGGGGATTTCCTTTCTAGGTTGACTATATAAAATAAAATGAAAAAAAAATACTCATGTTATGAATTGAAATGAAAACAGACATGATATAGAATGACATACAAATGAACGCATTATGAAATTGACGAAGTTTAAATCAAACTAACAAAAAATTACGTGAAATGTTACAATAGACACATGAACACAACACAAGTTGCCTACCACCCAGGCAATAAACCGGTACTTTCACGTCTGTGATGGATTATCTCTGGAAAAATACAGAATGCATTGTGAGATGAGCTTAGAAGCATGGAAATCTAGAAAGAAAAATATTCTGTCAGCTCAATCTACATCTGAGCCTACATACCGTGGATTACCTCAAACGTTTAAAAACACCAACTGCCACTTGTTGATATTTATACTTATATTGCGTTCTCTTCGTTATTTCTCATTGGATTGTCGTGAAAATTACTGAAAATATGTATGATAGTCCTTTTCGTATTCAGTAAAAATTTTATAGCTTTTGAAGAACTTGTTTTTGAAGGTTTTTCCTCCGGGTTATTCATACGTATGTGGATTTCCCAAACTTTCCGATTTTTTCCCTGCACAACAAGTGTGATCTCACCTTCCAAAAAACTACCGTAAAACGTCTAGGCCTTAACAAGTAAAATTATTTTATATCCAGTGATGAGTGTCTCATTTTATGCTTACAACGTAATTTTGTTGATATAATATACTGATTATTTGTTTCTTTACAGTCGGTGCTATTTACAATCCAGTGCATGGAGAAGCGGATGTTGGAGAGAAGTGGAGGGGAGAACGGATGGAAGAAGAGGAAGGCATTAGCAGAACATCATGACTGGTGGGTACCGTTACTATTGATAGCCAATGATTGAAACTCAGATTTGTATTTTGTTTGCTTAGTAACCCACAAACAGCTTGGTTATTTGGGTGTAGGAATGAGCAAAAGTGAAGTGATGAGGGAAATAACGTTAACATAATCTCATGCCTTGTGCGGGACTTGAACAACCGCCCAACAATAACGTCAGTTTTTACGCTTCGGACGGTGGATCCATCCATACTCTGCGCGTATTGCTCATTTTCTTGTGTGAATTGAAACTTATTGTTGAATTTCTCAATTCTATTGTTATGTGTGTGTATGTTGATGGAATTGGAACACAAATCCGGTCTCAGTTTCAAAATTGAGTTTAATTTAAAGATTTTAGAGCGAAAATCAACTTGGTACTATTGCCATAGTAGGGCCTATGTAGAATTTTAAAATCTTTGTAATTACTTTAAAAAAATTAAAATTGGGAAAATGTCAGTGGATTTGTTGTTTTAGAATGCCCTTTGTCATCCTACAAAATTGAAGAAAAGTGAAAAATGATGATTTTTTTTTTACTCCTTTCAAATTTGATTTCTGACGTCAAATTTGGTTTTAAAATTTCCGAAAAGATATTTTCTTGTTCAGAATTGAATCTTCTTCCTGACTATGAAAACATAATTGGACAATTGTCGTTATTTCAAAAGACCGTTCTGATAGTTGGCTGAAAATGTCCGTTTTTTGATAAATCAGCGACGTTTTTCTTGGCAACTGCCAGAGCAATATTAACGAAACTCTCCAATGATTTAAAGATCCCAAAGTTATGAACAAAAAAAAATACTAGAACATCATAGCTCTCACCAGTTCGAAGAAATTAATTGCGAAAGGTCAAAAAGTACCTTAGTTAAGTACATTTTGGTCAAAACTTTTTGTCCTCTGAAATTCATTGTTGAATTTCTCAGTTCTGTTGTTATTTATTCATATGGTTATCAAATTCGAACACAAATCCGGTCTCCGTTTCAAAATCAAGTTGAATTTAGAGATTTTAGAGCAAAAATCAACTTGGTACTATTGCCATGGTATATAGGGTCCTATATAGAATTCTGGAATCCTTCTAATTACTTTTCCATTAGCATTATTAGCAAAATTTCAACGGAATAACTCTTCTGAAATGTCCTGTTGTCTTCCTACAAAATTTTAGCCGAATCAAAAATGATTATTTTTTATGACTCTGAAAAGTGGCTGGAAATTGCAGTTTTGGGGAAATTCAGGCACCTTTTTCTTGGAAATGGCTGATGCGAGTATAGCCAAATTTGCTGAGGATTCAGGGACCATCAAGTTATACTCATAAAAAAATACTAGAACATCATAGCTCTCACCAGTTCATAGAAATTGATTGCGAAAGGTCCAAAAGTACCTTAGTTAACCCTGTACATTTCGGTCAAAAATTTTTGTCCTCTGAAATTCATTGTTGAATTTCTCAGTTCTGTTGTTATTTATTCATATGGTTATCAAATTCGAACACAAATCCGGTCTCCGTTTCAAAATCGAGTTGAATTTAAAGATTTTACAGCAAAAATCAACTTGGTTCTATTGCCATGGTATATAGGGTCCTATATAGAATTCTGGAATCCTTCTAATTACTTTTCCATTAGCATTATTAGCAAAATTTCAACGGAATAACTCTTCTGAAATGTCCTGTTGTCTTCCTACAAAATTTTAGCCGAATCAAAAATGATTATTTTTTATGACTCTGAAAAGTGGCTGGAAATTGCAGTTTTTGGGAAATTCAGACACCTTTTTCTTGGAAATGGCTGATGCGAGTATAGCCAAATTTGCTGAGGATTTAGGGAACAACAAGTTATACTCATAAAAAAATACTAGAACATCATAGCTCTCACCAGTTCATAGAAATTAATTGCGAAAGGTCCAAAAGTACCTTAGTTAACCCTGTACATTTCGGTCAAAAATTTTTGTCCTCTGAAATTCATTGTTGAATTTCTCAGTTCTGTTGTTATTTATTCATATGGTTATCAAATTCGAACACAAATCCGGTCTCCGTTTCAAAATCGAGTTTAATTTAAAGATTTCAGAGCAAAAATCAACTTAGTGTACTCACCATGGTATATAGGGTCCCATATAGAATCCTGGAATCCTTCTAATTACTTTCCCATTAGCATTATTAGCAAAATTTCAACGGAATAACTCTTCTGAAATGTCCTGTTGTCTTCCTACAAAATTTTAGCCGAATCAAAAATGATTATTTTTTATGACTCTGAAAAGTGGCTGGAAATTGCAGTTTTGGGGAAATTCAGGCACCTTTTTCTTGGAAATGGCTGATGCGAGTATAGCCAAATTTGCTGAGGATTTAGGGACCATCAAGTTATACTCATAAAAAAATACTAGAACATCATAGCTCTCACCAGTTCATAGAAATTAATTGCGAAAGGTCCAAAAGTACCTTAGTTAACCCTGTACATTTCGGTCAAAAATTTTTGTCCTCTGAAATTCATTGTTGAATTTCTCAGTTCTGTTGTTATTTATTCATATGGTTATCAAATTCGAACACAAATCCGGTCTCCGTTTCAAAATCGAGTTGAATTTAAAGATTTTAGAGCAAAAATCAACTTGGTACTATTGCCATGGTATATAGGGTCCTATATAGAATTCTGGAATCCTTCTAATTACTTTTCCATTAGCATTATTAGCAAAATTTCAACGGAATAACTCTTCTGACATGTCCTGTTGTCTTCCTACAAAATTTTAGCCGAATCAAAAATGATGATTTTTTATGACTCTGAAAAGTGGCTGGAAATTGCAGTTTTTGGGAAATTCAGACACCTTTTTCTTGGAAATGGCTGATGCGAGTATAGCCAAATTTGCTGAGGATTTAGGGACCATCAAGTTATACTCATAAAAAAATACTAGAACATCATAGCTCTCACCAGTTCATAGAAATTAATTGCGAAAGGTCCAAAAGTACCTTAGTTAACCCTGTACATTTCGGTCAAAAATTTTTGTCCTCTGAAATTCATTATTGAATTTCTCAGTTCTGTTGTTATTTATTCATATGGTTATCAAATTCGAACACAAATCCGGTCTCCGTTTCAAAATCGAGTTGAATTTAAAGATTTTACAGCAAAAATCAACTTGGTTCTATTGCCATGGTATATAGGGTCCTATATAGAATTCTGGAATCCTTCTAATTACTTTTCCATTAGCATTATTAGCAAAATTTCAACGGAATAACTCTTCTGAAATGTCCTGTTGTCTTCCTACAAAATTTTAGCCGAATCAAAAATGATGATTTTTTATGACTCTGAAAAGTGGCTGGAAATTGCAGTTTTTGGGAAATTCAGACACCTTTTTCTTGGAAATGGCTGATGCGAGTATAGCCAAATTTGCTGAGGATTTAGGGAACAACAAGTTATACTCATAAAAAAATACTAGAACATCATAGCTCTCACCAGTTCATAGAAATTAATTGCGAAAGGTCCAAAGTACCTTAGTTAACCCTGTACATTTCGGTCAAAAATTTTTGTCCTCTGAAATTCATTGTTGAATTTCTCAGTTCTGTTGTTATTTATTCATATGGTTATCAAATTCGAACACAAATCCGGTCTCCGTTTCAAAATCGAGTTTAATTTAAAGATTTCAGAGCAAAAATCAACTTGGTACTATTGCCATGGTATATAGGGTCCTATATAGAATTCTGGAATCCTTCTAATTACTTTTCCATTAGCATTATTAGCAAAATTTCAACGGAATAACTCTTCTGAAATGTCCTGTTGTCTTCCTACAAAATTTTAGCCGAATCAAAAATGATTATTTTTTATGACTCTGAAAAGTGGCTGGAAATTGCAGTTTTGGGGAAATTCAGGACACCTTTTTCTTGGAAATGGCTGATGCGAGTATAGCCAAATTTGCTGAGGATTTAGGGACCATCAAGTTATACTCATAAAAAAATACTAGAACATCATAGCTCTCACCAGTTCATAGAAATTAATTGCGAAAGGTCCAAAAGTACCTTAGTTAACCCTGTACATTTCGGTCAAAAATTTTTGTCCTCTGAAATTCATTGTTGAATTTCTCAGTTCTGTTGTTATTTATTCATATGGTTATCAAATTCGAACACAAATCCGGTCTCCGTTTCAAAATCGAGTTTAATTTAAAGATTTTAGAGCAAAAATCAACTTGGTACTATGCCATGGTATATAGGGTCCTATATAGAATTCTGGAATCCTTCTAATTACTTTCCATTAGCATTATTAGCAAAATTTCAACGGAATAACTCTTCTGAAATGTCCTGTTGTCTTCCTACAAAATTTTAGCCGAATCAAAAATGATGATTTTTTATGACTCTGAAAAGTGGCTGGAAATTGCAGTTTTGGGGAAATTCAGACACCTTTTTCTTGGAAATGGCTGATGCGAGTATAGCCAAATTTGCTGAGGATTTAGGGAACAACAAGTTATACTCATAAAAAAATACTAGAACATCATAGCTCTCACCAGTTCATAGAAATTAATTGCGAAAGGTCCAAAAGTACCTTAGTTAACCCTGTACATTTCGGTCAAAAATTTTTGTCCTCTGAAATTCATTGTTGAATTTCTCAGTTCTGTTGTTATTTATTCATATGGTTATCAAATTCGAACACAAATCCGGTCTCCGTTTCAAAATCGAGTTTAATTTAAAGATTTTAGAGCAAAAATCAACTTGGTACTATTGCCATGGTATATAGGGTCCTATATAGAATTCTGGAATCCTTCTAATTACTTTTCCATTAGCATTATTAGCAAATTTTCAACGGAATAACTCTTCTGAAATGTCCTCTTGTCTTCCTACAAAATTTTAGCCGAATCAAAAATGATGATTTTTTATGACTCTGAAAAGTGGCTGGAAATTGCAGTTTTGGGAAATTCAGACACCTTTTTCTTGGAAATGGCTGATGCGAGTATAGCCAAATTTGCTGAGGATTTAGGGACCATCAAGTTATACTCATAAAAAAATACTAGAACATCATAGCTCTCACCAGTTCATAGAAATTAATTGCGAAAGGTCCAAAAGTACCTTAGTTAACCCTGTACATTTCGGTCTAAAATTTTTGTCCTCTGAAATTCATTGTTGAATTTCTCAGTTCTGTTGTTATTTATTCATATGGTTATCAAATTCGAACACAAATCCGGTCTCCGTTTCAAAATCGAGTTTAATTTAAAGATTTTAGAGCAAAAATCAACTTGGTACTATTGCCATGGTAGGGCCTATGTAGAATTTCAAATCTTTGTAATTACTTGAAAAAAATTAAAATTGGGAAAATGTCAGTGGATTTGTTGTTTCAGAATGCCCTTTCGTCATCCTACAAAATTTAAGACAAATAAAAAATGTTTTTTTTTTTTTTTTTTACTTCTTTCAAATTTGATTTCTGACGTCAAATTTGGTTTTAAAATCTCCAAAAAGATATTTTCTTGTTTAGAATCGAATCTTCTTGCTGACTATGAAAACATAATTGGACAATTGTCGTTATTTCAAAAGACCGTTCTGAAAGTTGGCTGAAAATGTCCGTTTTTTGATAAATCAGCGACGTTTTTCTTGGCAACTGCCAGAGCAATATTAACGAAACTCTCCAATGATTCAAAGATCCCAAAGTTATGAACATAAAAAAATACTAGAACATCATAGCTCTCACCAGTTCGAAGAAATTAATTGCGAAAGGTCAAAAAGTACCTTAGTAACCCCTGTGCTTTTTGGTGATTTTTTTTGGGTGTCTGAAATTTTGTGTTGAATTTCTCATTTATATCATTATGCATGTGTAATGTGATCAAATTGGAACACAAATCTGGTCTCAGTTTCCAAATTAAGTTTAATTTAAAGATTTTAGAGCGAAAATCAACTTGGTATCATTTGCCATGGTAGGGCCTATATAGAATTTTAAAATCCTTATAATTACTTTGAAATGAAATAAAATTGAATAATTTCAATGGAATTGTATTTTGTAACTCATTATGAAGTGTAATATAGTACACCTACAATATTTCAAGTAAGATTTATTCTAATGTTAATTCTTTGTTGTGTTGCAGGCTCCAGCTCACCTTGAAGACCGATTCCGTGGAGCATCGTGGCAGTACGTAGGATTAAGTTGGTTCGGTAAGCTGCACCGGCAAGTGGGTAAACTGACCCCCCTGCGCCCGCACCCCCAAAGGTATGATCCAGCCTAAACTGATCCCTGAGCCGGGTAGGCCAGCCTAGCGTGGTTTGATCAGCCCTGATGCCTTAATCCAACTCGATCAAACTCAGAATGGTGGAGTTTCCGGCCTAGAGTCCAACAACAGGCAGTGACCAAGCAAAGTCATAGTAAATAAACTACTGCTCCGAGTAGGGATCTTGTTGCCCTGAGCTAAAAGAAACCTGATAACCATGAGCACTGGTGCCTGTTCTCACCTGGACCGTGGCTAAAAGTCTGACCCCACCTGGGCCGTGGCAAAAGGTTGCCTGCACCTAGGCGGTGGATAAAGTGCCTAACCCTGGGGGGCGAGAGAAGGAATCTGGATCGTTGTTTGACGAGACGTGTACTCTTGCGTGCGAGACAGACTCGTGGGAGTCTGTCTTTCTTTCAAGGCTACACTGTCACGCGTCTTACCACCATCTAAGATTGTGGAGGGGCTTTGGTGAAGACCTTGTACTCGAGCATGTGAGAAGGACTTGTGTAGATTCTTCGGAAGCTACCTTGCCTCTCTCGCATGCTAGGGTACATCGCCCTCCCCAAACCCCCTCCCTCCTTCCCTCGCCCCCTCCCCTGCGGGCGCAGGCGGACTATCGGTAGTATGTGGTGATCATGATCAGGATATACCAGGAGTACAACAACATCAACAACATCATAATTACAATGTATCTAATCATCAGTTTATTATCACTTTCTGTACAACTTGTATCAATAAATCATTCTATCACACAATTATCACGTGTTTGCTATCATTATTCTTGATAATCACAATGCCCTAATTGAAGTGAAGAAATATCTCAGCTAGCCAACTGCATCGGAAGCTGCAGCTGTGATTGCTGCAACGGACGGAGGAGACTCGATGCTGAGACTCGCAGACACCTGGGCATGTCATCGGCTTGTAAACCTGCAACAAGTGGAAAGAACTCTGTTAGTCATATATTAGTCTAATCTGACCACTCGGGAATGGCTTCAATGGCATCTTGTTTACACACACTAGAGTATGAAAAAGGAAGGATATGAAGAAATAAAGAACTATAGAGCCTACTTAAATTTTTGGTGTATGGAGCTAGTCCATACAAAAAATAATCACAAAACATTACATAGGCCTAAAAACAAATCATCTGAGGCCTGTGAAGATATTCCTACCACCAAAAGTATGGCCTGGAATCTGAAAACCCACCATTCGAAAAAAAAATATACACATACTGGTAGTAGACAAATTGCTGAATTATCTCATTAATTATCTAACTGCTAAACTCATGTTTCGACAAATAAATTCCGTGAATATGGGAATAGGAAACATTCCCACTAGCGGGAACATTCCCATGCACCCATCACTAACTGCATGACTTATTGATTTTTTGAACATTCCCATGCACCCATCACTAACTGCATGACTTATTGATTGATTTTTGCTCTAAAATCTTTGAATTGAACTCGATTTTGAAACGGAGAACGGATTTGTGTTCGAATTTGATAACCATATGAATAAATAACAACAGAACTGAGAAATTCAACAATGAATTTCAGAGGACAAAAATTTTTGACCGAAATGTACAGGGTTAACTAAGGTACTTTTGGACCTTTCGCAATTAATTTCTATGAACTGGTGAGAGCTATGATGTTCTAGTATTTTTTATGAGTATAACTTGATGGTCCCTAAATCCTCAGCAAATTTGGCTATACTCGCATCAGCCATTTCCAAGAAAAAGGTGCCTGAATTTCCCCAAAACTGCAATTTCCAGCCACTTTTCAGAGTCATAAAAAATAATCATTTTTGATTCGCTAAAATTTTGTAGGAAGACAAGGATTCGAGATATTCGTGAATTGCTAAATGCATGAATATTAGAGTCCAGATCATATAGGACCCTATATACCTGGCATAGTACAAGTTGATTTTTGCTCTAAATCTTTAAATCCAACTCGATTTTGAAACGGAGACCGGATGGTTCGATTGACATAAATACACAGATGGAATCAACAGATTCAGAGGCAAAATTTTTGAAACATATTGGACAATTGTCGTTATTTCAAAAGACCGTTCTGAAAGTTGGCTGAAAATGTCCGTTTTTTGATAATCAGCGACGTTTTTCTTGGCAACTGCCAGAGCAATATTAACGAACTCTCCAATGATTCAAGATCCCAAAGTTTGAACATAAAAAATCTAGAACATCATAGCTCTCACCAGTTCGAAGAATTAATGCGAAGGTCAAAAGTACCTTATAACCCTGTGCTTTTTGGTGATTTTTTTGGGTGTCTGAAATTTGTGTTGAATTTCTCATTTATATCATTATGCATGTGTAATGTGATCAAATTGGAACACAAATCTGGTCTCAGTTTCCAAATTAAGTTTAATTTAAAGATTTTAGAGCGAAAATCAACTTGGTATCATTTGCCATGGTAGGGCCTATATAGAATTTTAAAATCCTTATAATTACTTTGAAATGAAATAAAATTGAATAATTTCAATGGAATTGTATTTTGTAACTCATTATGAAGTGTAATATAGTACACCTACAATATTTCAAGTAAGATTTATTCTAATGTTAATTCTTTGTTGTGTTGCAGGCTCCAGCTCACCTTGAAGACCGATTCCGTGGAGCATCGTGGCAGTACGTAGGATTAAGTTGGTTCGGTAAGCTGCACCGGCAAGTGGGTAAACTGACCCCCCTGCGCCCGCACCCCCAAAGGTATGATCCAGCCTAAACTGATCCCTGAGCCGGGTAGGCCAGCCTAGCGTGGTTTGATCAGCCCTGATGCCTTAATCCAACTCGATCAAACTCAGAATGGTGGAGTTTCCGGCCTAGAGTCCAACAACAGGCAGTGACCAAGCAAAGTCATAGTAAATAAACTACTGCTCCGAGTAGGGATCTTGTTGCCCTGAGCTAAAAGAAACCTGATAACCATGAGCACTGGTGCCTGTTCTCACCTGGACCGTGGCTAAAAGTCTGACCCCACCTGGGCCGTGGCAAAAGGTTGCCTGCACCTAGGCGGTGGATAAAGTGCCTAACCCTGGGGGGCGAGAGAAGGAATCTGGATCGTTGTTTGACGAGACGTGTACTCTTGCGTGCGAGACAGACTCGTGGGAGTCTGTCTTTCTTTCAAGGCTACACTGTCACGCGTCTTACCACCATCTAAGATTGTGGAGGGGCTTTGGTGAAGACCTTGTACTCGAGCATGTGAGAAGGACTTGTGTAGATTCTTCGGAAGCTACCTTGCCTCTCTCGCATGCTAGGGTACATCGCCCTCCCCAAACCCCCTCCCTCCTTCCCTCCCCCCCCCCCCCTGCGGGCGCAGGCGGACTATCGGTAGTATGTGGTGATCATGATCAGGATATACCAGGAGTACAACAACATCAACAACATCATAATTACAATGTATCTAATCATCAGTTTATTATCACTTTCTGTACAACTTGTATCAATAAATCATTCTATCACACAATTATCACGTGTTTGCTATCATTATTCTTGATAATCACAATGCCCTAATTGAAGTGAAGAAATATCTCAGCTAGCCAACTGCATCGGAAGCTGCAGCTGTGATTGCTGCAACGGACGGAGGAGACTCGATGCTGAGACTCGCAGACACCTGGGCATGTCATCGGCTTGTAAACCTGCAACAAGTGGAAAGAACTCTGTTAGTCATATATTAGTCTAATCTGACCACTCGGGAATGGCTTCAATGGCATCTTGTTTACACACACTAGAGTATGAAAAGGAAGGATATGAAGAAATAAAGAACTATAGAGCCTACTTAAATTTTTGGTGTATGGAGCTAGTCCATACAAAAAATAATCACAAAACATTACATCTAGGCCTAAAAACAAATCATCTGAGGCCTGTGAAGATATTCCTACCACCAAAAGTATGGCCTGGAATCTGAAAACCCACCATTCGAAAAAAAAATATACACATACTGGTAGTAGACAAATTGCTGAATTATCTCATTAATTATCTAACTGCTAACTCATGTTTCGACAAATAAATTCCGTGAATATGGGAATAGGAAACATTCCCACTAGCGGGAACATTCCCATGCACCCATCACTAACTGCATGACTTATTGATTTTTTGAACATTCCCATGCACCCATCACTAACTGCATGACTTATTGATTGATTTTTGCTCTAAAATCTTTGAATTGAACTCGATTTTGAAACGGAGAACGGATTTGTGTTCGAATTTGATAACCATATGAATAAATAACAACAGAACTGAGAAATTCAACAATGAATTTCAGAGGACAAAAATTTTTGACCGAAATGTACAGGTTAACTAAGGTACTTTTGGACCTTTCGCAATTAATTTCTATGAACTGGTGAGAGCTATGATGTTCTAGTATTTTTTTATGAGTATAACTTGATGGTCCCTAAATCCTCAGCAAATTTGGCTATACTCGCATCAGCCATTTCCAAGAAAAAGGTGTCTGAATTTCCCAAAAACTGCAATTTCCAGCCACTTTTCAGAGTCATAAAAAATCATCATTTTTGATTCGGCTAAAATTTTGTAGGAAGACAACAGGACATTTCAGAAGAGTTATTCCGTTGAAATTTTGCTAATAATGCTAATGGAAAAGTAATTAGAAGGATTCCAGAATTCTATATAGGACCCTATATACCATGGCAATAGTACCAAGTTGATTTTTGCTCTAAAATCTTTAAATTCAACTCGATTTTGAAACGGAGACCGGATTTGTGTTCGAATTTGATAACCATATGAATAAATAACAACAGAACTGAGAAATTCAACAATGAATTTCAGAGGACAAAAATTTTTGACCGAAATGTACAGGGTTAACTAAGGTACTTTTGGACCTTTCGCAATTAATTTCTATGAACTGGTGAGAGCTATGATGTTCTAGTATTTTTTTATGAGTATAACTTGATGGTCCCTAAATCCTCAGCAAATTTGGCTATACTCGCATCAGCCATTTCCAAGAAAAAGGTGTCTGAATTTCCCAAAAACTGCAATTTCCAGCCACTTTTCAGAGTCATAAAAAATCATCATTTTTGATTCGGCTAAAATTTTGTAGGAAGACAACAGGACATTTCAGAAGAGTTATTCCGTTGAAATTTTGCTAATAATGCTAATGGAAAAGTAATTAGAAGGATTCCAGAATTCTATATAGGACCCTATATACCATGGCAATAGTACCAAGTTGATTTTTGCTCTAAAATCTTTAAATTCAACTCGATTTTGAAACGGAGACCGGATTTGTGTTCGAATTTGATAACCATATGAATAAATAACAACAGAACTGAGAAATTCAACAATGAATTTCAGAGGACAAAAATTTTTGACCGAAATGTACAGGGTTAACTAAGGTACTTTTGGACCTTTCGCAATCAATTTCTATGAACTGGTGAGAGCTATGATGTTCTAGTATTTTTTTATGAGTATAACTTGATGGTCCCTAAATCCTCAGCAAATTTGGCTATACTCGCATCAGCCATTTCCAAGAAAAAGGTGTCTGAATTTCCCAAAAACTGCAATTTCCAGCCACTTTTCAGAGTCATAAAAAATCATCATTTTTGATTCGGCTAAAATTTTGTAGGAAGACAACAGGACATTTCAGAAGAGTTATTCCGTTGAAATTTTGCTAATAATGCTAATGGAAAAGTAATTAGAAGGATTCCAGAATTCTATATAGGACCCTATATACCATGGCAATAGTACCAAGTTGATTTTTGCTCTAAAATCTTTAAATTGAACTCGATTTTGAAACGGAGACCGGATTTGTGTTCGAATTTGATAACCATATGAATAAATAACAACAGAACTGAGAAATTCAACAATGAATTTCAGAGGACAAAAATTTTTGACCGAAATGTACAGGGTTAACTAAGGTACTTTTGGACCTTTCGCAATTAATTTCTATGAACTGGTGAGAGCTATGATGTTCTAGTATTTTTTTATGAGTATAACTTGATGGTCCCTAAATCCTCAGCAAATTTGGCTATACTCGCATCAGCCATTTCCAAGAAAAAGGTGTCTGAATTTCCCAAAAACTGCAATTTCCAGCCACTTTTCAGAGTCATAAAAAATCATCATTTTTGATTCGGCTAAAATTTTGTAGGAAGACAACAGGACATTTCAGAAGAGTTATTCCGTTGAAATTTTGCTAATAATGCTAATGGAAAAGTAATTAGAAGGATTCCAGAATTCTATATAGGACCCTATATACCATGGCAATAGTACCAAGTTGATTTTTGCTCTAAAATCTTTAAATTCAACTCGATTTTGAAACGGAGACCGGATTTGTGTTCGAATTTGATAACCATATGAATAAATAACAACAGAACTGAGAAATTCAACAATGAATTTCAGAGGACAAAAATTTTTGACCGAAATGTACAGGGTTAACTAAGGTACTTTTGGACCTTTCGCAATTAATTTCTATGAACTGGTGAGAGCTATGATGTTCTAGTATTTTTTTATGAGTATAACTTGATGGTCCCTAAATCCTCAGCAAATTTGGCTATACTCGCATCAGCCATTTCCAAGAAAAAGGTGTCTGAATTTCCCAAAAACTGCAATTTCCAGCCACTTTTCAGAGTCATAAAAAATCATCATTTTTGATTCGGCTAAAATTTTGTAGGAAGACAACAGGACATTTCAGAAGAGTTATTCCGTTGAAATTTTGCTAATAATGCTAATGGAAAAGTAATTAGAAGGATTCCAGAATTCTATATAGGACCCTATATACCATGGCAATAGTACCAAGTTGATTTTTGCTGTAAAATCTTTAAATTCAACTCGATTTTGAAACGGAGACCGGATTTGTGTTCGAATTTGATAACCATATGAATAAATAACAACAGAACTGAGAAATTCAACAATGAATTTCAGAGGACAAAAATTTTTGACCGAAATGTACAGGGTTAACTAAGGTACTTTTGGACCTTTCGCAATTAATTTCTATGATCTGGTGAGAGCTATGATGTTCTAGTATTTTTTTATGAGTATAACTTGATGGTCCCTAAATCCTCAGCAAATTTGGCTATACTCGCATCAGCCATTTCCAAGAAAAAGGTGTCTGAATTTCCTAAAAACTGCAATTTCCAGCCACTTTTCAGAGTCATAAAAAATCATCATTTTTGATTCGGCTAAAATTTTGTAGGAAGACAACAGGACATTTCAGAAGAGTTATTCCGTTGAAATTTTGCTAATAATGCTAATGGAAAAGTAATTAGAAGGATTCCAGAATTCTATATAGGACCCTATATACCATGGCAATAGTACCAAGTTGATTTTTGCTGTAAAATCTTTAAATTCAACTCGATTTTGAAACGGAGACCGGATTTGTGTTCGAATTTGATAACCATATGAATAAATAACAACAGAACTGAGAAATTCAACAATGAATTTCAGAGGACAAAAATTTTGACCGAAATGTACAGGGTTAACTAAGGTACTTTGGACCTTTCGCAATTAATTTCTATGAACTGGTGAGAGCTATGATGTTCTAGTATTTTTTTATGAGTATAACTTGATGGTCCCTAAATCCTCAGCAAATTTGGCTATACTCGCATCAGCCATTTCCAAGAAAAAGGTGTCTGAATTTCCCAAAAACTGCAATTTCCAGCCACTTTTCAGAGTCATAAAAAATCATCATTTTTGATTCGGCTAAAATTTTGTAGGAAGACAACAGGACATTTCAGAAGAGTTATTCCGTTGAAATTTTGCTAATAATGCTAATGGAAAAGTAATTAGAAGGATTCCAGAATTCTATATAGGACCCTATATACCATGGCAATAGTGGAAAAGTAATTAGAAGGATTCCAGAATTCTATATAGGACCCTATATACCATGGCAATAGTACCAAGTTGATTTTTGCTGTAAAATCTTTAAATTCAACTCGATTTTGAAACGGAGACCGGATTTGTGTTCGAATTTGATAACCATATGAATAAATAACAACAGAACTGAGAAATTCAACAATGAATTTCAGAGGACAAAAATTTTTGCCCGAAATGTACAGGGTTAACTAAGGTACTTTTGGACCTTTCGCAATTAATTTCTATGAACTGGTGAGAGCTATGATGTTCTAGTATTTTTTTATGAGTATAACTTGATGGTCCCTAAATCCTCAGCAAATTTGGCTATACTCGCATCAGCCATTTCCAAGAAAAAGGTGTCTGAATTTCCCAAAAACTGCAATTTCCAGCCACTTTTCAGAGTCATAAAAAATCATCATTTTTGATTCGGCTAAAATTTTGTAGGAAGACAACAGGACATTTCAGAAGAGTTATTCCGTTGAAATTTTGCTAATAATGCTAATGGAAAAGTAATTAGAAGGATTCCAGAATTCTATATAGGACCCTATATACCATGGCAATAGTACCAAGTTGATTTTCGCTGTAAAATCTTTAAATTCAACTCGATTTTGAAACGGAGACCGGATTTGTGTTCGAATTTGATAACCATATGAATAAATAACAACAGAACTGAGAAATTCAACAATGAATTTCAGAGGACAAAATTTTTTGACCGAAATGTACAGGGTTAACTAAGGTACTTTTGGACCTTTCGCAATTAATTTCTATGAACTGGTGAGAGCTATGATGTTCTAGTATTTTTTTATGAGTATAACTTGATGGTCCCTAAATCCTCAGCACAACACCGATCCAACACTATGTAACTAGTAAGCCCAAGTTGCTCTGACATTGTCTATTACTAGGTCCATATTTTATTGACATCGTTCATTCAAGTGAAATTACAACTCACGTTAGGCTAGTCTATGCCTGTTACTGTACTGGGTAATTTTGAGTTACTCAGTAGGCCTACTAAATGGTTGGGTTTGGTGGTCAAGGTTTGTGTCCTAACCTCCAAAGATGGCTGACTGTGATCAATGGCCGTGTAGTTTTGCATACTTTTCACGAGTATTTATTTAATTTGAGGATGTAACAATTTTATGCATCAGGTGCCTTTTTTGATGGATTTTTCATTCATCTATTAGAAAACACAATTTTTAGGATTTTTTTGCATCAATTGGGGATGGTACCGAGTATGACAAATTTACCCTGTACTGAGAATGAGCGATATTCTTACCCTGAGACTTGACGCTGCCGACAGCTGATTGGTAGTTGACGACAGCCAATGACAGGCAGGCGTGATGTCTTCGGTTGAAGTTGTGACTGAAATAAAACGTACCATGAGAGATTATTCACCAAATCAATCAAACACTATGTACCTAGTAAGCCTAAATTGCTCTGACATTGTCTATTACTAGGTCTATCTCTTAATGACATCATTCATTCAAGTGAAATTACAACTCACTGTAGGCCTAGTCTAGGCCTATATCTGTAGCTGTTCTACCTAGGTCTGCCAAGTTGCTGAACTTATCTAGGATAGCTGTATCTATCACATATTATAGGCCTATAGGTTGACTAAAACTACATTCCTTGGATGGGACCTAAGCCAAGTCCAGGTCTACATGTAGGTCTATGCGGGTTAGGCTTAGATCAAGTCATGACTGAGCAGGGCCCTAGGCCCAACTAGACCTAGGCTGAATTATTGAATTTGTAAGTTATAAAATGAAAATACAACCAAATTATTCAACCTAACCAATTGTTCCCTCTATGCATCCACTAACATCTCATAATTACCTATATAATACCTATAATTCAAGCAATATTATGAACACGTTTTTCAAATAGGCCTACCATAGGTTTTTTGCAACTAATTCCAATATTTACAGAATCTACAAGCCTAACTACTTCTTTATATACACGTAGGAGTGTACCCTAGCATTTACATACCACCCAATAGAGTATTTCATCATATTCTTTGAAGAATTCAATTTTAATTGTAAAGATCAAAAATTTACCTGAGACATGTCTTGTAGCCATATTGGAAATCAAACCGGAACGGGAAATCTAACATTGCATAAACAACGTAAGTGCGTGCTGGTCGGAGATCCAGGGGACCGTGCCTACGAAGTACGAATGATGGCGGGTCACAACTCACAAGAGATGCATTGAGTATCCATAGATGCAAGAGATGCATTTGCGTTTTGAGATTGAGGCTTGGTTCCAAAAAAATGAATTTAATTATGCATTAATTAAACGTTTTCACACTGAAATGGTTACTATATACCTATTTTAACATATGGAGCAGCTACATGGTCTATGAACTGGAGAGAAGAAAGAAAAATGAAGGCGGCAGAGATGAAGTTTGTGAGGAGCGTAGCAGGAGTGTCAAAGTTGGAGAAGAAGAGAAGTAGAAATATAAGGAACGAAGTCGGAGTGGAAAAGTTATTATTCAAAATGGAAAGGGAGAGACTTAGGTGGTACGGGCATATGCGACGAATGGAAAAGGAGAGAATACCGAGAGCAATGTTTGAGATAGCGGAAAACAATGGAGATGAAAGAAGAGTAGGAAGACCAAGAGAGAAGTGGCAGGAGGGAGTAAGGTTTGGGGTAGTCAACCGAGGAGAAAAATGGGAGGAAGTGCTAGACGAGAGATGGTGAGAAGATAGAAAAAGGTGGAGGGAACTGGTAAGAAAAAAAGACGAAGGAGAGGATAGTAGTAGTAGTGAAGAAGAGGAAGAAGAAGTCGGAACTGGCAGGAACCGGCTGATAAGAAGACTGCCCTAGAAGAAGTGGTGGGAACACCCCCTGGCCCAATCTAATTGGTTATCTGGGTTCTGAGAAACATAATATATATAGTGAAAAGACGTTTGCTAAAACACACGCGTTCAACTAATGCACTTCACATTTACATTACACATTTTCAAAGCTTTGACGAGCAAAACAGATTTTGATAGCGTTTTGAACAGAACATTTTTATTGAACAAAATTGTCGGCAATGCTAGTCTGACCTCAGGTCCGAGTAAGCTGTATTTGTAAACTCTTCTGTAATTGATAAAATGAAGAAATTGGACGAAAGAAGGAAGAAATGGAAGAAATTAAATGGAAAAAGGGAAGAAATGGGACAGGACTTCAGGGAAGAAAAATATTGTGATCAAACTCCAGTTATAAATACAGAGAAATTTTTATTATTAATTAGAAATCTTAAAAGGACACAATGATATGAATTTAAATATGTACATTATGGAGGCCAAACATTAGTTAACAAATAATATAGGCTAAATGAAAACTGATATCAGAATAATAGGTAGCTGTTCATCATCAGTTTTTGTAATACGTGCAAATTTAATGAGGTATCTCTTTAAGTTTGTTAAGAGAATAATGTTTCTTTGCTTACTTTTTTAAGTCATTTTCCAATCTGGCATTGTTTTAGCATAATATACAATTAATTGTTATTTGCGTAAAATAATGTTTCGAAACTATAACGAAAATAATATAATTACTGGAAATACGACTTGGAAGATATAATGATCACACCCATACTCTAAATCATTCATTAATAATATCATAAATATTATTCATTTTTCAATTTATTTTGCTTAAAAATGTATAATTGTAATTAGTATGTGGTAATTTCCTAATGGTGTGTACGTGCAATCTACAAACAGGAATAATATTCACATTTGATGTGTTGAAATTTGATTAAATATTATTGTACAAACCAATTGATCACAATTTTAAAAAATGCACCACAAAAGACTTTAAAATACTGCAGTAGACCCTAGGCCTATGTACATTTTATATTCCTTTTTTTAACAACACATTTTTTCACAAATACGTTTTTGAAATGGGATATGGCTTTCTTTTATACACTTAGACAAAAAGAAAACTAAGAATTTCATCATTTTCATCATTGGTTACAGTATCTTAAGAGGTCTTAAAACATCAACAATTTACGTACATACATTGCATAACTTTATGTACACCGACAATCGGCTTCTACAAGTAAAAACCGAGAACAGACAAAATAATTATTAGGTACACAAAAAAAGACAATAAAAAATGAGGCATGATTTGGTTTGATGAATTGAGATCGGAAATACTGGATAATGTTTCATTAAAAATTGGAAGCTTAGAACGTTATAAAAAAAATCGTTAGTGCTGTATTTTATTATTTCACAAATCACTGGTCCGATCGACTAGACAAAAAAAATTATTTAAAAAAAGCGAGACTAGCAACAAATTTTTTAAGGTGGATGTTAACTTTTTAATGTACGTTTTCTAAAGGTCTTAAACGAGCTTTTCAAATTTGTCTAGCACAGTTTAAAGATCTCAATGATCAGGGCAAGAGGAGGTTAACACACGTTTATATATAATATTATATAATACAACAGGAGGTTCGACTTTCCACAATCGGGAAATAAAATATTTCCGAGTTGTTCAGACCGCGATATCACAATAAAAATGTTTCTTTGTTTGGGGCTGATAGCCATGATTATTCATTTATAACTTATATCATATAATTACTTATACTGTTTTAAGGTGACAGTCTTGTAAGTTAAATCTACTCATATCATTATAGTAATGCCATTACGTTTCACTTTACTAGTAACGAAGGGAATAAGTAAACATCGTTGAAAAATCTTAATATTTTGAATAATAACAAATTACTCTTATTGGATAATAACAAAAACATAAATATTAGTATAATAATAACACTATTAACTTCGATGATTGCACTTAATGTATTTTAATCGAACGAGATCGTGTTCAATTTTAGTCCGTTCTACTTCATTATTATCGTTATCAACAATGTCTCAACGTCTTACATTATCAATAGGCGTATTCTACAATCAGTTTTAGTCTATTAACCAACTTTGGCATATACATATATTACTCTAGTTTTTGGACTCACTGGTATGTTTAGTAAAGCTACATCACTTCTAGTACTCCCACCTGTCTTCTTGGTCTTCCACTTTGATTCTTTTGTTTTCTTTCTGCCATTCTTCCGACGCCGGTTCCTTTTCTCTCTCGTCGTCTCGGATACCGTTGTCGTCGTCTTCTTGTTTTATGTAATTACTGTGCCGCACCTGAACGGCGCCCTGAACTTCCGTTTCTTCTTCGTTGTCGACGGTGCAGACTTCGTCGGCGTGCGATCCCGTTTCCGACTTGGCTTTGTCCGGCACCCCCGCTGGCGACCTCGGAGTCGAGTCCTCGCTGTCGTCGTCGTAGCGATCGGTGACTGGCGTCGGTTCCACCCTGACGGTCTCTTCGTCCTCCTTCTCTTCGATACCGTAGTCTTCCGACCGCATCACGCACACACCGTTGATGATGACTTCCTTATCGGTGTCTTTGTCTTGCCACTCGGGGTTGACCCACTGAGGGGCGGCCGGCTTGCGCCGCGACCTCCCCCCGCCCCCTTGCGCAGCCGTCGGAGCTTTCTTCTCCTCCCCAAGGTCGCCGACGTCGCCCACGTCTCCCATGCTCGCTACCGACATGTTGGAATCTTCGCCGTCGCTTCCCATGTCGTCGTCGTCGTCGTCGTCGATGTAGTCTGCCTCGTGCTTCAACCCGCCGCCGCCCATACTCAAATCTAGCCCTGAGAATTGTTCTTTCATGTCTGGTAACATACCCCTACTTGCTATAAGCGCTGCAAGATTATTGTTAAAGTACGGAGGGTAAGGTAATGGCACTGCTCCCAAGCCCATGCGTTCTTTCTGTAGCTCTAATAGCCGTTGGTTCAAGAGCATTCTGAACTGGACCGGGTCGAACGGTTGGCCCCCGGTCCCGCCGTCTCGACTGCCGGGAGTATTGTCGTGTGATGTCTGCTGCTTTAGTCGCATCCGATGATTGTGGAACCAGTTGGTGATGGTACGAGTGGAAAGGGCGAGCTCCGATCCTAAGAACTCGATAGTTGCTACGTTGGGGTACGAGTCTAGCGCGAACGCGAGCCTCAGCGCCTCTTTCTGTTCCTCCGTGAAGAGGACTCGTTGTTTCTTGGCCGAGGGCGGGCCGGGGCTCGGACTGTGGTAGAACTCGGACGTGTCGTTGGACGAGGTGTCGCTGCCGTTGTCCTGGTGACTGCGTCTCCGCTTGTTGGCCTCCCGTCGTTCGTTCTTGAGCGCTTGCAGACGGTCGATGTTGTGACTGTCGCTCAGCCACAGCTGCATGCGGATGAAAGGTTCGCGGCCCTTGATGCTCAGCATGTGCCACGGCTTCGGTTTCGATAGCAGCTCGCTGACGGATCCCTGAGATAAACCGAGCACGGCTTCACCGAAAATCTGCGGAATTGAACACTCTGTTAATACGAGAATTATCACACATCGACTACTACGGTGAAACTTCTATCCATCGTCTTTCAAGGGAACGGGGAAATAAACCATCCGTGAAGGAAAACAATCCATTCAAACGAAAATTTAACATCGATCAAATGGGAGTGGGGTGGGATAAAATGAATGATGGAAGCAGGAACGATGGATGAAGGTTCTACTATATCAGCATTTTTGATGTTTACTTGATTTTACAGTAATGTATATTATGCTTCTTAGTTTCAAATTTTTTCATATATGGATTGTATATTTCTGTAATTTAAAATACTGGTACTTTGTATTCAATTACCAAATTGTATTACTCTATATCATGCCATAGTATCATGTATACATCGATCACATTGTTTACTATCAAGATTTATAGAATACCGAATACTTTACACTTTTCCACCATTTTAATCACTACCTGTTTTTTCATTTCGTAATTTATATATTCCTCGAATTTTCTTACATTTCTTACCTTTTGTCCAATATTATTCGCGAGCAGCGCCTCCTTGATCTTGGTGGTTATCGTTTGCGTGTCTAGGTCTTGCGTGAGCGCCGCCATCTCGTAAACGCTCGGCGCCACGTGTTGCTGCAGCGCCCTCAGCGCCGCCGACTGTTGGTGGGTCTGGAGCAGCTGGTTACTGCTCGGCAGTTTCTTCTGCTCCGGGCCGTGGGGGTTGTGGGAGAGGTGGGGGGGCGGTGGGGGGGCCTGAGACGCGATCGGGGAGATCTGCTGGAGGAGGTGGGGCGGGGGCGGACATGGAAGCTGGAGAGAAGGGGGGAGGAGGGAGTTCTCGTACTTCTCGGGTCGTTGGAGGTCGGAAGGTGAGGGGAATTTCTGAGGCATGGGCTGGTTTTGTTTCGGTAGCTGTACAGGGCCTGCTGGAAGAAAATCGTGTTTGATATTAGGTATGATTTTGTTTATTGATACTAAAAGAAGAGCAAGAGTTTAATTCTACAATATACCTAGCATGAATTGTGTTTATTTAATCTGCAAATAACTGCTATTATCCTAAGTAGCGTAGGCTTTCCATTTCTCATCAATATGGCACGGAAATCCTTTCATTTGTTTATTTATATCAATTTTGTCATTTAATTTCGATATCTTTTTGGATCGATTGGACAACGAATTTTTATATTCAAATTTGATAGATTCAATATCGAAAAGGTTATCAATATAGTCCAACAATTGTAAATATCTAAAATCATCATCACACCGTCAATTATTTGTTCGACTTACTTGGTCCACCCGCGTAACTGCCCGTTCTCATCAGCTTCTCGGGCGCTATCTTGTATTGCGACGCGACCAGTTTGTGAACGGCGTTATCGTCTTCCAGGTACATTTTCATCCGTATGAACGGCTCTCTGCCCTTCTGCGTGAGCATGTGCCAGGGCTTGGGTCGCGCCAGGAGGTCCGACACGGAGCCTTGCGATAGGCCCAGGACGGACTCTCCGAACAATCGCTGACTGATCGAGTACTGACTCAACGATTCTTTTACCTGTTGACAATACGACAAAATCAAATAACTATCGCAAAATTAATCAATATTTGGGAGAATTCAATTTTTCTAGATGGTTAATTTCACATTTTTATAGAAAAAAAATGTCATCTTCCAAATTAATGGCGTCTCATATTCAAGGGGGTACACGCACGGTGTTTATAAAAGTGGAGAAATTCCACTTCACTATTTTTTTTCCATCTTCACAAATCAGTGTAATTGAATAATAAGTATATCAATTCCAAGATAGTTTTATGCACTTCAATTAATAAGACATTGTATTTTTGTAAATTCAATCAATTTTAGGATAATGTGAAAATACATTTCAATACATTCTTGGTATTCATTGACATATTATCTTAAAACTAATTGAATTCACAAAAATGAAATGTCATATCAATTAAAGAGCATAAAATTATCTTGGTGTTGATAGTTTTTAATTAATGACACTGGTTCGCAAACATAGAAAACAGAAGTAAAGATGAATTTTCTCTATTTTTATCAGCACCGTGCACGTACCACCTTATCGCAAAATATTTAAAATGCATTTCATGGGCTAAGATCATCATACACCCGAAACCAATTTTAGATAGCACATGCAAATATAATTCAGTGCATAAATCATCAAAGCTTATACTGACAAGTATTTTATAATTGTTGGTAAGAAAACTAGTTGTTATGATTAAGTACCGGTACCATTATAAAATTATATTATTACAGGCAGTTGATTGGGTAAGGAGATAGAGATTTATACTCATTAATAGAGGGTCGGAAAATAATACAGATTTTTTTTTAGTTTACGCTACAGTAAATATTATTTCAGATCATGATTTTTGGGATTTTTAAATTGGTATTAGAATTAATAGATTACTATAAATGGTGAAATAATGGATGATAATTATTAAGATGATATCATCAAGTATTGTACTATTATTATTGTAGATATATTGTAGGTATAGATATTGTATTTGTTGTATTGTTTTCAAGTTTAGAGAAAATATTACTGCATTGACTTTGTAAAATTGTATTTGTTTGTAAACAGCACATTTTTACTAATAAACTAATTACTACTACTCCATGCGAAGTGTATAAAATACTTGCAGTACAGGACTGACATGGGTTGGGTTACTAATTAGTATTTAGTACATGAAATAGCAGCTTGTCTATTGTTAGAAGGGTACCGGTAATTCCAAAGCCAAGTGAGAAGTGCATTTCTTTTAATACTATCAGGGTGTAAAGGGCACAGTTTCAAAATTTGCTTTACTCATTCAATTCTATTCTATTCAAATGAACAATCATCCACCGTGAAATCTTGATAACGAGCACAAAAAAAAAGAATTCAATATCCTTTTTTATCTGCACACTTCTCTGATGCAAAATATTTACACTAGCTTTAACTTTCAACTGTCATTGTATTATCAATATTTATCAAGATTTCATCAAAGTAAACAAAAACATTCGATAAGAATACAATCTAGAAGTAAAACATCTTCAAAAGCTTGCATTTTAAAACCAAGCTTACATGATCCCGCACCTTTTTCACAATATCTTCGGTATTGAGATTATTGAAGTTGTCGAACTGTTGCTGGGTGATTGGCGGCAGGACCGCTTTGAGGGGGCGCTGCGAGGGGGAGTGGTGGGGCGCGGAACTGGGCTGCGAGATCAGGGAGTTGGTGATGGACGCCATGCGCTGGAGCGGGGACGCGGAGGCGGGGCCGCCCGACGACGTGAAGTCCTCGAGCGCTGGCGGCAGGATCGTGTTACCGAGCGGACTGCTGCCGCTGCTGCCGGTGGTAGACGTCGGGACGCCAACACCTGAGACCACGGCACGGTTAGACAAACGTGAAACATCTCTGATAGATGAGAGGTGAGAATAAGGACAAGTTTTTAAAATCTCCTAATTTGAGCGGGAAGACATGAAACATGAAACATGAGACATGAGAAACATGAAAAACCTCTGATAGATGAGAGTTGGCCTTACATGAACGCGCTATTCGTTTAGAGAATTCACTAAGCAGATTTTGGGCCGCCATGTTGAAAAACGTGAAAAGTGTTGAAAAACGTGAAAAGTGTTGAAAAACGTGAAAAGCTTGAACTAGATAGATTTGATTCAAGTTATTCATTTCTAAAAACATTTAACTTATTATGAAAAATTATATTGTTATTTTTGTACAATTTTGCACCTTTTACGAACGTTTTCTCCGTGAAATCATTCCAATGAGCAGCGCTGGATTATGAAGGGAATCTATGAATGTACCTGGTTCAATCTTTGGTCTAACGAGCGAGAACGCGCTGCCGACATGTCGTAGAACGTCCGCGACTGTCTCAAGCCCGAGCGGCGCCATGTCTTTCTTGATTCTCTCGTCGTCCGCGTCTCCGTTGCAGATCTTACTGCCCGTAGACTCGCGGCGCTCCTTCGGCAGTGACAGGTCGATGCCCCCGTTCATCTGAGCGTGATGCTGAGATAGAGCCTGCAGGGAGAGATGACATTGAGATGTTAATAGGTGACGGGAGCAAGCAAAATGTTTCGTTAAGGAATATATTTTTGTGATGGATGATAGATGATGAATGATACATAGTTAGAGAAGCAAGTGATGTGAGAAATAATGAGGTTGGAGGAAACGTGGATAGGTCACAGAATAACACAAAATGGACTAGACTTGAGTACTGGGAGGTAAGTTCCACAAGAATTAACAAACTCGAGTTTATATCTTTCGCTTATTTTTATGTTTTTTCTTTGTGTGGTAAGATCGCCCTGCGGTTCTACATCCAAACGACCCAACCTTGTAGTTGTTCTTAATCAGGAAACAATAACTTGGAGTCTAATTTTTGATGTTGATAAGAAGAAAATAAAGTTTTATAAATTTTATTTAGAAATAATTTGTATAGTTATATTCATTCACTGTACAAGTTCAAAACTATAGGCTTACTGGCTGAAGAAAATGTTGGGATTGTGTGTTGGGACTTGTAGAATTATCAGTTTTAATAAACTTAGATCGTAACGTGGACATTACAGCTTTTCTAAACATAAGTTTCTCATCATTTGTATCACCTGATTCAATTATTCCTGAAATTAATATTTATTTTTAATGTCACAAACGAGGGGTTTACAAGTCGCAAGTTTGGTGTACACCTGATTTAAGGTGATTTCAAAAATTTCAAGAGATTTCAAGAGATTTCAGTGGATTTCAAGTGATTTCATACAGATTTCAAGTGATTTCAAGGGGATTTCTGGGGATTTCAAGTGATTTCAAGGGGATTTCAAGGGGATCTCAGGAGGATTTCAAGTGATTTCAAGGGGATTTCAGGAGGATTTCAAGTGATTTCAAGGGGATTTCAGGAGGATTTCAAGGGGATTTCAGGAGGATTTCAAGTGATTTCAAGGGGATTTCAAGTGATTTCAAGGGGATTTCAGGGGATTTCATGGCAAGTGTACACTTGATTTCAGGAGTTGTTAACCCCTCGGTCACAAAGCATGAGCAACAGCTGCGTGATCACCCTACCTGTTGTTGCAGGGCGATGAGGCCTGGTAGCCCGCCAGGTAGCCCCGGTAGCCCGGTGGGCATGTTACCGGGCGTCGGGCACGTGCTCAGCTTGGCCAGCTCTCGGTGGTACGCGTCCAGCGCCACTCGGATCTCGTCCTCGCGCCCCACGCCCATCGGGGGAACGTTCCCGCCCGCGCTGCCGAAGAAGTGAGGAAACAAAAGACTACTTCAGAGACGTAAGGTGCTGTCCTCATACGCTACGTGCATCTACACTTGTTATATTCGAGCTGGGTTTTCGGTGATCGTGGAGATATTATTTCAATTTTCAAAAACTTATTACCGTAATATGTTTATAGGCCTACATGTATTCATTATAACTTATTATTTTCGAATGTCATCCATTTGGAAACTGGGATGCCAAAGTACACTCGTGAATGACAGTTTGACTTTGAACTTGATTTTTTTTTTTAATTTCGAAAAACTCACAAAACATAAAAAATAAATATGTTATGAAAAAGTGTTTTCATAATTTCATACTTTCATCATGTTCAAACAATATATTTTAAATTCTATTGGATTTCGTATATAATAATTTTTATATTTATCAAGAATACATTTTTGTTAATCTAAAAATCTATGTGTGAATTTAAAACTAGAAAAGACTAGGTAAATTAAAAAATTAAATAAATATAACAACAAAATATTACTAAAGATTATCATAAAGAGGAGAAAAATATTAATTTACGAGAATTTATCAAAAAATACTGCAGATGATATTTCACTGTTTTTGTCTATAAATTTATCTTATAAACTCTTAAGGGCCACCTGTAACATGTACAGGAACATAGGGCCTAATGTTGTTCTAGTCATTAACAGCTGTCTTAACTATTATCAATATTCATTAACCGAAATATTAATAATAATTGCCATTACTTATAGAGAATTCTTCAAATCAATTTAATGATTATTGCCTAATCAACTAAAAGATCACTATTTCTTATTGGCTTGAATGGCCATTGACGAAACTTGATCATTTCTTAACCGCCAATCCATGTAGCAATTAAACCATTAAACTCGAGTTATCTGTTTAATTATAAACTGTTATTATTTTTATTACTTAACCACAATATGCAGACATAGCTGTAAGCCTGGTGTTTCCTTTGTTTTGCCAGGTAAAGAGTTTCAGATGTCATAAAAATATAACCATCAAAGAGAAAACGCCGCTTTTAAATATCTTCTATTGAGTTAACCATGAAACTAGCAGCGCATCAACTCAACTAAGTTATTGGACCACATCTGGATGGGAACTGAATTGTTGTTGTCTACTTCTTAGAAACATTACATGGCCAAAAAAACAGTATAAATGTGTATAAAGCGTAAGCGGAAGAGTTTGCAATCAGGGGAAGTGTTTATACGAAAATAAAATATCTGCAAATGAAGGGTATATAAAATATTGCTTGTTTGATTTGTGCGCATATTGTAGATCTACTTAATTCCTTTAGTTGTCATTTCAGTAATCATTATCACTCTTACACGCCATGGAACTGACAAGTAACTGGCTGACAAAAACACAAGTCTTGACCAGTGTAGTTGAAGGGTGCAAACAGAAGGGGGAGGAGGAGATTTTTGAGTAACATACAATTAAATACGTTGGTTTAATATGATTATAATATATAAATGACGTAGTTGGAAGAAGAAATGATGCGAATGATTGCGTAAGCTTCATGCACAGAACAGATATGTGTTCAGTTCTGTGCCATGGTAGCTGGTCTTGTAAAACACAGCTGTCTATTGGAAATACGAAACACGTTTACCACGTTTATGATTAATTCATTTAACAGAGATATTTAAGAATATTGTGAGGAGAGAGTACGAAAATACGAAATTATTTGTTTAAAACATTGCTTTGACTTATTCATCGTTGTGAATACATAGCATAGAGCATACTATAGAGCATTATATTTCCATGATAGATTTCATTTCATTTGTCTTTTCTATTATTGTTTCTGAACTTTCAAATTTTATCTATAACAAATTTTTCCATTCCAATAATTATAATTCATTTTCCAATGTAATGATTGTATGTAACTTTGTGTACATGATGTATTGCCTGGTGAAAGAGTGATGAGTGCGCCTAGAATGAAATGCAGATAATTATAAACCAACCTTGGAAAATGTTCCCTCGGTCCGCGGATCGAGTCTTCCATCCTCCTCCCCATCAGCTTGGCGAGTTCTTCCTGATATATTCGCACTACTTTCTCCTGGGGAATGTCGTCATTCTCGTATTTCTTCAGACGTCGATTCTGAGATCCATCTTTGCCCATTGGCGAGGGACACTGCGAGCAAAATAACGACCATTAGAACAATACTACTCCGGTCAATTGAGCGATCTTATATCTTGTTATATCTTTGGAAAAATCAAATTTCAGAATTCTAATTCTGCAAAAACACGGATCTTTTTAATACTTTCATGATGGTGTGATTAAAAACTAGACAACTTCTATGATCGTATAATTTGCACAGGTATACGGCTAAAACCAGAATTAATTACCTTCACTACCTGTTACAAAGTCTATCATTACAAATTTCAATTAATCGATACTACTTTGGATGAATGCAGAAATATGTGAAACCGATATTTAAAAAATCAGATATTTCGTTTTCAAACTTGCTTTCTTGTGTCAAATAACTAACAATCGTTACCATAGCAATTTAGGAAACTTGTGGACTACCAAATATTGTGATTGGTTAATTTCAGTTGTTGGCCATTGTTGTATGTTTCTGTCAACAATGGGTGCCGTCAGTTGACAGAAGGCTGTGGGATGATGACGTACCTGATTGTGGTTGGGAGACTTGCTGTCATTGCTACGGCTATCGTCCACCTGACTCTTCATCAAGTGGCTGGCTTCACTGAGGATGTGCGCGATTCGTTCCTCCGACATGTTGTCAGAGTCGCCGCGGCCGAACGACGGGATGCCCGTGTCTTTACCTGCAAGCACAAAACAAAACACTGTCATTAAAATCACATTGTTATATTGTAAAATGCGTCATTGTTATTGTTGTACGAAGTGATGATTGAATCAAGCAGTGCGTAGTGAATTAGCTTGTATCACCCTTGATTACTTGGGTTATTTTCGTGTATTAACTAATAATTAGCTATTCGTAGATGATTAAAAGACAAATCGGCCTCAAAATATTCTAAAAATATAAATATTACCCTCTATCCGAGTGAACTTTTCAATTATACGTGTTATATGGATCTATTCACCAAGGCGAATTTTTCACAAAGTATTTTATTGTACTCTTTAGGCTGAATAATTTGATTATTATCATTCGATTATTATTTCATTTAATTATTTAATTATTAGATTACATTATTAGACTCGCAATAATGACTAATAATATGATTTAAACTGTCGCCGATCGCACGCTTCCGTCTCGTTTCCCTACGGCTCGCCAGGCTAATCCCCGCCCAGAACACCACACTCGTCTCATTTGCCTGGACGCCCGGTATGTTGAAACGACGCCGTGAACATCTCAGTAATGTTACGTTCTTGGCGTCGCGTTGGACGTCGGCCTTACGGTAGGGGGGGAGGGGGGGGGGGGCGGCGTGAGATTAGTGCTTGTTGGTTCAAACAGGTCAAGACCATTGGGCTGTAGGTTAATGTCGGGGTTCGACCAACAAATGTGGCTAAGGGTCATTCACAGTTCATTAATTACGAGATTTAGACCCTTAGCTATGTGTGCGTTACGCGTAGGACAAACTATATGGAAATGCCTTGAGAGGAACGTGGTATCAATTGGTTTGTTTGTAGTATTTCAAGATGACGATTGAAGAGCTGGAAGGAATTTGTTGACCAAGTTTGATGTTTTGAGATTTGATTGAATTGTTGAAATGTCACGTTTGGTAATAATTTAAGAATGGCATGTTGTAAAAAAAAGCAATTACTATTATTGGCAAGTTTTCATTTTCACATAATAACTGAACCTATTTGAAATCGACGATTGCCGAATGAGAAGTCAAAATTACATTTTAAAATACAAACAAATGATTTGTACACCTTTTTCATGAGTTGATAATAAATATTGCGGAATAATCTATAAAATTGCAATTTATTTCAAATTTACACTAATTCCGAAAGTTTTCAGCCAAGAAAGTTACCAAGTTTAGGTATATATATAAATGTTCAGACCTCAATTATTGCCAAAGTATATAAAACTAAAAATTGCTTCTCGAATTGTAAACTTTTGATTGGGTTTCGACTTACGTACAACGAGGCTAGCGTGCGATCAAACATTATATTCATAGATTGCATGTTTTTTGTTGTTTTTAATTCACCACAGCCTGAGCGATAACTATCAGTAAAAAGGTATTCCTTCTCGAGAACGGACATGGTTCATTATTGCACGGAACAATAATAACGAGCGATTACCAACGACTTATTATCGACTATTATCGACCATTGCGATTAATCTCGATCACGCATAGAGAGAGAGAGAGAGAGAGAGAGAGATGATGTAATGTATGCTTAGGAGTGAGGACACAACCCAACAAGCAAGATGTGTGGCCTCAAATCCTGAAGAATAATTCGAAGAAGTGAGACTGTTGATGGATTGTCAGGTGGCGCTTAGAAATACCTTCATGATAATGTGATGATTAAACAAACATATTATTATTGAATCATTATTCAGGAGTTACGAATATAAAAAGTCACGTTATTAACTTCAACTAGGTCCGGTGGCCGGTATCCAGTTAGCCTTTAACTGAGAGTTAGTGAAAACAGCATGGGTAACCATGGTGATAACAACTTTTAACTGCCGGTTAGTGCTACTTTATTAATCCCTGGATATAGTTACCCAGTATATATTAGTATATTATTTATATTTAGAGTTTGTGAATGGTTGAAGCAATTGCAAGGTGGATTTGCTGAACGATATAATTCGTCATAAAAGGAGAAGGGCTGGGATAGCTTATTAAAATGCATGTCAAACAGACATGAATTCAAAACCATAAAGTAAAGGAAATAATAAAAAGGTTGTACTAACAATTATTATTATATTCGATGAAAAATAAATCTATTTCAAGTAATATTCATCTTCCAAAGCTGACTTTTGTTTCGTTGAATAATATATTTCCGTTTCTGTATAAATATATTATACTTATTTTTGTTTTACGATGTCCTAGTTTTCTATACAAATTAATGTCCAGTACGAAAGTACTCATAATTAAATCATTATTCTCGGTACATTTCTGAGGGTAGAGTGGCAAAAGAGGGTGAGAGGGAGGGAGGGTTACAGGGTGCCTGTACGGCCGTTATCTCTGCGAGCGTAAAAGAGAGAAGAGAGACAGAACAATATCAGCGAACAAACATTAGGGCAAGTGAACAACAAAAGAATGTCATATCACAAAAACCGGAACTCTGGAATAAACCAAGTCGAGCGTGGTCTGAGAGAGATGCGGCAACCGGCAATTAAAAAATAAATTAGAACCAGCTATTTTCACCTCCCCCCACCCCCTCCCCTTTTCTCCCCCACCCCCCTTGGAGACTTTTCCCATTCTGCTTCTTCTTTCTCGTATTTGTATAAACAACGATTCATTGTGAAGAAGAAATGTTTTTCAAAAAATAATTTTTATAGTGTTGATATTTTATATTGAAATTAGAGCTATGTATTCGAAATATGAGGGTATTATATATATACTATAAATATAACGATTCTGATCGACCTGATCGACCATTAAATGCCCGCATCATCTGATCGCCCCTGTAGCTCATGGGCCCCCATCACTCCTGAGCACAACTATTGGAATTGAATAAATTCTCATATAATTACTAACCGATAATCACCTGTAAGAATGTAATGAGATTGTAAAATATTGATAATTATTGGTAATGATGTAAATCCAACACAATCCTAAGAAAAGTACATTATATTAATTTGAATATTTAATTTCTAAATGATGAAATTCTCTCATCGAATCGTTTCTTTTCCACGTGATTGATCAATGAGTGGAAATGATGAGAATATTATTACGATATTTAAATACTAGTTATTATAATATTATTCATGTAATATGCAATATCTTTTCGCGTAATAGGCCTAGCTACTTTCGTCGATAAAAGATTGAATTTAACATTTTCTCGTTTTGAAATATCAAGATTGAATCCAGCATGGAAGAACTAAATTGTAGACATATATTTGTTCAATGGTCCACACAAATGTGTTTATATTGTGGTACGAATGAGCGGGTGATAATGGACCGACGGGGACTCGAACCAGTGTCCGTCGGACGTCAGGTTTCAAAGCAGTGCCTCGACTGCATGAGCCCAAACGGGTGGTTAGGGACCTGATTTAGTATTGAAAACGATTGAATCTATAATATAACATCTAGCTTTCTTCGAAGGCAAACATGCATAGCTTTGTTCTTGAATAAATCTAGAAATGAGACACGCGGAATCAGTTGAATGGGATTAGGGATTGTAAAGTACAATAGGCCTAACAGCAATAAGACTGAGATTATGCGCACGCGCGGTCAAGGCCTATAGGATCATATCTGCATATTAAACACGGTATCAACTGTCAAATGTGTCAGACATGTTTATGTCAATATTCAGTATTGTTTCAATATTCAGATTTTACATTTGTCTAATATGTGCATGATTATTGTGTATTGTTGAAGAGAATACAAATTTGTTCAAACTGCAATTGAATTGAATTGAAATTTTCACCAAATATTTTCTTTGATCGTAATTAATTATATCTGTATTTTTTTCCATTAAGTGCATCTCTTTCATCTTTATCGTTTTTATATTCAGGCCCACTCATAAGTTGGGAATTTTATATACTTGATTTGATACACAGAATCTTGATTTAAAATCATTGTTCGATGTTGATAACAAAACGAAAAAATTGTAAGTAAGGTAATAAATCAAATATGAATTCAATACATCACTCAATTTATTAGAAAGTGTATTTATATGAAGGAAACTTTTTCCGAGAGAATAGATCAATAATGGCACTGTTTTGATGCACATTGCATGTAAAAAACCAAACTAAATTTCATAAAAAAAAAAATACACGAACGCTGAGAAGTAGCATACAATTGTATACGTGAACACACATTTTATAATAAATCAGTCTAAAAAAGTGTAGAAAGCGAATTAAATCGTCTAGTCGATGTTCAAAAAACTTTTTTCATCCATATATTCATATACCGGAATAACCACAATATTATCACTATGATAAAATTATATAGAAATGATTATTTATCTATAATTATATCATCCATTATAAATTTTAATTACTATTCCAAAAAAAAAACACGAGATATAAAAATGATATTTAAAGGTAACAGTGCGAAACGCGCAACCAAATAAATCAAATATTCTACGCACCAGTTATTTCATACACAAGCATTTATTGACCTTTTAACTATTTTGAATTTCATATCATTGTAAAAGTCTTCTATGAAAAATAAGTCAATGTCCGGGAGACAATCATTTTGTTAGTCATTATTTTGCATGTTTCTATTGAAATCATTCAATAAAATATTATAACCAACTTCCTTCCTGTTTAAATCTATTATAATTCAAACGAAATTATTGAAATAATCTAAAATATTGTCGTTGCCAGATAAAATCTGTTGCGTTCGAGGCTAAACGTAATGCCGATCAAAACAGAGAGATAGCATTGACAGAAATTAGGCATTGGCGAG
Source organism: Brachyptera putata (assembly GCA_907164805.1). Taxonomy (NCBI): domain Eukaryota; kingdom Metazoa; phylum Arthropoda; class Insecta; order Plecoptera; family Taeniopterygidae; genus Brachyptera; species Brachyptera putata. Next base: position 31,924,128 of record OU015467.1, read on the forward strand.
CGAGAAGTAGGCCTAGCCTGGACCCATGAAATACCGTCATCATGTTTCGAAGTCATTAAATGACGTCACAACCCTGAAACTAGATTTTAATGAATTATGACGATATTTATTTCCATGATTGTAGAGAAAACTAGAAATTATCATCTCAATTTCAGAAATTATAACTCAATTTCAGAAATTATAACTCAATTTCAGAAATTATAACTCAATTTCAGAAATTATAACTCAATTTCAGAAATTATAACTCAATTTCAGAAATTATAACTCAATCAATATTTTTGTCCTCCAGACACCATGAGTGTGACGTAGACATTGCCGATTCTGTACAGAAACACAAACAGAATCGAGTATTGTCTACGTCACGACTAAGAAAGAAGGCCGGATTTATGAGGACAAATACATTAATATAATTTTAGAAATTATTTTGATGATTTCAAGTTTTCTCTGAAATTAGAGACATAAATGTCGTGATTTATCAGTCGAAATTAGTTCCATGGTTTGTTGTCATCAACATGCGCATGTTTGGATGTTGAAGCAAATATTCACGCATGTTCGACTCAGTGCTGTGGTTTATAGTTACATTCAAGTATTTAAAAAACGAATCCAGTAACTTCTGAATTTATAATATAATTTTCTCCCAAGATCCGATAAATTGCGTACAATTTCTGAAATTGAAGGTTAATATTGGTCACATGATTTAATAAATCAATTAATTTTAGATATTAAATTCGAGTCCAGCTGGCATGAAAATTGAATAAAATTGGCTAAGAATCAAAAAACATAAATCGCCCACGGAGAGTTTAATATATATTTTTTATCATACAAAAAAGTGAGTGGAAAAAATCTCAAACGAAAGATCGAGGTTAAAAAAACAAAAGAATCGGGCGGCATCCATTACGCGTCACTAGTCATGGCGTCAATTGCAGCTCACAAAAGAGAAGAAAAAACCCAATTAGTTTCACTTAAAAAATATATATTTCTACTAATTAATCAAATATGTCTTTATATTAGAATGAAGTTGAAAAAAGCCGTAACTCATTGCTTGAAAGCTATAATTAATATTAATGAATCTCTTGATCAATCTCAATGACTTGGAAAATATAAAAAAAACATTGATAAAGAAGACATCGTACATGTATATATATGAAATTATTTACAGTAATTAAAATCAAAATTATTCTTTTGATGAATTTTTCTACAGTCCCTTATCATTACGTAGCAAACTATCTCGACAACAAATACAATATCGGAGTTGCAGTTTTATATACCTGACAGACCTGATATCTATGTGTTGCCATTAATTTTTAATGTAAAGGTTCTTAAATTATTTCGTCCAACAATTGATAGATACGTAAGTAAGAAGCGCGGCTGATAAGACTGGTGGATAGGAGTTCGAATCCCGCCGGTCACTATCTGCAATTCTTACTGCGGCTTTTCTAGTTTCCCTCAGTCGTTTATGTGAATACTGGAACGATTTCTTTCTAGCAAGTCGTGACCAATTTGTCCCGAAGTATGGAAAACTCGCAAGTGGTCAGCGGTCAAACTTGAAAATGTTAAAACTTCAAATATATCCTTAAATTACTTGACTAGCAAGCTATAAACCAGGATCGAAGATTTTAATTTCAATATTGTTGTCGGATTTCATCACCCGAAGTACGGAACTTGGTATATTTTCACCGCCATTAGGCCTACTATAGTGAATCAAATCATAAATAATATACGAATACAGATAGTGAAATTCAATGCGTGCTTTATGAACGATGATATTCATTCAATAATAATTAGTCTAATACCTGAGCGTTGCGTCACCAGTGAGTGTGTGCGTGCATGCGTTATGAAATCGTGCCAAAACAGGGGGTGATAATAAGACAAAAGAACACATTAATTTACAACCAAATCGATGATTATTCAGACAAAAAAAGTGTTTTCCGATTCGGTACGGATTAGAAAAAATAAAATAAAAACTCGCACTCACACACACACACACACACGGTTTTCGTAAATCAAAACTTGTCCACACAATTGTCTGTAAATATAAGATCGACTTACCCTTCTTGGGGATGAGCGATTTGAGTAGGAGGACCGCGTTCTCGTCGCAGCCCCACGCGTGCATCTTGCGGTAACTGTCCCTGCCCTTCTCCGTCAGCTTGTCCCACGGCTTGGGCTTGGAGAGCAGCTCGGACACCGTGCCCTGCGACAAGCCCAGCACGTACTTGGCGAACAACCGCTGCCCGATGTTGTTGATCGACAACAGCTCGCGCACACGACGCGATATGTGTAAAGTGTCTAGGTTCTGGGACGCGTACTTATCCATATTATAGCGCAACATTTCCTGGAGACGAGCCTCCATCGGATCGCCTTTCGGGATCAACGAGTCCCCCAGGCGTCCCACCATGACGCCGTCGTCGGAGAACCGGAACGGAGATCGCGGATCGTCGAACCGAAACGGAGACTTCATGTCGACGTCACGAAAGAACGACAAAGGTCCCGGTACCGGCGTCGGTGGCGTCGATAACGACATGTTATTATTGTTCAAATGGTTGTTATTATTATTACTACACAGATTCGAATCTTCGGGCGTTTTCGGATTGCCGTTCATGAGGTGATGGTTGTACGAGATCCCGTCCAGGTTGGGCGCCAGCGGGGAAGATATGGTGGGCGTCGTATTGATAAAGGAGGTTGGCGACGAGGTGGTGTACGGCGTCGTCGACGGGGGTGTCCGCGGCGACGGTACGTCTTTGGCATCGTCTTGAAGCGTCGCCGATTCCTCTGTGGGCGATTGGATTGGTTGTAAGTTGGGTAGTGGCAATGACGTGTGGTTCTGACTTAAGATGGAGCGTTCGAGAGAACGCCGCCAATTGGCTACGATTTCCTCGCCGAGAAACGAACCAAAGGTCTCGACGTTTTGCAGGGGGGCGGGGAAGAGGTGTGAGGTGGGCTGGGGGGGAGGCGGGGAAGTGTCCGTGATATGATGATGATGCGATGGTGTGGTAGAGGTGGTGGTGGTCGTTGTGGTAATACCTGCGTAAAGAAAGAGATGCCCAACTAAGTACAAGAGACCCCATAGCCAGTGGTTGTTATTAAGAAAGACAAGATGCAGAAGGAAATACCAATATAATAGGAAGAAATCTACAACAGGCGTTTGCCTCTACTGGTAGGATTTATTGGTGAACGATGGTATAAGAAAAGTCAAGTGAATTACGATCTATTTCGTGGTTTTAATAGAATTATTATACTGTCGTTATTAAGCATTAAGCAGTTTTTATTAATAGTTAGTCCATGATTGGTTTAATTGGTTAAACGTCTTGTATGCAGAGTTATGGTTAGAAAAGAAAGCACGAAATCATAAATACGGTTCCATAAAGACCTATAAGGTTCTATAAGGCTAGGAGACTAATCATAATCATTTAACGTCGACATTGCTATTTAAATCTACCCACTGAAGTCTCACGTTCAATTTCTGGATTTCGGACAATATTGATTGCAATTTATGGCGTTAAACAGAAAGCTTATCCATATGAATGGTGAATAAATTAACGGGGAGAAATATATTTCCATTCAAGATGAACGAAATGATGAAATGATCGAAACAATAAAGTCTCGAATACTTTTACCGTATGTCAATAAGTTGATTTGGAGATAGAAAAGAATTGCGTTCACGATTGAATAAGTTATTCAGAACTGAAACCAATCTAGATGAGAAAGTAGAAAACACAGATCGACAAATCAAATAAGTTTCCGATCGACTGAACCACATGATCCCGTCGGACTGGACTTTCAAACAACAACACATGGGATTGCTAACATGAACAATACTGATCAGCAAGTTAAATTACCTGGAAGGTCTGAGCAACTCGAGACAGATTTAGGTCCATTGGATTCAATCTGTTGTTGTTGTTGTTGTTGTTGCATGGCTTTGCTCCTCTCCATTAGAATCATGTCCAACGTCTTCGGCGCATCGCCAGTGCTGTTGGCATTGGCCCCCATCGCGGCGAAGTCGAGAGATCGAAGAATACTGGAACAACAAACACAAACACATATATTATTATTAACCAAGCAGACATTTATAAACAGTTCAATCAAATGAAATATCTGAATATATATAAGCTTATATCTTGAGCCCAGATAACCAACTCAGTTGGGTCAGGGGTGATTATCACCACAATCTCTCCAGGGCAGATTCCAATGAAAACTCGGTTTCTGCCAGTTCCGAGTTATGTAACCACTTCCTTCCCCTCTTCTTCACTCCTACTATCATCTTCCTCTTCTTCTCTTCCTATTAGTTCTCTCCACCGTTCTCTATTTTCCCACCATTCATCTTCTTTCACTTGACTCCATTCGTATGGATATATATTCATGCGATATATCTGAATATCTAGTTCATAGTATTATATTAGCCACCCCCGTGGCTCAGAGAACTATCACACTGCAGTACAAACTGAAGTCACTGAAGGGTGTGGTTCGAGTCCCGCATAAGGCATGGGTTTTTGTGAACGTCCTTTCACCTATCATCACTTCATCGTTTCCTTATCACCCGCTCATTCGTACCCCCAAATAGCCTATAGCTGTTAGTTGGGGGTTAAGCAGCATTGAAATAAACATAATATTATTTACGTAAAACCATAAAAAATCATGAATATTAAACATGATATGTAACATGAATGGAATCACGTAATGTAATTTGAACTAATCACACAATTAAAAATAATTGTTTCACGTGATAAAGTAATATATTTTTATGAAATGAATAATCACTTTTGATTATTAGAACGTTCGCCAATAATTCATTATAAATAACCTTTTCGAAATTAAATGTAGCATTAATGTATTTAACGAAACGAATTACACGCTGTAATAAACACGTGAAGCGTAATCTATAGAAATAATCTACAGGATGAATACTTTCAATTGAAGGAAGTTATAAATTACAACTTACCTATATATAAATAATCATAATTATAATGATAATTAATTGAACAGTTTCATTTCGATTAATTAACTTAATTTTTTTTCAGACATTCATCTCATATATGTGATTTAGTAAAGTTCAATCACTTTATAGCCAGTGAAACGTATAAGGTTAAACCGAGCAAAGCACTTATAGGCCTACGATACCATCTAAGATCTTTGAGCGGCGTAACAATCGTTGTTCTTGAGACCATTCAAGGTTCTCTTCAACCGACACATAATTCTCCTTCACAAATATGCCTCGACCGATTCATCATGGAATTGAATAATAAAAACCTATCGAGGTTAAACTGTACACGATGAACAATTGTTCCATGCACAGTGCTATCACCTGCCTGGTGCTTGCTTGGCCGATGTAACAAATGATATTTCGCGAGACAATTCATTAAATGGACGGATAATTATTTATATATGTTCATGTTGTTCGATAATTACCGCATACCACTCTCGCACTGATTGGTTACGCGGTTTGACCAGAGAGAGAGAGATAGAGATAGAGAGAGAGAGAGAGATACATGTATATGTATATATATATATATATATATATATATATATATATATATATATATATATATATATATATATATATATATATATATAGAGAGAGAGAGAGAGAGAGAGAGAGACAAGTTTTTCCAAGAATTGAATGACTGCTTTTTGTGGTTGATATTACGACTGTTTCACTTTTCGCAAGGGTATTCTCCTAATATAAGCCAGAATTAACAAAACCGATCTATTAAACTTGAATTCAAATAATTTCATTTTTTTTTAAATAATACGAAAGATAGGCCTATGTCCGTTTGTAAGAATGCCAACTGAGAGAAAAAGATGCTCAAATATCGATTTATAATTATACGAAATATAAACAGAATCAAGAAGTGTCTACGTCACGATCGACTAAGAAAAAAGGCCAGATCCCGAAGGACAAATAAATAAATAAATATTTATCAAATTGAGATACCTCAGGACCCCTATTCCTGAGATGAATGAGATGTGAGAAAAATCAGTGAGAAAACTATCTCATATAATAATGACATATTTCATCTCATATTTCATGTGAGATACTAGTTTTCTCACTCATTTTTATTTTCTCACATCTCATTCATCTCAGGAATAGGGGTCCAGTAGTGATTTGTAGTTATCTCTAAAACTAGGTAGATATATTTGGTATAGTTATTCGTCGAGCTCTAGTTTGAATGAACGGTCGACTCACGCTAGTTCCCTCTTGACTTCGTCGTAGTCCCTCTGCGCGTCCAGCCTGGCCTCTATCCTGACTATGTGCTGCCTCTTGTGGTCCAGCTGCTCCTCCAGGCGCGCGATCTGGGACGCCGACGTCTCCTGGAGCTTGCCCACGCTCGCCTGCAACCTCTGCACGTCGTCCACGAGCTGGCAGATCTGCAACATGCAACACACTCAATCAGTCATGTACAAATTCAATCCAATTTACAATTTGTTATTTATTTTATTCGCACAAAAAGACAAAATACAAAAATTCAAAATACAAAATAATGATACACGCTTAGATGTGTGAAGCCCGCATTAGGACAATACCTTGTGTGCGGGCTCACTAAGAATACGTGTAAGAATAATAATAATAATAATAATAATAATTATATGAGTGATATATTGAATACCAAAAATTGAATTAAATAGCCGTAATTGAAGCCGTAATACTTTCTCGTATACATTTTGAAGACGGCGACTTCACTTTATATAATGTATTCCACAATAAATTGAGAACATCAAATAATTACTAAATAAGGTCCAGTTAACTTGTTATCACCCTTGGTGACATATGTTATTTTCAATAACCTCACTAATTTCACTAAAGGTACTTAACTAAGATTCTTAAAACTGGATCTAAGAGCCGATTGTACCAACTGATGATTAAATATTAATTAGTTAATCATTACTTAAGGTACAAAAATAACATAGGTATCCAAGGGTGATAACAAGTTAATTTGCTAAATTCACTAATCATCACTTGGTACAACCGGCTCTAAGTAATACAAACAAATATTTTTTGGGGTGTTTGAATTGGTTTTATTTGATGGAGGTGCCGGGTTCATAATTCTAGTGGAGGAGCCAGTTTCGAAAATGATTTTCCAAAAATGTTCATTTTCCTGCAGATTAAAACCGAGTACAAACTAACAACATTTAATACCATCAACTACGTTCATGTTTTTCGTAAATTATAATGAAACATTAATTTTTGAAACTTAATACTATCATCCTAAATTAGACGTAGTTCAGTAAATGTTCCATCATATAAAATTATTCTATTTTTTGCACACGCATTTATCATCACGTGGCCTAACGAGGTTATTATGGTTATATGTGTAAACCCAGCGAGAACTAATAGGGACAATTCAGCACACAATTCCACTATAAGTATGCTTACGAGAATTAACTAATAAACACTAAATACACATAAAATTTAAATTGGTAAGTTTATATAATACGGAAAATATAACTTGATATATATATATATTAAAATAGGAGGGTTTTAGGCGTATCATATATATATTTTGTTGTTCTTATTTTAACGCTCATCCCTAAGGTTTTTACTCACGTCCAAAGCTAATTAAGATTCGAAAGTAACGACCATTTCATGCAAATTATTTCCTATATACAACACATCGAGATAAAGTTATCTTTTAAACTAGCGTCATAAGCTACAGGAAAACGAGTTAGTATCGTCTTGGCGGAAAAACATGGACACAGTTTAACGTGGCGACTTCGTTACACGGGGGGGACGAGATAGTTGCACGCAACTTGAGTAAACCGTGGGGAAAAAATCAATTCATTGGTTACTGTTCGTATGGAAGGTATTTAACCATATAAAGATTTAGCTACTGAAATAAAATTGGGATTATAATTGCCAAAAGTAATAATTGGCCCAGTTTTACAAATCTTAGTTGAGTACTAATCAACTAATTATTAGTTAAAGGTACAAAAAACATATCCACTAATCCACTAACTATCAATTCGTAAAATTACTGTATTGGTAATTCAACTTTATCTGTAACCTAATTGGTACATATCCATAATGATGTTCTTATTTTGAATCTTCATCAGTCTATTTCTATATTATTCTGTGTTGCTAGGCAACCAATAATTGGGGAGAGATTCTGAGTAAAGAATCATACATATTATCTGGACCCCAATCCACAGAACACACCACTAGCTTATCTACATACAAAAACGTCGTGTCAATATTTTATTCTATGAGATTTTGCATGTAGTTAAAATTTTATGTCTCCAAGCAACACTTTGTCAAAGGCTTGTCCCCTCCCCTTCTCTCCCCTTCCCTCCCCTTTCCCTTCACCCTGTACCGGCCAACCTACCCCATTTCCTAAATAAAAAGAGACATATTTTATATTAGTTATATATATCCTATAGATATGAAAGCCATTTCGCCTTAAGGGGGTTTCGTTCTGCTTAAATTCAATGTTACTTGCGTATTGGCAAGCGTACTTGTTTTACCGGAGAAGGGGGTGGAGGGGGGTGGAGGGGGGGGGATGCTGAGGAGGAAAGAGGGAGGGGGTTGCTTGACCGAGCTATACGCAATGACCAATACAACAAGGGCTGTGGCTATATTAAAACCAGAAACAGTAAGTCTGACGTTTGAAAATGTCTCGACGCTTGCATTGTCCAATGAGATTCTCTCTTAATAGGAATTTAAAAAAGTGTTCGAATTTTGTAGTAAATTTTATGGCGTATAATTAAGGGGTATATGCCTCAGCGGTATTATAAATTAAATTGTTTATAGTAAAATATAATTATTTAATATTATATGCTGGTATACTATGAAATATTAATTCTCAAATTTTATTACGAGAAATTCCGAAATGAATAAAATTATATCATAATAATACAACTATTTGGATAACGTATTTATGTATTCGATGACTTTTTTTATTTATTATTACATGCAAGTAGTTTGTACTATTGTAGTGTGTAGCCATTTTTTTTCTCATATTATGTGCTTTTTCTTATTTTTTACTATTCTTTTTCTAAATAATCAATTAATCAACTACAAAATATTTCTTTTTTCTAGAATTTAGCTCAATATTATTATTATTTTTCTCTACCATTCACTAATTTGTTATATTCGTTATTATTGTTTATTCTGTGTCTATAGGCAACCTTCATTACAAGGCAGAGTCTTGACTTTAAATTAATAAAGAATTTATATACCGGTATTGAAATAAACCAACTAAATACAAACATGATCAGTATATGATCATACAATTCAGTCTATAGGAACATATTATCACGAATACAATACAGTAAGTTGTGAACTGTGAGACTTGCAAGATTAATGGATTTTCGCCTAGATTAGAAGTTACGATTGTATTTTGAATGTGCAAGAGAAGGCATAAAAACCGATATGGTCATTGAGCCCTTGGCTTGAAAGAGGGGGGGGGGGGGGGGGGTGAGGAAGGTTTTTCAAATTTTCCAAATGGAACAGATTTCGAACGTCAAACCTTTCCCCATTTCCCCCTTCTCTTTCCTTCTTTATCTACCCCTTATTCTCCTCAACACAAACCCTTTATGTTTTTGTTCTTCCCTTTCCAGAACAATGTTTTTTTTTGTTCGATGGATCTGTCATTTTCTCTATCTCGCTCATTTCCCTTCCAATGCCTTAATCACCATCTCTCTCTTTCTCTCTCATTTTCCCCCTCCCATTTAGCATCCCATTCTCTTATCGTATCTGTAACTTTAAATACCACACATTATTTATAACAAGGATAATAGAAAACATTATTTTTCTATAAAAAATAATGGAAAAAGTTTTAACCACAGTCAGAATCGATTTTGACTTTTTAAAATTAGAGTGAAAAATACAACCTTATCAGTTATTCAAAAACATTGCCTGGTGTTGAATTGAACTGAAACACATTTAGGATTTTTCACGTAATCAATCAAAACACACATAAGTTGTTGGCAGACTTTAGTCCTATTATGAAATAAATATTGTGTTATCCTGGATATTCAGGAGTGTCCAGGAAATAATAATCCACATCCAACATGAGACCCACACGACACAAGATCTATTCTCGAACAAGAAAACAATACTGACAATGCTACCAATTGTTCTTAACAATAATAAATAAATAATCACCCCGAATCGTGCGTTCGATTATGGATAAAATATTTACAGCCAACAGGCAAATTCCTCCACTCTCCATTATTCCCGTCTCCTCGAACATGTTCCGTCGAACATCCCCTCTCTTAGGGGCTCATTCCATAAACAACCAACTCAACATTATCAAATTCAATACAGTATTGAGTACAAGAGAGAGCGAGAGAGAGAGAGAGAGAATATAAGGGGATGATAATATTCCTTCGACCGATTCCCATCGAGGGTATAGTTGTGTATCCACACCGATCCCGTGTGATGCGGGGGGGCGGGGAGGGAGGGGATATTATATAAGTACTGCGAGTGCGGGAAATGGATATAAATAAATCGATAGGCGACTTAACGCGTAACTGTCTAATTGTCAGTAGCAAGCAAGGCAGGGTAGGCTAGCTACTAGGCGCAAGTAGCAAGTCGTGGAGAACTACCGTGGAGCTTAATCACTTCCCCATCCCCTCCCCCACCACCATCTCCCCCCCCCCCCCTCCCCATCAACATCCCGTCCGTAGCCGATAATCAATAATTATGCTCAAATAAAGATGAATAAGAAGAGATGGATAGATCGTTGTGTGTAGTGTAGTCAGCCAATAAATATACAAGAGGAAGGGAGATGGCAGCGGTGATGAAGAAGAAGAAAGGGGGGGGGGGGGGGGGGGACGAGGGGAGGGAAGGCGAAGGGAGGAGAGGGTTGAAAATGAAACCTAAATACGAAAGGATAGTCGTCATTAATTAAACATGGTAACTTTTGGGGAAGTAATTAGTATATATATATACAAGAGTGGGAAATATTACCCGAGTGTATATTAGAGAAATTGTATCTGTAGGAATCGGACTGTTTGAATATATATGTAGATGATTTGATGTTTTTTTTTTATTGGGGTTTGAGGAGGGTTTGAAATTCAGTGAAAATAATGAAGTTGATTTTATAATGAAGAAAAATAATTGAATCTTGGCGAGGAATCGAAGAAAGTCACCTGCACAATGATTTAATGCAACGAAATATAAATTGCATCTGGTTTACGATATTTTCATTCCAATGAACTTGATTAAAATACAAGAATATTGATTCGATTAAAATAAAATAAAATTCCCTTGAATGACCAATTAAAATATAATAAAACTGTACATCTGATATTTCAATTGTTTTACCCTATCTGTTACATTTAACTGCGAATCAAGTACATCAACCGATAAATCATTCGAATTTATTGACACTCATCTTTTAACCCGAGTTCACACTGTTGTTCTTTCAATTCATTAATCCCCATAGATACATGTTACGTTCATTTTCCAGAAATAAATGCCACAATAAAAGCCCCCTAGTCATGTGACGGCCTGCATACGTCATTGAATACTCGCTATTATTGCTCGCACTTCGACAGTCGATATATTTCTCGATTAAATATCATATCGAACAGCCATTCATCTCTCGGCCGAGTTTTGAGCACACCATCGATCATCGAAATAGAGAGAATATCACAGCGTATAGAGAAACCGACGGAGAAATATGTATATATATAAAACAAGGGATGTTTGAAAGGGTTGGTTTTTGGGTGAGGGGTGAAATGCAAGGAGAGAGGGGGAAGATCGTGCGAGAGAAAGAGACGGAGACAATTTGAAGAGTAAAGGATTAGCATTAGATTGATTAGAAGGGAAATATACGGGGAGCATCCCCAGTTGCCATGGAAATAGCAGTGTAGTGTGTGTGTGTGTGTGTGTGTGTGTGCTTCTCTTTATTGACAAGATGGACTGAGTTCGATTCCCGGTTGCTGCATTTAAACGATTTAGTTCACGTAGTAGGGTTTGAATGAGAATGTGGGGGGGGGGGGGGGTATTATTTAATTGTGAACAGGATGTGTCTATAGATACGACAGTGAAGTAAAGGGAACTATTCCGAATGATTTGGTAAATGTATATTTTCACCCAGTTTTGATTACTTACTAACCGTGATCATACTGTACTATGTAATTTACATAACAAGGTGTGGGACCATTTATAATTCCGTAATTAGAACTTGAAAAATCACTCAACTCATTTTGTTCAATTTTTCAATCAATTGTCCGATTTCAATTCGAGTTATACATACTTTAGTATGTAGCAAGCAGGAATCGGATAAGGGCTATCTGTTAACATGGGTGGAGGTGCCGTTTATTTATAATTTTAAGCTGAAGTAAAAATGCAAGCGCTTCTCCAACTTTCACCGAATACTTCGAACAGTTTAAAATATTAATGACCAAGTTTTATTTCTAAAACATAAGAAAAAAAATCACAGTTTTTTTTTTCACAAAATTTTTTCCCAAGTTTAAACCGTCCGTGTTTCGGTATTGTACAAATACTGTCAAGATGGGCACATTTCCGTCAAGCCAATATTAATCATAACCAAAGGGTTGCCAATCTTCGCGTGGAGGCGCCATTGTTTTATTTTCTCATCGCTTCGGAGGGAGTAAGGAGCGTTTGATGAAGGGTGAGGGTGCGTTAAAACAGAAAGAGACAGAGATAGAGGGGGAGGGGGAGGGGGGAGGGGGTTATTAATCGGCATCGTCGATAGCACCAGCTGTATTTGCTGACCGACGAAGAATAAGTGAAAGACAAAAAACTGGACGAAACACGTATTGTCCGATCCAGCCAGTAGTAACAATGTATGCTGAGGCCTAGATGAGAAATTACCCTAAAACACACTCGCTATATGTGAATGTAGACCACACACTTGGAAGATCTTGTGTATGATTATGAGTCATGTACGAGCAAAAACCAAGCGGATCATTTGAAATGAGAAGAAAACTTGACTACCCATCTCTATCTCTTTCTCCCTCACTCTCTTTCTCAACCAATCAACCATATGCATTATTCTTATAACAAGAATCTTCGGCGGATCAATCGAGAAAATTATATAAATGTCAGAAAATAGCTAAACTATGGGGTTATGACAACAGATTTCCATCAAATATGAGACTGAAAAAATCCTCGCTTATAGAAAGGCAAACGTTGGAACTCTCACGATTTTAAACGAACTTTCAGATATGGAACATGGTATTAAAAATTAAATTAAATGTTAACAAATAGTAATTTACAGCAGTGTTTATAACGAAAGATGGTCGTTTTTTCCATTATCTTTACGACCTAGATAACAGATACGGAAAAAATTAATAGAACCATAAATACCAATTTCAAAACATAATCCACGAAATTAATATTTAAACAAATATACTTTTCATGTTTTCATCGTTTTTTTCAGACCATTTTTTTACATATGATTTATTTATGTAGATTTTAAACAGTTTGGTTGATACAATATAAATATTTGATATAATTAACCGTATAGGGAACCCCACCCGAAAGGTGTGTCAACAATTTCTTTTAAATCTAAAACGACAAAGTAGCCATTATCACAATATTTTACAATCAGCTCATTTCAGCTCGCTTTCACAGCCATATACTTGATATTATCATCTTATTAGTGTGCTTTACAGATTTCTTACGTTCGAGGGCACACAATAGGCGAGATGTGATAAGCCGGTGTTGCTCGGAACAGGGTGCTATAAAACACGTAAGCCGTACACATTCAACCAATAAAATACGTGATTGTGTATAGAGGCAATAATGGAAATAAGACCCAAGTCATTCAAGCCTAGTTCGTTTTATTTTTCATTATAAAGTGTTGCATCATAAATTATTTGATCTTATCGTACGCTAGGAATTAATCCTCTTATTTTTTATTGATTTATTGAACAATTAGTCTATCCTTTAGTGTCTCAATAAGCCAACAAATTATGATTTATATTATCGTGTGTGCAATATACGTATTAGGATCTTCACAGAAAGTCATTTTGATCTTTGCATATACATCAAGTGTATATTTGTTTTTCAAGCGAGAGAATGGAGGTTCCGATCGAGCGTCTTCTCTATCCCACACCATTAGCGCGCGGGTGGTTCGAGACATCATCTCTTTTCAATACAAGAAATGTTTCATATATTTCATTGTACGTAAATATGTACGAAGAAAATTACCTCAATTAGGTTTCAGAGTATTTGTACAAGACGACTGCATGAGAAATAATTCAATTTTCAAAAGTAATTGGAATACATTATGGCAATCATCATCAAAAAAAATAAAGATTTATCACTATTAAAAGAAATCACTGTCGAAATCTTTTGTATATTCACCAAGTTGGAAATATTTATTATAAGTGTCCTCAGAAAAAAAAAACAGGTTGACCATTGTTGCCGGGTCGACCGTGGAGTATTAGTCACAATTCACTTGTTAAGGAAATGACGTCAAATTTAACAAAACTTGGTTAAAGTTAACTACATCGTCTGGTCACAATCATACACCATTCTTATTATTCGTCGTTAAATAACTTCCTCTTTCGTACAAATAACGTATGGGTACACGAGGCGTATGATTCCGTGATCATTTTGATGACTGATTGGTACCAATCATAATTTTAGTGAATTTATTTTTCATCGGTTGGTCACCCTCAAATGATTCGAATAATCGTTCGAAAACGAGCATTGACTTATCCGGTCTGCGTTTCCCCTCACATCATTGCAGTGATGACAACGCACTAAAAACATACCGTACTCAAATAATTCAGCTAATTTATTGTGAAACGTCTCAATTCAGAGAAACCACAGAGACATAGAAGAAGTTTATTTTAGTTCAAATGTAAATGTCTAGTCACAATAAAAACATACTGCGTGTGACTTAGTTTAATTAAATACATTCGAAATAAGCGTGTGATTAAATTATTAAAAATGTCAAACGTTTCTCAAAAGATGAAGGTAAAATGATTCACGCTTACTATACATTATATTTAATGAGCGAACTAAAAACAAAGACTATAATTTCAACATTTGAAATATTGATTTGGAAGATAGAAAAATTAAAACATTATTTTGAAGAGAACAAATTTCTAAACAGTTGTACCAAATCCGTAAAGATCTTCGATGTGTAAAATCAGGAACCGGAAGTGAACGTTTTATCACGGTCTTCTGTATGAATCGAGTCATTATTATGAATACTAATTCACTTATAATTTGTTTACTTTTTCATACATATTTACAATTTTGGTCCATTATTTTGTGACCATTTTCGGTCTCATTATACATTTTGTACGGCCTTCTTTTCCCCAAAAGCGGAACACAATTAAGTATTCATGTAATTTATAGAATGATTAGGAAAGGGGAAGGGGGAAGTTGAGAAAGAAAAACAATTGGGATGATTTTCATTTTCATCGTGTATGAGTGTGACGCCATTTTGTTTCAATCTATTGAAATGAGAGACTTGGGATTTGAGAAGATAGGCCACTCTTATCCGCGTGTCACATGATCTGAACGTTGAGAACCACCGATCGGTCATGTCGAACAGTGTAAAAGACGTGCGTTCGAGCCCTCATCTTGCATGACGACGTCGCCGTGCCCGTATGCCATTATCCCGTTCCACAGCCGAGCAATTCTCTTAATTGTGAGTAGAAATCAGGACTCCCCAATGATCAATTAAATGAATTCATTTGGTTGCGATACTTTATAGGGAATCGTATTTAAAACACTAGGATTATACAAGAATAAAATCGAAGGAAACCTCATACAGTTGAATGCTTGAATTGAATGCGTTTTTTCAGAGTTCAAATTCTCTTCTCTGTGAACAAGAACATCTTTCAAAATATCGATGATTCTAAATCTGTCAACGCAAATCAACTGACATGGGACCATATACATAATTAAAACTAATTTTCTATACCATCTTATCGTTCACTAGTTCTTAAATATTCCGCTAGAATAATTATTGTCCAAAAATCACATCTAACCAATAAGAAGATGTGAGATTTTAAAGAATGAAAAACCAACATTCGCATTTTTTTAAAAATAATTTACGATTTCTCAGTTGTTTTAATATATATCAAGACCACTGAAACTAGCATTATAATATTCTATTAAGAACTGTTGGATGATGTATTCAATAGTGTTCGATCTGCAGCTGCATGAAATAAGTGTTATACTGATGTGCAAGACACGAGTAAGGGTAATTGCTGTAATTAAAACCTATAGACACTGGGGAGGAGTTTAAGTCAATAGACGTATGGAAAATACAGAGAGGCACCATTTGCCAAACGCTTTTCCAGGTTCCTTTTTGTTTCGATGGAAAATCCATACTTAGTGACTGTACATATTGAAACACTGTGCATAATTAATAGACGAAGACTGATCAATATTTATTTTACGAATACTTTTCTCTGTGATCAGAAGCAAGTACAAGGAGGTGATGATAATCCAGAGATCTGGATGGTGGAGGGTAATTCAGTTCGAAACGAGGGAAAAACGGGAATTGTTAATGAAATATAATGATGTTTGATTGTAGAGATTTGTATTGGGGAAGGTATATCAGCTCCTTCATGATAAAATATACAGTATGAATAAACTTGAGTCTGCTCATTATTCTTAAATATAAATTATTGGTTACTTGAATTATAAAATTTAGAATTTTGTAATATAATTGATTGATTGTGTATAATCAAAAGTTATTTCCCTCCAAAGCGTGGTGTACGTGGAAAGATGAATGCCGTCTACCAATGAAACAACCACAAATATCACTGTTATGTTTGTATTACTGTGGTATATTTTGAGAACGAGGTTTTTGATAAGAAATGCAAGTAGGCCCTACCTAACAAAAGCGTTTCAATTAAATCATGAAATAACAGAGTTTTTTTTAGAATTATTTCGTTGGTATAGAGATGACCTTTATTCGTGGATACAAGTTTTCCATAGAATAAATGCTACCGTTCTTCAGTCAAAAAAATAAAAAATTGAATAAAATATACCAGTATGGTCAACTCAACAAAAATATGCACATTTAATTTTTAATAATTTGTTCCTTGTTTGGTACAAACGAATATATACGGGATAAATAACTTTTTTTCTAAACATTCAACTTTTGTACAATTATTTCCTTTTTTTCTGTTTCGAGTTTAGCCAGAGCGTTTATTTTTCGAGTCACCCTTTATCCCATGTGTTGGTCCTGCGTAACAGGTGGTAGCCAGATGAGCGGGCCGAGCAAAAAGTCTCTCCCAAAACCGAATCAGCTGTTACGTCTTAGCACGGCAAGACGAACCGACCGTCTGTTTCTCCCCATTCACAAGCCACGGCGATCGTCAGTTCCGAGACGTACATTACACGCATATGGCTATGTCATTGTATGGCTAAGATTACTGCTGGAAGAAAATGATTGATATTTATGTAGCAATTTAAAATAGCAGCACACATTATTTATGATTGAGTCTCAACTCTCTGATCAAACTATGATTATCCATTGAATAAAAGACATTATTTCATTTCCAATTCCATTCAATCAAATTCATTGAAATTATCTCTCGCATGGTCGTCTATATATATATAGTCGATCTTTCTTGACTGGTTTTTTTGTACGTATGCATATTTATAAAGGCAGGATGCACGTGGTTGGGTTATGACCGTCTACCCCACACATTCAACATTTAATTACTAAACTTACATTCAAGTGTGAGAGAAAATAATACTAATTTCATAGTTCTTTAAGGGATGGAACCAACAGAAAATTGGAATTGTTATGGGGTAGATTAGTCGGTACTCGGTAGACACGTGATGTCTCTGACCGGGGTTCGATTCCCGACACGATGCTGTGTGTTTTCTCTCACCGTCCACGACCGCTTCCTTCCATTATCAAAGATTTCAAATAAAATAACATTTCATCTCATTCGTCATTCATTGAAGAGAATACATTTGATAGATTTGTATCAGATTGATAAACCTAATATAAATATCGGAATGTTTTTTTTATCAATGACGGTATTTGATAACATAGTAATGGGACGCTATATGAATATATAACTGACCCAATAAAATGTTATCAGAATAAAAATAAACAAAATGAATAGAAAAACATATCGATTGTACAATAAATCGATTGTCGATAGAAATTAGTTTAATTTATTTGATTAAGTTTAAAGTTCCTAACCCCATTTATCTCTAGCAGATGGCGACAGACACATCTATTGAATCGGCTTCGATTGCTCGCAGTGACCTTTAAACGAAAGGCCAAGTGAGCTAATTGCTTTGGGAAACGATAACCGAACATCATTGAAGACACGATAAGATCTTTGACTTTCGTGCAGTGTCTTTTCATTTAATTTCTCAATATTTGTCTTCTCTGCGATATATTATTAGACAGTTAGAGATAGAAGAAGGGTGGTCTCGAGTATTGATGGGAATAACAAAGTAATGGGCGATAAATAAAATAATTTCGACAACGGAAAGGCCTTGTACACGATATGTTCGGAATTGTCGAATAGGTTTTGAGATAATCCAGTGGCTTGCAGTCTACAGGTCTGATGAAGAAATCATGAGAATATGATTTGTTGATAAGAAATATATGATTATATGAACCCTTATAGATATAGTAATTATAATCTCTAAAGTTGAGATGATGAATTCTAGTTTTTTCTGAAATGATAAGGAAATTAATTTAGTAATAATTCGTTGACATCTAGTTTCAGGACTGTGATTACCTTTAATTTATTCCCAAATGAGAAATAATGTTTCCTTTATCAAAACGAAATAAATTATATAGCACTGGTAAAACTTGAAATTTCCAGATTATATTGAAAAATCTAATATTTTCACTATAAAATAAGTGAATCGTTTTTTCCTTTGAATAATTCGCGTATGTTTATTAAACAGAGACTACAAGTTGTTTGAATGGAGGGGAGAGTTCCTATCTATTGGAATCGATATAATATCGATTAGTTTCGAGATATCACGCGATACTTGCGACTTGTATGTTTACGGTTATTAGCAATAATTGTTCTGAATCATAATGGATGACTAACTTTGCTGTAGACGAATCAAGTTTTTATTGATGTGTGTTATATACTGTCTAACCACACTCTTATCCTCTCTCTCTATTAGTCTAGGATACTCATTACAAGATGAGCTCATCTTAATATATGATTGCTTTTTATTTTTAAATGTAATTATTACTATATATTCTATTTTTGACATGTGTGTATATAGATATTACTGCGTGAAACTAATTTGATTATTTATCCAAGTGAACCTAGAGTTTAAATATGTGGTGACATGTAGGATACGTAATGTCAACTTTAAATTTGACATTTAACGATTTATTTTATGAAGCGATATGGATTTATTTTTAGATTTCCAACAACGTCATTTCTCACACTTATATAAATGAACAGAAATCATCACATACTGATTAAAGAAATAGGTTTACGCGAGATGAAATATGTGTTAATCAAATAAATAACATCGTAAAAAAATCTCGGTTTGAAAAATGGTTCCCACATAGCAAGTCTTTTGAAACGAGAAATAATAGTGAAAAACGTGTTTTATTTGTTCTTTTTTTTATGAGTTTTATTGTTGTTATTGTAATCTTGGTTCACACCGACCTGGATGACATTAAACTAGTTTTGTAGTCCACTTTGGGCAGAGAAACTCATGTTTATCGCAAGGAATTAACTGTAAACTGTACTACAAATGAAATTTCAACCAAATTAAAGCTAAAAGATTGATATCATTTAAGAATAAAAGTTTTCTTCATTTCATATGAGACGTATATAAATATAGTTTTTTTCTATCATACACCTATATCACTACAACAAAACATATATTTACATATGCATTACACCGAATAGTCAAATAAATATGA
This sequence comes from Brachyptera putata, assembly GCA_907164805.1. NCBI lineage: Eukaryota > Metazoa > Arthropoda > Insecta > Plecoptera > Taeniopterygidae > Brachyptera > Brachyptera putata. The sequence continues at coordinate 31,943,939 of OU015467.1, forward strand.
CACATTCATATAATTACATTTATATCCAAGTACTTGGGGAAAAATACAAATAATGATCAATTGTAGTAAGGCCCAGTATTACGAATAATAAATTTGTTGATTAAGCGATAATTAGTGGATTAGCTTGTTATTACCCTTGGTTACCAATGTTATTTTTGTACTTCAATTGATAAATTAGCTTAATTAACACATTTTTACTATTGGTAATATGGGCCCTAATGAGAATGAGTACAGATTTGTTATTTGAACGTTTGAAAATAATGATATAGGCCTACAGGAATATTCTGTATACATTCGATTTTCAACAGTTTATGATGAATAATTCATTGAAAAATATTCTTCCATACACTCTTTAATAAAGCACTTGATTGTTCGAACATTAGAGTGCTCAATACCATGATAACCCGACTCTATGATGTGTTCCTCCTTGACAATTATCACCAGCGATATGTTAGCGGTATGACTAGTAGCTGACTAAATGCTCTATCCTGATATTTATCGCTGATCCCCCCCTCCTCCCCCCCTCGAACTGAACTCGAATCAAGAGTTCCCTCTTGTATCGAATGTTTGACACTTGAAATTATCTCGTCCTAGCCTGGAGAGCTCCCGCTGTTCTCAACGTTATGGCAGTTGGATTTTATCGAATCATTTTACAGACAAAACTTCACTTCTTTAATAGGCGGAGCTAACCATCTACTTATGGATACAATTTAGAAGTGGTATAATCATATAGAAAAGGGTTACAAATGAAAAAAAATATGGAGAAATATTCATTGTGTATAGTTAATGGGATAACTGATTAGATTTGTAGTTGGAAAGTGTTTTTAGGAAATCAAAACTAAATACAAAATTACAGGAATAATTTTTTATCTCTATTCTTCAATTGGATTTTATTACTGATTTATTTGATGAGAACTTCACGTTCAACTCGGATTTTAATTTATATTTTTGTGAGTTACACTCAAAATTACCACCACATTTGAAATTTATTTCATTTTATTCATATCTATTTTCTTCGAAATGATGTTACAACAATATAGTAAAAACAATATATATATAATATGTATGATAGGTCAGAGCACACACAAAATACGTCTGACGTAAAATATAAATATTTGCAATAGTACAAATAGAAAGAGTAAAGACATAAACCTGAAGGTAACGCAACAGTCGACCATCACGATTCAGAAGTCCGAGTCTGATCTACAGTCAAGTAATGAATCATTGAAAAGCATGCTGTCATGACAGTCTATCAAGTGTCTAGTTACTATTCATATTTCTATATCAATAAAAAAAATATTAAACCATGTTATTTCAAAAAAGCAATGTGGAATATTTTAAAGCATCCATTCATTCACGATCTCTATTTTATGAAAGGTCCATTCCATCGAATTCCTAAATATCCCCTCCCCCCCTCCCAACGAAACCAAATCACCCTTTTCATTCTCCCCCCATCTCACTCGATCCGTTGAACCGTGCTGGTTTCTCGATCCCCCCCCCCCCCCCCCCCCCCCCACCGACGCCCGACCAAGTGGCTCGGTTTGGTCAAGTAGCGTCGGTTGGGGCGTCCGGCCACAGAATGCGCCGCCAAGCAGTGGCAGACCGAAACTACGCGCACAATTCACTCTCCCTCTCTCTCTCTCTCTCTCTCTCTCTCTCCTTTCTTCTTCCTCTTTCTTTACTTGTTGTAGCCCTTCAGTAGAACACTTGACGCATTATGTATACGTAGATAATCTTTTTGGTGTGAGAATTGAGGGACTTTTATGAAGACGCTTCGGAAAATCGATCCTGGCGCCTCCACACAAATATATTATTTGAATTGTGATAATTTTTTTTTTTTTTTTTTGGACAATTAACAATTGAAAATAATTGTTTTTGAAAGTTATTGAAATAATTAAACGAAAAGTTTGTTAGTTTGAAGTAGTGCATACATAATTTTTTTTCTCCAATGGTTTTCATGCTTTTCTCTTTTTTACGTAAATTTCTTGAGAAACGTTATATATTGTTCAACGATTCTATGTCATATAAAATAATTATAAAACTGTTTAATTCAGGGTTTGTTTAATTGTTTTATAACTACAATATTCTGTACGTGCTATTGTGAAGCCCAATGATTTCAGAAAAGCGAACTTTTTACGCGACATCTATTCGAAAATATTAAGGAAATGAAGATAATTTACTGCGTTAGAATTAGATTTGTGATATATATGAATACATAAGATTATGATGCACATAAAGAAAAAGAAAAGATTCATATATATATATATATATATATATATATATATATATATATATATATATATATATATATATATATATATATATATATATATATATATATATCAAGAGCTTTTGCGTGAATATTATAGCCGAATGAGAATGTAGGCCTAAATATCGAGACGGGAAACGGAAGTGGGCCTACAGTTAAGTTTTGACGACAAAGTTATAGATTATAGATTCTTCTTATCATCAAACTTTTTCAAACTCCACTTTATTTATCCTCCATGACGAATATCAGACCTAATTATTGCAATAACGTCGGCCTGCATGAATAGCCTTGATTCACTGCGGATGCTAGCGAGTCACACAGAAGAAGGTTCCGAGCGACCGTCCCCCCTATCCTACACCATTAGCGCGCGGTTGGTTCGTCCTTATCCTTCCGTTCAGACAAGTATTACAGAATTGGTGAAGTCATCTATAATTTATCGAAATCATTTTATTTTTTACGAATTGAAAGATGGCATCGTCGAATTCTATTAAAATAGATGACACTAGAAAATCGTGATTTTTTTTAGTATGGCTGTTTCAGTTAAATCGTGGGAACAAATAAAAAATAAACATATACCCGAATTAAATTTCTGTAACCATACTTATCTTTACCATCTTTAATGTTGATTATTTACCGAGCTGGAATATGAGTGACGTAATAGGTTCTACAATTTATTTTCCCAAAGACATTCATGTACAGGCCTAGCTACTTGTGTTCAGTAAGGAATAACGACGCCTACCAACATTAAAAACATTATATCACTTTTATATTGGTATAACTGTAAATCAATTTTGAGAATCGAAGTAAATCGGACGAACAAAGATTGGAATAATTCAGATGTTGATGTATTTGTGAGATATGAAAAATTAATTTTGAAAAAATTGTTTCAAGCCAATTAGTACAGCAAGAGCAAGATAACATTTAACCATTAGTTATTAATAATGATGTCAATCCTTTTATACGAACAACATTTTGATGTAATTTAGTCTAGGGATCTTGGCCAAAGTGGGGTAATTTTTTTTTTTTTTTTTTTTTTTGAAAAGACGAGATTCACGATCATCACAACTACATCTTCCAAAGCGTTCAAAGATGACTTCATTCCCAAGATTTTATAATTATTCAGCTGTAGACGATATTCTCCTTTACAAGCGTGTATACAACTTTTCGTGACAAAATTCATTTACCGCTCCATTTAATTCCAAGTATCCAGTTGAAATGTTTTCATTTTCTCGATAAACAATCTTTTATTCTAATTTCGAACGTAGACAATGAAGTGACAAGTGCATTTTAAGTGGCTTGTCCTCTGTGTGTGTACTCGTCTAATTGAACCAGGTGCTCGTTCACCGTACACCAGCATCGAGTAGTCTCACTGTGCAATTCCGACCAAATGTAATGATAATCGTTTCCTACTGTCGTTTTTTTTATATTTAAAACCCGTCATGGTTGGTCGACGAACATCGAACTGTGTGATGGACTTTTCTAGTAGTAAACTTATGTATTTTACTCTTTTTTTGTCGGAGTTTGAGTAGGTTTATTCAGTTTCCGGTATCTGTTAATGTATATATTAGGTTATCCTTCCTAATTTAACATTACCCCCCCCCCTCCTCTCTCCCTTCCCCTTAGCTCTCTACTCTCTGCACTGGGTGCATATCAGCCGAAATGTTCCCATTCGATCGACTATGGCAGGGGTCTACAAACTTGATATACTAATTGGGCCTCACTGATTCCTTCACTAAGTCGCGAGGGCTAACAACATTTCGTGGGGAGCTACATAAATTTCCTTGTTAATAATTACAATGTTTAATGTAATTATGTGAACTATATCTATGTGTGTCACTTATTTAAATTTTTAGGATAAATCTAATCAAATTAATTATGCCTACAGTTAGAATGTTCAATTTATTTGTAAGTCAGTAATTGTGTTTCCTAATTGGTCGGTAAATGAAGATATCTGATTATTATTTTGTATCATTTCATTTCCTCACACTGCAAATGTTTTAATGTAATCAAAATAAACTATGGCGGGCCGGATTTTTGGTGCTCGCGGGTCGTAGTTTGGACACCCCTATATACTATAGGGAAACATTTTATTTACGTTGTGTTTGTAGCATTGTATATTTAGTTCGATCAACCGATTATTAATGCAAAGCGATTAAATAATCGATAGCTTTGTTATTCCTTAATTTGTTTTCGGGGCGAAAAGTTTATTTTACCGATATTGGCGCACCTTCGTGTTTTTTCTACGCGTTTAGCCTCGATTAGAGAAACAAAGAGACAAAAAGAGTATTACTGTTTGATAGCAAGGAGATAATATTCGGAGGTAGTTTATTTAGAATATTAAAAACGTGTCAGAACAAGTTTACTAAAATCAACATAATTCATTTTAATTATATATATTATTTTATTAAATAAAAAATATCCTGAAGTAGATAGGCCTATTGAATAGACCAATTAAATAATGCGGAATAGAATTGAATTGATAAAAACTTGAAAAAAAAACAAATTCATAAAAAAATTCTTATAAAATATAATAAAATCGTTGTTAGTTTGATCGCGCCTGCAGTTACAGGTGCTACCAACCTTCCGATAGCGAATTGTTCCCAAACACGTATAATTATAGTCGGTACAACAGAAACACACCTTCGCCCGTAAGACAGGTGCACCAATATAAACACGCTGATCACGCATTAGCAGGTTCATCGCGGCTTGACCTTTCTTACACACACACTTGGTACCAGAGCAAATATATGTGCATCAATTATACAAACTTGCATTCTAGAAGCAAACAAACATTACAAAAAACAAGTACATGAAATAAACGGGTAAACCTTAAAAGGTTTTCAACTAAACAGATTTACATTTTAAATACCTCAACAGATTTAAACCCTCTGACTTGGGAGGTAAAACTGAACCGGTGCACTGTGTCGGTAAATCCAGATCATTAACGTTCAATTAATATTCTTCACTTCTTCTTTCCGAACAATCCAACATGGAATCTAAATTCATATATTTAATATATTTTATATAACACACAATACAAATCTAATTAAAATTATTAAAAGTATCAAAACCAATATAATATAATATTGTACGATTTTGATTTGTATCTGCGTCTCGTAGTTCTTGCAGTGAACGTTGCATGAAACCGAGAGCTAGCGTCGAGCACGCTCTAATTATCGCGGAAAGAGACTGATAAATTTTGTGGCTTGTCGGGGATTGATTGATCATAGCATCGTCTTAATTAGTATGACGTCATCGAACGAAACGCGCGCGCTCTCTCTCTCTCCTTCTCTGACACCCCCCTCTGTCGAGCTGCATCTCTCTCTTACTTATGGTAATTACAATCTATCCATCTTTCTCTATTGATAAACCAATCGGTCCGGTTTGTGAAGTCTCGAAGATCAATAAAGAGGCCCCCCCCCCCGAAATTTCTACTCCCCCCCCCCTTCCCCCCCCCCCCACCGTTATTAGTAAGTATAGGGAACATGAAAACAAAGAGGGAGCCATTCGTCTATTGGAAGTGTGAAACAGAGACAGAGAGATCTGTTGTGAAAACATCGAATAATTTCTCTGCGATTCCATAAGTTAGCGAGTGTGCAGTGAGGCTTAGTTAAGGGTGGCTCTCTGTGTAGACAACTCGTGGTAGATAAAACAGGGAGAATCTATAAGGAAACATATGTTTATCGGGATGTAGATACTATAATATAGAGGATAGTTTCTTTATGATTGAAATAATTGTAAATGCATGCAGTACACAACTATAGAATTGTAATGGAATATATCTTTTAAATCCCAAATTTCGATATTCTTGGATGAATATTCGATATTCTTGGATGTATATTCGATATTCTTTGATGTATATTCGATATTTTTGGATGTATATTCGATATTTTTGGATGAATATTCGATATTGAAAAATCGATACAGTTTAATTTTTTCTCTCGATTCGTTATCCTCGTCATTAAGTTTGAATTTAATCTCGATATTCAATGTATATACATTTTGAAAATAAACAAACTCAGATTCAGTAGATGTTATTTCCAAAAGTATTCTTGGACCATCTCCCCTCCCCTCACCCCTCACCCCTCCCCTAAACCTGTACCGTATAATGAATATGTTATTGAGCAGTGCATGCACTGCACCGTGATTTACAATTACTGCATTCAAATTCGAAGCTATAAACTATAAGCTAAATCAAAGTAAGAAAGAAGAATGATAGAGATTGGGTGGTTGTGGATTTAAGAGACAACCTGCCAGAAACAAAGCAACAATCTGTCAACAGGTGCTGGCGTCAACAAAAATATAATATAACTCCATTGCCAACAATCAGACTAAACCTCATTCCGTTACGAAATGCAATTGCGTTCACTACAAGTACTCGAACTACTAAAGACAGTATTTTTCAAAGATCTAAATAATTACAGAGCTATAGAGAGAGAGGAGAAAATGATAGAAAGAAAGAAAGAGAGAGAGAGAGGGAGATGAAAGCGAGAGAGAGAGAGAGAGGGAGAGAGGGAGAGAGAGAGAGAGAGAGAGAGAGAGAGAGAGGGAGAGAAAGAGAGAGAAAGAGAGAGAGAGAGAGAGAACGAAGAAGAGTGAGAACTATTTGATATACACTTTCTTATCGTGTTAATGGCTGTTCAAATATACATGTGCCTACATTTTAATCCTCTCTCTCGTTGATAAAGAAACTATTTAAAATACTGTCTTGTGTACTTAGTTGTTATATTGCTCGAAATCTCAGTAATAAACGGTGATAAAATTGACGTTTTCAATGCAGAGATTCATTTAGTCTGGCGCCAATGAAATTTGGGCGTTACTTTATAGGTCTAATCCAACAATATAAAAACGTAACTTATTTATCCACCGAATAAAATTGTTCGTACAATAGAAATCCTTAATTCTCGTTCACATAATACCAGGCTATATTTATATATAGGCCTATATAAAAAATTACTGTAGATTGATATCGAATTAAATAAAACAAATGAAAAATATTATGTGGATATAATTCATAAATATATAATTATTTGATGAAGTCTCCCGCATGTATAATTTATGTGAATTAAATAAAAATAGAAACTAATTATGTGAGTAAAAGATAGCAGTGTAGGACACACTAATGCTATTGACGCGTTACAAGCTTTAATAATATAATAAAACAATAATTTCGCTTCTCGAAAACAATGGATCATAATTATATCACAATTAGGTTAAATAATTCACCGTCATAAATCGTCGACGATAAACTGAATATTTCTAGATAATATTTAATTCATATTTCCGTATATTTTGCGTAGTAGGCGTGTGTGGGGTGTATATAAAAATATATTACGTTTAGACAGACTACAATAAGGCCCAAGGTACAGTAGACAATATAGTAAACATTTCGCAACACTTTTCGTGTGTACATTTTATTTTTTTCCGGATTTATTTGTGTTCATTAAAATGTATTTACCATTATAAAAAACAAATATTGCATCTAAAAATAGGCATGTTTAGAGCCTAACTTGTTGAAAGCCTAACTTATTATGTGATGAGTTAATTCTTGTTCTAGTAAAACTTTGTTGTTGCTTTTTTTTCAAACAATGTAAGAAAAATCAGGAAATTGCTTCTTCATTTTTGGTAGGAATTTCTACACCGAATATATATAAATGAATACAAATACAAATAACATTTTCATCAATTAAAATAACAAAACAATATAACAGACATTGAAAATGTACGATCTTTCTGTTATTATCTACAGATTTGGAATAATTATTTCTTCGATCTTTCCTCGAGTTGATTTACATATTCGCGAACCACAGAAGTACATTGAACGTATAGCCAATATGAAACTTCTCAAAATAACAATTTATTTTTATTCTCTCTCAAAAACAATCGTCTTCGAAAGTTATACAAAAATTGGTATACAATTATCATCTGTTCTAATTCCCCCTTCTCTCAAAGCAAAGACGCTCGACTAGCTTCATCTAAACGTTATTTCTAATTCCAATTTTAATTCATTAAAACAACAAGATCTTTGTATCAGTCTAAAATAAATCTATTGGCTACATAATCGCCATCGAAATAAGCACGTTGTTGTACTTTACAGGTAAACCGAAACAACGCGGATAGCTTCTGAAGATGCATACCTGAATAGTGAATACAATCAGAAATAATTCTATTTTCGAATGTCTTTGACGAGAGGCCAATTTCAACACATAACAAATTCCTATTCCCTGATTACTACAGCTCGGTAACCCATCTCTACCAACGTTTTAACGATATATTGCAACTATTCGAGGCCTAGTTTTCGTCTAGGGCGACATGACGATAAATGTTCCTGGTAATTATTTTCAGTCTCTTTGGTGATTTGCCGACACGGAAGCGATTTACTAGAAGAGTTTTTTAAAATTGATTATCTTTCAAATGATTTCGTTAAGATTTGAAAGAAGACTTCACGTATTGAAGAGGAGAAGTGATTTGTATTTCTGTAATGTTTATGCCAGAGGCTTCTTTCAGATGTTGGTACACATTGTTGAAGAGAGACAGAGACAGGGAGAGAGAGAGAGAGAGACAATGTCCTCTAGTTGTAAGTCAAAATCTGTGTAAGTTACTATATGTATGACAGTGTATTGCTATCATTTGTTCGAAATCCCATTTGTTCGAAAGACCGAAATTTCGACAAAAACTGTCGATGAAACGAACTTTCCGAGGAACTTTCGAACAGATGGTATTTCGAACGATTCGTTTTTCGCTGGTTTGACGTGCACCCTATTGCCATGGTAACGATTGATATAGTCATTTGTTACTTGAGCATAAAGATGGCCGTGAATCATGCAGTTTGGCTGATTCCACAAGCTCGGTGAGTAAGGTGATTATTAGAAAACAACTAAAAGCCAACTTTCAGTATCAATTAAATCAAGCTTTTTAATTAGATACACTATTTGTGCCGCGACTAACAATAGATAACGAAGATGCTGACGATGTCGGTATATTTATAACAGGCCAGGAGATTATACATATGCGTAATAGATGTGCTGCTCAGTCATAAGATAAACATGAAGAAATCTAGTACAACTAATTGTAGATTCAGCAAGAAATTGAGATATTCTTTGAATATCTTCTTTTATAAACATGAAAATGACATATCAAGAGTTGTGAAATAAGTATGTTGTGAAAATGGAGTGGGAAAAAAGCGTGTTTTCGAAGTTGGTCGTGAAATAACGATGTCTGTTTAACGAAGCAAGAGTATTTCTTCACCAATCAGACTTATTATTTGTGACCTGTTTTCAGGGCGTAATGCCAACTTAATGGCAGTGGATTAGGCAGATTGATTAGCGTTACACACCCGATTCCATGTTCAATATTTTGTTGGAAAGGTTCTTGTTTTCTTTATTGATGCAATGCAGACTTTGAAAAACCGACGGATTTCTTTTCAAGCAGGTTTATATAGGCCTAATATAACGCTGCCAAATTCTAATATATTCTCGTAATCCAACATTCAGAAACATTACATGAACATTCAAGATCTTGAGGAAATACCTCTGGCAGAGTAAATTATTTAAAATCATTCTCTACGACCTTACTGAAAGTCTGAAGTTTATTCCTCTGTATAGTTTCTTCACTATATTGACTAAAAAAGAATAAGGTTGTCCACCAGAATAACAACACAAATCACCGTCTTATTTTCATTACTGTGTATCAATGATCATTCGGGACGAGATTTCCAATTGGATACACAACAACGTCTTTCAAAAGCGTTGAACGCTTAGAGTTACAGTGATTCTGTCTCTAAATATCAAGAGTTTTCAGAGTTGATTCGGTATATTTTCAAATTTTGCGTGCAGATATATATAATTCGATTTGTCTACTTTCGACACCTTTGGCTATGGCCAACCACTTCTGAGATTATACTATATATATTGATAGACTGAGAGTGATTGTTAAGTAACTACGAAAGTGCGTGTTTGTGATGATGAATATGAAACTGTTTTTAACCAATATTTTAAAGCATGACCATAACACTAGGCATAAAGGAAACCTACAGGCACGACACCATAGTCCAACTCTTTATTCTTAAGGCCCCTTTGATTTGTGTACTATTATCTTCAATCGACTTCCATGTAACATCAAATCTTTTTCAGACTAGCTTTACATTCATATCTTCAGGAACATTGTTTGTACTCTATATCTGACTGCCTCCACGATGTTGTTTTCACATAAGGCTGTGTGTGATCCTACAAACTGTGATATTTAATACCTATTTGACTTGTTATAAACTATGTACCGTATTTCTGTACACATGTAATAATAACCAACCAATAAATCAAATCAAATAAAAAAATCAAATCTTTCAGCTGGCAATTCGAATCAATACACATCAGAAATCTTGAGCCACTCACCTCTTTTTCTTTAGCTGCAAGTTCCACTTCTATTGTTGACCTGGTGATGCCGTCCATCTGGCCATCCATATCTGACATATTTCCGTTTCCGGTTTTCCTGTCGTCGGCCAGCTGAAGGTTCTGATTGGCTGTGGCGAGTTGCTCCTTCAGGCCGGTCACTTCCTTCTCTGCTAGCGTCGCGCGCTGGACAAACAGACACACAGGTTGTGTTAGGCATGAGGCGACAGACAATTACACGTCAAATGGGATGAAATTCAAATACATTTGATTCAATTTCTAAGAAATTAGAGATTTCACTGAAATTGTATCATTTAAATTCAGAATTTTGAAATTTTTAATAATTTTTCTGGTGATGTATAATAGATACGTCGTCATTACACGGATAATATGAAGAAATTCAGAACATTTAATTCAAGTTTATGAATATCAAATTTCCCTAAAACTTTTTCTTATCAAGTTCAGAATTTTGAAATTTTGAATATTTTTTTTCTGGTGATAGTCACTACACCGTATTTTTTGTGATTTTTGCAACAGATTTTATACAGATAGATATATGTTAAGTTCTATTAAATTTAATAAAAAGATATGTTTTTATTTTATTAGGAATAGTTATAAAATTAACGACAAAAATAATATCATTCAGACTGTTGAATTTCAGAGCTATAGATTCGAGTGAGGTGATGAACTTATAAGGATGTTAATTTCATGTGATTTTTAGGTTAGATGTATTTTATATACTTGGAAATGAGAAAAATTAATACAGAACATTACAAATAATCGAAGAAATGTTATAGATATAGCGAGCCCCATCCACCAGCTTCCCACATATCAAGTTGATTTTGTCATCTCATCTCAGAATACATTTGTTTTCAAGACGTCGAAGTAATTCCGCAGAAAAACAAAGTTCTACTCTAATCACATTATCTTTTATTCTGAGTAATAACGAATCAACGGTATTACTAGTTTTTGTTTTGACCTAGGTGCTAAGAACTAGAAACAAGTTTTTCACATGAAGATAGAAAATGGTGAACTGAAACTTCAAATCAAGACATCAATAAAAAACATTCACTACATGGAAACTTTTCGACCGTGAATCTTGATAATGGTTACAGTTGTGTGTGGGAATAGAATCGAGGTTAGAAATAGAATAAAATATGCTACCATTTCAGCTAGGCCTACAACTCATTGAATTTCATCAGTCTACATTCAAATATTTCAATCAAATACCAATTTGAATATATTAGTTATAGGCCTATAGGCCTACCTTCTATAGCTGTTGAAAATTTTCATTACCATAGATTTGCAAATATATATATATATATATATATATATATATATATATATATATATATATATATTAGTAGCAATAATGAATTACAATAGATATATATAATATTCCAAAATCCATCAATGCTTTCCAAACGACTCCAGTGCTACGTTGTAACTGTGTTGATCTTCATATATGTGAGTCTATTATACGATGTTCCACGGTATTATCATAGAGAATAAGGATTGTTACACACACAGCGAAATATACATTCTAAAATAATCATCTGGAATTCGGATGAGAGAAGTTCATTAATGAAAACATGAATTTGAAGCTAACGCCAATATGACGTAAGCAGAATAAATGTCAGAAAGGGGATAATAAAGAGACTTAGAATGGAGAGTGTGAGAGGTAAGGGGTGGGGGAGGGAGGGGAGGGGGTGAGAAAACAGAATATGAAGAGATAATGGAAGAGAGGAGGAGAAATAGTAACGCGCTTTGGACGCCTGAGATAGTGTATATCTCCAGGACGACATAATCCCGGCCTCCCATTGGCTTAGCTCAGCCAATAGACTGAGTGTTTCGAATGTGTGTGAGGGAGATTTAACTATACAGTAGGACCTGTCATCGAGAAGATTATTAGCAGAATTAAGGATTATTCGAAAAATAATAAGATTTAATTATTTATGTGTATTAATTTTTATTTTCGAAAATTTCAACTGTCTTTTGTTTCAAGTTTCTGAGGTGGTCTTTCAAGAAATATAATTATTAGTATTTTTGAAAATAGTAATAATTATTTGAACCTTGACTATCTGTGACCATACTCCTTCTCCGCAGATAAGGGTATCTATAAGTTTCCAATTTGTTCGACTGACGCTATTGGTATATTAAACTTTTTTTTTGTTAAAACTAAAATATCTTACTTACAATTACTACTAATTAGAACTTACTAATTCAATACTATAATCAGTAAACAATAACTACATATCAATATTCCGATTTTGATAGAGAAAAATAAATAACTTTGTCTTCAATGAGCAAAGAGAGTGCTTTTCGCGCGTGGAAAAGACTTGAGTTTCACATCATCCCCGAAGAAAATGTCTACATATACAAACACCGAGTTTCCACATAGAGTGGGTGAAAGATGTTATACATATAGGCCTATATGCATGCACAGAAAGGGGGCTTTAGCGAAATCAACAAGACTTACTGATTATTGCTCTCTCACGAAACACCCAGTATAATTATTTCGAAACGAGAGATTTTCATTAGTAAAATGAGCACAATTTTGTAGATATCTTCAAGAAGCAGGCAAACATCGTTTGTTATTGACGTTATAATTTTAACATCAAAGTAATTAGAGATAATTAATAAAGTTAGCTATAGAACGTCACTTTGTTGGTTTAAATCCTAAGCTTATATATACACGGAATGAAAATTCGAAAACTAGAAGAGCAGAAAATATAATAATTTGTCTTGGACAATGCAGTCATGCATTGCGAGTGATTAGATTTTGTCGAATGAACACAGCAAATACAGATGGAGATTCAGATCAAACAGAAGACACGGGACGTGTGCAACAACTAGCTGAGCTCATGGCGTTTACTTTACTACACTAATGTGCAAGCAGGATTGTATATACACACAAATATATATATATATATATATATATATATATATATATATATATATATATATATATATATATATATATATATATATATATATATATATATATATATATATATATATATATATATATATATGGGATGTTTTAGCCATGTCATAAGAGATACGTCTCGATATCTCGATAGCTCAGTGGGAGTGAAGCTGACCGGCAATCAGAAGGTCCCGGCTTCGAGTCCCAGCCGAGACGTATTTTTTATGACATGGCTAAAACATCCCAAATATCTCGATATAGGACCGTACATATTGTCAATACAAAAAAATTGAAATTGATACAAATTATTAAACGTTGTTTAACGACTCCACCAAGTACTAGGTTAGATGGGGGTACGAATCGAGTGGGAGATAATGAAACGCTGAATAGATGATAGGTGAAAAACAATCACAGTAACTGATGCCTATAGCGGTACTCGAACCCGGGTCCTTCTGAAATTAAAACTGTTTAGCATAGCTATCACATTATCAAGCATATACAAATATGACTTACTTTATTATTTTGAGTGGATAACCGTATAATTCCGTCAAACTATGACACAATTTTCTCCATACAAAGTCAAGACTCATTACTAACGCACTAATTCAATTACTAATAATAATTACTTAATACATATTTCAATGAATCCGACACACAATGCTAAAAATTGAGGCTGCAAATCAAAGCATTGTATTTCAATGTATATACGCCTATAACGTAACAACAATACATCTATTGTTTATTAAACAGTATTGTTGTGAAATCTGTGCGGATTACTGAATTCGAAAATCTTCCCATTAATAATTATTCTATAATTATCTATTTACCACGATTTCAATACGGAGAATAGACGACAACAATGATATAATTTTACAATTGTTTAAAATTGAATAGAATCGTTAATTAAATTGTACTTTGAATCATATAAATAATTGTTCATTGGTATCAATGAATAACTTCATATAGGATATATTATGTGATGGTGTATAGGTATTATAAAGGATGATACGCAAGGTTGAGTAATGCTAATAACCATACATTCTAGTGAATGGCTATATTTAGTCATTTCTTGCTCAATTCATGGTGCATAGACTGTTCAGAAATAGAAACAGACACTTTCTGGATGAATCATTTTGCGTATATAGGCCTATTTTTTCACTTTTACATTAGGATAATTTGAAATACCGCAAGTAAAACCTGGGTTAATGTAAGTATCATTTCATCTATCATGCTCTCATTCGTACCCCCAAATAATGTATCTTTCGATGGGATTTCTCAACAAACAATAATCATCAACTTTTCAAATTTGAGTACAGTTTATATATAATCTTTATGACGACCATCCGTATGAACAGAGAAAGTCTCGCGTCTCTTCCAAGATATTTAATTTGAAATATAGTGAGAAAGGTAACGGGGGTAGCTATATGCGAACACATAATGATCTAGAACCAATATTATAAATATTCCAGTCACTCGTGTAAATTATTAGTGTAATATTTCGCATCTGTTTCTCAGTTTCGGATGTGTGTTTAGACAAGAGAGACTTCTGAAATTACGTCATTAAAAAAAAAAGTCGACATAACCGGAAGTATTAGGTATAAATCATGAGACGGGATGACACTATACGAGCTAAAACACATAAGTCAAAATGCGGCAGCTTTCATAAAGATACACAGAACAATTTTGTCTAAGGTTTTCTTATATTTTGAATTATTTATATCATCCGTCTAGAGGGAAAGCAGATATACATGATGTACATCAATCAATTCGAAATTCTACTTAAAATGTAAACTTTTTTTATAAAAGAATATTTTTTGTTACATATATATTGAAGGTTATGTATAAAAGGTTCAAGGGTATGAAAAATAATTAATATATTTGCAAGAAAACGGAAGATATAATGATATAATATTCCTTCTCAATTTGATATAATATGATTACTCTCATAACTCTCTTTCAGGTATATACCTAATCATTTTGTATAACATTCAAATCTATTTGATGTAAACTTATTCATTTCAAATTTCTTCCTCGATCAATTTCATAGCTTCCTATTATATTCTTCAATATATTGATTAATTTATACTAATTGATTCATAGTCCTGATGTAATCTTTCACCAGAAACCAATAAAGGTTTCATATATATATCGTCAGAGAAATTTCAAAGAAATGAGAGGACCTAAACGGGACTCAAACCGGGGGCTGCCGCTTGTCACCTCACCGTATTCTAGCATTAAACCTAAAAGAAACCATTCTCATCAGCCCACACATTTCATACCCAAGCAAAAGCAATGTACAAGGAAAAGGCGACCACAAATCCAGTAAGAGATAGAACATACTTTCAATTCCTTCACCCCAAAAGCAAACCACATACAATATATTCTTTATTTTAAAAAGCTGACACAAAAATGTATTTGCATCCTCACAAGTGTGAATATTTATATATATATATACCTTATCCATTATTTTTATTCTTTTTGGTAAACAATTACTGGTCATAGGTCACCAATTCCTTGTACCCACCACACGTAGCGTTGCTCAACGTTCAACGCTGTGTTTCGAACGAGGATTGGGCAATTTCTTCAAAATGACCCAAACGCACAACACTGAAAACATACAATTAAAATATCGAGGTTAGATTTTATTATAATAGTAAAATGCCGAAAATACAAACTTCTTGATTGTTTTTCCCGAAAGAAACGACCCCACCAACGACTACTTCATTTGGGGGCGTATTCTCTTGTATATAATGTATTTTGTATTCCCTCTTTGTGTATGTGTAAGTTCCCCCACTACACATTTTCAAATACCCTTACACTCATTAACTGTATATTCATTCATAATTTTCTTTCTTAACATTGACAACTCGCAAAAATTCATGTTTTCCCTAAATAAGTCCAAAAGTAAGATATTTCGGAGAGGGCACCACAAGGGCGAACTCACAACCCCATAGTTTATTAAATAATAAGTTTATTAATAATTCAATGAAATTTTTCTCCTACACCCGAAACTTTTAAAGAAAAAATATAAAATCACGATAGCATACCTATTATTTTTAACAACTTCCTATCATTTTAATACATTCTTCGTGAGTAATTTCAACATCCTTGACTAAAAACCATTATTATTCTGAATTTCGTTGATGTTTCACACATTTTGTTCTTTCCTCCGCGCCATGTAATAAAGACACGGGCCGTCGAAACCGCAGTATGGGGTTATATTATGAATTATTAGCTACTATAAGAAAAGTCCACCCTATACAAACTATACTTTGGGAGCACGTAAAAATTCTCAATATATTTTGATATAGTCGTTACCTTATATCGAAAACAATAGATTCTCATTTACGGTCCGGGTATAGCTATACAGAACATAAACTTCCCCTATATATAGGAAAAAAAGTCTTGCATTTTAACATAGGGTAATATATTTCACATTTTAATTCCAAAGGCGACAGGTAGTCTTATGTCATAGGGGGTAGTTTCACCACATTTGGGAGGGGGTGGTTATGGAGGTAAGGGGTTTGGTAATAATGACTTCTGGGCGTTTGGGAGTTTTGTAAAAACTTTTCTTGCACCCCCGAAACATATTACAAGGAGGGACCTTAAATTCATCTCGTTTTTGCACTTAGTTAAAAAAAGAGCTGGCCTAAAAAGAGCACACCCCGTAAAAATACCACCCCTACCTATACCTATATATAGCTTGATATATAATAAAGCTACCCCTATACACGATTTTTGTAATCCTCCCCCCTCCCCCACCCTACCTCGGTATAACTCCGCGAAGTAACAAATCTATCGGGGGGTTGAAGCCTCATTTGACAAAATTTCAAGACAAAGATCAGAGGGTGTGAATGATTAATAATTTGATTCTAAAAGAAGTCTGTAGGACCATAAGACAAGGAATTGACTACCATAAAATTACATTATTTCAGAGATTTTTTCTTTTAAATCGCAGTAAAATAAGATTCTAATACTTGAAACTGTATTGTAAGTATAAAACGAAAAACTGTTTATTTGTATACTTTTATCGATGTATGTGTACACTTGTTTTCCGTTATGTTTGCATATCCACGAAAGATAAAGGTCGTCTACCAACAATAATAAATGCAGAAATTTCGCTAATTTTATTATTGATGAACTGATTGTAAATTTAAATATTTAATGGTTTTGAAATATGAAGTTGTGTTTATAATCATAAATCTCGACCTGAAAAATCATTAACAATCTCATAGCTATATATAAAATATATAGCAATGACATTTGTCTTTGTCATATTGGTAAACTTTAGCGAATACAGTAAAATAAAACCTTTCAAAAAAACACGAATGTCACATTACATATTTGTATTTGAACATTGAAAGATTTTCAGTCGTCTATTGTTCTCAGTTTTTGTCTAATAAGTGCCTAATAAAACCGAACTCATCTTTCACATCTCTCGTCGTGTCACTAGTCACGTACAGATGACGTAGACCAAGGCTCTTTGATGACTAATTAGAGCTCTTATTGCACGCAGCCCTTGCTTTACTAAACATCTCTCAGTCGTCGCAGCCGGGACGGCCGGGGAAGGTATCGGCCGTGCCGAGCGGGGGTGGCGGCTGGTCTAATAAGGGTTGCAATGCACAGTTCGATCTCTAAACCACTTTCATCCCTTACAGGCGTACATCTCTATATCAGTGTACTGGTCTTGCGGAAAACATTGGTTACAATTGATTATTAGAAGGGGAATTTTTAGTTTCGGTAGTTTTTTGTTATGGAAACTCAGAAGGGTGCTCAAGTTTTTGAATACTTATTCATTAGGTGTTAATAATTAATTTGCATCTAAAAATTAGCTGCAGAAAGCTCGCGATTATTGTAATCCAATTTTTATTTTTTATTCATAATTTTTTCAACAACCTAAAATAATTGATAATTAAATTTAAATTCATGTACGGTACTGATAATTCATACTAATAGTCATTAGTAGGACTAATAAGTGTCGATATTGAAACGATTCTCAATATTGTTTTCATGTCGATTGTTTCTTAAATTATTAAATTCATGATCACAAAATTAATAGTAAAAAGAACTGCTATCTTATATTGCCAGAATAACATTTTAATTTTTAATTGACAAAAATATTATCAGATCACCAGGAGGCTACATATCGTAATTAATATTATTGTCATCGGAAATTTACATTTGACAAATAGGAACATCGACCACCCGATCCTCAAAACTTCCATCTGACTTTTCTGTTCCTCACATTATAGTATTATCATTATATTAACACACATTGAAGAAGGTGGCGCGAACCACCCGGGCGCTAATGATGTGATATAGGGAAGACGTTTACTCGGAACCTTCGCATCTCGTTGATCCAAGTATCCGAACCAAATCATGTGAAGGCAAACCACAAGAAGTGTTTCATCCTCGATTTTATCTCTCAGTTTCCAAACAGAATAACAAATAAAAAACCTTATGTTTCGGTTGTTCAAAGGAAGCCAGTGTTCCCCAGTGTTTACTTAACTAAAACAGATACCACACAAGTTGTGTTCAGGGTTAAAACAATTGTAATACACATTACGCTACTTTGTCAACGATTTAGGTGACCCAATTGAACTCCTATTGCATTCGTTCAGTTATACATTGGCGTAGAACATTTTACACACATGCATTTTATTTTAAATATTTTTTATAATATCACTTGATTATTTTTTTTTCAATTCAAATTTTTACTAAAATTGTTTGCTTATCGATCATATTACCAGCTAGATTATATGGTTTGGGGGTTGGTACGGATACATGTTTCCTTGAACCCATACCTTATCAGGACTCGAACCCAAGCCCAAGACTCCACAGTTTCTAACTTTAGATCTTTTAGCTGACATCCTCACTCACAACTGATTATTATAATTATAATTAAAAAAAATGTAAAATATAATTCAAAAGTTTTCTTTCACATGATATATAATCTCAATTCTATTTCGGTACATATTTTAGCTCACGAGAAATAATTCTAAAAAATCCAAGCAAAAAGTAAATGAATGTTTTTGCAATCGTTCGTAAGCTCAATACGTATGAATCCTTTACGTTTGATGATATCGAAAACGAACGAAAGGCACAAATTAACATGGTTTTCCGTTTTGCTCATCTCTCCACACACACGTCCCTTGTCTGTAGTCGAAGCTGATTATCAGTTACCGAGAGAACTGAGAGGGGTGTGAGAGAGAGAGAGAGAGAGAGAGGAATTCTAATAGTATAGAAAAACCTTTCGTTCTATGTTTTCCTTGTGTAGATCTCATCCCCCCCCCACACACACCACGAGCCCGTAACGCGATGCTTTTGTCTTACTAATTATTATCAGTACACGCGAATAAAATTGAAAATTGATCAAAAACCGTGAAATCTACTTTCTGAGGAATATAAACAGAGCTGGGCTTGTTTTTGCACACGGCTAATAATAATACAAGATCCGAAGACGAGCAGCGAGTAAGAGAAGAAGACTGAAAATTCAAAATTTAGGAAAATTCGAATTAAAATGTGGAGACTTCTACTATCAATAAAACTCCAGTTTTTATGAAATATCAATCTAAAGCTTCACATATAGATCGATATTCATTATCTATTGGGAATGTAGGCCCTATATATAGACCCTATATATAGGCCTACATATATATATATATATATATATATATATATATATATATATATATATATATATATATATATATATATATATATATATAATACGTATACTGCACCTAGGCATTATCCACGCCATACTGATAAAATTACCCCAGAAGCAATATGGGAGGCCCACCCAATAATATAGGGGCTAATATTCGAGTAAATCATTGTGTTGCGTACTGCCGTTCTGATACAAAATCCCCGCCAAAGTAACTATCTTAACCTATCGTTAATCCTATTGGTAAATTCAGATCGTAGTTCTGGAGAGAGGAGAGAGAGAGAGAGCGATGTACGGCGCGGTGGAGGGAGTGAGAGGACATAATAAAGCTCTCCAACTGGCTTATGGAACGTGTTAATTTTAATACAGGCCAAAGGTAAAGTTCGACGATGGGTTAGTACAATGGTATATAATACTTGAGAATTAGAGGGTAAACGATAATTTAATATGTAACTGTTGGGTAGGCCTACTGTATGAGGATATTAGAGAGTGTTCCTAGATTTATCTATTTCGTGATTGTGTTAAAATGTGTGCATAGTGTCTATATATATATATATATATATATATATATATATATATATGTAACTATGTATATATATATGTATATATGTATGTATATATATATGTATATATGTATGTATATATATATATATATATATATATATATATATATATATATATATATATATATATATATATCCGGCGCAAAATGACCTTAGATGTTGACGCGCCGTTAAACATCAACAATAATAATATATATATATATTATAATATAACAATATGCATTATGTAGGATCTATATTATATAGAACGTAATCGTAGGACAGTTATTATAGATATGGACATTAATAAATTCAATTCGTTACAAAATTTCTGAACTATAATAATCTACAGAAAACTTCAGGGCGATATTTATTTTTTCCTCCATAGATTTGTTGACATGAAGACATCAACTATAAAACATCTTTATGATCGTTTCGATGAAACTAATCGTCTGATGAACCAGCAAGTTCAGGATCATTATAGCACTACAGAGAAGAACGTTATGCGTCAGAAGTCAATGGAGAAGAACGAAACGGCATAGTCTATCGATTATTTTAAAGAAATCAGGCAGGATGCATTTCTACCCTAATCTACCCCCTCTCCCCCTCCCTCATTCATTAACACTTCCGTTTCCTGTCTGGCTAGAGAAATTAGAAAAAAAGAACTCACCCATAGATTCAATTGGTTCAGATTACCCAATAAGATTATTATTCAAATAGTCTACGGAATTCTAACGACGACTCACGCCTAAGGCATTCTAATTTATAAAACTCTTTCGGATCATTTTACACCTATGCATAAAAGCGGATTAAATTATATGCGGACAGCTGATGGCAAAATTACGCATTGATTATAATGCTAAATAATAGACCGTTCACAAAACAAGCTTAGCCCATCAGCGTATCAAAAATTAAATCTATAGAAAATTTGTTTCTATAGAATAATAGATGTTTTAGTAATTTACATCTAGAAATAGTCATTAATATGTCATGAGAATATACGTAATGATTGAATAATACTGAAAATTATAAAAGATTAGTACGAATTTCACACCATCCGGTAACGATTGAAAATAAACCCACGCGTCTATAGAAGAAAAAAACAATGTCGTAGACGTATGAATTATAACGCAAATTGAATGCAATATTGAAATGTCGACCGTGTGAAGAGAGGCAGAAGGTTTTACGTATACTTGTAGAGAAAAAACTTCAAAAGGAAACTGGATTTGAAGTCGGTGAAGATTGTCTTCAATTCGAATCATGAAAAAAATCTAATTATATTATATTATAAAAATAAACTTATTCCTCTTTTATCTATCTATCTATCAGTGTTTTATTTATTCATTTATTGATCAATTTATGTATTTATTAACATTTTCTCCACGAACATGTACGAGATACAGGTGATAGTTCATTTGATTCATATATAAAGAATTAAATAAAAACGATTAAATAGCACGCGATTTGAATACATGTTTGTCATTATAAATCCACGATCTCCCGCTGTATTCGTTATTTAAATCTTTCAAAATATAATTTCTCCAAATCTACAGAAAAATTATATACGAGAAGCTACGATCAAATGTACTGCGATCATATAGGCCTAACAAAGATACAAAAATAAAATGTAACAAAACACTTTCAATAAGTTCATGTCCAGTTCAGTATTTGACATTTAATTTTGCACTCCAAGAGTTTACCAATTGACTCATACTTTATTTTTAAAACTTCGATTACAAAATCTAAATAATATACCGTAACACAATTATTAAACATGTGATATCCATATGACACGCAATGATAATCAAACATCACACAGGCCCCTAGTTAAAAACTAGACAAGTTATCATACATAAATAAAGCACGAATACATCATTAACTTTCGACATTGTCATTTCATTATATTCACAGAATAAAATTGAAAAATATTTAGTCTGTGTTTTTCGAAACTTGACTCCTAGACTATAAAAATATCACAATCAAGTAGTAAAAAACGCGAGTAAAATTCCAGTCAATATTAATACCATTTAGCACATTCTAATCGCCCATTATTGCGTAGGCTTCGAGCCAGAACGGATACATTGAATGTTTATGTAACTGATAGTACACGCATGTAGATGTAATTAAAATGAAACTACAGTGGAAAATAGTGACGTCATCTCAATCTATGACGTCATTTCCATCCAATGTAATCGATCTTCGTGCGAAGACTTTTAGCTATTCATCATAATATATACATACATATTTTATCACCCTCGTTTTTATCTCCCCGGCATCAATTCCAGTCTTAATAGGAGTACAGATGAATATATTATTATTATTATCAATCTAACTTCTCAGTATATCAACTGTGCTAATGTCTGATACCATTTCAGATTCGTCAAGCATTTAAGCGTGTGAAAATTGAGATAAAAGTTGAAAAAATCGACAAGTAGCCTATTATGACTATAGTCTATACACTATGGTGTTAATGAGACAATTTTTTTTTTAGAGGCTCAGTCAACTATCGCACAGTGGTAGGAACTGAAGTCAGGTGGGGCGTGGGTTCGAGTCCCGCATAAGGCACCGGGTTTTTGTAAGCGTCTTTTCACTCATCACCACTCATCGTTTTATTCATCGTTTCACGTATAACATAGATAGAAATCAAGGGAATATACTAATTATATTTCAGATTCCAAAATATAATAATAAATATACAAATTATTTGTTTTTATTTCCTCCCTATTAACCCCGCAGCTGTTGATTGAATAAATAATACTAGTTTTGAAAGTTTGATCGCTAAATATCTGAAATGTGATCTAATATGTGGGAAAACAGAGGGACCAACCTGTGGGGTTTGCTCCTTCACTGTGTTTACTGTTTGGGGTAGTAAAACGTGGGAGCGGGGTGCGGGGGTGCGGGGGTGCGGGGGTGCGGGGGGGGAGATCCTCTTCAACCTGACAACCCACAGCGTCACTTCACAGTGAGACAAAACTTCACATGCCTCAACTTTTTCAAGTTATCCTGCAAGGAATAAGGTTCCGAGCGACCGTCCCTCCTACCCCACACCATCAGCCCTCGGGTGGTTCGATCCCTTATTGTCCGTGGATTCAAGTATTCCGGAATGCTTTCTTTGTTGTTTCCATATCTAGCACCGAGTGGTAGAGACCTAATTATTATTTCGAGTAGAATAATGTGTGTATACGGAAGAAGAATGTTACGATCGACCGTTCCTTCTACTCTATATCACTAACGGCCGAGTGGTTCGCACATTCATACCTCGTGATAGAAGTACTTGGCTACTTAGTACTTACTACTGTTTACTGGGACCTAAGTCAACATTCTGGAGGAATCTGTCTTTCACTAGAATACCACCTCGAAGCCTCAAATGACTCTCACATCACTTTGTGATTGATTTTCTCAATTACAAAATATTTATTTCATAAATATATAAAATGGAAATTGTGAAAATCAAGATCACACTCCAATTATTAATTATTGTTCATTACGAAAATATATTATTTCTGTTTCATGCTTTGAATTTGATGTATTTTTAATGGTGATGGTAGACTGGTAACATTAACATGGTATGAAACCAAGTATGGTTGGTTCTAGTATGTGCATGGATAGTGGATTTCAATGGTTTATTGCATTAAATGGGCGTAGATTTAGAAATTCACTGACTTCAAGATCTTTACCAGATATGTATAGTCTACGTTTTTTGACTTTTTAAAGAAATAAAATTGTTATCAATTGAATTCAATCTATTTCCAGTTGTAATTTGATGAATTACAAAAACAGTTAATGTAGAATGATGACCATGAAGCCTTAGGTATATTCATTATATGTCTATATATATAGCGACTAGGAAAGCAAATTAAATCAAACTGTTACATAATTGCAAATGTGCTAATTAAGAGTATAAGCCCCAACCAATCGTTTTTGGCAGATGATAAAATAGAATTCTTGAAGTAATACCAAATAGTTGAGAAATACCTTTCCTACAGTGATTGCACGCGCACTTTCAGGCACTATATCAAGCGGAAGATTCTAAAATAGGTACAACTTGTAAGAAATAATCCATATATATATATATATATATATATATATATATATATATATATATAACTATATAGGTATATAACGAGAGTATGTATATCATACATGGCCTCAATTGGGGAACAATGATTTTGTTGATGAAAAAAGTTATGGGGCCTATATATGCGAGAATCAGAAGTCTGTATTTTCACTACAAGTTCTTTTTCATCAACTTCGACAATTTGAGATGAAGTCATTTGAGGTTAAGGATGACAATAAAGGAGATGACGAGAGAATTAAAATCGTTCAAGCGAGATTGTGTCATCAGAAAAATGATCTTATCTCTCAGAAATAAAAAAATGCAGATAACTAATTTTTAAAAAACTGTAATGAATAATTCAAACAGTTGTCATTAGGGAAAATATATGTCTGATATTTTGAAATAATTTTATATTCAGTCTGTATAATTATACTGTGGATGCTTACGTGATATTTTCATACATATCAATACATTCTGAAAATTATAACTTTTTCATAGACAGCGAAAATAAATCTGATGAAAAAATCTTTAAAAAAAATCATTTCACTTCAAAAGTCGATATTTAATTATTGTATTTTCGTTCACCCTGTGGCATTTCCTCCTACATGTGGTTTATGGCGACTGTTTCTTGGTATGGGGCTAAAAGACACACATGGTCTCCTAGCAACGTAACTGGAGTCTGTAAAAATATGGACCACTGTGATCTCGGTTGTCTCAAACACAAGTCAATTTCTGTTCCCGATGTTGCCACACACTCATCGTTCCTCTTCGGCCGACACAACGCGGACAAATATTCACTTGCCAAGATAATTTAAAGACCTCATTTAAATAAAATACGACGTGGAATTGAAATAAGTTAATTAATTCGATGTTGATTTTTTTTTAGTTCTATCATTTTTTTCACTTTCGTTTGGGCCATCCTCTTACACAGATCAGTAGAATAATTAACAATTTGTTTGTTTTCATTGTTGCCTGAATCCATTGTTGTGTCAGGGAGGTTGTTTTGTCCATCAGCCTGGACTCGGACGATTTAGCACACGTCTACACGCATGGACTAAATATAATCGGTCGGAAGGTTTGAATGGTTATAATTGAAAGATTGCAGGTGTACCAATACACAGCCTCCTAGATCCATGTGGACCACGGCGTGGAAGCTTGCCAGCCGTCTTTCAACAGCAATGAGATTGTGTTACAAGACTTCGCCAAGACAAGACATCTGACCACTGAAGAGAGCGGTTATTAATCGAAGTGGACTCAGATTAAAGGAAGACCGAACTGGAGGAGAACGATGTACATTTGAAAGTTGATGAATGAATATGATGTATGTGTATGTGGAAAATAGATTGATTTATTCTCACAGGATTTCCGTAAGAGTCGTGTTTGTTTCTTTACTCGTTCGTACAACTAGGAAAATGCAGCATATGCGTTGTGGGATGAGCGAGATTTTATGTGAAATGTATAATGGAATGCTCTATACACACCTTGGATCTATTCAACTTACTGCTTTCTCAATTAACTTATCGATTTTATAAAATCGTTAAAAGATATAATTTGTTTCAATTCACTTGATTGTTTTCTTAAAAGATTGATTCATTTGATGTTTAAAAAATACGCATAGTAATTCTTATCTCTAATTCGGCTGATTCGAGGTATATGTAAAACTTTATAATTATGTGTTTAATTTGTGCACTTGAATTCCGTAGACATTTAAATTTATTTGGAGTTTCCCAATAATTTCCACTAATCACTCTGAAAACGGATAAAATACTGTCCGTTCAAAGATGAACATGCTTGGTTTTCATACATAAACAACCATATAGACCTATAGTATACAGAATTAGCTGAATAAAATGATCGTTCAGTTGGTAACTAATACGATGCCTATTTCATGTGGCTCATACCAACTCCACCTGTGACGTCATCACTTACCGCCCGTGCAGCAAGTCCTCTCAACACAACTACCAAAACTTAGCTCACCTGAAAACAAACAAAACCAACAATTAATTATTTGGACACATAAATCACACCGCGAGAAAAAATAAAAAATACACAACTACAGAAATTAATAAAATTAATACAGAAAAAGAAGGACAACCTGCTTTTCAAACTATTGTTACGGTAGGGTACCATAAAGATTTACACCCATTATCGACCAGTAATATCAGTTGCAATAATAATCAGTGAAGTTTGTTTTGACGGACTTCAGTTGAAAATGCTAATCACAGTTATCAGTTTTACGACTAGCCGGGGCCAATAGCAGTATTTATATTCAAATATACGATAAGAAAATTGATTAGTAATTATCACATTCTACCAGACAT
Organism: Brachyptera putata; assembly: GCA_907164805.1. Classification (NCBI taxonomy): domain Eukaryota; kingdom Metazoa; phylum Arthropoda; class Insecta; order Plecoptera; family Taeniopterygidae; genus Brachyptera; species Brachyptera putata. The sequence continues at coordinate 31,971,111 of OU015467.1, forward strand.
GTGATCACCATGTTTCGTATATATTTATGCCAAAATTAGTTCATTTGCTATCATGAGAGATAAACAGAAATTGCAGGCTGCAAAAAGGCCTAAGTGTACGTGTGCAAACTAATATTCGTGTTTGTTTATCACATTTGAATACGGGTTATAGCCGATAGATGTTCGAAGTTATCACAGAAAAACATTCGAATATCACAATTCATACGCGAAGTATAAATATACGTTTATGACCCGTTGTAATCGATGCCAAATGAACATTTCGCGTAGTTTTTATACATTTGAATACATTTGATATGACGAATCTTGAAAAACCGATTGATAATAAATAAGATGGAGGGCCTAAATAGGTGTGCACCGAATCCAAGTTATCAATACAAATATCCCCAGGAATGTTCCATTTCAAAAAGCTTTACAAATTTCCCATTTATAATAAAATTTCATCACTTTTTCTGTTGAAACGTTGAGAAAATGATGTTTTTCAGGATACGATCGTATTCGTAGACCAAGACGGTGAACCACGTTCAAATATTGCTATGATTCGAATAATGCATCAGATAAATGAAGTATGTTTAAATTCATTTGTAGAAATGAAAATATTAGGACAAAATATATATGGTAGGCCTATAAACAATAATTTGACAGCTTTGCAAACAATTATTATTGAATATCAACATAAATTGATGAAGTATGCAATTATATTATATATGTGATGAACTGCAGGTCATTCGATTGTTTAAATAAAACAATTATTAACAACAATTAATAATTATACAAGTCATAGGCCTACACACCATCAGGCATAGACATACTATATACTATAAAATCAACATCTTTCAAGACAAAGCAATACACACGAGTGGTAGTTATACCAACTGTCGTATAACATATGATGATATGAGTATATACATTCTCATAAAATATGCAAATACATATGAAATAATAATAAAAAAAATCATTGATATTGCCAAAAAAACTTCATTTGAATGATGTATTTGTATTTTAGGGTTTTATTGTATTTTAATAGATTAGGCTGATCGACGGTTCTGATTTGATAATTTGTCCAGTCAGTATAGGCCTATATAATTCAGCATTACACATTTAAATAACTCAATTCCGAGGTTGACTCTAATCTATAAACATTACCAACGAAAATATAACATTTATTAAAATTAAAATTCAGAATTAATCATTTCAAATAATATCCTAAGCCTTTTCGTATCTCTATATTTTTTATTCTAATCAATCATAAAAAACATGTCCTCAATCGCCTGAATTGTGACATGAGATGTGACAACAGACGAGCAAAATAGAAGGCCGTGATTGAATTGATAATCTTCTTGTTTTAGCTCCCAAATAATTCATTATTATGACTCAATTAATTTGTCGATTATATTTTTGTGCATACCAGTGGAAAGTGTAACAAATTCTGTACAAGCGTGTAGATAAGGAACATTTTGCTTTTGGAAGAAGGATTGGAATCGATGGTTTTGTAACAGGAAAGTTTGAGGTAAAAAATAAGCCATTTTATGAGATTTGTTTACACCGTTTCCATAGGCTACATTGGAAATGTCCATTCAATGTCATCATATTTGATGTTATCAATCGAAGATACTTTTTGATTCATAAGTTATAAGTGAGTAATAAGTAATTGAAGCAATATAATTAAAGCCTAAATGGCAGGTTCAGCCCACCATCATCTTTTCGAGAAAGTTTTGAAAATATTGACTCATAATAAAGAGTACGATATAATACTCGTGCTAAGAAAGTTGGGAGTTTGTAAGAAGAGAACTGTATCACAGCGTGAGCTGTTGGAGATATTATTTTCAACCCTCTCCAAGAAAAAATCAAATATCCCTGATTTCTGCAGTAAGTGGCTAAAAGGAAATGAAGAGACTGATGGATTTCAATCCAGTGCTTTATTAATTAATTCAAATCAAACCACATCACAATCTCTGCAACCCTCATATTCCATAATACCTACGCCCACCTCACAGGCATGCAATTTAGACTCGAGAAATGGAAGCACTGATATCGAAAACCTTCAAAACTCTGAGTCACATGACAAGAAATTGGTATCCCAAACGTTTCAAGAAGGAAGCTCTCATAAAAATGTTAGAACAGCTAAATGCCCTCACTGTGATGGTGTATATATGCCAAGAGGGTTGACTATCCATATGTCTCGTTCTCATCCAGATATTGCCAAGACAAGCAGCAATAAGACTAACATATCCCCAATAGTAATAAAAGACCCATCTATGATTATTCGTAGACCTCGACAAATGTGCAAAAAGAGAGGGAAGAATGTAAAATATGATAAGTCCAGCCCTGAATATGTCATTCGTGTGGGTAAAAAATATGTTTCTCTCCTGGAAACCAAAATTGGACAATTGGAATTCAACATTAAACAACTTGAAGAATCAATAATCAATAGTGAAACTATCAATTTGGATGAAACTAATGGCACACATATCAGTACAAACCAATCAAATATAGATAATCAAAACCAATTTGCTGATAGACATGATTGTGAAAAATACAAAATAGTATTCCAGAATGAAATTGAGGTCTTGACAGATATTAATGCGAAATATAAAAGTGGTTTGAACAGGGAGCATCTCACCGTTTGTCAGTTAACCGAGAATCTAGCGAGAAGTGTTTGGGAGAAAAAAAATGCCCTAACCGAAAGAGAAGAATGGTTTAGCCGAGCAAAAGAACTTGAGGCAATAATTGAGACTTTTAGGAAAACCGAACACAACTCAGTAGTGGTTCAGAAACACCTCCTGCTTCTTGGTGATAGTCATATCAGGAAGTGTAGGGATATACTTGAAGTCATGTTACCCACATCAATGATAAGAAGCTTCATGAAGCCCAACGCAAAATTGTCGGAGATTCTACATGACTTCGAACGAAACCTGAGAGTGAATCCAAAAGCTTGGCCAGTACCGGACTACATTGTTATTGCTGGTGGTTCAAATAACATCGAAACCGTGAATGGCAAATATGATCAATCTTTCATTGCAAATGCTATTAAAAAAATTTCAAATGTATCTAAACTAAACCCTAATACAAAGATCATACTGATGGATATTCCCTATCGATATGACAAACCATTGTTGAATCACAAAGTAGTTGCAGTTAACGATATGATCCGCAAACTAGCGAATGAGTTTCCATCAATTCCAGTACTAAGAACTTCAGACCTACCTCGATCTCATTATACGAGACATGGACTTCATCTCAACTACCAAGGAAAAATTGCGATATGTGAGAGAATCTTACAGTGTGTGAAAAAGTGTGACCCAACCATAAATGTTGCAGTCAAACAATCTCACCCAAAGATAAGACAAGCCTGTCCGATCCCAAAGTCAATCCCTTCACTAATGAGCCTAATTATTAAAAAACCAACGTTAATGACACATCAAATCACTAACCGCAACAACTACAAAATTACGCCTTACAATCCCACAATCACAATACAACATGAGTTTCCCCATCTTTTCAAGTTTCTTGAGCAAGCTGAAGTCAACGGAACCAGCACTCGAGTGCGCTCAGCCAACTACAACTCAGTGTCTCCTTCCAATTATTCAACTTGCCTGAAGAACTTACCAGAGAACTTGCCAACAAAAAATATTCCAATAAAGAACTTTGAATCTTCATCATCAAAAACCACTGAACTCCATTTTCGAACTTGTCCAGTGCAGCTACATCAACGATAGCAAACAAGAGGAACAAGTCAAATCAACAAGAGCGAAATCAAAATCAAGCAAGCCATACTACGTCAAACCTACCTCATATTTCATTCCTTAACATTCAATCCCTTATGAATAAATTAGAAGAATTAGAATTACATTTATCAACATTTTCCCCTGATATCCTCTGTATTGCTGAACACTGGCTTCCTTCCACTTTTCCCCTCTGTATACTAAACTACTGTAACGCTAGCATATATCATCGATCCTCCTCATTATCGTCCTCTCATAGCTACGGTGGAGTAGCAATCATAACAAAATCGCACCTCAACATATCTGTGATTCCTGACATCCACATGAATTGTGAAGACAGAACGTTTGAATGCACAGGCATTACCGTCTCGTATCCAGGATTAACCCACATTATATTATCAATATACCGATCTCCCACAGGAAACTTCACTACCTTCATTGACAAGCTTGATTCCACCCTAATTGCTGTCACCAAACGCCTTCCAAAAGCTGAAGTATTCTTGTGTGGTGACTTCAACATCAACCTTCTCCTACCCAGCACTCAAAAAAATCAACTCCTAGACATCCTCCACACTTTCAACCTCCATGAAACGATTTTAACTCCAACCCGCATCACATCTTCAAGTGCAACTCTCATTGACAACATCTTCACCACCCTCGACCCTGCACTATTCATCTCCTCCACCCACGACACAGGAATCTCTGACCATCTTGCTCTTCATCTCAAACCCAAATCACCTGATCCTCCACCCTCAAATAAGTTCATTCATAAACGTACCTACAGTGAGTATAATATTGCTCTCTTCCTTCATCTTCTAAGTACCGAACAATGGACATCTTTATACTGTACATCTGACATAGACTCTACCTACTTATCCTTCCAAACTACCTTCCTAACCCACTTTAATTCCTCCTTCCCCCTACAGATGAAAAAAATGCGCAAAGTCAAATCTACTCCCTGGATAACTCCTGCACTCCGCACCCAATCATCCGAACTCAGAAAGCTACATTCCCGTTGTAAACTCTTTCCTTCCGATAAAGAACTGAAGATCCAATATCTTCTCTCTAAAAAGGCATTCTCTCGCTCACTCCGTGACTCAAAACGTTCCTTCAATGATAACACCATAGCCTCCTCCAACAACAAATGTAAATCATCTTGGTTCATAATCAAATCACAAACCAAAGCTCCGGTACCGCCCACTTACCTCTCTCTACTCATTAATGGACGCAAAGAGAATGACCCTATCACACTTTCAAACTTCATGAACTCCTACTTCGTAAATTCCAGCAGACTTCCATCTATACAAACCCCTTCTGTACCATCTACTCGACAAGTTAACTCCATCACTAGTACCATCGTACTCTTTCCCACCAACCCCAATGAAATCATTCATATTTCCCGACAACTCAGTTCTAAGCATTCAAGTGGTGCAGATGGGATTCCTGGCTTTATTATCGCCAGATCAATCAACCACCTCGCATTCCCTTTGTCACATATCATCAATTTATCCCTATCTACAGGCTCCTTCCCTTCTCAGCTCAAAGCTGCAATAATCTTACCAATTCACAAAAAAGGAAACAAAAATGATCACACCAATTATCGCCCCATTTCTCTCCTCTCCTCCTTCTCCAAACTACTTGAGTACATTATGCACGACCGTCTCATATCCTTCCTCAATAAACATAATATCCTGTCTAACTGTCAACATGGATTTCGCTCCAACAGATCCACCTCCACAGCAATCTTTTCCTTCCTCACCGAACTCTATGCTTCTCTTGACCGTCGAGACAATGCTATAGGCATATTCTATGACCTCAGCAAAGCCTTCGACACGATTGACCACTCCCTTCTCTTATCCAAGCTCCTACCTCTCGGCATCCGTGGTAAGGCACATGATTGGATTGCTTCATTTCTTTCATGTCGCACCCAAATGGTGAAAGTAAACTCAGCCAATTCTAGTATCCCCCACTTCTCTGAACCTCTTCTCATCCACAACGGCGTCCCCCAAGGATCCGTACTAGGTCCCCTACTCTTCCTTCTCTATATCAATGACCTCCCGTCCCACCTCTCCGAAGGAACCCTATCTATCTATGCTGATGACACCAGCCACCTACTCACTTCTCCTAAATCCTCCATTTTCTCTTTGATCCAGACAGCTAATACCCAAGTGTCTGCAATGTCTTCTTTCTGCCTAAATAACAGTCTTGCTTTGAACCTATCTAAAACAGTATATTTGAATTTCCACTCCAAATACACTCCCACTAATTTCAGTCCTCTCATCCGACTAAATCGTAAAAGCATAGCCTCCACCCCCACCACTAAATTCCTAGGACTTACTATCACAGACACCCTCGACTGGTCACCTCATGTACATCAAATTTCCTCCAAAATTATCAGCGGTTGCTTCATGCTTCGCAAACTAAAGCTCCTTGTCAATCCCCCTACACTCCTATCTGTCTACCACGCCCACATTCACTCCCTCATCTCGTATGGCATCATTTTCTGGGGATCCTCATCACAATCTAACCGCATCTTCATCCTCCAGAAACGAGCTATTAGAATACTGGCAGGATTATCACGTCGCCAATCATGTAAACCATACTTCATTTCTCTCGGCATTCTCACACTTCCCTCGGCGCTAATTCAAGCAGCAGCATTATATGTCTGGCTGCACCCCGAAATTTTCCTCCCAAACTCATCGATACACTCTCACTCCACCAGAACAAAATCAAACATTTTTATCACTCCTCACAACTTCTCTCTATCATCTAAATGCCCCCAACGTCTATGCTCCACTCTTTTCAATAAACTACCAGCTCCAATAAAGTCCTCCCCCTCAATTAGTTCTTTCAAATCATCACTAAATAAATTCCTCAATGTCAACCCCTACTATAATATAAATGAATACCTCACCTCCCCATAGATTAAGTATTTTTAGTTTAGTTTTAAGCCTATATTTGTACTCTGTTCAAATCAATGGTAAATAAAGACATGATAAAGACACCGTTTATCTTGTGACAACACACAGTGCGAGTGAGACAGACAGGTGTCATTAAATGCAAGTGCAAGAGAGAAGGATGGATCACACACGACGCTGCGTTATAGTATTTTAACGATTCAGTTTACCATATACTACATAGACATTGTTATAGACAGTATATATTTAATAAGTAAATCTAAACCCCATTATTCAACCTGCATAGTGGAATATATTATTACAGAGTCAAACTTATAGTTATGCATCACTTAATTGAATAAATTAGAATATACTATAGAGCTGAAAAAATATTCATTAATGATTTCTAATTCGATGATGATTCAAATGTTCCAATTGAATTACGTTTGATATACTAATACATTCAAATTAGGAGAAGAAAAAAACACTGGATAAGGAGAACGTCTTTTGAAGTACATATATTACATTACATAATTGGTGTCGAAAATGGTGTCGAAAAATATAAATAGAAAAAAAATATATTATTATATTCATATTGGAATTTTAAATTACATTGTAATATTCGAGTAGAATAGAAACTATATAAAATCAAATAATTTCAGTTCAAAAAATGTCAATTGCATGTAATAAATAAATATTAACATCCTCCTCTCGCGATAAATATAAGAATACTAACTAATAATAAACAGACATAATGACATCCTAGTCACTAGGTACTCAATGTGCGCCTACACTCGACAAAACGCAGACGACAATGGCTCATTTTTATTATTATATCAACTCGAAAAAAAATACGTTTTTCTTTTTTAGTATCGTGTATAGGAATACATGGGGGATCCCACACAATGTTCATTCATAACAGAGGTACAGTCATGTGCATCACATGCACAGCAAATGAGTACTCAGACAAAGTGATTGAATTTTAACAGATTTTCCAGCTTCAAAGGTGAATGACAATTCTTTATTTCTTCGGACAGATTTTATGTTACGACCTGTGAAGATTATTACTTTCGAAGAAAATCTTCATATTGCATCTGACAAATATAGAACTGAATGTGCATGACAAATATTGTACAATTCATGTAGAGAGAAAAAGAAAAAAAAATATATATACATATATGATACGATTTAAAACTATTCAAAAATCGCGACCTCCCCCGGGACTTGAACCCGGATCTCCAGATTGCCGGTCTGACGCGCTACCAATGTATAATATTTATCGAGGAATAAAATTGAATATCCAAGCCAAGTAGAGTTTGTAGCCCGAATTGAAAGTCCCCTTCACGGGATGTGAACCCGGATCCGATCGCCTAACTTCAACCAAGCGTCAAACATTTCTGCATAAAAACTTTTCAATTCACTGATTTTTACTCTCACAAAAATAATGAATTATTAATTATTGTGGATAAGCCGAAATTATCACACTGTTGTTATAGTATATTTTAGGACCGAAGTAGAACATAATGTTTTTAACAATATTATGCATAAGATAAGAAAAGTGAAACTTATAAAATCTAGAAATTCAATATATATCCATAAATTTGGCTATCATTGTTCACACGTGTGCATTGGATTCATGAATATTTCGATATCGAAAACGTTGAAAATAAAATATGAAATTGTCAATTTTGAAATGATAGCAGTGCTATCATTGGTCAGTGACCCTGCCTGTCGGTGAGTGTTAATAAAAGACAAACGACAGTTCAACAAATGCTTTTTCCCGTTTTTTCAATATAAGATATATTTTTTAAAAAATCTTGATAAGTTATGTGTAAGAAATATGAAATATGTAAGACATTTTATTTTTAGACTTGATTCATCTGAAGCCGGAGTGGCGCGGGTTCGAGGCCCGCTGTGGGCACGGTTTTTGTAAACATCCTTTCACCTGTATCATCACTTCATCGTTCAACTATCAATTCATCATCACATCCTATAGTTCGTACCCTCACATACCCTAGTAGGTTCAGAATAAGCAACAATAAAAAAAAAACTCTTGCATTTTTTTAAATCATTAATAATGATAATGTTTCATTGAGGAATGTTCTTTTTGACCATTTTAGACTAAGACTAGACATTGTCAAATCATTATATTCCACGAACCATCTTACACAACACAATAATAACCATCTAATTAGAAATAATCAAAAAAGAAACGACCAAACATTCATGCTTGAAGCTTTGTGGTTGGTATTGTACCACACATTCAAGTGTACCACCACAGCCAACAAAAAAAAAACGATCCACGCCCAAAAATCACTATGTTAACCATACGTTATATTGTACCCATACGTCTTAAGTATCAATTCAATAGAAAAATTCAAAATCAAAGTCAAATCGGTTCTACCTTTCATCTCTCAGAGATCAACAATGACACTCATTGTTCAGCCTGATAGCTATACGTTTTGTCACTAGGCACTGACATAATGTCTACTCCACCTCGATTTTTAAATAAATCGCTAACACCCTTTCATAGATATATATATATATATATATATATATATATATATATATATATATATATATATATATATATATATATATATGATTGTCTCACTTTGACACTTCCATAATACGATCATCTCACTTCTCACACACCTATATATTTATCATTGTCTTTATAAATAAAAAAAAGAAAGACGATAGTCAATATGTCTTTGATTTGAACACCTTTTTTTATATATCTGTAGCCCACTCGATTAGTCAGTTATATAGTCGCGTGAATATACATAGACCATCAAAAGTGAAGTACATTCTTAGATATTTGTTCATGACATTGGATGAGCGTAAGTGAAGCTTCAATTAGGTCCAAATCGGGTTGTTTTTGTTTTGATAAAGAAATATATTTGAACCGAGAAAATAGACAATTACTTGTTTGATAAGTTATATGAAAAACAGGCAAGAGGTTTCAAACCCAGGTTGTGTAGATTTCTAGTCTATTTTTCATATATACGCATGAACTGCGTTCGCTTAGACCAGCATATATTATTAAATAAAACCAGTACAAAATTTTGACCTGTATATGAATTATTGAACATGTGTTGGTTACAGTTATATTTCAGACAGAAGATTCTTTTGGAATTGCATTTTTTTTTTTTTTTTAAAAGTCCAAGAATGGTCAATTGTTGAATTATTTTTATACATGCAATTATGGTTTTTCTTATCACTTCCAAACCAAGAACTCATTTTCACATCACTGACCAATTAGATAGCAGAAATGAAGTGACAGGTGGTTGTATATAGGACTACTGTTCTTTTCTAATGCACACTTAATTCAGATATAATTATATATTTAATTAATAATATTATGTGTATTTACAATTCATAAAAAAGGTTGATTCTCGTTCTCTATAATATAAGCTTGCATCGAATTGACCCTATTCTAACACCATGCAGGGCATCGTAAAAAAAAGATAAGGAAAACCACTGAAAAAATGTATCAAAAATAAAACCTTTATTTGCATATCGAGTTGAAGAAAAATCATAAAATTAGCTATATATATATACATTAATATATATATATATATATATATATATATATATATATATATATATATATCTGTTATCACTGTTTGCCAATCAATTTCGTGTCAAATAATCCCCAGCACTGAAGTGAGTTCTATGAACATCAGCTGTCTAACATTCGGTCATGCATATCCATATCCCAGTATAAAACTGGAACCCATAAATTAGCATAACTTAACTTCGTCTGGTAAACTCGGGGCTACGTCTATTCGACACACAAAAGACCATCCAGAGAATGAAAATAATATATATATGAAGAATTCTTATTTCAAAACTAGTTTTGACGCGGTTTTTTATAATTCAAATCCGAATACCTTATGTCATGTCTAGTCGAAGAATGGAAAAAGCATGGAAAATTTTATATCAACGAAATTTTATGATGGCCTGCCGTTAAAAAGATGATTATTAGAATGGTTAAAGAACGTAATTAAAAATTCCAAGACTAGTTAGATAATAAACTAATATATGTATAATAATGTGGTGATTGATGTAGAAAATATATATTTTGAATGAGCTAATCATTTATTCTATGTTCTTTTATGTATTTTATGTATTTTTGTGTACTTGAATTATTTGTAATTATTGAATTATTGTAATTGAATTATTTATAGATATAGCTTCAAAAAAGAATATACATAACTATAGGCCTACACGTAGGAAAAAAACCTTGTAAATTTGTATACATTAATATTCATGATGCATGCAAGTAATTATATTTGAGATAAAATAGAACAAACCTCAACAGACAGTCAACCATATTTCATCAAGGAACGCTTCACTCAAATGCAGTTTCACTATTTTATCAATAATTGACTTCAAATGCTCGACAAAACAACAAGTAAAAACCACAGTTTTTCAGTTTTTAATTAGGAATTGCACATACGATTGCATTCAAACACACATAACAACGAGGTCACAGTCGTGAAAACTAGATAAGATATATTGGAAATAATACGTTAACATGAATATATTGAAATGTGAAATATATAATTATGCGATGTCTGGTACTGATACGGGTATCCAGACATTGATTGCAAATCGTTATAGGAATTATCGGTATAGTAAAAAAAAAAACAGCAACAATATTCGCAAATGATTATAACCAATTCCTATCGGAAAACATTTTATCAACAGTGCATAATTTATGACCGAATATGAAGAGTGTAAAGCACACGGGCTAAAAGCGATAATGAGTTACCGATAGGTGGGGTTATATGGAAAACAATTGAGGCTTCGTAATTATATGTTCAGGTTTTTACAAGTTATATACACGTGCAGGCAATCAGTCTTATAGGCCTACGTCTTGTCTTCACCTAGAAATTATTCAAGACTATTCAATATCTGATTGATTTCGAAATTTATTTCAGAGAACTTGTGTGCTTATGTAATCATTATAAATAGACCCAAGGCCTATACACACACACATACATACATATATATATATATATATATATATATATATATATATATATATATATATATATATATATATATATATATATATATATATATATATATATATATATATATATATATATATATATATATATATATATATATATAAACAGATTGATTTTGGTTCAATGTCGAGTTCAAATAAGTTATTCACTTCTTTGATTAGTCTATTATATGATTATTCTTTAGTATAACCATAGAGCTATTGATTGTTTGCTGTATTATTATTTGAGTATTTCATCTGTATAGTATCTACTTCATCTAATGTATTGTTATTCTGGGCCATGGTTATGGAGTCTCATTTTTATTATATGAAAAAAGAGTTTCATTCCATCTGATTTTATCTCGTACATATGTTATCTATTTTCGATACATATTCTGTTTTATAATTATAGCATGAGAATGAGGGAAGATCCAAGATCCATTTTATCATATTTTTGTTTGTGTCTCATAATTTCAGAAATAGTCAATCGTGACAAGATGGAAAAGATCATTATGAAATCATTGAAAACAAGATCGTAGTCCTGATCGTACAAATCGTACCAAGTAAATAAATCATCAAATAATTATAAGTTATTTCTAATTACAGGTTTGGGTGAAAGTAACGAAACATTTTTCGCAATGAGTACCCATCAGCGTGACATTCATCGTGTTAATATAAACCAACTTTATACAGTTTTATCTTGAGTATATGTAGAGTTTGTTCTCAATTTTATTTGAAATTTGATTTTAATCTTCGTATAAATTTAGCAAAGAAAATATTTTTAAAATTATAAGGCACAAACAAAAATATGATAAAATCTTGGATCTTCCCTCATTATCATGCTGGCACAATCAACTAATATTTTCTAATATTGTATATTAATATTGTTATATTATAATATTACTAATATTATTAATATATTTTCAAAACTCAAGCCCGGTCAAATTTGGATTCGAGTCCCGCATGTTTTTTTGTAGACATGCTCGTACCCCCAAATAACCTAGCTGTCCAAGGGATCGTCAGGAAACAATATTCTCCATCAATGTCAGTTAATATCCTGTCCAGGTCCATCTCCTTTATTTGACCTGTTGAGAGCGTACCAGCATGCGTCCAGTGGTACCAATTCCCAACTTCTGTATTCAATCACTGATAACAGCCGATCAGTGTCCGAAGGGTTGAATGCGATTTGTGGGCGGAGTCTGATATCTGTGAACCACGCCCCCTCCATACCATCTGATTGGTTCGATAAACTCCGCCTCTTAGTCTATCAAAACCCATCCCACTTTTATAGGCAAGCCGTGACCAGTTTTTTATACTGACTTCTCTATAACAGATTGATAAGATCAACGGAATGTTGGCCGTGAGTGGGAGAGAGATGGAGATACACACGTCTCGCGTGAGTGCGACAAGGAGAGGGATATTATTTATACCGAGGCGAATGAGTTGGAGTTTGAAGATAAAATAAAAGTTTATAAACCATAAATAAATGATAAAGACGTAATATTTTTGTGAAACAGAATGAGGGAGGGGAGGGGAGGGAGAGGGGGGGGGGGAATGGAGGCGAGATATGGGACGGAAAATAGCATTGATTAGATTAACTTTGAATTCAATTAAACTTTCCTCTAACAGATTTTATTATTGAAATTATGAACCAATATTTTCATATACAAAGAGTGCATGTTTCAATTAATGATAAGCAATTGATAGGAACACCTGCATAATTATACTCATTTTGAAATACATTTTTTTTTAATTGGTTGCTAAATGATAATCATGCATGTTTCCCCCATTTGATTCACGTATTTTTAGTAGTATATCTTTTGATTGTTGAAATTTCGTTCTCGATCACTTCATATACAAAGTTTAGAATACTTGAACCAAAATTCAACTGAAAGCTTTATCTCAAACGATTTACCTTAATAGTCTTTCAGATTATTTCTGAACAGTTATCGGTGTCAAGAAACTTCTAATCGTTAGAGCTAATGGATAGGGGAGACGTAAACCCGGCAACTCTAGTGACGGGAAGTATACATAAGATGACTTTGTATTACAGTTTTGTATATCTTTGTATCTGTGAAAAGGTACAACAAACGAGTTAGTGGACTTTATTTAAGCTGAAGTTAAAACACTAATATTTGTACATTTGTACTTGGTATAATTGAACTAATATCAAATATAAATAAGTTCACACATTAATATTTTCATCTGGGATTTGGGACTGATAAGTTCTCTCATAATAGGCCCACTAAATATGTATTTATATGTTTAATTATGACAAATACGAAGTACAGTACATTTCGGCTCAGACAGTTGCGACATTGTTTTCAAATCTGACTTCAGTTCGAAGCGGCTTCGAATCCCGGATAAGGCATGTGTTTTTGTCAATGTCATTCACCACCCACTCATTCGTACCCCCGTATAACCCCGTATATGTTGGTGGGATCTTCATCACAGTCTGTCAAAGGATGACCAAATTGTAACGATAGCATTTCAGCAAGTAGAAAGAATCACTTATTATAAATGTATAAGGCTTCATATATATAATATATTTATTTCTAATTAATTCTAATTTTTATTCACAGGATGTCCTTTGACGTTCAACCAAGTTATTTATAGAAATAAAACGTCAGTTGATTTTGTTCTCGAATCGATTTCCTTCGTAGATAACGTCTTTGCATGTGATTGATTTCAACGAATCTAAAATGCTACTTGAAAAGAAAAATGTCAAAGTTAAAAATACTTATGAGAGAGTTTTTTTTTACCATTGGTTCGACAACGCAAAGTGTCGAATGTCGCACCCCCTACTGGGTTATTCCAGAATCAGAAAACATTTACCACAGCGTGGGGTCGAGAAAATAATAAACCTATCTATACATTGTTTATTAGACGAGAAAAATAGACCCTATACGTCACCGGTGACACGTGATAATGATTGCCACCGAACACAATCTATGTAGGCCTACATTGAAAGAATTGACAAGCTATAGACGCAAATAAAACATGAATTACAAATCGGAAATGTAAAAATGGATCTGAATATCTATCGTGTCATGATGGTGGAATCATGAGTCATCGGATTGCAGATAATGATGCTAATGACATCTTCTACGAAACTCGAACAGATTATTGAATGGTAAAAATCATTATTCAATTTCAATCTGTATGATTTTTATGTTAAATGTTAATGTATGATTTGTAAAGGACTTTGTAAAACATCATTGTTGCTTTTTTTTGTTTTATAATGAGAATTCAAATAATCAGGAAAATAGATCTTTATATATATACATATAAAATATATATATATATATATATATATAAACGAAGCCAATGACGCTTCGTCATTGGCTTCATAGGCCTACATTGTTGTAATAAATGGAAAATATGGTCCCTCAAATTGTATTCTCCAATCAAATCTTGATAGAATTAGTTTATTTCACCTCATTTCCCTATAGTTTCTTTATTGACCAAATTCACTGCCACCCTATGGGCTAGCAATCCTCATCCTTCAACTCGAAAATTTCGAAATATTTTTCTAAATAATATTATTCCTAATTATCATCAAAGAAAAACATGTTTTTGAGTCCTTTTGATTATCAACCCGACGGATTTGACATATATCTCATATATAGGCCTATTAATATATATATATATATATATATATATATATATATATATATATATATATATATATATATATATATATATATATATATATAAATATATATAATATGAAAATTTGTATGTGTGTATGTGTGTGTTGCGTACAACTTAAGTGATCCTCCCTCTGCAAGAACAGCGATGAGTGGTTTATGAAGAGGAACATTCTAAAAATATCAAAACGGTAGTTTGAAAACCACACATAGCCGAAAGAACGAGAGAGAAAGACAGATAGAGAAAGACAGAGAGAAAGAGAGAGAGAGAGACGTGAGATGATCAAGCGACGGTTTGGTATTTTTATTTCTAGATTATTGCTCATTGGCGTCGCTTTACACCGTCGATATTTAAACGAGACGATTCTGACAGCTCGGTTTTTGGGAAAATGGTTACAGATGGAAGAAAAAATGGTCGTTCTTAATTTAGTACCGTGTGGTCTAAAGAAATCCTTCGCGTTGAGATAGAGGAGAGGGAAATTATATTTGTCATTTATTCTGTTTGGGTAATGCGGAGCGATGGCGGAATTAATTCCTAGTAAATGGATCATTAATCTGGAAGTGTATTAGAAGAACTTGGACGAAATTAGAACAATTATTTGAATTCAAACGCGATATTCACCAAAGTCAAATTATTTTAGAAATTATGTCTATCGCTGGTCATTTTAAAAAATATATATATATATATATATATATATATATATATATATATATATATAGATTTATAGGCATATAAAGGCCTATAAGATATGAGAATGTATTATAATACAATCAAATTTGACCAAACTTCTTCTATCTCAATACTGATAAAGTTTGAAGTTTTCAGAAAGATTTAGCAGGCCTAAACGGCTGAAAAACCTGTGATGTAGATATCTCCATGGTATAGGCCTACTAAACAAGATCCACTGCGGTTATACTTTATATTAATAATAAACCAAAGAAATACATCGATAATAAAAATTCGTTACCGGCAAATTATAATTATATATAAATAGTTTCATATTAATCTTCTAACACAGCAAATTCTTTGACGAATATATTTATAATGATTATAATAGAAACTTTACAATGCACTTTACATTAATACTCGATAAGGCATGCATTGTCACTTGAACTGCATCGTAAGATTATTAATTAATACGACTTAAGATGCACTTTATAGGAGAGCTCGCATTACAATACATGCACATTAATTCGTCATGATTTCTTATGTAATATAATCTCACATATCCATGTTCGAATATTTAATTATATCTGAAGCCAATTTACATATCTGGAGTGTTATTATATATAAAGAGGCGCCGAAAGAGTCATTGTGAATTATTTTATATTTTTAAATAATTATTTATAATGCTGGATTTTTTTTTCATTAACTTTGATATTTTGATATGCTTACTTGATGCATTCCATATTGAAGCTCAAAAAACAGTTTGAAATAGATTCTCTCCTGAATTTCAACTTCGGGGAGACATTGTTTTACATAGGCCAATATATATATATATATATATATATATATATATATATATATATATATATATATATATATATATATATAGGCCTATTCATATATATATTTGTTTGTATAATAATATGTCACTCATTCGATTGAAGTTTATAAATATAAAAAAGATCGTAAGAAGCCGTAATTCATAAACCCACGTTGATTTTTGTCATTATTTTCTGGAAAAACAAGCGAAATACGAACTGTGAAATGTATAGGCTATAAGTTGTAACCATTGAAACTAAAAAGTGTTGGTAAAAAGTATCCGAACGATCAGTCGAATATGACTATTGAGACAACATTCGGTGGCCAACTGGCAGCAGCTCACTCAGCTATACACCTGTCTTAATTATTTTAAAATTAGAACGCCTCTCCGAAAAACATTCGACAAAAAATACAAGTACTCACAGGTGTATTTAATCTAGATTTTCAAGAAAGTCAAATTACAATATTTTTTCTTCATAACTTCTGTATAAAATAAATTTAATGTATCCTGAATTATTTTCGAATCGAGTATCTAGATATGGGTCAATGAGATTTTTCTCTTTGACAAAACGAGAGTAATTTTCTGTCTTCTGTCTGATATTATTATAGCCTACTTTTATGATTTTCACGAAGGCATTAAACTTTTGCAGATTTACCGCTTGTCAAATTTTCGTTTCCATACCACACACATGTGTGTTCTTAACCAGCGATTTTATACAAGTATGACTAAATGGTCAATGAAATATAATTATATAATTGTATAAATTACGATTTACAGACACTGAAAATGTTAATTTACAATTCCAAGTTTTAATGTGGGTTGTTCTTCACATATTTTATATATACCTGTAGATATAAATATAAATTATAAATTATATACTCGGACAAATTACTATATAGGTTGTTGTGGTATTTTATTGGACTTGATGTCAACAGAGATTGTTAAAACCGAATTTGTATTATTTTTGATTCCAAGGTTTCGCCGTAGATTTAATGACAATCGTAAACAAAATTATAATCTAAGTTATAGGCTTGAGCTGGTTTAATTCTTTTATTTGAAATTGATAACACACTTGTCAGAACCTTGCCTATTAGACACATATCAGATCCTAGAAAGTCATGTAGTGAAACTCAGGTTATGATTGGTCAGTAATAGCCATGTTTTGGAAAACACTTCGGTATCACAAAGTTTGGGTGACCACGGTGATGTACAAATTAATAAAACAATAAAAACGATAATAACCTAAAATACTTTTGAGAACATTTTCGTACGTCACCTAAGCTAAGGTTAACTATTAATTAGCTATATACCAGAATGTGCTTGTGAGCTTTACAGCTAACAGAAGACTTTTAGCAACAATTACGTCAATGTGAAATACAACTATAAAACCGTCTCAAGAAGTATTACACAAACTCAGGTTCGTGTTTCCAACAATCGGAATGCAAATTCATGAATACAATTGATCCATTTTAATGTATGATTTTTTTTCAATAGGGAGATAAGGAAATTAAGCATAGATAGAGAAAATAAGTCAGCAAAATTTTCGATATGCATTTGATAATAACGCGAATAATGATATTTGCTATCAAGAAATTTGGGTTCAGTATTCCACGTGTGTGTTGATAAATAAATATCAAGTCAAATACGGATAATAAAAGGCGATTATCACGATTGAAGGGAACTGAATTCGATTTGAGAAATAGGGAAATCATACAAGTATCAAATAACGGCGAAACTAAGTCAAACAGTAAATAAAGCAACATACCATTTCGGTGTTTGTTTGTTTGAAATCTACCCTAATATTGTTGTCTTGTCTCCCCTTTGGTCATTCCAGCGTCGTACAATCCTCTTCAATGGAACAGAGAGAGAGAGAAAGTGAAAGCTGTCTGTCTCTTTCTAACTCACAGTAAACCATATCTTCTATCCTTATCACAACTCCTCGAAACTCTCCCCTCTCAGGTGGCATGCTAAGTCGTCAGGACTCCAAACTGTGAAGAGACGTAAGCGCGCCAGAGAGAGAGAGAGAGAGAGAGAGAGAGAGGGAGAGAGAGAGAGGGAGAGGGAGAGAGAGAGAGAAAAGTTTTTGTTGGTAAAAGAATCTTCAGGCCCCCCTCTTCCCCCCCCCTTCTTTCTTCACCCCTTTTGATCTCTTTTACACCCTCTTTGCAAATTCTCTAACCTACTTTTCGATATAAGTTTATAGCGATACGATAAACGAGACAGCTCGTACATATCGTAAAGATACATAGTCATGCATAGTTTATGATATTGCTTAGCCATTTTCAGGATATCCATGCCAATAATGTTCACGTTCACGAAATATGGAATTGGCAATACATCGGAATTGTGATAAATTTACTATTCATCGTTTCAAAATATACAGAAATTTTGGTTTCATTTTCCAATAAAATTTAGTTTGATTGAAAACAAATGTGTAAATAGTATTAAAAAACAGGAAAAATATAAGTACGTCTATTGGTGGTAGTGAATAAAATATGCGATTTTAATATGAACACTAACAAGATTCTATATTCAAAATAATAATTACAAAACTTGAATTATATAAATTTGGAAATCAAAATGTATTTCTATACCAATAAAATTACCATTGTTAGACGGTATACGTGTATGCCAATCCATATCAATGGTTTGGTTGGCTGTAATTTCTAGTTTCCTTCCACGCCATAATCTGTTTCCTTGGTATATAGCAACGATGCCACCCCCAACCCACCCCTTCCCACCCCCTGTAAGTGACGCCTACACCCCCCTCTGTCGTGACATTGCCTGTGCGAGCGCCCGTTCTTCCGTATACAATAGCATTACCGCTCGGTGGTTTCCGACGATCACGGGAACAATATGAGATGACGATATATACCACCCACACACAGGCGTTGTGATTTTCAGATTCGATTGCTCGACGTCGTCGTCGTCGGCGTCGTCGTCGGCGTCGTCGGCGTCGGAGAACGAACGAACGCGCAACAATTGGAACAACGAGTAGCAATCTTCCTTCCGTGATAATTACAGCACAAAAGTAGACTCGGATGAAATTAATATGGCTCTTCTTCTTTGTTAGTTCGAAGATGTGGAACTTGTGTTGTTGGCAGTGGAATCGAGATCTAGATGGCAGTGGATCGTCTAGTTTGGGTAACCATGGTGATAAGGAGACAACTTTCTAATCAGTGGTGAATGTCTTACGATTTTGGTGTGAAATGATTTTTGATTTCGGAATCAGAAATGGTTGCTGATGATTTCACTTTTTCTTTCTGTCAATTTTTGGATTCCTGTGATTTCTTACATCCCGCTTCACTTCCCAAATTATTGTTGAAATCCCTGTAGACTAGATTCAATTTGCAATTAGATATAAAAGTAAAATATTCATGTTCTTATGCGACGGTTATGGACGAATTGGGAAATTTAGGTGTTGAATTGAAAAATTAAAAACTATTACAAATAAATCTCTATCGTTATTTTGAACAGAAAATCACAGCTTTTTATATTTCTGATAGAAATAATTGTTATAATTTTAATTGTCGCTGTCAACACATCAGTTTGTAGGTGTAAATGATTGGTAAAGCCAAGTGCCAGTTTATTCCGAGCCCAAGGTTTGTATCGTGCGCCAGGTATTGTATTTCACCCCTACCTGGGAACTCGCGGATATAGTCATAAAACTACGAATCAATATTTTAATTCTGTAATGAAAACCTATACATTTTCTGTCGTAGAATTGTTGATGAGCTCCAATACCTAGTATTGGCCGACTATAAAAGGTGTATCTGTTATTTTGTCCTACAATCAATAGTGGTTATATACTGAATTATGAATAGACCCCAATAAAAGAATATATTGACAAATTATTGGGTGGAGACTACGACTAGAAATGACTTCATCAATACAAGAAAAGTAGAATATAATATCAAAATATTCAAGTTTTTGATATGGATTGAATTATAACTGAGTTCTAATCAAGACAGATTAAAGATAATTCGGAGTAGACGTCATTATATATATATATTCAAAATTGAATCGTGAATTAATTTAATATTATTTTAAACATCAAATTAATTTTACATGACACAATAGACGTTAAAAACCGCACACGTTATATCGTATTAAACAAGCGAAATTCACAAAATTAATGAAATTAATTCTCAAAGACGAGAATTTGTTTCTAAAATGTGTGACTCTGCGTGAAGCAAGTGTCACCCTCTGTTGGGAGACGGCGGCAACTGCACGGCGCTCCACGTTTCGCACGTTTCGCACAGTTCAAACAATAACAGCTGATCAGCGAGGTGAACGAAGATTCAAGCCTCTTTACGCAATTTGCGATTTCCAGGGGTGGCATCTGTCTTGAGCAACGATTAAGACAGGACACACGTGTGCGCTGATCATAGAGCCCGAGCTCAGAGAAAACTTGCTGAACCCATTTCCTTAGGAAACAATTACAGTTGGCATTCTAATCATTGGATTAGACTTGCAATGTATAATTGAAGTTCTGTACCTAATCATGTTGATTTCAACAATTCCCCAGGACAGGATTTTTACTCATTGAGGAATTCACATTTTTATAACTTCTATTCTATCACATGGATGTAAAGAACTAATCAATATATATATATATATATATAAACATGAACATTTTTTTACCGAACATAACTCTTATTTGATTCTATGAATTGCATTGAATTGAATTGTATTTGTATTCAATAATCTTCCTATTTCAACAATATATTTCTAATGAGAATATATTCACATGTAGTTGTGATTGATCTATAATCACATAAGTCAGACGAAGAGAGAATATATATCGGGGTAACAAGTAATTTATATCAACTTAAGTCACACCTTCACGAAATATATCTGTTTGAATCAATTCTTAGAACAATTCTTAAATATTCTCAACGCATGAATAGCAAGTTTAGAAAATGAAAACCATATTCAAGGAAACTTTATATAGCCTTAGTTATTGATAATCAGATGATTGAACTGTTTATGTAGAAAGTATGAATTTTTAATACAAATACTTATAATTTTATGAGTGTTATTACTCGACTATAATATCGGATGTGTTTCGATAACAAGACGAAGATTGCTTCATACACCCGAATTACATATTAGATTCAACTTCCAAGTATCGGACTTATTGATAAATCTATAATATATATATATATATATATATATATATATATATATATATATATATATATATATATATATATCACTTACTGAACACGTAATGGTTGCTAGCATGGGTCATAAAACGAGGTAAAACCAGTAGTCATATCAATATGTAAAGATGTTTTACAATCTCCGATCGATTTATGTAACTGCTGTATCTGATACACATGTGTGATGTCGTCCAGTGGCAAGTGGCTCAAGTGTCCTGCTTTTAGTGGCCATTTCTCTGGTCAATTCGGGAAACTTGTGTCAAGTACAAATACAACGCGACTGTATACCAATGTTTTGATACATTTCACAAATATAAAACTTCATCTCTCGATGTAATTGAGTAAGAAAAAGATCGGCTACTTTTGTTGAATTAAAACTCATCAAGGATACTTGAGAAGAAATCTTCAAAAAGACAAACAAAAACCAGAAGAAAGAAGTCGATAAAAATATCCAAGACTTCCTGGCTGAACGCAAATCTTTCTTGCTTTTCATTTCAAGTATTGTGCACGTACACCATTCTGATTTGGTCGTGATACAGAAAACAATAGAAATATAATTGGTTCCATTAATTGTGATTTTGACTATGCAGATGGCTTCTGATTACTGATTAGAATTTTGAAATGCATGGCACATCTCGAAATATCAAAACTATAAATTGTCTCGGGAACGAAATGGGGGGTTGTAAAGGGGTGGCAAGGGGGGTTGAGCAAAGCAGCTATAGAGGAAAGGGTTATAAAGTTAATCAATACATTTGATGGCTACTAGATGATTCATTCTCTCCCTTACACTAATTAGAAATGGTATAGCTTGATCTCGCACTCGCTCTTCTCATCATATTCCTTTTAAGCGTGTACTCCCTTCTATGTATACCACCCTCTACCCCCCCCCCCCTACCCCCCCCCACCCCCCCCCCACCGTGACTACATCAATACATTCAAGTCTGCAAATAAATAAGCTTGACTTCATGCATTGGTAGAAAACACTGTGCAGAGTATAGGGTGGTTGCAAATTATCAGACAAATTTCGGTATCCAATCTTATATACACTTCAAGTTATTTGAAAATTATTTATATATACCGGTATAGGCCTATTATATAATTTCTCGTCCAAATACAGTTCATTTGTAAAACAAAATAAGACGGATTAAAGAATAATTTACGTGTATTTTAATCATATAGTCCTGAAGCTAACTCAGCCAAGGCAAGCTTTATGAATTGAAGTCTTGTTAGGCATGGGTTCGCGTCCTGCATGGAGCATGCGTGTAAGCATCCCTCATGTATCCATGTCCCCACATAGCCTAGCTGTTGGTGGGGTCTCAACAGTGCTCACGATTGTTCAACGGTTTGTTCTGAAGTGGTCCGGACTTCGAAGCCCGGCTCAGGCACACCACGTGTTATGTTCGCTAGGAAGTTTACACGTTCGCGGAAACAAACCTCAACGTCGAGGGTTCAAGTTCAACTTGTCGTTGGTAATGTTTTGATATTCCGTGAGTATATTTACGACGTTCTACGAATGAGTACATATATAGGCCTATATATAATAAAAACCTCTATCAATAGTTGAAAATCTGATGCGTACAAATAAAAACAGAAATTTCTTCTATCTGAAAAGTTATAGTTATTAAATTATGTAGGACCTACATATTATTTCACTTGTTATTCTTATTTCGTTCTTATACGTTGGTAGAATCAGCAAGAGAGACAAGTAAAACATTAATAGTCTCATACTGCATGGCTATATCAAAACACTTTAAAGGCCCAATGTATATCACATATACCCACGATTTAACAGTTTGAAATTGCATCAGTTGTAACAGATACTCGTTGAAGAACTTAACATGAGATTGGTGTATGCCTATATGCAGAAAGTCTATCCATGTATATATGGTAAGGTGCAGCATATATTACTACATTTATATCTGTGAGGATGGGCTATATTTAAATATCCAGTGAAATATGACGAAATCAAGGCACATCCGTCATAACTTTCATTGACTTTTCATGTCAAATTTACCGTAGTATAATCATTAATCACTGCGTTACAGAAATATCGTCGGCCATAATAATTCCATGTAGCATCTTAGGCTAGACCAGTATTAATAGAAGTCCTCGGATATTTTCACATTTCAATACATTTTCAATGGGCTCTAATTCTTGTTTACGAGATTCAATTAAATTTATTATTTTATTTTCATCATACTCATCATGAGAGAGTATTTTATATTCTGGTGTGCTCGCTGCATTTATATGTATAATTAAAATAAAAGTATGTATATATATATATATATATATATATACACATAAAGGTCGCTATATTATATATTTCTTTTATAAAGTAACAATAATTTTACAGAATGTTGTCGTTAATTTTCAGTTGACAAGGATTTAGTGGGCATGCGTCCTTGTCTCAACTCTGCCTCTGTCTATGTGTATATATAAAATACAGTTTTAATTTAGTGCATTCGAATGCATGTATGTGTAATCACCACTGAATAATAAGTTATTCTTAGGACAGCATATAGGCCTACGTACACTAGCGGTCAAATAAAATGTTTTCGGCAGTATTTAAATATTTAAAAATAAAATATATTGAATTAATCCATGTATATTTTAAACCAAATGTTGTCTTTGACTATACTCACAGTTGTATATACCCTGTCTGAAAGTTCAAGTTCCAGTACATATTCTTCAGATTGGTTTTCTTTTATTTCGATTGATCAACCACTTTATGCGACTTTGAGTGTACATGAATCGGTGTATAGGCCATACACATAAAACATATACTATATATGCAAACGACAACATATCGAATGAAAATTAATTCAAATAATTCACTCTTAAGTTAAATGTCAAAATAATTGTATACACAAATATTGAATATGAATTTTAATTATCTTTACAAATATCGTATATTCTCAGTCTTTACCTAATATACATTATATAGAATAATGTGACGAAGGTATATACAGAATTATACAACTGTTTCACTCAAATAATAATACTATTTCTATTCAATATTCATACCAATATAACAATAATGATTATATACCTTTTAAAATGCCTTTTACAAGAATACACTTTCATTAAATCCAAGCAATAGAACAATTGAAACTTTAAGGATACCGCTTCCATGCATTTTAATACCATCCGATCGATTCTGAATTATATACCATTAAACACAATAAAAAATGTATAAATCGATTTATTGTTGAATGCAGACACGTAGTGGTATAGCACCTACCCGAATATGTAAATAAATCATGGCTCCAGTATATAAGGTCTTAATTCTAGAAAAGGTCTACATTGTCAAGAAAATATCTATCAAAAAGCATTTTCGTTTAGTTGACAATCATATCGTAATAAGCTATAATCTAAAAGTAAGGTGTGTCGTTTCGTTGTACATCAATAGGAATATTTGATCAATTGCCTTTGTGTGGCAATAATACCTTGATTTGTCTGTCATGACACGAATTTGGGGAAATTCTCGATTCCGTTTCAAGTGAATAGAAAAAGTGATGTACAGAGACATATAAGTTGTGTCTGTAATAACTTTATCAGATCGTGTCGATGACTTAATCAACTTGACACGTACGCGATAATCGATAGGGAAATGTTCGACTTGATTGAACAAGATGTACGAAAAGCTATTATACAAATCGGATCAAATAAGCATATTCAATAAATATGTAATTTCTGTTTGATGTTTTATTGAAATGAAAACGTCTAGTTGTATTACAATTTCACTGTATTTCTCCTTATTAGTAGGAGATTATACATTTTAGATAGTATAAATGAAAGGAGAATTGACTTGTGGGTGGGACTCGAACCCAGGTATCAATTGCATGATTTCCCAGCACATAAATACGATACATTCAATGTGGATCTGAAGATAATATGACAAGAAATGTACCAAGGTTTGTTGATACAAGAAAGAATCAATTTGATGATTAATTAGTAATATGTACAGACATCATAGAACTTATGATGTCAAGAAACATGCAAAATGGTAGGCAAGATGATCTATCCATCTATAGATTCAGTATATATATACATGGAACATTTTAATGGAACATTTCCCAATTTCCTAGCGATCATT
This sequence comes from Brachyptera putata, assembly GCA_907164805.1. NCBI lineage: Eukaryota > Metazoa > Arthropoda > Insecta > Plecoptera > Taeniopterygidae > Brachyptera > Brachyptera putata. The sequence goes on from OU015467.1 coordinate 31,997,148, forward strand.
ATTTAAATAGCTAAATCCAAATGTTAATCACAGTTGAAAAGAATTTAGCAAAAACGCCAAGGAGAAAAACGAGAGGTTATCCTTCTTCTAATTTATCAAAGAAGCTAAGAAATAAATTAGAGATAAGTTTTGATTTGTCGGTTCACGATGACATATTTCGGATAGGACGTACCAGGTGCAAAGATCCACGGACGTAGATCACTGCGATCTTAACGCAGATTATTAACTTATTAGTAAAATAGAAATAGAAAGAAGTATTCGAAATGACGATATGTTTTGAGTTCATTTTAAAATCGAGACTGTTTGGATTCGAAAACCACAGGTCTACCAACTAGAACTTATATTACAGTTCTAAACCGATATAATGTTTATCGTAGTTGGCACAAGTGGAGGCATTTTGATTGGTATATAGTTTTACAACGTTGCCTAGATAGCCAATCAAAATACAAGGATTTCCATTTTATTGCAGACTATTTTATGTATTTATTGAGCCAAGTCTGTTATAGTTACAACTCAAATTATTTATTTGATTCTTATTTAAATATATTATTGAAAAAATGCAACAAACAACGATGTTGAGTTACACACGCACGCACACACACACATATATATAAATATGTAGATATAACTTATATGTGATAAAAATGTTGAACGAAAAGTGCATCCATCGGCCTACTTTTTCGTGCAGGTACATTGTAGGATAACAAAAAACTCTCTCGACGGGAGTTTAATTATTGTTAAGCGATATACCTCAGAGGTCTGTTTGTTTGATAAAGCCCCAATTGTATTCGCGCGCTGTGCCCACCCCAGGTCACAAGTCAACATGGACATCAACAGCCAGAACACAGCTTCCGTCCGAACACTTTCATAAACAAGAACCTTCTACAGCCGAAACTTCTCTCAAGACAGCGTGGATGTGTGACACTAGGAAGTTATTAGTGGGGGTAATACCTCAAAAACAACCTTATATTGAGAGTTAGTGGAACCAAAAGACGCACCGGTAACCAACAGTTAACTGACAGTCAAAGCTGTTGACTTCTCAATCTGAAGTAATTTTGGAGCAAGAAAAGTGTTTTTCTCCATAGAGAAACGATATAGATGGTAGTGAATCGTAGATTTTGGGTGATCATATAATTGGTACCCATCAGAAAGTCACGAGTAAGATTGTATATCAGCTGGACTGAGTAGCTCTAACTGGCACCACTGTAGCCCACGCTATTTGTTTCAGCTAACCATCAGATGAAAGCTGAACTTGGTAAAACCGAACCAAAGCGTTTTAGTTAGCTATACTAGATTGAGGAATGAACGAGTGCTAAGGTTCCCAATAGGGCAAATAGAGCTTGGATCCCCACCAACAGCTAGGTCATACGGGAGCTTGGACGTATGGAGCTAACACCTGGTTAGTCTTGGGTTATAATTAACTCGACAATCCGGAAATGTTCGGGTTCTACTGCAGACCTGTCATGCACTATTAACAATAGTTAATCTTTACAGAAATGTTCACACAAAGTCTGTCTGGCAGTTTAGGTGATAGCCGCACATAGGGGTCGCCGAGCCGATAAACGATATATAATTATTTACCTACTAATACATTATAAATATACTAAATTGGCCTTGACTCTGTTTTTATGTGGGTTCAAATATTTTTTTTAGTTTATGTAAACAATAGGAATTGGCTTATTCTATAAATGTGACTATCAACAAAATATTTTCTGTTATAGACGATAAAATCAATAAAGTCTCGAAATTTTTCATTATATAAATTACTCCGATTAACTAATCGGTTTCTTAATATCGATTCGATGCATTTTATAAGTTATCAGAAGATTTATTATCAATGAATTGAATCAATTGTTGTCCATTGAATAACGCGGAATTGATGAGACATTTTCAAACAGACGTTCCATAATTATGAAAATTGATTTCATCAGTAGGCCTACTACATAAAAGTCGATACATATTGTATAATAATAAAGGCACTGGTAACAAATTGAAATATAACAATGATGAAAACCGAACACAAACGGAAGTAAATATATTCATACATTTATATTCGAATAATTTCAATTTCCTTGCTCAATAAGTCGATCCAATGTATACCGGGAATCGACGTATTCTAATACCGGTAAGCGATTGCAAACGCTGCCAAAGTTACGAAATCAAATATAGAAATCTGTGATTACCATACATATAAAATTCAGTTCTTGCATGCTTCACAATGTAGGCCTAAGTATACGGAATTTGTACAATTTGTACATAAAATGAATCAATAAGATAATATACCGGTATAGAAGAAAGGTAAAATTATTTTTAAATAAAAGATTTTGTTTGTTTTTTTATTTTTCTATAGAGAATTCCATTCATTTATTATAGCCTTCACTTTGATGTGAAGAAGAGTGACGTATTAGTATGAGAAAATATGTTCTAGGGCATATATGCCTAAATAATGTCATTATCCAAAAAATCTATAAAGTCATTTCATATTTTCCCCTTTACTAATTTTCAAAACATATAGAATATTAAATCGATCGTGGACATGACAAATTAAAGACAATCTTATTCCAATATTCCATAAACATTTCCTGATACCACTGATGCAACTATTTCGTGAAATTCCAAGTTACTAATAACTATAATAGTCTACATGACAAATAGAATTCACACGAAATTCTTGACATTTTATAATCCAATATCGATCAATATATTTATTAGTAATAACGCATTGTTCGTATAAGTATATAGAATGCTCGTGCCATATAGGTGTGAACCCTGCTGCAGTGTTGATAACCTGCACTTGTCTATCATGTGACAAAACACCCAAACCATGTTCTATGCATAATATAATAAATCTATATCCAGATATTATACAACTCATTTTATTTCGTGTTTGATCGAGTTCAAATAGAGTCAATCTAGCTTATGTCTATCGCAATGGGAGAATGATTTCTATCACAAAGTACAGATGTGGAATTGCGAAGATGTGTAGCCACAGTGCAAGTTGTGAGTTGTAAGTCGCCGGTAAACGTGTGAATAAATAGGCCTCATCATAGCGTATTACGTCAGAACATTATCGTACTAAGAACCCTAAACTACGTCTAGTTCAACTACCTTATGTGGCGAAATGGATTTGTATTTATTGTTTGTTGTACATTGTTTTGCTAGTTTGGAATATTTTTTGTTTACACATATTTGATAAAATTTAAAAACGTATCAATATTTACTGATTTATCACATACTTTTTACACGGATAAAAAATTTGTAATTGTATAATGTTTTTGGATAAAAAAAATATAACAATTATTTCTCTATAAAAACAAATTTTATAAAAAATGTGGTAATGTCACTGTATTGATACGATATTTATAAAATGAAATGATAATATAGCAAATCATCAAAATGATGTCAACAATTAATAATTGTTGACAATTTGTTATGTAATAGCTTAGTGTCATGAATCGAACTATACCTATTGAATAATCGCAACAATCGACGGTGTAAAGCTATGAAAAACGATTCTCTATTCAATCACTGAATTCACACAATAATATAAATATGATATACTATTATAATCAAGTCTCCCTACAATAGCATCTAGAAACTATCGCATAGTCAATCGAAACTGAGAGTGACACACGCACCCAATACCCCAACACGTCAATACCGGTAAAAAACCAACACTAATATAAAAAAAATCTGTCTTACCTGTTGCCAAAATTGTGCAAGTAGATAAATTCTCTCTTTCTTAAATAACCAATCCATTGATTGCATAGCTTGGATGTCCATTTCTCTTTCTCCACCGCGTAATGCCGCCGACCGATGCCAATCGGCCGCACTGCGTTCCGTGTGATCAATGGTCGGTATCGTCTAATCACTGCACTGTAACGTCTTGCCTGTATCGCACTGGGATCACAACTGAGCGGTGGATCACACCTCAGTTACACCGCCCGCGTCCCCACTCCCCGCCCACAAAAAGTCTTCATATCAGAGAAGAGGCGTGGCTTCGGACAAGAAAGGGGAGGTGCCAGAAAAATAAAATGTCAATCAAACGTTGGGAAGAGATGACAATTTACTCTTTGGGTTGGATCTGTGAGAGTTTCGATGATTGCGCATCCAAGTTTTTTTTTTGTTTGTGTTGTTATTGTTTTATTTTTAGTCGATTGGAAGATGGTTGATTATTTTCTCTCACTACGATTTTCTTTCTTGAGTTGATTTTCTTCTTGATAAATGTTAATATAATCAGAAATAGAACCGCACGAAATGTTGTGTATTGATGTTTTGATAGTAATCACTCACCCCAAATACGTTCCAATGCCAAAATGAATGTTTCTTGTATTTTTTATCCCTTTTTTATTGCGTCAATCAAAAGGGTAGGTAGGTAAAGAACCCACACGTTCGAGGATCACGCAAGCCAATCACAACAGAAACACTTTCGATCGACTACAAGACGATCTTGAACAAATCGGATCTTGATCTGATTTTTTCTAATATTTATTATAATTGGCAGTGTTTTCTAAATTAATTAAAGGTTATACGTTTTTTTTTTCAAGTAGCTTTTTAACCTTTTTCTGTGCAAAGTTGTTTCGGTGGAAAATCCAACAATGTTCTTGAATCACTTTTTTCTGTTTCTCGTGTTCGTATTTGAAATATTGCGTGTTTTGATATTAGGATCTGAAACGAGTTGTTCACACGCAAACCCAATGTTCGATTTCTACCACAGATACTTTTTTCTTATTCAAATGTTCTTTTATTCTGGTGGGTTCGATAAAAATCATAAAAATGTTTATTAGTAAAATATGCGTCCCTCTTTTTTTACGTTCGAATAAAAATTTAAGAACTTCAACCTCGATAATTTGATGTTGCGTCGGAGGTATTTTTATTTTGGTTTTTAGCCAAATAAATTCGGTGACATTAAATTTCTCACAGCGGCCAATACTGTGAACCTTTTTTTTTATCTACTTCACCAAGTTATTTATATAGTTCGAAATAATCACACGACGACTGTTTCTTCACGACAGATTTCCAAGAATACTTAGAAAAACCACTAAAAACTGTTGACCACAATAAAATCTTCTAATGGTAAGCGGAACTCATTAGATCCTTGGTGATTAAGATCGATCCGAGACTTGTACACACCTTGATCGGCCCACGAGATACTGGTCTAGGCCTACTCGATCGCACTTTCGTCACAATCTGCCGTCTTGCGATTATTATTGTTAATTGTTAATGGTCGTTGAGATAGCAGTTTGCTTCTCTCGGGATCCGTGCAATCTTCTCTTCTCGGAATGTTCAACTCGGCACAAACACCAATAATAGTTACAACAACGTCTAAAGAGACTTGCTGAGACAAATTATTTTCACACTTGGCACTTAATAATTATCAACAAATCACTAATACAGTCCTCTTCGGTAACGATTTTCAAAACACTCGATTTTCTTCACAAATTTCGACTTGTAGAAAAATTCACACGATTTAAAATATCCACTTATTTTAAATATCAACTAAAATTATTTTCGTTTTACACATTTATTCTAATATAATATGTAGAATAACTCGATAACTGTCAGTTGTCATGAGACATTTCGTGTGTTAGTCGAAAGATAGCCACATGTGACGTTCTGTATGCCGAACATGTGCTTCGATCACATGCTCACTCCTCGCTACCCTCCCTACGACTGATCGGCTATCGGCGCACTACGTATACCGCTACCCCTACTTCAGCCACGCGGAGGGGGCTCGACAGTAGCGACTTATACCCCGCCTTCGAGGTGCTGCCCCTTGCGGTATACGAAAGAAGTTCATCGCGATCGCATACAAAAGCATGAGGCACCCGCACACTGTCGTACCAAAAGTAGGGGATAAAACACAGCGGAGAAAAGGGGTGAAAAGAGAAAAGGGGTTGAGATGAAAGGGGTAAATGGTATAAAGAACTACCCCTCCTACAAATCGAAGATTCGCGCAAGGTTATTTTGACAATGCGCAGAAATTAGTTATATATATTTTTTATAATGTTGGACAATTTTGGATATATTTTTATTTAGATTTGATGTGTTTTTATTTTGGGTTTGTTATCGGTTATTTGTTTTTCTCGCCGGGTCCTGATGTTATTTATTTGCACCGTTTGAGGAGTGGGTAGAGAGGATTGGTTCGCAGGCGCCGAAGTGGACGGCGTGGGGGAGTAGTGGGGGAATGTGGCAGTCGCATGCAGGATGGTTTTCGCACGAGTCCGACGATCGAGATGACAGAGTTGGCGGCAGATGAACCGTCGATCGCCGGGTCTTCGAACCAACCGATTGCGGACTCTGGTATTCGACAGTAGAAGTAGCAGGTACGCTGGCAGTGGTAAACAGTGGAACTTGTGAACAGTCTCATGATAAAGCAAGCTCTTATCTCAACAATGACATTTATTAAGAATGTTACATTGTTGACACTTTATTTGTAACATTTCGTCGGCCATATTGGGGTTTAGAAGCGTATTCTGTTGTTACTTTTAGAGTCGAATAGGGTGATGGCATGTGCACTGAGGTCAGGGTAATCATTGTCAGTCATCTTTTCGCAAGCCAACTTTCTTATTGTAATGGATTGAATACATACATTTTCGATACAATTCAAGAAAACCAAAATTATTGCGAAAAAATATAGAAATGAATGAAAATTATTACTAAAATCATTTAAATTTTAATCACGAATGTAAATAAAATAATAATTATTCATTTAGATAACAGCATGAAAAAATATGTTGTAACAAATAATCATTTATTGTTTTCTTATTTTCAAATAATAACGTTACGTTTATTTACATATTATATAGAGTTAATTATTCCGTAACGTTCATGATCTATTCTAAAACAAACAAACGCATTTCATTAGTTTAATGTTTGTGTTCATTGTTGTAATAACATCAATTATTAAAATAATTTCAATTTTAACTGACCTTTTTTTACATAATAAATCCCGGTTATTACAAAACTTTCAAAGGTATTTCTAATTCATTCTGTTATTTGACCTCTCAAACGATACATTTTACTTCATTTAATATAATCAAAACATATTATTTAAACATCAATCAATAAAACTGCAATTTCAGCTGTTATTCGTTATTACTGCACATTTAAAAAACCGGTAAGCTTTGTACTATCATTATTGAAAGTACTGATTCATATTTTGTGATGTAATTATAGTAAATTTGTGACGATTGACCTTTACTTTTGACGTATAGATCACGCTGAATTGGCAGGAAGTTCGATTGTAGAGGGTTTTCCGATGACTAATGACTAATAATTGGTAACTTACGTTTATAAAAAGTTGAGTGGACATATATAATTATTATTCATTACCCGTGTTGGATCGATGGTTCCTAGGAATCGTCAACTGGTGGTTAGTGTGAATGTATAGTAGGCCTATAACACAGGTATACGGGATATTTTGACCTCTTGTTGATATTTAGCAGACGTTTATTTGGGTTGACCTGATGAGATAAGTCTGAATAGATGGAATACCTTTCTATGTGCTAGTTGTTGATAGTAAATATATTGGGTTTCAGTATATTTTTGACTATAATTAGTTTTCATTAAGAGTCTATGGGAGTCGATTTAGCGAAATATCAGTATTTCGTGTAACTTTTGAAAGGTATATTATATCCAAATTCTGAAAGAGAAGGAACACAATTTTTTTTATACTTTCAAGATAGTATTAAAACCTATTCAACTTAAGATAGCGCATAATTGTAGAGCGTATAGAGCTGAACAAACATGTTTTAGCTGCATGTATACCTTGACAATTATGCGATTCAAGTATCTCTTTAGTCAATAGTTATAAGCTGAATTTTTGAAACAATCATAGCATTTTGGTCCATGTATATATATGTGTATATATATATATATATATATATATATATATATATATATATATATATATATATATATATATATATATATATATATATATATATATATATATATATATAAAAATAGATAGATATGGGCCTATATATATGAATATGTGTGAAATAACATTTTGAAAATAAAATCTTCTTTTTCAAGAATAGGACTTGTAGATCTATTAGATTCATTTTTCGAGAATTCGAAAAGTAAATTCTCACCCCACTACCCATTCATTTCAACAGATCACCAACCTAATTGTCCTATTCCTCCACTATCCACTATCCACTACACACACATTGTCTCGAGACCATTGGTGGTGCGAACAACCACAGCGCAGACGTTACAGTTGCTCTCATTTCACCATCAAAAGAATTAATCATTTGATATGTTCCAACCACTTCCTCTCTCGACAATACTTCTATCAATAGAATATAGGTAACCCATTCAACAGACTCCATCTAAATCATAAGCACATGCACCGTCGTGAATCGTATTCTTCTGCTATGATAATCTGGAGCAAACGCACAGGTAAAAACGTCTTGTGGTCGCTCAGTTCTTAAAAGAGCCCATCGGATTTCATAGCGATATATGTATATATAGGCCTATTTATATATATATATATATATATATATATATATATATATATATATATATATATATATATATATATATATATATATATATATATATATATATATATATATATATATATATATATATATATATATATATATATATATATATATATATATATATTTCAGTCGTTTTGTGGCGTATATAGGCGTATATATTTCACTATTCAGTTGTTTGGTGATATAACAAAATAGGCTTACCAATATTACCGAAATACAGATTCGAATACCTTCACAATGGTATGCATTATATTGTGTCATTACGAAGTATAGGGCCTACATACATACACATTTCGTGGAAAGTTTATTTTTTTGTATAAGGTTATGTCGATTAGGTCAGTTAAGTTAGATCAATTTACTGTAATGTAGCTGATGTTTCTTAGGTTAGTTTCTGTAACCTACGCCCGTGCACTATAGTGACTAGTGTCTATGCTAATACATCTAAAACATTATGGTTGTTAAAGCCAGTTTTACGAATCCTTCTTTTGTAATAATGCGGCTAACTATTAGTTAAAGGTAAGAAAATAGCATATATATCCAAGGGTAATAACATGCTAATTGACTAATTTTTGGTTTTCACTAATCATCACTTGGTACAACCGGCTCTAACGAATTTCCATTTCGATATCTCATCTAATTGCAGTCACTAAAACTCAAATATGTCTGTGTTCGATTCCCTCCAGCAGTCCCCGGCCTCTTGCAGTAGTCCTTGCCCCAGTCCAAGGAGGCTAGATTACTAATATCTAGCCTCCTTGCCGTTAACTCGTCCGAGATGCCCTCACAGCCGTGTTTAGTATTTATCATTGCCTAATACAACACACATGAGAGGGTTGTACCCCGGGCACATACTAATATGGGTTCCACTTGGCACTCAATGGGGGCTACAGGTATACTGGCACATAACAGTTCTACTGACAATATGTTATATCAATATAGAGATTCGGTTATTTTATTTATATATTTGAAAAAAATATATGTATAAATTTTGTGAGATCTGAGAAAATGCACCTAAAGTTGGCTATTGGTCGTTTTTGTTTTCTGACTATGGTCACTGAGCTTATAATCAACCAAACTTTATGATTCCCGTCCACTATGGATATATGTGTTTTACTTTTCAATAGATAGCTCGGTCAACTAAGGCACCGCTTTACTGAAGCTACCGTTGGGCGTGGGTTCGAGTCCCGCATAAGGCATGGGCTTTTGTAAACGTCCTTTCACTTATCATCACTTCATAGTTTCATTATCACTTGCTCATTCGTACCCCCGTATAACCTAGCTGCTGATGGGGTCGTTAGGTAATTACATAATCCAAGTCATCGTTGAGAATTCAACTCTTTTGAAAGATGTAGTTGCCGGTCACTAATAATGACAGTTCTACCAATATAACAATGATATTGTGTTTTATTGATAGACGATCTTAATTTCTTCTTAGGAACAAGTATTACCCCCCCCCCCTCCCCCTCCCGTAGAGAATATTTTGATTCTTTTTCATGCAATACTGGGAACAGTTCGTTTCCTTTTTATATAAGATTTCATATACATGTCAGAGATATGGAAATTGTTGAATTCTGTATTCCAGTTTTGACACATTTTATTATACAAACTGCCAGATGTGAGTTATTAGAATGTAACTAGGCATATAATATATAATATATTTAATTTATAATATAGATCAAAATTAAAAATGATACTTACATGCCGTAAATGTCCAGGGGGTGGGGTGGGAGGGGGGGAGTGAACCCCCCCCTACCTGCCGACTCTCTTGTGGAAGATATTCCTGACCCAAGCCTGAAAATAAATAATATTAAATAAATAATCTTGCCTGATTGAGTCTAGGCCTAGTCATCATGATGCAAGCCTACAAAGCAATAACCTTTCGACTCCTACGCTTTCTCATAAGTAAGTTTCAAGTATTTACTTTACCGTTTTGTAGGCGGATTGAATGTTTGAATGATTTATAATTAATAAGTGATCGAGTATAGGCAGACCGGTCATCAGTATTCCAGGTACTTGCAGTTGAGGCAGTAACACTTGGTCACACTCGGTTAAACAATCACATGTTATGTTCTTTGTAGACACACGGATTGGCGGAGGGGAAAACGTTCATATCAGAAAACTATCTGTGTTTTTATGGGGAGAGTGCATTTTTCGAAATTTTGTATTCGCATTTAAAAATAAAAGGTTCATCAGAAATTTGTCAATGCTTTTATGGTGAAAGTGTATATTTTTCAGAGTTTTGTATGAAACTAAAATCAACAAAAGTGAATAATTACTTTGACATTTTGTTCAAGCTACAGGTAGCTAAGCAAGGTTAGAGTAATGTTTACAGGTGTTTAGAAAATATCAAGTTTTTTAAAATATCAAACTTTGAAATATTGAAATTGCACCTTTGATGTACTCCACCAACCTGTTAGAAATGTTCGAACATAAATTATTATAAATTCTCAGCAAAATACCAAATACTCAGTGAACCTAAATAAGATATTTTTCCTTCAATTCGCGGTAAATTAACACTCGCATAAATTACCGATAATGATTATTTTCCTGTGAAGACAGGCTTGTAGCTAATAATGACGTCATGGGTCATAGGTAGCTTAGTATTCGTTAATGAGTTGGATTTGAACAACTTGTACGGTCGATGCGGTCGCTCGAAGCGGTCGATCAGGTACAATGCATGCATCTTGAAACTATCTTGAAACTGATTGAATTCACAAAAATAGTGTGTCATATTATTCAAAGAATATGAAATTATCTTAGTTTTGATATAATTTCTATTCAATTACACTGGTTCTTGAACATGGAAAAGAATGGTCAAGAATTTCTCCAGCACCGTGCATGCACCCCCTTAAGGAAATGTGTAAGATTAACTTTATATTTCAATTGTGTGTAGGATGATATCCGAATGGGTGAACCGTTTTTTGTTTGCTCAGCGACCCCACTAAAAGCTAGGTTATTTGGGGGTATGAATGAGCAGGTGATAATGATACCACGAAGTAATGATAAATGTGAGTTTGCTCACAGAAGTTATGCGGGACTCGAACCCACACTCAAAAATGAAATTTAAATTTGAAAATTATTTTCTTACATGCAGAGCTGATGCCTTTAAGAAGACACACCGTGAACATATCCACATGTCTAGTCTACCAGTGCTGAGTATGTATGGGGCCATATGTAAAATACCATCAATGTATTCGAGCACAACAGTCCCTTTATTTAAACAGTAATTCTGCTCCACCCTTTTTATCACACATACCACCTTCAGATGAAACCCAACCCTTCCAATAAACTTGAGAAGTGAATAAGAAATATAGGCTTACTTTGTCTGTAAATGTAAAGAGGGCTGAAATCAAAACCGGATCTTACTTCTGTCCGGACTCGAAGCCGAACTAAAGGAAGGAAACTTTAAATATTTAATCTATTGGCAATTAATCGTAATCCAGGGGTGAGTGAGAATGTATTGGATTGAATCATATTGGAGGAAGCAAGAAATCGAGAGGTCAACAACTCCTGAAATCAGGTGTACACTTGCCATGAAATCACATTGAAATCTCCTTGAAATCACTTAAAATCCCCTTAAAATCCGTATGAAATCTCTTCAAATCTCCTGAAATCTCTTAAAATCACCTGAAATCAGGTGTACACCAAATTTGCGAGTTGTTAACCCCTCGCAAGAAATAACTATATAAACCCAAATATATTCAATTTGTTAGCTTATGATCTACTTTATGAAATGCACAAATAACCAAAAGTCCACCAGACTGAATAATATAAATAAGTATGAATAATAACTGATATTGAACTCATACTTAACATCAAGAACTGAATAAATTTTAATCAATTCCGTATTTTATATCTGAGTCTTTCAAGAGGCCTCATTGGAAGTCATGATTCAACGACTTGTTTAGTGGAATTGTGAAATGGCTTTATTTTACCTCCATTCTCCTTAAGGTAGAGCATACATAGAACAGAGGTTAATTTATCTCTAAGAATCTTTAGAACTCTGTAACTTTCTCTTATAAATATTACACATATTTAATATTATTTCCAGACTACAAACATAATTTACTAAATATCTGTGAATATGAATTATATAATTATATGTATTTTTGTAGAAAGGAAAAATTAGATTCAAATAACAGAAATAATACAAATATTTACAATATAAAGTTGAAATTGATTCACTTTACACAACCCTGGATTCACACCAAGTATACACCTATATATGTAAATCTCCCCCCCCCCCACCCCTTTCGCTCCATCTCCTTTTCGAACCCCGAAATACTAATTTTTCATTTTCTATTTGCTGTTTGGAACACGTCTTTCAGTTAACGGCCTAAAGATGACACATCAGTAAATTGTGCCAGGGTAAGGAACTGTCAATGATCGTATTCTAGTGGTGTAACAATATGTATATATAATATCCCATCCGATAGATTAGGCAAATCAGGTCCTTTCATCCCCTTCCTTCCTTCCTTCCCCTCACGGGTATTGCTAAGAGTACTTAACATGTCCTCTAATAATATGTAGAGTAGTTATTTTCAATCTGTTATTGTTATTGAGATTCAGGTGACAAAGAAGTTGACGGTGATTATGGAAATCATGTGAATTTCAAGAACTTTCTACATTATTATAATATATGTTATACTTTTTATTCGATCTTACAGATTGTTTGCATCTGACATGAATTACAATATTACCATCCGCAAGGTTTACACAATATGTGATTGTATTGACGGGGTGAGAGGGGTACGAGTGACCGTCCCGCCTAGTTCACACCGATGACGATCAGGGGGTTCGCGCCTTTAGATCGAGGATTGCGGTGCGGTTATTTTCATCACGGACGCATCGTGCGCATGGACTATCAATAAAGCGTCTTATGGGGGGGGGGGGGGGAGGGGGGGGAGAAACTTGTACAAGTAGTAGACATTTTGAGAAGATCGGTACACATTTTGGGAAATTATTTAGGCCTATATTGAATTAATTGATTTTCTTTCCCCCCCCCCAAATAGATGACGTTCAATGAATGCAAGAAAATTTTTAAAAAATTGACTGAATGCAAATTTGAAAAAATCTATACACATTTGATTCAATGAAACTGTGAAAGTTGTCAATCTGGTATTTTAAAATATAAAATAAAACAGGTAAAACTTTTTCCTAACAGTTAGTATATTCGAGTTTTCAAAGAGAAATAATTTAATTCTTTAATCAGTGAGTATTAATCACATTCGGGCTTATCCATTAGTTAGTTTCTCCCAGTTCACTATACACACCCCGTATACACACAGATCGTAATGGGCAGACCAGAAAATATAAATATGTTGGAAAACTCGAATTCCAAGTAAAATGCAAATGACTAAAAACAGATTTTCTCAGAGAATTAGGAAATTTAGTGTTCAGGTTCTCTTTTCCGTTCGCCACGACCCCCCCCCCCCCCCCGTGCTGTATCGTGGCTTATTCGCTGTTCACCACAAATAAGAACGACTAACGGTTACAGCAGATATATTAAATAATTTACCACTTTACAAGAAAATAAAATCTCGATACTCGGTGTATAACTTTCTGTAATTCATTTTACTAATTACCAACGTTGAAATTATTACGGTTGTAATAATTCTTAAAAACCTATTACCCATTCCCAAGATTTTAATTATACCGTACGACTTTAAATCATTTACATAATACATTTATTAATTTACAATATTATTTATTCGTTGACGACGGAATAACTTTTAATATAGACATTTATGTAATTGAAACTTGATTTTTCAAATGTAATTATTTTTGATTGCTAGCAGTTTCAAGTTGATGTAATAATCAATTAGAAAATAATGATATAATTTCAACAAAAGGTCTATTAAGGGCCCACGGGAGTCGATTTAGCAAAATATCATTTTTTTTATGATAGGCCTACCTTCTGATCGGTATGAGATATCGAAATTCTAATATAAAAGAACACAGATATCTTTAATACCTTCAAGATGGTATAAGTTATGTAAAAACACATTTGTCAGACGTATACGCTTGACACGTTTGACGATTGAGAAAAAAGTTTTTTTTTCATTAGTTTCATTATAGGTTGGTCATTGATTCGAGGTAATTCTGAATGCGCACAACCACAATCACAACAATTACAACAACAACAACAACAACAACAACAATAACAACAGCAACAACAACGGCCACATTAAGTGAGAGACTGAAGTTGTTGTATGATCTGTATAGTCTGTCCATTTTTTAAATCATTTTACTTATAGATGATAGCTATTATTTATCGCCTATGGTAATAGATAGAAACATTGCCCGTAGAAATCATCCCTTTTCCCACCGTCCCACACTTTACTCGCTCCGAAGAGGGTAGAAACAAGTAGAAAGAGACTACCGGCCGGCACCTTCCCTCTATACAAGACAAATGCTACCTTTTTATCACAGCCTTACCTCACCTTGCTTATACATGAAAGGTGGTTCTCTGTGTATATCACGTTAGGTGGAAGAAATACTACGCTATATAAGCGCGCACCCCAGCGCATTTGCGTATTCAAGCATTTGCCGACCCATTCTCAAATATGCAAAACATACAATACGTACACACTCTCTCTCTCTCTCTCTCTCTCTCTCTCTCTCTCTCACGCACACACACACACACGTGTTAAATTACTTTACCTTTCGGTCCATGCTGGGAGAGTTGCGTGCAAGACTGACCTAATAACAGGCAAATGGTTTTACACTTTATTTCGTTTTAGATTTGATTATTTTTAGCTATGGCGAATTGAGAATAGGTATTAAATTTATTTGTATTTCATTGAAATGTCGGCTGTGCATATAACACAATACTAACTGCACCACTTTTTTCCAAGATTCACTCAATTGAATTTCTACATTTTATTGTTTTAAAACCACTTGTTTTCAATTAACTAATTTGTATTCATTTATATTGACCTATACATGGTATACGAGAGGTGAGATTCATCACTAAACATACAAACATAAACACATTTTTTTCAGAAGAACAGTGTACTGTAGGCCTATGTCACTTTTATCAACTGTTTCACCTCTGTATTTATAGATGTGGACTAAAAATGTCGAAGGTTGAATATAAGTATTACTTAAGAATATTTTAATACGAATGTTGATAAAATTCACTGTACTCGTCAGGCAGGTTGATGTACCATGAAGAAAGACAGGAATCGAACCCGGTCCCTTGTGTCCGAGTAAGCTATTAGCCCGAGTAGCTCAGTAGACACAGTTGGTTGTCGAATATCTGCTACATCGTACTGTACAACTATGGTACTTATAACAAATCTAATGTCTTTGAAATTTATATATAAGAAGAAAAATAATTTCGTCGATCTCAACTAAAGAGTGAAATTAAATTAGATTGCATGAGGCATTATCAGAACTAATAGGTTTATTAGTATTTCAAACAAATATACCCATTGATGAAAATATACAAAATATACATTCCGAACAAATTGAATATTTTTTTTTAAGATTGTAGTTCAATTTTCAATAAATGAACTTTTTACTGTACAGTTTCTTCATATTTTCTTAAATGAAAATATACATTATTAAACAATTTATAAAACGAAAAAAAAAAATTCATCAAAATATTCATGTCGATTGTGTCGTTTTTGCATAAACATAACTTCTGACGTACGTTTTCATTAATACCGTAAATGTGAGAAAATTTTCTACTAAAAGCAAGAAACGACGTTACATAATATATGAAATATTCAATGGCAAGAGCAAATATGAAGTGGAGAAAATACATCGTGTGCTATTGACGTTCTGCATAATGGAGTGGCGAGTTCGGCTTTGGTTGAAACGAAATAATAAACTCGGTACTGATTTCACAACTAGATGTAAGGGTATATATTATAGAGTGTGGACGAAATGGGGTTGCATTTCGAACAAGAGAATGGAAAATGAAAGATTTCTTTTCAATGCATGCAGGAGAAGTTTATTCTTGATATGTAGAGTTGGTTGATTTCTAGAATAAATTTAGTTTATCTTCATTTTCATTGTTGGTATACATGCATCGTGATTTTTATGTGTTTTTGATTTTTACATGAGAATCTAATAATTTCGAACCAGAAAATTATTTCGAAAATGAGAACAAGAAATAACAGATTACTTTTGGCCGGTGTACTCACTCTTTCGAGTTCATATTTTTCCATATTTTATTTAGTTAATATTTTGAATAAATTCAAATTAAGATTCACTTCATTTTCGTTCTTGTTTGTTCATTTTCATTTTCATTTCCAATTTATTTTTGTTATTCCTAGAAATAATAATTCTCATGTATTCTTAATTTGCTCATTAAAAGCTAATCACTATATTAATAATTGAAGAAATAAACTCTTATCCGGATGAAATTGTGTACACAACAATGCATCTCTGGGTTTTGATGTCTTTTCTTAGCTCAATGGAAAGCTTTTCTTCCACCTACCTCTACAGTCAATGTCACTGTATAGGCCTACCCATTGTTCATTTTCTACTAACATTATTGACAACATTATCAAACAGACGTATATTATTACTAATATAATACGATTTATTGTACGATGAGCGCAAATATTACTAATGTCATCGAATTACGAAATTTAAATATAATATAAATTCAAATAAAACTTATCTTTTGTTATGTTAAGAATATATAAATATGATTATATTTCCAAGGTTATTGGAAGACATGAAAAGTTTCAAGTTTGAAGTCCTCTAGTTCGTGGAAAGATATTGTAACTTCTGTAATGAAAGGGTAAAAATCTTTCAATAACCTACTTCGAAAACAACATGTTAATATATTCTGTTGGAGTAAGATATCAAAAATCAAAGCTAAGAGTACAATACAAAAATATATTCTATCGAATTTTCCAATTCATATATATTTTATAAATGTTTATATACAAAGTATTTGATAATTTCCCAGTATTCCTTATACTTTGTATATGAAACTAACTGTATATTATAGGATACCTTAAATAATTCATAGGTAATTTTTTTTCAATTGTCAATGGTTTTATTTCTTTGTGCGTAGTCGAGCGTTCTAGTGTAGTCTATGAAGGCTAGATAGATTATATATTTTTGGGGTTGAATGTAGGGTATGAAATATACGCTCAATTCCATACGAACATATTCATATTTGGAAAAATCTTCACAGACTTATAAAAACAAAAGTGGAAATCACTTCACAGTTTCATTCTCACCCGCTCACTCGTACCCCCGTATGACCTAGCTGTTGATGGGGATCGTTAAAGCAGTATTAGATCAGAATGAATACTGACCATTGCAACCATATGAATACTACGGCAAAAAAAAACGAAATTTTAATTCTCTGATATTTTATTCTCGTATATAGACAATGACCCATATCTCATTCGAAAGTACCAAATAACAATTTAGATTTTTCCAATTTTCAATAATTTCCAGTTCCAATAATTTTTTTTCCATAACATCAATTTTCAATTCTGTTAACCCCATTATTATTTTAACATTGTACTAATCAATTTATGATATTTATTAGAATAATTATCCAATTTTCAATAGTACATTATATTTTATTTTTTCCTTCGCCCGCGTGCGTGTTTACAATATACCAAGAGCTTGTATAGAAGAGCTATACGTGCCAAGACTTGCCATGTCTGTCTTAAAACTCTAAACATTATGGATGTAAGTTTAAAGCTTTCACATACATTGTTCACATGACTGATAATAATGCTATTCATCGCACACATAATAATATATAACGAAATAAATTTCACGGTTACGACCTTTACAATTGGAAACCCCGAAAACATACACAATTAATTTGTAATAGTAATATAGATTATTTTTCAGGTTAATCCAGTTTAATTATTATAAAATGAAATGTATTGTGATGAATTTTCTCGAATACAAGAGAGAGTAGTGTGACTCTTTGTATGAGAGAGACAGACTCAACATTTAAAGAACATCACAAAATGTGTTTTTTACGCTTGACACTTGTACGATGCGAGTTGATAACTTATACCGTCTTGAAGGTATTAAAATTACCTGAGATTACTTCGTATTTGTATTTCGATATCTCATACCGTTCGAAAGTTATCACAAAGAAAACTTATATTTCGCTGAATCAACTCTCATGGATTCTTAATTAACTGTTCCGACTTCAGAGTGAACTAAATGTTGAAAATCCACACGTGTCAAGATGTGGAATATAATTATTGAAGAAAAAACTTCCAAGGTTGAATATACAATAATATAGTTATAATATATATTCATTTATATTCTAATATATCATGGTTCCGTATCACATCGTCCTGCTATCGATATATGTATATATATAGGTATGAATTTTTGTCACGAAAATATCAATAATTTTTCTAATATATTTCGAACAAAAATAGATAAAAATGACACTTATGATATGATATTA
The DNA here is from genome assembly GCA_907164805.1 of Brachyptera putata. Classification (NCBI taxonomy): domain Eukaryota; kingdom Metazoa; phylum Arthropoda; class Insecta; order Plecoptera; family Taeniopterygidae; genus Brachyptera; species Brachyptera putata. Next base: position 32,016,072 of record OU015467.1, read on the forward strand.
CCTAGTTTTCTATATATTATCCCCTTTTTACTTTCGACGAAAGGCCCTATATAGGTATGAATTTTTGGCACCAAAATATCAATCATTTTTCAAATAAATTTCAAACAAAAATAGATAAAAATGACACTTATGATATGATATGATAGTTTTCTATATAATATTATCCCCTTTTTACTTTCGACGATTTGCATACAACGACAAATAACCAGACTCAAACTATAGACCTTGTTCATGACTCTCGTTCGGTTCCAAATTGAAACTAAATATTATCTTTCGATCAGAGTTCCGTGCATGGATCAGTGAAAACCCCTTCTCCTCTATAAGTCACTCGAGCCACTTCCGGTGCGAACAATTAATACTCGGACTTGTAATTAATTCTATTGCTCACAGATCCGTGAAGTAATAACGAACCAAACATTTTCTTATCTCAAATCACTCTTTTATTATAAAGTACGATTATTTTGTTAGCCTTGGTTGGTACTGTATATAGGTGTTTGGTGTTTTGTTGCTCTGACTTTATGTAAAATCCTTCTCGTGTTATTTCTTCTTATCAATGACCTGCCAAATGCATTATAGGCGATGATTACGAATGAATAAATATGTTAGATTGAAAACAATTCGAAAGGTTTCTGACATTTGAGATATTTACCGGTTAAAACATGTACAATAATCAATTATATTTGGTGCTTTAGTATAAATAAAAAGTCGAAATAAGTTTGTATATTGGAAATTTGCAAATTCGGAATATCGGAATTGTAAACCATAGTCAGAATGTTCATAGATGATCAAGTATAGAAATAATCTTTATAGGCTGAAATGAAACTAATTTTGGGGCTAAAATAAGGACTCATGGATTTAATATAGGCCTACATTGGTTATATCGAAGTAAATCACAGTACATCGAAATAAACTAATCGAATATTCATGATGTAATGGATTGAATATTTTTCATGTTCTATTTCTTTCATCAAATTTTCTTTGCCACCAAATATAAAATGAATAAGTTATACATATTTCATTGGGTTTTGTTTGAATATTTTTCCTAATTTCAGTCGAGTGCCTTCATATAACATGGCTATTAAGATGGTTTTCTAACGAATTAAACAGAAATCTGCGTTAAATTTAAATAAAATAACATTACACGCGATCTCAGGTTTCCAACACAATGCCTTCCCATGACCAAATTGCGTTTTTCTCAAATATATGATTCATTTTAAAATTGTATTCCTGATACATATATTTTTACACATTTTTGATCTTATCTCAATTTATAATTCCTCAAAACATGATTTCAGAAGACCAACATCAACGAATAAAATGAGTAATAAAATAATACCAAATTAAAGTATTCGAATTATTTCTCGAAAAAATTATTTCATGCTACTCTTGTGAAGGTACTGGTATTTGGCATAAAGATTTTTTTTTTTTACCTCTTAACACTTGAGTTTGATATATTTATGTTGTGCCATTTCCGTTTCAAATTTATCCACCTTCAAAGTGTATACATGTTTTACAATTTACATTACAGGTAAGGTCACAGTACTCTAAATATATCAATCGCACAAAACAGCTGTCTTAATCAATTTATGTTCATTAGTGACCTTTAAAAGTTCTTTACTTTTGGATTTAAACATATTTATTTTGCGATATCGTTAAAAACGGCCAAAAAGTGTCATAAATAAAAGAGACATAATTTTCATAATTATTCGCGTTAATGAGTCGAACCAACCACGATGGCCCTCACATTTCCTCAAGTAAATTCATTCTGACATTTTTAGCAGGATAATTCTTGTCTTACTGAATTCAACATAATTATTAGATATTTTCAGAAAAGCGGAATGATTCACATATGAATAGGATATGACAAATTTCCTATTTTCCATAAATACATTAATTATTGAAAATCTTGAAATTTTTGTGTTTTTCGCCCTTTCAAAACTTCAATAGAAATGAAATAACAATCGCGCCTTGAGCATATTATATCTTATTATTATTCTCATTTTACTAATTTAAACCCCGACGTTATTCACCATGCAACAGTTACCTAGACTCTTCTATTAGAAATAGCTGAAAACATAATATCTTTTAACCTAATATTTGCGTTTCATTCAAACACATGATTTACTAATGAATTGCAATTTCAAATATATATTTTTACAGATTTTTGATCTTATCTCAATTTTAAATTATTCCTTCAAAACATGAATTCAGCGACCAAATATATAACTGTCATCACATGACTGCTAAAATTGGAATTTCTAAAATATCTTAAAATATCTAAAATATATTTAGCAAGCAAATCCAACGTCAGAAAAAACATCACAATTTCAAAATTCAAATCTTAAACAATAATATAATTCCAGATATAAGATCCACTCTTCATACACGATATTCTCTCAACGCATCGACAAAGAACCAATAACTATTCCTCTAATTACAGAATAGCGGATAATTAGCGGATTATTTCCCAGCAGCGGGCGGCGGATGCGTTCAACTTTATTGGTTATTCCGACAAGGTAATATAAAAGTGTGTAAGACAAAGACAAACGATGCACAAGAGAGAGAGAGAGGGGGAATGACGTCATTGATTCAAGTGTTGATTACCATGGTACGTTGATTAGCTTCTATCTCATTAGCATAACATGGAATATAGATGTGATAGACAGAGACCGACAATCGGCCACGGTCCAATAAGATTGACTATATCAATGGCTAACGAACTATAACTTCGATAGGAATACATATAATATACGGCAGACTGTGTGCTCCACGAGGTTTTATCTAGAGGGTATCAAAAACTTGTATAATGCGCAATTATTTTTCACAGTTCATGTGTTGATGTAATTTTTGTCTTGGAAAAAAATAATTGCTTTGTATGATAATTAGGGGTATAGAGTTGAAGTTTATTAAATGAATATTGTTTTTGGATTTATTTACTGGGGAACATCATTCTTTGGAATAGAAATGTTTTGTGGTCATTTATGTTTTTCTACGATCCTGCCAACATGACCAGTTGTTTTATGAATTAATTTAACGTATTAAAATAAGAATGTAGAAATAATTCAGTTAACATTTTTTTTTCTCAGGAAATAGTATAGGCCTGATGGAAAATATAGAGAAATATAAAATATGAGAGACATAAAATATCGAATATGGAATATCAGAAATATGGAATAGACATAAGCACTTTATTAAATCACCATTATTTTTCATATACCAACTAGAAAAACTTTCATTTTTATTACTGCTGCATATAGTTTTGATGGATTACGAAGGTGAAAATCGTAAAATCGTTGTTTCAATGTTTAAAAGTGCGTATTACTGGTATTAGTGACACAATTTCCTCGTATTATATATTATTATTGAACAAAAATAGGCCTATATTGCGTATAACCATTTACTGGCATAAAAAGTAGGCCTATACCACATATCTAGTGTTTCCCGTATCGATCAAAAATATAAATAGAATAATATTGTATAATTGTTTTATTACTTTTAGCTACGATTCGAACATAAATAAAGATTTTTTAGAAATTAAAAAACGTGTTACGGATACAACGCACAGGGTTCATGTTTCGTCCAATGCTATTTAACCTTAGCTGCGCTATTTACTAAAAGCTTGGTTAATGCTGCAACTCTTAGGTAAGAAACGTGAGAGTGAACTGTTGGACCTCTCAGTCTTGCATGCTAATTCAAGTTCAAAGCATTTTGTGAACATAATTGTGATCCTAGACGTTTATTTAGTTGCCTATGATGTACATTTTGAAAAATAAATGTTTCTTTCAAATTTGCATTGCTTAAAATTATTATAATATATATATTCATTCATATTCTGATATATCAAGGTGCAATATCATATTGACCTTCTATCGATGTATAAATATGTATGCACAAAAATATCGGCGCAAAGATAGATAAACTTGAATGTTGAACCTTCGAAAGTTTCGAAATTCAGAAATTCAGAAATTTTAATATGGTATTTCTCAAAATTGATCCAACCGATTCGACCCCAAAACTCTACAGTTCTAAGTTGGATGAGTCTACGCCTGTAGCAAAAGTATCATGTCGATCAGTCAAACCGTGCGACCTGTGCAGTGCTTACAAACTGACAAAAAAAACATACAAAGCTCCGTAAGTTTGGTATGGAGGATTTCGCTATCGCTCATCTCATTACAACTATACATTAAATGCGTATTACAATGTAGAAGAAACTCGTGTATAATGTGTACCTCTGTAGCAGGGCACTTTTGGTTTTTGTTATAGCTGGTTGTGCGCATGCCTGGCTCTAATCCAAGCTGAAAGCAAGGTCTATGATTACATTCAAAACAGGCAGGTGGATGGTGAACAAGTTGCACCTAGCTCTATCTTACAAATTGATCGGTCATTTATTACAGCACTTATCTCTCGTCTAGTGTCCGTTAGGATACGTATTTAATTGTCAGGTAATCGCGAGTAGCTACAATGTAGATTAGAGGTTGGTGTCGAAGCTACAAGAACAAGTGTTTCAGATCGATTTGTTGTCGATATGCTCGCTTCTACCTGTAGTACTTGTACTTGCACTTGACTGTATGTCGCGTATGAACAAGTACACAAACAAGTACATGTAAGTGCTTGCAAATATTTCCTGCCGACCGGTCAACCGATTAATCGAAACATTTCTATTCCTACATGTCGATTATTATTTTATTTGTTTTTCAAATGTGAATAAAATATACGTTATATTTTACTTATTTTCGAATACATTATCAAAAGTGATGTATACGATGGATAAAATTTCTTATTTGTACTGTGTGGGACGTATTGGAAGAGTGTGAAGATTGGGATGAAGAGAGAGAGAGAGAGAGAGAGAGAGAGAACAGCAACAACAGTAGATAAGTTGAAGAAGCAGTTATAATTATTATCTATAATTACAAATATCGATGAAATGCCTGAAAGAAACATAAAATTTGAATTCTAGATACAAAGCAGTTCTCATTTCTCTGTATTTATTGAACCACGTCAAACACGACCGAAGATACAAATCAGTAACCACCTTCCTTTACAAATGCAAAACATTATTCTATCAAATGTTCATATTTTGATACACGATCATTAATCAATTCTTCTCGAAATCCAATTCCATTCTATTTTTTTTCTCCATTCCCTCCAACAATACAATAACAATTCCATTCTAGTTGAACACATTTTCAAGACGAACCGAACAACTGTTCAATATTCGGCCATCTGTTCTTACTCAACTTCCTTAGATGAGCTCATAATTATAAGAATTATTCAAAAAATCAGTCAGCCATAGAAAATATATAGCGAACGAAAAGACGGAGAACGAGAGAGATAGAGAGAGAGAGAAACATCGAACACGCTATTGCTGTATAACAAAGTATAGAATTTAAAATTCGATTCTATATCTTGATCGACTGGTTTCAATGCCATATGACCAATATACAATTGGATTCAATTGCTACAATATGGTAATAATCAAACTGCCCACATCCTCTAGCTAATTAGGGTACAGGACCTATGTTTAGAGTATTAGACGAGGGGATACGCAATACAAGTGGAGGAAAACGAGGCGAATATCGATTGTTAGAATAATGATAATATAATATCTTTTAATAATATATAATGATATGTTTACTATTCAAAGACCTTGTGCCGAACAAAAGCGATATCCTTATTAATATTTATTTTATACAATAAACAAGGAAAATAAATGTACTGCGATGTCTGGTTTATATTTCAGGGGATTGTTGGGTTGTAAGTAGTTGAATGATCCCGTCTATAGGTTAGGATTTTTTTTATTTTTGAAATAATCTATAACTTATTGATTATCATTTTTGGAAAATTGTTTTTTCTCTTCAGATTTTTATTTGTCATATCATTACATTATGATATTACATTTTTTTCTACATATTAGTGCGGAGTCTACTTCAAAACTTCCTTCACCAAGAAATTCAAAATTCATCATGACTGAGAATGACTTGACAAGGTTATATATGAATTTATAAATATTTATAATACAAATAAATATGATATATGTGGATTCAATTATCCATAAATAATAATCTTGAATTATTGTTGGGAAAAAAATCTATACTACCAACCACGTTACTTTAAGACTTACTGTCATAGATTCTCCCGAAACACGTGAACGCTATTTACAATACATTACAGAGTGACACGAGAAATAAAAAGGTATAAGATATAATGTGTACACACACACACATATATATTATATATATATCCCTATCATTTTTAATTTATTATATATTTAAAACGTCTACCAAATCCGTTACATAAAAACCTTGTAAAATATAAGAATTCCTCAAATAATTAATAGTCTAATTAATGAGGGAAGTTCCTTTGATGTATTCAGATCCATTAATAACTGATCGATAACAGCTGCAGCTAATAAAGTCAAACTATAAAAAAAGAAGGATAATTATTTTAAATGTTGGACTTCCATGCAGGCATTGCCCTCTTCCTATGCTAGACGCGATAAAACGAACGTTAGTAATAATGACAGGTGTTAATATCGCATTAAGTTATTCGATCTTAATTTATGGGCTGAGAATATCCCCCTTCCCCTTCCTTCTTCTCTCCCTCCCTTTCTTATATCTAATGATTATTTAAAAATAATTAAGGGTTACTTTTTTCTATATTATACACCTTATATTATTATACATTTATTTATGTTATACATTTATATGGAATTGTTCTGTGTTTTTTGTCAAGTATTCATAAGGTAATGATTCAACAAGTATCATGGGTTGCTAACGACTCGATGGGACTCGTCAATAGTGGACACCGAACTCGTCAACTGACGAGTCAACGACTGTGATGATAATGTCGCACAAGCTGCAGGGCAAGGTACATGTAGATACAAGTGGCTGACAATATGTTCAACTCTTATTGATAATTATCCTTGTGAGGTCCACAAGAATAGTTTCACCCATGCCGTATGTTAACCGCATCAGCCGGTATTATCACTTGATCGCGTTCTCACGGCCAAGATGATATGATATTAGTTCAGGTGATTCTGTACGTTGACTATCTGACGGTCTCCATGGCCTGGACCTTATGATCACCCAAACTTTATGATTCACCGCCATCTAGATCTTGTTGGGTTTCCCAATATAAGCTATATCTCATATTTGCATCACTGAAAAGTGTGTCCTGTTCTCAATTTCCCATCAAAAATGAAAATTTGAAAATTTACAATTAAAACTAAATTTATTCATAATTGAACCTCAATTTTAATTATTCAAGATATATATATAGGCCTATATATATATATATGTATATATATATATATATATATATATATATATATATATATATATATATATATATATGTATATATATATATATATATATATATATATATATATATATATATATATATATATATATATATATATATATATATTTATATGTGAACGAAGGTTTTCAGGGCCGCTGATGGATGGTAACGATGTCTTTACGGTAATTTGCCCTCTTGGAAAGAAATGTGGTCCTAAAAAGGACCTGTAGTCTCGACGTTTCGGAAGTACTTGTCCTTGTACAAGGAGTCGGTATATATATATATATATAAAATATATATATAAATAAATGTATATATATATATATATATATATATACATTTATATTTATTTTTATTAATTTCATATATTTTTTTTTAAATTCATATATATATATATATATATATATATATATATATATATATATATATATATATATGTATATATATATATATATTTATTCATATGATAACATATACAGAGAGAAAATTTAAAAAAATCAAATCTTATGTTCCTAGTTTCTAAGAATGAAACAGCAACTATGGAAGGTCTACATTGACTATTGTACTATTCCATCTCACACACGTATTTTGTATCGTTATTTGTTAATTGTGTTCGTAATCGTATTAGCGTATATTGTCAGACGAGAAGCTTGTCCAAGCGTAATACGGCAACGTAGCGTCGTCAAATGCTAGCGCGGGCGGTATTCTCTTCACAGAAACAATAATCACCAAGATAAAATAGAATTAATTCAATTTAATACTCGTGTGTATTTACTGCTGGATATATGTTTAGAGTGCGCGCCGTGCAGACTTGATGAGTGGAGAGAAATGCACGATTTATGTAATTATGTAAGGATGTGTCGATTGGAAATAGAATTGAATTGAGTTTGTATGAAGTTTGATTAAATACGTGTTTAATTGTTTATACGAAGCTGAATTGGAATGTGATAATGTTGTATTATTAAAATACGTGGATATTTTATGATATTTGAATATATTTGATAGAAATAAAATGTAATATAATGATAGGAGTTTCAATCCCATTATATCCGTATAAGATTCTATTGAAACATATAAATTTAATTTTCCCTGAAAATTGGAGAAAATGATTCCAAAGAAAGAAGAGTTATAAAGGTTGACAAATGTGACTTTGGAGAAAATCTTCATATTAGTGTCACTATCGATGATTGTCAATAAAAAAAGCAAAAAGTTAACTTTCTGTTTTGAAAATTAAATGAGTTTAGTTCACGATTAAAACGAATATCTCTACTTATAATGCTATTTTCACATACATTTATCAGTGTTAGCAAATATGTCCATATTCTGATATCAACTTGGAAAAATCAAAAAATAATTTTGACGTACGATTATTGTTCGCTTAACGACGCCACCATATGGGGTATACGAACAAGCAGGTAGTAAAAGAATGATGTTTACAAAAACCCATGCGTTATGCGGGTCTCGAACCCAGGCCTGGCCTGACTTCAGTTTATAAAGCAGTGTCCAAGCTGACTGTGCCAGGGAGAGGGCAGCTAAAGAAAATGTATTAAACATGTATAATGTATAACCATTTTCAACGGAAACCAGAGAAGAATTCTGGAGATCAATGTTTTAAGCCTATAAACACTAAAGGGAATAATAGAGTGCACGTTTCTTACATGCTTCCACTTACCAAACAAGAGAGTCGTCTACCAATACCACAAACACAAATATCACCGTTATGTTGGTATAGCTGTGTTTGTGGTCAACATTTTTCAGGACACGATTTAAGAGTAAAAACGCAACTACATTTTCCAAAACGGTCAATCAAAGTTCTCTCCACTATGACCAACATTTCAACAATTATTCAGTTGGTATACGACCTTCTTCTTTAGTGGAAACAAGTGTGTAGATAACGTAGCGCGTGCTCGACTAGGCTATAGGATGCCGGGGGGGAGGGGAGGGGGAGGGGGGTTGGGGGACCAAAATACAATAAACACAAGTTACAAATTATATGATTTCAATTAGGTTAATTGTTGAAATGAAGATTACCCAAGCGTAGACTAATAAGGAGGATGGGATGGGGGGGGGGGGGGGGGGGGGGTACAAAGCTGAATTCACCAAAACTGTAAATAAGTTTTGACGGTGTTTTCTCAAGTGGATATCGTAGCTAACCGTGTTCAAGGGTTATTTCATTATTAATAGAATCACATAGATGGGTAATGGAAAAATTACACATTGCCTAAGGATTTTTCAAATTGAAATAGCAATAACTTTAGAAATGAAGTAACAATTAGGATGAAATAATGAATTGTACAGAATTGAGATTAGAAATATTGGAGGAAAATAATTTATTTGATCGGTAATATTCAGCATTGAATCGTTTTAATTATTTTCTCCATTTTCTTAAATGTGAAACCTAATACAAAACCATTGCTACAATTTAATAATTAATAATTTACAACTTCACGATCATTTGAAATGTTCAACAATTAATAATAATTTTAATATACAATTATTCCTATGTTATTTTAATTATTATTTTTATAAAAATTCTTTGTTGAATATCTATGTTTATGAGTAGTTTCTCCTAATTCGGGAAGGGACAGCATCGCAACAAAGTTCTTGTTTTCATCTCGAAACATAATTTTTAAACTAATTTTCATTGATAGCGCGTTTCTGTTTTGTTATGTTGGATGCATTTTTGGGTACGATCTCTTATTAAAAGAGGTGAAGAGAAAGGGGAAGGTTTTGGCCAAACTGTTTACGAATTCTCATCCGACTAAAATGCATAATATATCGTTTTGTTGTCCACAGGCCATACATATTTTAATGTCAAATTTTTTAAATTGTTTTTCCACATCTCTTCAGTTTCTTTATTTTCGTTACAGCGATGTGTTTCCTAAAAAGTGTTTTTATTTATCCATATATGGATAGGCATTTTTCCTAATTCCCGAAAGTGAATAATAAATATTATGGTAGTCTCCCATCTATTACATCTTCCTGTCAACTCTGAGACACACTGCCTTCGAGTGGATAGGAAACTTTCTGCGGAAAAACACATTACTTTCTCTCCAGAAGATCTGCTGAACTGTTTCAAAAAACAACACCAGAAGTAGGCGATACATGCTGATAAATAACCATTCGCAATAATTCAATAACTTAATTCACATTTGTTTGTTAGGAGGCGAATTATGTGAGAGGATGATAGATTATTAGAAATTATTGAAAATTCGTTCGTATATTTTTGAATTATTCTGATATAAAAGATTTTTTTTTCATATATATATATCTTTATATATATATATATATATATATATATATATATATATATATATATATATATATATATCTTTATATATATATATATATATATATATATATATATATATATATATATATATATATATATATATATATACGAATTCAAGAAAGAAGAAAATATGTATGTACACTGAGAGAGGAAGTTGAGTGGCTAGCACACAGAACCGTCATTCAGAAGACCGGGGATCTATCCCAGCCATTGAGAGAGCAGATTCATACTGGGATAGTACCAACAGGTTAAGACCGACTCCTTCCCACTATCCAAGAACTTCCGATGGACGCCACAATGAGTCTACCCGAATAACCTGGTACATCACATCATCCCATCTTCTCATTATTCATTCACCGACGCCAATTGGCCTTACAGTACAGTACGTCGTTAAACTCTAAATACAGTGCGTCGTCAAACTCTAAATATAAAACGAAATAAAATGAAGAAGGTCGTGTGACAACATCACAAGCACAAACATCACCGTTTGACCGCTGTCATCCCAGGTTATTGCTGTGTCATGACGAGATTCAGAACGAGATTTCAGAAACGAGATTCAGAAAGGAGGACTGCTACTACATATTTGATTATTTATTATTATTATAAATACTTACATTTTCATTTTCATCAATCCATACTACTGTTCTTAGACTATTATATGTTTGTTGCAGCTTACATAAGAGATTGATTATAGTCTATTATTATAATTTCTTATCTCCATAAGGAATAAACTGTTCAAAGCAATCGATCAAAATGAATATCTCTTATGTAATAAGAAAGACCTTGGTCAAAGTGTCCCACGCATAAAAATAAATTACAATAACTAATAACCTTATAATTCTCATCAAATAACACTAATAGATCCTTCAGCAACTCTTTACCCCACATCCTTGCAGAAGAAAGAAAAGTAAAATTCAATTTGATTATTAATTAATATTCAATTCCATATCTATATATTCAGCCTTGTACAAAGGATAATGGGCTTAAAGGAAACTTATAACACCTAGATGGACTAATTATTGCTAGTAGGCAAATTATGATCTGTAAGGTCAAAGTGCTCGAATCGTTTCACCTCGTCGAACATAAACCATTTTCAAACAATAGAAGTCCCTTTCCCCTCCTCGCCCCCCTCGCCCACCCCCCGCCCACCCCCCGTCCACCCCCGCGCAACCCAATGCAGCTCCTAATAGACCGGGAATTGGCATTCATATTATTAATAGTAAGACAATTCGGAACAGGAGACCTTTGTTAATAGGGGTTAATTGGAAAACAATGTCACATTATATGTAACCACTTTGGAAACGATTTGTAATTCAATAAACGTTTTTTCTTGGAATTGATTTTTTAATTTCTTCATTTATTTCATGGAAATGGAATGTTTTTATGAGTGCATTTGTGATGAAATAAATGAAGCTTTTAGGATGTCTTGATAGAATAATAAATTAATGATAATAGAAAAGATTTTTCATTGTAATTGATGAATTAAGAACATTCTTGAAATTAGAGACACTTTCATCACCCAAATTTGTGAATTTTTAACAATATATCTCGTTATGTACAAAGAATTCATATTATTGTGATTATTTTTACAAAACACCGATTCAATATTTAAAAAAAAAATATGAAAAAATATTGGAATAAAATATCTAATTTCATTACATTTGGTGACTGTGGCAATCTCAATAGAATACACATTTATTGAACAAGTAGTCTATTCGAGTAATACTTGGTTTCAAGAGCTCATAGTTGATAATTAGCTAACTACTAGTTAAGGTACGAAAAAAGCATGTATATTTGAGCAATGGTGATAAAAAGTTAATACGGTGATTATTTCACTCAATCCCCAAAATATCAGTTTGTACAACCGAAATTTAGAATGAATTTTAAGAAATATTTCCCTTTTGTACCAACTTATATTCACTTCCACATTCGTAAGTTATTCCCTTTCAACACACAACACACACCACTTGACTCCAATCACAAATACTTCATCGTCACTGTTTTTCAAAAATAGAATCTTTAAGTATCTATCCCGTTGTCTGTTTGTTTTTTGCCCCTGTTCTGTAGGACAACAATGTGTACGAGTGGACGTAAAACTGCTCGGAGGTATATGAAACAATTGACAGTGAGAGCAAGCAAGCAAGCAAGCAGTGTCTGAGGCAGTACAGACAGTCTGTAGGGCCGTTCTTCAAGTGCTCAAGTCCTTAGCATTATGGGAGGTCTCTGATGGACAATAACTACGCGAACAAATATAGACCTCGCACATTGTTTCAATGCGAAGGGTTGTTATTAATATTTCGAAATAATGAATATGTGAATTTATTGAATATGAATTTTTTTCAAGTGAAATAATTTGAATATCGAGTTGGAATGTCACTCATAACTTATGGATTCCATTCCATTCATTGGAGGAATTATTCTTATAATCAACACTTTCGGATTGTGTGATATCCCCATATCCCCATATTCTCATATATCATTTTATTTGACCTTATATTGAAATTTGCATTATTTTCAATTCAACCAATTATCTGATTTGGTTTGGCAGTTTTCGTGTATTTCTCTCTCTATCAATCCATGTATTCTTATACTTCGAATGTTCATATTCGGGAAAATTGAAGGTATCTCGTAATAATTTGATAACTAACTTCCAAAATAGAGCCAGTTTCATATACCGGTACTCATCATTATTCACATGTTATTTTATATAAATATCATATGAGTTTTTAATTTAATTTCACCATCATTATCATTTTTGGGCAATTACAGACCTAAAATGTATTCCAAGCGTGCTAGATCCTAGAAGTCGATTATCTTTCAGATACACAGGCAAACAGCCATCAATCAATTGATTTCCTCTCTAATCAAAATTTATCTAAGAAAGAGTGAAATGGAAATATCTGTAGTTGAAAAAGAAAAGAGAAAAGTATATCTGGCGATGAACATAGTGATGAAACAAAAAGAATTTGATATCAGATAAACCGAGTTCAACTATTGGATGCCTCTCTCATTGTTGATTTGTTCATCTGGGGAAAAAAAATAGAATAAAACGAAATATTTATTTTGGCTTCGTTTTCGTTCACACTGATGCCAACCTTGTTACTATAGTTACCACTGGATAGTGTCACTTTTACTGTTGACAATTGTATTATTTTCTTTGTGCGTTGACAATAATAATTGTTGCCAACTAAACAAGGAAAGTAAGACCGCTAGACGTCAGTAGTAATGTTGACCTAGCGAACAAATGCAGTCTATTTTGAACTGGTTGAACCTACGCTAGGTACTTATCAACATCAATAAAAATTGATGATTCATATTTCATAAGTGAAAAACCTTCTATCTATATGAGATATAATTCAAAACTTTATCTACAAAATACTTTTTGAAGAAATTGAAGTTAGTATTGAATTATCAGACCTCCTATAGTTCATCTCTCATTATTAATCAGACCCAATCTTTAACCTGTCCAAAGAATTCATCATTTTCACCTGAACTCATGAATATATATATATATATAAAATAAAATAAAATAATAAATAATATATAAATATAACAAATATCTATAGATGGCCGTGAATCGTACGGTTCAACTCAGATCATTATTAGCTTGGATTCATCGACAACCAACAACCAACTTTCAATATCAACCAAAATAATTTTTTAATCAGTTACACGAGAATAACGCCAAAGATCCCCAGAATGAAACTATAAATGTGAAACTGAGCTGATAAAAGTTGACCATGTTGCATGCATGAGACTGTCCTAGACGATAGGTTCTGCCCTCATTAGTCGCCTGTCGCCTGAAGTTCCGATCTCCAGATCCTGCAAGACTCTTGACTCGATAGGCGTCACAGCAGCGCACTGAGACAATGGCACAGGCATTGTCACAGCGCAGTAATGAGGAATAACATCTATTGTTTTACAGCTAGGCGAGAATTAGGTGATTATTAAATATAGTGGGGAAACGCAGTACATGCGTTGTCATATGTGTGTGTATCATATAACAAATGACTAACAATAGTTACCACTACCAACCATTCTGATTGGTCAGTTCCATCTGATGGACATTGTTGGTTGTCTCTTTCAACAATGGGTGACGTCACTCCACAGATGCCTATGAGATGTGAGTGATATGTGACAGAAAACTAAACACCTTGGTAACCACCAACCCGAGGTTGGTAAAACTGATCACACAAGATGGTCATTGGTATCCTTACAATAACTCAAAACATCATTTCTTGGGGATTATTTGAGTTTCATTTTCGTCTATGTTATTCCTATGGGCAGATTCAAAGTATCAACATGAATAACTCATCAGAACCTAACTGAAGAATCTATTCTTTTCGAAAGTAGAATATCTCTAATGCCTAGGGCAACGTTTCAGTCACATCTGTTGTCTTCTGGTTGTCTTTCTGTCTCGTTTTGTCTTAATTCTTCTGTTTTCTCTTTATTTTTGTCTTGTGTTTGTTTGGTTCTGTTGTTTTGCGACCTGTAAAGCGCACAAAAAACAGAAACAAACACAGAGCTACTCGATCTTAACTTGATTGATCTCTTTCACACTTGACGATTATGTAATCTAATACTAATATATAAGTATAAGTTAGGTATAAATATATATATCCCCTATAATCGATAGCATAATGCCAAGAAGAATATAAAATGTGAATGCCAGTTATGATCTTACGGCCGAGCTGTTACATTATAAATGGCTATTTGAATTCCATATCAAATGTCTATGACATTTAGGTTTCGTGCGGAAACGGGTCATTTAATAATGGGATAGCTATAGGAAAATGTCGTGTCCATTCGACCAATCAGAACGATTCTTTCTACTGACCAGCAGCGTAAGGGTAGTCGAAGAGAAAGGGGAAAGGAAATCAGGAAATTTGAAAGGTCATTTTTTATAAAAGAATATGTATGAGAATAACAAAGCACACTTGTTATAGTGAGTAGAATATTAAGTGTATTGATATTGTAATTTTATATCAAAGCCGTGTTCTTCTCATTATTGCAAGTTTTCGTGGTTGGAATAAATATTATTTGTGTTTTTGATTGTATTTCCGTATATTTGGATGATGTTTTGTCGTTGAAAGATGTTCGGAGAAACGTAACATCGTTGCTCTTCGGCTGAAGATATTAGTCATACATCCAAGTCTAGAAGATTTATTAAAAAGTAGCAACTACCAATCAGTATAGTTCTATAACCACAACCATAGAGGGGTGGTCAAGTGGCTAGCACACTGAACCGTCGATCAGAAAGCCAGGGTTCAATTCCTGACCGAGGTTTTTCGTGGTTTCACTCTCTCTTCTCATTTCTCTTCCTTTATTCTTCCTTTCTCTTCACTCTCTTTTCCTTTTCTTCTCTCTTTCTTATCTTATAAACACAGGAGAAACTTGGTAAAATTCACCCACAAACATTTGATAAATTTCTTTCTTTTCTCTCTCTTTCTCTCTCTCCTCTGTCGTTCAAGTAGATACTGGCTCACTACAGGCCACGACCGACTCCTTTCCTCTATCCAAAAACACCTAACAAGGTAACCTTTCATCTCATCATATCATCATCTAATCCATTATTCACCGACGCCAATAGATCTTAGTCATCAATACAGCGCACCGTTCAACCCAATAGAGAGGAGAACTGTAAACGAAATGAAAGAACGACGAAAGTTTCAGAGTCCATGACATAACATGTTAAAGGATACGAAATCGTCGAAACAAAACGAAGTGGGCTGTTTCCATTTCGTTTGATAGCGTATAAAATAACTGCCCAGGATAAGGTAAATATCATATTTTGAAACGTATCCTGGCTATCATTTGATTTTTCTTCATTACTTCATAGGTGTACAGAAATCTTCATAATTCCATCGATTTCCACCTTCAAAAAATGTAATTTTGTATAATTAATCATTTTCAGGACCAATTCAGAAAAAGTGCGCTCAACGCGTTCTAGAACGTAACTCACTGCATGGTCATATCTCATGCCCACTAAAGGAAACATAACACAACAATACAAAACTGACCAGAATATTAATGATTTCATATTTTTTCCCAACTATTGACTTGCTTTATAAAATATAAAGCAGTTCCTAGAGTTGGGGTGTTTTCAACCCTTAAAACAAAAGAGGGCGAGTGAAAAGAGTCGAATGTTGTTTTTAAATTAAATGAATTATTTCATTGTATTCGTAAGGGGTCTGGAAAGAAATTTACATATAAAGGTTTTGTGTGTGTGTGTGTGTGTGTGTATATGAAAAGGCCAGTCTCACAAAAGTGAGAAATGTAATTTTTATTATTTCATTAAAAACCTTCGTGGAGCAACCGCTCTGGTCAACGATGCGAAAAGGCCAGTTAGTCGTTAGCAGGGGTGATTATTTAACAACCAAAGAATGGCGGACCTACCCTTGAAATTGGTCGAATGTATAATTGCTTACATACAAGAGAACGCTATGCTGGTGCGTGTAAACTAAGACGAAGAGAAATATTTGTTTGAAGAAATATAATGAGGAATATTATAATGGTTCTGTGTGGTTACAGAAAGCGTCAATGTCAGAGTTCATTAGGTTTCTCTTTTGAAATAATTAAAACGGGGTGGTTATTTTGAATCAATTGGAATTCGTTTTATTTGCTGATTTTGAATTACGTCATTTTTCTACTTGTAGTTCATTATTAAGTATAGATATTATTTCAACTTAACATGTTTGACCATTCTCATTCATATACAATTAACAGTCAATTTGATACTATCTAATTGAATTCACTCAACAGAAAATGTTTAATATATAAGAATAATAAATTTGAACCTTTATAAAACTATTATTACAGATGAGCAAAAAGCCTTCTCTATTATGAATACATCCATACTTCATATGATTTCACTCACTCTGTGTGCTCTATTTCTAAATGTATTCACTTGACTGATGAACATACAAATACATGTTCAGTCAATTGGCTATACCTTCATCAATAAACATGCTCTAGTTATCGAGATTAATTCATGTTTTAGAAAAACCTCTCGATTCCATCTTCATCCATCAACACTGCAAAATATCATCACCATCCCTATACAAACCAGCAATATACCCTCCATATGCATACTTCACTACAACATTGCAATTTCTTCACCCTCTACACATTTTATCATCCCATTCAATTCCACAGAAGACCTCTGTGGACCTCTGTAGACCTCTGTGGACCTTACATTAGGCATAATAGATGCCTACAGTCACAGTGTTGATCCAAGTTATACCATTAAAACCTTCGTACATTCCTAATGATGGTTACTACAATGTTTGTATTTTGTAATTTCATCTAATGTCCTTTAAACTGCAATGACCATTCCTAATTAAAAGGACCACCCCTTTGCATTGTTTCATTGACCTCACACAACCCCCCCCCCACTCCCCCCCCCCACCCCCCTCTCATCGTATTTTAAACCGACGACAGTAAACGAAATTGCATTGTGAAGCTAATGATTCGTATCATGATTTTTTGTTGGAGTATGAGTAGGGGCGGTAGGGGAGGTAGGGGGTGGGGGGGGGGGTGATGAAATGTCCTGTGACGATACACTTACATGTTCCACGTCATAAATTCGTCGGACAATTTGCTTTTAAGCTTGTATTTTATTTTAATTATATATTCTAATTTGTTTTAAGAATATAATATTATTCGAATTTGTTTTTATATTCGTATGCATAGAAAGAGAATTTATATTTATAAACATTCATTATGAAGTAGATGAATGGATTATTCTACGAATCACTCCATTCAAATATAGTTAAATATATATTTAATTTAAAAAAATGACCGAAAACTAGAATTTATTGGTCCATATGAAATGACATGTTATTTAACCGCTATGAAACCCTATTTGATAATACATTACTGGAAGATTGATATATGCGCAACATGACTATAGCAGAGAAATTAAAACAAGACAAAATATAAACGAAAAATATGTTTCACACTAAACACTATACAGCTTTTGAGGACATTTTGTTTTATCTATTTACTTTATCATTCATGTTTTCAACACATAAGAGATTTGAATTTTTCCGAAACACACAAAAAAAAACTAATATTTTACATCCATATTCCGTATTTGTCACCTTTATTCCTGTGAAATTACATGCCACAATACTTTCAGCTTGTTTTCATATATGTCCCCCCCTCCCCCCCCGCCTCCAAATCTCTCTTCATATCACCCTCCCTCCAGCCCATTTGTTAACATTCACACCTAAGCTGTATGGGACATTATATATGTTACCAACAGAGAGGGAAAACTTGTCAAAAGACGGGAGAACGAACTTAAGAGAAAATGCTCAATCCCAATAATTTATGCACTGGGAATGCAAATCTTGTTACACATCTTTCCATTATCTTTTCCGAAAGCTTTTCTTTTGTAAAAGTTTAAAGAACACTATATAACATGGTCTCTCAGATAAAACTGCTTAGAATGAAAAAGTGGAATAATTTTTATATTCAGAATATTATATTAGAATCTGTTCATTATTGAACTTTTCTGTCATGAACTTCTTTATTACATAAGAACGAAAAATAAAAACACATGTTTTACTTCCAATCTGAGTTTGAATTTCAAACGACAAATGTTCTTATGTTTTGATGAATATGGATTTGAACACATTTCTAGTCAAACATAATTTTCGTATTGATATCTTATGGTTGGTAGGCACATCCAAATAATAAAATCAATCTTCCACTATTTGTTTTCATATGGGCTCATACACTTAGATAAATTTTTGCTAAAAACTTGGATGATATTATTTTATTGGCCTATATGTGAAGATATTTACCACAAAATATTTCTAATCAACATGTGAGCTTTTTTGGGACAAAGTAACACAGTTCCTCACTCAAGGTTCTCGTGGTTAGGATCGTTTCAACAGACAAAATCCCAATAAAAATATCAACGAATCGATTTTTGTGAACAATTCTTCATCTATGTCAAGAGGTTGCTGATGTTTGCTAGATCTCACGATAAACTCTCTCAACTGTGATTACCTATATTTTACTCATTTGATTCGATTTAATTTTGTTACTAAAGAAAATTGTGGGTCCATGCAATACAGAGTAAAACCTTTTTTCAAAAATAAAATAGGCCTACACATATACTGAGCTCGGAGCGCAATTGACTCACAAGAACGATCGAGTTCGTTTCGCCCACCCATACTCGCTCTTATGTAAGAGACAACATTATTAAGAAACTTTGTTCAGTGTTGTATTTTCAATTGTTAGCGAGGATACAAAAAGAGTGGCTCAGTAATCTATGCTTAAGCTAAAATATGGCTACATTTCCGTTCCCTTCTTCACTGATATAAGATGCAATAATTTACATTTTATTTGTGTTTTATTTTTATATATTCTTCGTGTTCGAATAAGTTTGAAATGTCTTTTCTTTTTTTCTCTCTCTACTCTTGCTTGTTGCTAAGCAACGGAGAAGGAGAGTAGCAAAAACAACCAATAATCATTAAGCAAGTGCTTTCAGAAATTATTGATATAGCAAAACAACACATTATGAAACAAAGTGTCTCTTCGTAATATGAAGTAATGCCAAAAGCAGTTGAATGAGGACGCTTTTCTTTCGCGCTAATACTTATTCTATGACAATTCTCAACAATAGTTACAGGAATATTAATTTTGATGATATTTTCACACATACACATACAAGCTGCACACATACACATACACATACAAGCTGCACACATACACATACACATACAAGCTGTGAGCTATAAGTGTTTGTGTCCCCGGAAAACGTCTTCTAGCAACTTCTCAAACACAAATATATCCACGCTGTATTTGTATCACTCTGGTATTTGGAGTTTAGGATGATTTTTAGAGACTGGACTTCTGGGTTTTTGATTTTGTTCGGGGGATTTTTTTTCTTGTTTCAAGACACGTGTTGCATCTTTCAATAAGATTGATTTCTCCCAATTTAAAGTGAAATTATTTAATTGGTAGAAGTTTTTATGATTATTTTAAATATCCATTATCAAATAACGCTAACAGACGAATAGAACAAATCTTTGAAGTTTAAAACTAGTTTGAAGTTAATTTTTTCCTATAATTACGAGAATATCCAGAATATCGTGATATTGTTTCTTGATGAAAAAAAAATAAAAATTGATTTTAAATCTATAACGAGTGAGCCTAACTTGAGACCGTCGATCGCGTATCGTTCCTATACAGTGTGTGGGACGAACAAGTGTGTGTGAGGATATGGGGGGGGGGGGGGTACGGGGTGATGCAAGGAAGAAGGGGGGGGGGGGACTTTATCATATCTTACGCCAGAAGGGAAAAGCTTTCGTCGCTGGAAGTAATTAAACATTAAAAGAAAGCACATAGATATTCTATAAATAAACAAAATTGACTGTCTTTTGAAACTACCCTGCAGTAGTCATGGATGCACAAAACCTTATGTGTACTATTACCATCATACAACATTATCCAAATATTAATAGAGCCAGAATGATAGTGGGAAGTTTGTACACACAAAATACCTCATACACAATGCACTATATGAATATTGGTTCGTATATTTGGATTTTACTCAGTTTTCTATTTTAATTTTTCTGTCGACTTGGTACCAAATGTGAAATCCGTGGTTAATTCGCACCACGTGCCAGTGTACGTTTTGATTGGTTACAGTACCGTATGTGAACACAAATAAACCTACATTATGGATCAGCACAGATTAGAAAAAAAAACCTTCAAATATATCAAATCCTAGTAACAAATCAAAATGCATGCTCGTAATAAATGTGAAGAAAAATCGATTCTACATTCATTCAACAGTGCGATCTGTAAGTTTTTATCTCCCCATTGGACACCCCTGAGTGATATTTTGAGACACTTTTGCCCGTCGTTCAGTGGTTTTGATATATGGTAATGGCAGGGTGGTCGGGGGTGGCGATGGGGGCGGGGGCGGAGAGGAGTCGACTTCGTTTTAATTTTCCAAAGATAACGGCCGTCCCACCATTCCCTATGTTAAGTGTTCGTTTCTTACATTTACGCCCATTTTCTCGGTATTAATTTTCAAATATTCGTATATCTATTACCCCCTGACATTCTATAAGTTACCCCATCCGACTCACCAACTTACTTAGTTAGAGGGACGAGAAATTATTAGATATTACTGCACGTTATCTGGGAAGAAATGGCGAAGAAAATACATTTTCTTAACGCAAGAGAATCTTATAAAATTAATTTAATTGGAAAATGTGTTTGCATATGGTAACGAAAATTCAAGAGACCAATATATAAGGGGATAATTACTTTTAAAAGGTGTTAAACTAAGTAGATGGTATTACACAGTTTCGAAATTAAGAAAGTCACTCTCCAAAAGTCACTCTCCAAAAGTAAAGTTGCACTCATTTATGTTTTTCTCTCTATTAGTATCGGCCTATCACATTGACTTAAGGGTACCCACCTACAAAAATGTATCAAAATTTGATTATTTATTGGTGTATCAAGGTTAGAATAGTATATTGAAAATTTGAAACTAGAAAAAAAGTTGAAAATTCCGAGAAAAGTTTGGGAAAACTAGCTGAAAAATGCGTTAAACCGTTACATACACGAAAACTATTCGAATAGTTAGCATCGAGATGAAAATTGATACGTTGGTAGGGTGAACCTTCCTCTACAAGCTGAGCTATTTTTCTTAGGCAAACCTATCTCCGGTTTGATACAAATAAATAGTTTCGGTTACCTCGAAAAACGAAAACAAATTGCGTGACTTTCCCTGATCTTGTGTGCCAAACGCATGAAGTTGAACTGTTCATATTCATAACTTAGCCTAAAGCCATTTCTTTCACGAACACATCGATACCACACACGACAAAATATCTCAAGAAGTAATCAAATAGTGTATGTAACGCGAGATGCATGTTTTGTGACCATTTTCAGTGTCAACTAAAGCATACATTATCATAGTGGCTTTCCAGATGAACGTATTGTTGTGAAAATGCTTCACATCATTCAGAGAAGTACCTTCTAAAATGGCCGATCCATAATAAACAATCACAAATCTTCATAAATAATCACCCTGGTGGGAACTTTTTTCCCTATAGCCTGCACTAAAAACTCTGTTTGTTCACTCTTCAACAACACATGTCGCAGCAGAAGTACTCATCCCGCTGTCTATAAGAATAGCCGCTTACCAGTTTATATTTGGATCAATGACAAACTGAAATCGGTTCCACATTAGATAAATTACCAGAATACGCTTGCCTATTAGGTGACTCATGTAAGAAATTGGCCAAGTACCACTCACAAGAGTCAATATACTCTTTAGCTGGCGATTCGGAACCCCCGCCACGCACTTGTACAAGATGTTACGAATGTGGTCTCGGATGGTTTTCTTACAAGTTGTCGGTTGGTATATTAAACATTTTATGACTCGATCGTTCGGGAACGGGATCACGTGAAACTGGTAGTGAAATATTGTTATTGCTTGGTGTGAAATTTAGCGTGTTATTATTAGGTCTAAAAATAATGAGAGTTCCTGATGTGTGGTTCTTGAAGTGTGAGTGGGAATTAGAATTCAATTGACGGATTCAGAATGGATTATTGTTCGAAATGTGTTGCTCAGGGTGATAGAAATGAGATGAACTTTCAAATACAAGAATTTGTGGTTATATTATAGGGTTGCCATTCGATAAAACAGAAAAATCTAAAATGTTGATCGAAATGTATCAAAATTTACCCAAATAACTTGACTGTCGGTGGAAAAAAACAGAAAAATACTAAAATTGATGAAATTTTGATTTTAATGTATCAAAATTTCCCTCAAATAACTTGACTGTCGTCGGCATCTTTGAATAGAGAATACCAAATTTCCAATTTTCGGAATTGGAATTCAAGATTTCGTAAATATTGAATCGTAAAATAGCAAACATGTTGTCAAGTAGGCCTATATGAGTGACGATTTTTTCAAAGTATATATTTTTTCAAAGTATAGTATTTTCAGAGTGTAATGAATTTTCATGTCGAGATTTACATTGAAAAATACAACTGAATCTTTCAAAGCGTTAAATGCTTCAAGTTTCAACAAAGATTATCTAATAACATACCCATTTTTGTCAGTTATTCATATGGTTAAGGATCATCCTCTTTCACTCCATATCCATATCCATATGTTATTATCTATTATCTATTACTTATCTATCTAGTTTCAAGTTGCACGCATGTTGGAGGTTAAACACTCCCGACCGTTGTTGTAATGAATAGAGAAGACGGTCGATCGGAACCTCCGTAACTCGTAGTATTCAAGACAAACTCAAGAATACACTACACTGGGAATTATTTCAAATTTGTGTTCTCAAACATGGGCTAGAGAAATTGAATTCTAGCTGTCTCTATCAAAACGAAAGTTCCATTCAACTCCAAGTTTATCCTATTTATTCGTTTATTTAAGCTCTGTTAGTGTGAAATGATTACACAATATCTGTCATCCATTAAAACAGTACATTTCAATACCAGTAAGATTTTACGATTCGATGAAATCTCACTGAGATGTGAAGAAAGCATCGCACTTCCTTGTCAACCCGATGTCATGTCTGAGCGACGCAAGTGCGAGCGAGACAGCAGATGTCATGTCACACGTGTCAGAGAGAGACACATGCATTTATACCTCGCATAAAACTGTATTATAACATGTCAGATAATTCCGATCTGACCTCGTTCTTCAATTGGCAAAACGAATGACGTGAACACTTTTTCTCCTTTTGTGGCCTCTGCTTGGATCCCTTCTGAAAAGTTATTAAATATTTGATATTCCGAAATGGATAACAGACGAGTCATTTGATATACGAATGGTTTTCAATAAAAACAAACTGTTTTGTCTACTTATATAATATATATATCAACGTTATACAACTGACAGTTGTATTCGACTTTTATATGTATTTTCCAACTCCCGATCAAAACTTTATATTATCTTTTTCCCTTGTTTTTTTTTTCAACATTGTGACGTCAAAGTCGAAGTGATCTGTACGAAGAGGTCGCAAAGGGGCGTCGCTCTCTCCACGGCGCCGGGCGTCGTGCGCGCTTCAGGCGTCGTTTTCGGGACCAGCCAGGGAAAATCGAACACCAATATAAAAAGTATAGGCGAGAGTTTCTCTCTCCCACGCGCGAAGCTAAAAAAGGAAAGCAACGTTTGGAAATCGTCGTCTTTTTTTTGATGAGTGGAAATTGGTGATCGCCAATAGGGCAGCGTTCGGCGCGTCGAATCGACCAATCGGAGGGCGACGTGGAGGGTGGATCGATCAGTGATTGGTTCGTTTCCTATCAGGTGGGGGTGGGGGGCTCTGGGGGTGCACAGACGCGATAGAGAATTTGCAAAGGGAAAAGTGAAAAAAAGTTGATTTTTTTTACAGCGCTTCAATCATGTGGACTATTGGCTTTTATATTGGGGACGTCGGACTGCGCCATTTTATAAATTACATCAAATTTCAGATTATATTTCGATATATCGATAGTATTTCCAGACTATATTATATTTAGAACAGAATCAATCATTTGAAACGAGCGACATCACTCGATTGGTTGGTCTCACAAGTTCTTGACGGTGCTTGCTCAACGACCCCACCAACAGCTAGGCTATTTGGGGCTACGAATCGCTGTTTACGAAATACATGCCTTATATGAGACTCGATCTCACGGCCTTCTTGATTCTAGTTTCTAACCCGGAACATTAGCCGACAAGCCAGCTGTTTAGCTAGCAAATTCTTCCGAGGAAAAACTAAATGTAACAGATAAGCACGTCAACAATTACCCAAATAAAGGTATTTATATATTTTGTAGTTGTTGATTTTATTTTATTTATGATTATTTAATATCAATTATTTATAATGATTGTTTTTGTGAGACAGTAAGTCAACTCCAGCTCTAGCTTGTAAGATGATCATCGTTATATTATCAGCATGTTTCCCTCTATGCGGGTATAGGCCTAGACCACTTCTTTTCTCCATACCTAAAGAAGCGTTACTAATGATTTCTCTTGTATTGCGATCCACAAGATTGACATTTTACTCCAGTCTTGTTATATGATGAATGTCTGGAATGGTTTTATATTATCCAGAACTACCACCACCACCATCCAGTATCAAACTCTATATAGCAATCTCACAAAAGAAGGCCGAAGTAATAATTTATAGTTGGATCGCATTACGAAATGTATAAATCAAGTTGACTGGTGATTTAATTAAATAAAGTATGCGATGATTCCATTATGGAAATCAATTTGAATAGTCAGATTCCGAATCGAGGAATCATCTATGTTTAGAGTCGGTATGGATCTGGATCTTTGCCCAAGACAAGAATGTAGATGACTTTATTTCAAACCAGCAAAGACATTCAATCAAGTTAGGCCTTCGAAACGTGAAAAGAGAAGTCAAAATAAAATGTAGAAGAGAGAATTTATAAAGATAGAGATGGGGGGAGGGAGGGGTGGGGGAGAGGGAGAAGAGTGACAGAGATGGAAACGAGCAAATCAATAAAAGAAAACATGCGTTGACAAAGCATTACAGAGAAAAGACATGTTTTCGAATTTCAAAAAATATACGAGACAAGAATGTCTTAAATTGGTGATTTTTAAAGCTTTGAAAGACTTTATTATAGACTAGCATCACATGCGTTATTCTGTCTTTAAAGGTTTTGTATGTTTAACCTTTTCTTCTTTATACCTCCATTGATATTCCTTCTGTTTCGTGATGATTTCCCACGAGAAACTTTGCAATGAATCTGTTTCTAATCCAATTCCGCACATATTTTATGTTACTTTGCTGAAAATTATCTTTTGAACACAAAACAT
This sequence comes from Brachyptera putata, assembly GCA_907164805.1. Taxonomy (NCBI): domain Eukaryota; kingdom Metazoa; phylum Arthropoda; class Insecta; order Plecoptera; family Taeniopterygidae; genus Brachyptera; species Brachyptera putata. Next base: position 32,042,490 of record OU015467.1, read on the forward strand.
AATCAATATGTATAGAGTTTTATTCTGACATAATATCAAACCTATCATGAAAACCGGCTCCTCCATCAGTATTGTAGCTAAAGCGGCACTTCCACCAACGCTATGTAGAATATTACAGTGTGTTGATCTTTTCCAGCTCTACGGTTTTTAAATGTTTCGGACTTTATAGATGTATAAAAAGAATGTGCAATTTTGTTAGAGTCAAGAATAAGGATACAAGATGGGAGGAATTAAGCAATAGAATTGGAAAGGGATTACAAAGAAGTACAAGGGGAGGGGTGAGAATGGAAGTGGAAAAAGTGGATAGAGAAGTAGGTGAATATGGATCATTGATGAAAGAACGACGCTGGAATGGAATGAATTGGAAGAAGATATGAACAATAGGCCTAACGAAGATCAGTCATTTGAGAAGAGAGCTAAGAAAAAATAGCAATGTATAAATTCATTGAGTATGTTTGCCTGTTATCCTTATTTCATTAGAGTAATGATTACTACCTGTTTTAAGAACCATCTGTAATTAGCGAATAAAATAACTCGATATTTTGACGTTTCTTTAGATGAAATAAATACATTAACGATACCAATCAAACAGCAGAATTGTACTAGAACCACGACTTCCCTAAAGGTGTAAGGACTAAGGACACATTGCGCATCTTATCCGCGCATCGTCCAATAAGTCCAGCTCTGTGTAAAAGTAGTTGATTTAGTGAGCCCATCAATGGGGTTAGATGCTGTGGCATGTGCGGTCCAAGACAAACAAGGACCGCGGGGAGGGGGGGGGGGGGAGCCAGGATAAATGTGGATACCATCTTAAAATATCTCCTCCCCCCGCGCGCGACCACCCCGACCGCTCGAGCTGGGAGTGGTTTTCTTCTTCAAGTAGAACCCTTTCCTTTACGGGCTCAGGATAACCGGGACATCAATCCTTGTACGAGGCAATTCATGTTTCTTTTTATCTCTTTTCGGTGGGTTAGTTATAGGATAAATCGATTTAAACTGATGGATTTGGATTGTTTTTTGTTTTTATTGCATACAGCATGAGTTTTTCAAAAATTTGAAGAAATTTCAAAAAGTTTTTGAATTACTATTGATGGATAGGGCCTATGTAAGATATGAAATTGTGAAATATGAAATTATTTATGAAATTATAATTAACAAATTCGATAGTTGGTTAATTAGTAGTTAATTATCTGTGTGCGTTTTTTTGTGTGCGCTCCATAGGGCTTTACAGGTCACATTGGAAACCCGACAATAGCTGTATAAAAGTTGCGGGTGACAAATGGTCAAAAAGATTTTTGGTAATTTTGCATTGAGATTACAATTTTGAAAATTTCAGAAAATAATGAAGCCCGAAAAAAATATTGAAATAATTTTCACCACCAAAAAAAAATGAGATATTGTAAGGACTACATTGATGGTCATTCGTGATTGTCAAGTTTCAAAACACCAAGGTGCGTAGTTTTCTATCACATCGCACAACATGCTGTGTTTGACTGCCACAATAATTAAATACATTTCTGTAAACTGTACAGTACACACAAATGAGATACAATATCCTTCTTTAATATTCTTGTAGCAGAAAACACAGAGTGAAATACATTCCGCCATCAAACGTGGGGTACACCACACACCGTGGAAAGTCCAGCTCGCAGCGACTCGGGCGCAATAACGAAACAAAAGACAGAGCCTAGCCGCCTATTTCGTTAGGAATTTGTCCATTACACATGGCATGGCATGAATGTGAACTCATTTCGTAATACTCTTCGCGTAGTGTTAAGTCGTAGAGGCTGGATGATATATGGACCATCAGGCTTAATGTGCTATTGGTGATGCATTGCGATTCACGCTTTCGTTTGATTCGAATAATTAAAATAATTGTTGAAAATGTACATTTTAAATATACATTGAAGATATATGGGATATATAAAACTATTCTATAGTAATTAAATTTGTTTTTATTTATTTTTAATGTTGTTTAACGACCCTACCGACATCTGGGTGGGACGAATGCGAGGTGCGATTGAGGGTGTGATAATGAAATGGAAGTGATTGGTGGAATATGTTTAGTAGAACCCAGGCGGAGAGCGGGACTCGAACCCGTGCGAATTGGGATTTCAAAGCAGTGCCCCAACTGTGTACAACCTGTGAAATCCAATTTTCTTCGTTTATGGCCCATCTATTTTATTATTCATGCATTCATTTGATTAAAAAATTGACAATTCTGAAGCTAAAATTGATATAAAAAAGTAATTTTATCAGATTGTGTTTTAAATTAGGACACATTTTACATTCACGAATAGATTACATGTTCGCTTCAAGTATATTAAAATAACATATTCAGGCTACGCACATTTTTATATAACTATGAAAAAAGTTGATTATTTTCATTTTTGAAAAACTGGAACAAAATTATATGGGTCCATCTATTTTAACGAATATTTTATCACCAAACAATAATTATCATGAAGGAAAAAGAAATTATATGATTGATATTGTCATCGATTACATTTGTCATGTGAGTAAATTGAAATTTGAATCAAGTTTCATCGTTTATACCACAAAATCCAAATGACAAAAAAAAAAAAATTATTCTCCACGCTGTTTATTATCCAAGACCAGATCAAAATCTCCACTTAAACTTTTTTTTTTTTTTTAATAACATCGAAACTTGATACAAAATCATTGTTCTCCAATCAAGGCTAAGGATGAAAGATTAGATCGTTCGAACGGGGCACCACAAGGGCGATCTTACCACCACAAAGAATAATTAAAATATGATAACTCATTTAACAAACAAATCAAATCTTGAATAAGGTATTAATTTCAGGGTTAGAAAACAATTCAAACATTCACACTTAAACTAAACTAAACTTAAACTAAATCTTTGTACAATTAATCCAAATGAAATAAATATAAACGAAATCAATTTATGTTTACAATCTATAAACATTGCTAGCAATCAACCCCTGAACACAATAGGAGCTTGTTCATTGTCGACTACCCTATCCAGCAGTCAATTAACGGCGCGAACTTGCCTGTATTGTACACGGATGGTCTCTTAGCTTTACTTGCGTATATCTTTGTGTGGAGCAGATGAAGATGCTGTGTGTACGTGTGTGTGTATGTGTGTGTGAGGGGTATTTGGATCAATAAGTCCACTGAAAAGCTAAACAAGTGAACTACATTCACCGCATTGCCGCGTCATTTTCTATCTCTCTCTTTCCCACCAGAGATATGTGTCCCTCATCACTCTTGATCTCTCTCTCTCACTCTCTCTCGTACTCCGCGCTCTCCTTTATATACGGACGCCTTGGCATACATGTTGTCAATTTGTTTGAAATAAACAAAATATAAAAGAAATGTTTTTTTTTAAATCTCCGAATATATATACATGCTACAATTTATTCATCTAGACCGAGTGTGCTATGTTATGTTTTGTCAAGTCACGGAGTATAAATATGTCTTTTGAGAAATTCGTCGATTTTAAAAATTCTTTATATGGGTGAAAAAATTTACATTACATTTACATTTACGGAAACATTAGATATATTGAATAAAATCGTAGTCATATATGTTTGACCTATGATAAAATATATAGTTCTTCGCCTGAAATGAATAATAATAAAAAATTGCAAAAAACAGTTCAGTCGCTATTCGTCCAGATGTGTTATGTAGGTTAGTAAGGATCCCCTCTCCCCCCTCCCCCCTCCCCCAAGAGGCGTGAATCTTCACCATATCCATGCATTAGGATGAAAATCAAGCTCCAAAGGAAAGTGTATTTAGCATTCTGGGGATACACTTTCAGATTCTGGAAATCGAAATTACTTGAAAATGAGGTTTTATTTGTACTTGTTCGATTACTGATTCCTGATCATCGAACGAAGTGACAGCTAGGGGGACGATATATGTACACTAGGGAAATGTCTCGATTGGAGGGAATAGTCAGATTCTTCAAAGTCTTAATAACAAGAATGGACACACAAATTATCAGGTGTTCTAAATAAAGAATAGACGAGTAGTATTATAATTGATATTCAAGATTCAGAGAATTATTTGTAGAATGTGACTATTTTCATCGAGTGCCCGACTTACCAAAGTGGTAATTAACTCTAACTGGGAGTTCAAGCCGGCTATCACCATGGTAACCAATACTATCTAGTTTCACTAACTCTCAGAATAAGGCTAACTTCCACTTGTTCAACTCCTACCGGCTGATATGCCATGTTTTAGCAATCATTCATATTCCCAAACAGCATTAAAGTTAGTGAGTATATATAGCTCAAGATACGAGAGCCATTATCCTAAGCGTGAAGAGAGAATGAAGCTATCACGATATTCAAATATCATAAACAAAAAAAACACAGCAATAATCCTTTGTCTCGGACATGAAAGAGGATGCAGCGCCAAAGCGGTCTTCATGGATTAAATTCAATGATTACGTTTTTGTCACCAAAATAATAATTTTCGACAGAAAACACAAGAAATCCGCCACATCAGAAATCCGTCAAAAATACTTACTTATAATCAATCTCAATCAAAATATAATTCACAACATCAAAAGCAAAAAACGAGTGGAAAACCGGAAATCGCACAACAAGAACGTCATAGTTAATGACAAGTTGAAAATCACTAGAAGACGGTAGGAAATAGTCATTAAAAAGCTGACACGCCATACTTACGACGAAAGTAAATGGATGCTATTGTAGTTTTTTTTATTTATTATTATTATTCTGTTGATGATGTCAAAAAGAAGCAGCGAACGGTATCGGCCATTAGTGATAGACCACAGAAACTAATCGTTATGAGCATTTGATAATTCGTGCTTCATTATGAAGATGCCTTCGGTTCTAGTTCTCTGCTTCTTACAAGATCTTACTGAACTCATTTTTTGGTATAATTGGCCGACTTAGCATTGGACCTCTAGCAGACCTAGTCATCGATAGACATGGGTATACTATATATTATGTTATATATAGCCTATCTCTGTATTGGTAGGATTTGGAACTATGATTTGAAACTGTTCAAAAATCGCAACCTCCCCCAGGATTTTTGAACAGTTTCAAATCATACCATCATAATAACCTACTGGTGGTTAATCAGAAAGTTGTTAAAATAATATATATATAAAAACATACAAATAGCTCGTCTTATTTGAGTAGTTACATCAATATATCTAGCCGGGGGGGGGGGGGGGGTTTAGCAGACCACAATCATCTAGGGCCTCTTATAGAATGTCGACTGGCCACTCAAATCGCCATCGTCTTCATCTTCTTCCTTTTTCTTGTTCAATCTTTACTAATTCTCGATATCCTTTCCGGATTTTCCACAATATTTCCTTTTCTATCTTTCCATGCTTTACGACCCCACCAACAGCTACGGATAATTCTGGAGTGAGAAAATGACTGGATGATCATTGTCATTAAGTTTATACGATCAACCAAACTCTACATATCTATACATATTTGTTTCTCTTCCCAATCAAGACTGCATCTTCTGGCCTCAATCTAATATCTCAGGTCCTTGAAACACACACCCACAATCATGCTAGCTCTTCGAGTCAGATCTTTTAATACATAATAACTATGTTCCAATTAAAATTACGATATAATTACAATAATAAAACTCCATCACACATGCAGCTTTGTATGTCTAACGAATTAAAACAAAAGAAAAACACAATTTATTATATCTAATTATCTCTACGCGTCATGAAGTTTGACTATAAAAATGGTGACCCTATGAAAATTTAATATTATTATTATTATAAAATATTATTAAAAATTATTATAATAATAAAAAACGTTGCACACAGATTTAGTGTCTCCAACTAATTTGTCGTGCAGCTCTTGTTCACACGGTCCGCTGCGCTCGTAATGACATCTAGCGGTAGCAGAGCGCAGCAGCGACGTGCTCATGTCATTGTTGTTAACTGGCATTAACCACTGATTATTGCTATTGTTATTCACTAGACCTTGATAGGTTCTTCATCGTCGTTGTTGTTGTTGTTGTTGTTTTATTGTGAACAAGTTTTTAGCGGTCTATAGAGTGCAGGTTGTTTTTTCGTTGCAATTTAAATGCAGTTGTAACGAGTATTTCGTTAATGAACATGGGAAAATCAGTTTGATATATTATAATCATATGTTATAATAGTGGATATAATGTTGGGGTTTGTGTATTTTTTTTGGTTGTTAAGTTTCCGTGCATTTTTTTTTTATTGTTTTGTTTATTGCACTGGCTTACTAATAAGAATTGAATTCCGAGAGGATGCGCCGCGCATATTTTTCTGTCTGCACTGAAATAGATTTAATTCAGTTTCATCAACTGTTTGGTCTATTGAGTTCACAGAATAAATTATTCGTTGGTTATAATTTAGTTACGTTACTTTAATTCGTCATTGCAGTCCATACAGAACTAACCACGGAATAATAATGTTCATATTTGAAATGTTTTTTTTCTATATAGAATTTGAGTTGGAAATACCCAAAAATTATCTCGGTTTCCTCAAAACATGAAACAATATCAAATAATAATATCTAAAATAGAATGCCAACCAATTTCAGTTTCTTTTGTCTAATACTCAAAATCCATCCAATTCATCAACTTCAATATTGAAAGAGACTGCTTCTGAAACGACAATATACATTCTTCAATAAAGGTAGAATTTACACAATTTGGTTTACATCTAATTCAGCCTCTATTTCTTGATTAGCTCCTTAATGAATCCCCCCCTTCCCCCTCCCACCCTCAGTAATTTCAATAGATTCGTTTCGTGTACGTTAAATGCATATTGAATCCGTTTGGTTAGATTTCGCCAGTGTGCTCACGACGAGATGACGATGTCTTTTCTAATTGGTTAAAATTGAATGACGCAGCTTTCTGTTAACGCACCAATGAGTGCTTTGCTTTTCAAGACGCGATCGACGCGACATAACGCGCTCCGTGGTGGTACACTGAACTAACTCAATCAGAGGAACAATAGGAGGCTGTGAGTCTGGGGAAAGCTATTAGTGGAAAATACATGTTGAAGATGAGAATTCCTTTCGATCATTGATTTCCTCTCGGTGTATGAAATGATGCGAATTGTCTTTCGGAATCTTTCAAATGAGCTTAATTTTGCTTTATATAGATTAACACCATTCTTGGTGTGGAAATGAGAGACAGTTTCTGGGGAACAAATGAAGTGGGGTGTTCTGACGTGACTTGAGAACTTGTAATATCAAGTTGAAAAATAAACAGTCACATACTTTGGGAACAATAATTAAATGCACTTGTCTAGTTAACAAGAAATATAATGAAATATGTTGAGGAAAGGTCAACAAAAAGTTGAAATGTGATTGGTAATTCATAGTGAAGGATGGAAAAAGCGAAATGATGAAGGTAGAGAGAGTTGAGGATCAATAAAAGCTAATAATAGTTGAAGAATAACTCAGTGGTGAACAATCATTTGTATTGGAGAGAAGACAGAAGTTCAATATATTTTTTCTTAAACCAATTTGAAAATATCAAGAATATCTGTGTTTGTATCCTGTATTAGAATTTTGATATCTCATACTGTTCAGAAGTTATCGCCAAAAAACTAATATTCTGCTAAATCGACTCCTTGGGCACTCAATAACTTCAATAAGTGTCATTTAAATGTATGGAAGAAAACTGTGTTTCTGGCTTGTAATAATTTTGATATCGTATAATACTCTCCCAAAGTTATTTAACGTTACTTCCATGTTCTCCTAAATCCTTATTCACACCGGATTGGCGGAAACAAGACAATAAAACTTGTGAATGTACGCATTACGATGTTTTTAGAGCAATTCCAAACAATCAGAGAAAATTAATGATTCTAATTATTGTTTGTCGAATATTATTTCTTTATTATGCGGTGAATATATTTCACTAATCATTGAATAATACCGGATATGTTCCTACTCGCTAACAAAAGTTGGTTACATGTTGTTTATATTGCACTGAGAAACAGAAAAACAGAACAGAAGACTCCGCAAATGACAACAATGGTTTCATTAAAAATGTCTCATTGTTGCTAGATTGTTGACTGAATTTCACGGCCACGTTGCATTCATTGAGCTCATTCTTTTGTTACTTTCACATACGAATACAGTACTTGATTTTGATAGCACTTAATAGGGAGATATGGATTTAGGTTGATCGCGGATTTGCAACAGATAATGTCTAGGACTGCACCGGTTGGACACACATAGCATTTGTTTTTGAATAGACATCATCGCTCATTTGTACCCAACAAATTCAGCTGTTGATAGGATCGTTAAATGAAACATAAATAATAATTATTAAAAATTATTAAAAAATGCGAAATATTATTAATAATGATTGAATTATAAATGGTTGTCCATCCTCGATTGGCATTGTTTGCTTGTTTGTCACCTAAGCTTGGCGAGACAACTTCCTGTTCCTCATAAAAACACAGTTTCCATTTCGACTTGGGTTTTGTATGAGAATTGCGGTGGATAATGACGTATGTGGCTTATATTCGCAGAGGATGGATGCATTTAGTTAATAATGCACTCTTGTGCGCAACTCAAGGTTTTGTTTGTGCTGGAGCTGAATGGAATATAATAACAATAATGACTGCGGTTTTCAACAATGAACTTTTTTTATGTATACTAACGTTTTCGAATGAAGTTGGAATTTGGAATAACATACAGGTATCATTTCTATTCACATTGTTTATCTAACGCAAATATCAAAATCATGTATACCGGTATATATAATAATTGTTCACAGTTGCAATATAATTGTTGATTTATTTCATTAACAATCAATAATTACATTACAGGACACCACCGACTACACAGTTGTACTCGTATATCTACGTAAGAAGGAGTCTGCCAATATAACAAACATAGATATGATGCTTATATTTGTATCTCTCCGGTACACAAAAATGTCGATATCTTCCATTTCTGAACTAAACTGTGTTCACGGAAAATAAAAACATGTTAGTTTTCTCTGGTAAAAAAGGACAATAAAAAGTTACTCCAATTTAATAATTATAGCACTTAAACAACAAATGTATTATTCGAAACACGGACTCGACTCTCTCGAGTAGATATGAAACGAAACAGGCACTGTACCGATACACCATCAGAAAGGTAGTAAAAGTTTCGATCTGAAACCCCCCCCCCCACCCCCCACCGCCACCCCTAAAATACCGGGAGTTCTGCATCACGTTTATTGTCTCTTCGGATCACAATTAAGAGCTCGTCACCCTGTTAATAATTAGCTAATGAGATTAAAACCGTCTCCACCCCTTCTTACCCCCCCCCCCCCCCGTCCCCCCCTCCGCCTTTCTTTGCTACGGGCGACATTTGCCAGATCACTTGCTCGCGAGCAATGCACCCAATACGAGAGTCCTAATGATCGACTCGCTCCGAAACTGTCACTCGATCTGGGTGATGAGCTTCTGCATTATACGCACTCGATCTGGGTGATGAGCTTCTGCATTATACGGAGACCGGAACTAATGGAGTATTTTTGATTTGTTTTTAACGAAATGTTCGTGATGCTGAATACAGCGATACGCTTTTATTCATGATTGATTAACTGTAAGTTGGATATCAAATATAGTTCATGATACTGAGTGTGGGAGAATATATTTTATATATGAGCCAAATTTGAGGCCCGATTATGAAAGATATGATCAAATTTCTAAATATAATTGAACAAATTTGAGGAGTCTTGGGATGGTATTATCTTGAACACCCCCTCCCGCAGAGGGGTGTCGGAAAACTTACGATTTTCCCTGGAAAATTTTTGTCGGAGCCGTGTGTGATATTGAAATGAAGGTCCATTCAATTGATTGCGGAAAATTCTTATTTCGTCTCATTCCAATGTCTGGTTCTCCAGAAAAAAATTCTTGAACACCCCCTCCCGCAGAGGGGTGTCGGAAAATTTACGATTTTCTCTGGAATTTTTTTTACAGAGTCGTGTGTGGTATCAAAATGAAGGTACATTCAATAGATTGCGAAAAATTTCAACTTTGGCCCGATTCAATGTATGGTTCTTCGGCAAACATGTTTTGAACTACCCCCTGCAGATCGGGTGTAGGAAAATTTGCGATTTTCTTTGAAATTTTTTTTACACAGTTGTGTGTGGTATCAAAATGAAAGTACATTCAATTGATTGCATAAAATTTTAATTTCAGCCCGATCCAATGTCTGGTTCTCCAGCAAACATGTTTTGAACAACCCCCTGCAGATCGGGTGTCGGAAAATTTACGATTTTCTTTGGAAATTTTTCACAGAGTCGTGTGTGGTATCAAAATGAAAGTACATTCAATCGATTGCGAACAATTCTAACTTTGACCCGATCCAATGTATGGTTCTCCGGCAAACATGTTTTGAACAACCCCCTGCAGATCGGGTGTCGGAAAATTTACGATTTTCTTTGGAAATTTTTCACAGAGTCGTGTGTGGTATCAAAATGAAAGTACATTCAATCGATTGCGAACAATTCTAACTTTCACCCGATCCAATGTCTGGTTCTCCGGCAAACATGTTTTGAACAACCCCCTGCAGATCGGGTGTCGGAAAATTTACGATTTTCTTTGGAAAAGTTTTTACAGAGTCGTGTGAGGTATCAAAATGAAGATACATTCAATCGATTGCGAAAAATTCTAATTTCAGCCTGATCCAATGTCTGGTTCTCCGGCAAACATGTTTTGAACAACCAGTGTACTGAGATCGGTGTACCAGGCGAAAACCCTGAAGCGCCTCTCAGGTTCATCCTGACTGAAGGTTTCTCGTGGTTTTCCTCAGTCTATATGAATGAATACTGGGGTGGAAGGTTCTTTAGTATTAAACATCGATTGATTTATCAATTTTTCTACTATAAGTATTGACTAAAACAGATCACCCCTATGAACTACAAAATACATCAACATAAAACTACATTAATATATAAAATAAATCAACTACATTTTTTCTGCCTCTTTTAAGCTCTTTGTGAAAATTGAGAACCAATATATTGATACAAAAACGAAGAGAAAAAGTCTATAGGCCTACTATAACCATTGCCGCCAAAAAGGTTGCAACTTGAAACGCCATAAGCAAGAAATTGCTTCCATAAAATAACACAATCAAATTAAAACATATACAACCATTTGAACAAAGTTATTGTAATAAATGTAGAAATAAAATTAAAATAAAAAAAGTTTATTGTCATTAAGGAAATATCATTTCAGCTCACAGTTATATATATCACATTAAAAATGACACAAAACATAAAACAACAGTTAATGAATTACCAAATTTATAATTACTATAAACATGTATGAAATGCAACTGAAATATCGTCTCGCGTCACCGAATCTCATGTTATCGTGCGCATGCGCTCTACGTCTCAGTGCCCACCGCTATCTTGATGGAAACTCACTGGTAAACTATTATAACAGAGTTTTTTCAGTTGTTTTATTTAGATAATTATTTTTGGGGACATTACTCACAATAATAGATACTGCTTGCATCCTCTTCATGCATAATTGTTGTCAGAATCAGATAGGGAGAAACGGGTTCGTTGACGGATGTGGACATGATGTTAGATTGTGGCCAGGATTAACCTATGGGAGGGAATGGACTAGTTTTAATCGTACATCTTTTCTTGGTTTTAGAAATTGGGAAATTTGATAATAACATTTTTTTTCAACTAAACCAGTATGCAATGACTAAATTATTACAGTTTGTGAGATAAGTTCATCAGATTGACGAGGTGGGCTCATTTCATATTTGTTATAGTAAAATTTTAATAGAAAAACGATTATTACCAAATTATTCGATTCGAAGTTCTCATTATCTTGAATGAGAAAATAAACGTTCTGTGAATAGTCATCTTCGTGATTTGAGTAAAATTATGTTATTCAATAATATGTTACAATTGTTTCGATTAACAATTAATTAAAAATTGATCATTTGTCAATCATTGATTTGATTGAAATCACATCTGAGAGCTCGTATTCGTTTATAATTTCCATATTCCCAGATGAATTGTCACTCTACCTCGTTTCATAATGTCGGCATAATTCAAAACAATACGGCGTGACGAAGTCGAAGTATTCCTCAGACCACTTACATCACAATAGGAGGGAAATAATAAAATAATCGCTTGTTTCGTCTTGTGTGAAAAATAACTGTCACATGTCTCATATATACACACATATATATATATATATATATATATATATATATATATATATATATATATATATATATATATATATATATATATATATATATATTATATATATAAAGAAAAAAAATATATAGGGCCTATATACATTTTTTCTATATTATCGTATGAAAATCTGTTAAGTGTTGTTTTTATTGTTCGTGTGTAGGTATGGAGTTGAATTACTCTATCCGCCGCTCAAAAGTGTCTTTATAATTATTAATTAAATATATATTATATATTATTATACGACGGTGAAAATTCACACTGAGGGCAAAGGCGTAACGAAAAGATTTTTGCATTGTTAAAAAATATACCTCGCAGGACTCTTTTGTCACGAATATCCGTTTGTATTGGTCGTTAGGTAGTTTTTTATTCCTACTTGTTGCTTGTAACGAATTCTAGTAGTCGCAGTTTATCAGAACAATGTTATTACTGTCTAGAATTTCTATCATAATAATTTTTTTTATTGAGAATTAAGGTTATCATTTTTATGAGCGATTTATTTTTGATGTTCCGTTGTTATATTGTATCAATGGCATAATTCTTTTAGGGCTAAGTGTCTGAATTTTATTTTTTCCCCACAGATGATTGGTTGGTAAGATTATAAAAAAATACATATCTACTTTTTTGAAAAAAAAAATATATTTTTTAACAAGAAATGGAGTTAAAAAATCTCAGGTTGGTACAGATTTTTTTTGATTTGATAGGGGTATAAATCTTACAAAGAAGAAATCATAAAAAAAATTGACGTAACTCCCTGAATAAACTAATTCCTCCATTTTTCCTCTAAATTACATATGAAATAATCTAGATCATCATTATGTTAATGACGTATTATATTTACTTAATCAACTGAAATCTACGCAATTTATGCCAAGCCGAACCCGGATGTGATGAAAATTAATTTCGAAAAGTAACTCATTTTTCGCAATTAACATAATTTATATCTTCTTTTGAGTGAATATAAATAATCTTACCGTTCGGAATAAATCTCCAACTAATGATTGAAAGAGCCTGTGCGAAAACCACGTCGTTATCTCGTATCATTATCAAAGGGTGTTGCTGAAAATGTTAAGCTTGGCTGAACTAAATCTTCATATTATATTGAAACTAATAATTATATGAGCATTTATTAATGTAAAAACTTGTAGTTTAATTCACTAGTTCTCATGCGTGATGAGGAAAAAAATATTCTTGATAAACTTAGATATGTATTAATAAAACGTTTTCTTTTGTTTCAAATTCAAATGCTCACTTTCATAATTCTTAATAATTTATTATTATTCCTGTACGGATCGACGCATATATAATACTAATGCTCAAGAATTTACTTTAAGCCGCCGCTATAGTAGGATACAATTATTAAAAGACGAATTAATTAAAATTTGAGTAGATCTTAATGCGATCTGGTTTTTATTTAATAATTAAAATTACAATTGTGAGTATTCTATATTCAAATCTTAGCCTAAACACACTATATAGTGTGTGTGATATTTCTCTTGATTCTCGAGATAGTGCTAGAACATTTGTTTTAATATCATTAATTCACCAAAAAAACGCACGGAGAAAAAAATGTTGGTGTGCAATTTTGAGTTGAAGATTGACATCAAATTTATTCACATCTGTTTTTTTCACATCACGTACGCGTATGTACATTTCATGTGATTTATAGATTTAATAAATTAAACGAATTTACAATGCATAGCTGGCGTATAAAGGCAGGCATACACTCATTGCAAGTTTTGTTCATAAAATTATCATTAATTCTAAGGCTATACAACAATTAAAATAAACGAATACACGAATGTTACTTGGCTGTTAGCTGCCCATTAGAAGTCGTAGGACCGTCTTCTTACAATCGTTCACAACAGACCAAAGCGGACTAGTGAATAAACAGATTAAACCTTTATATCAGTTTTCGAACTTAACAATAGGCCCAGTTTTACAAAGTCCAGTTATCCTCTAGATAGGAATTTGTGGAAAGAAATAACATGCGTAACCATGACAACTTTTAACTGCCAGTTAGAGATATACTCCCACGTTGGTCATTCTTGCACTTGGAAAATTAAAAATTCAATGTAATAATGTATTGATAACTATAAATAAATTCAATACATTTAATCACCTAAACTATGTGAATGTTGTGGGATAATAATTTGCTATTTATGGAATTCTGAAATGTCGGAATCTTAAATCAATTCAATAATATCGTAGAATGTATATATATGTGATTGAGTAAGTGCCCGAATGACCAATAAGGTAGTACATACCTCTAACTGGCAGTTAAGTGTTGTTAACCATGGTTACCCATGCTATATGTTTCGTGTCCTCGCCGTCTAAATCGTAGGCCTACCGTTACATACGAATAACATGTGAATCTTCGTATTGGGCAACAATATTCAATAAGCTACTTCTCTGAATCGTATGAAGCAGTTTCACTTCAACATGTTCAGACGGCAAGCCTCTATCTATCGTTTACATGTTACGAATAAACGTTACAATATGTCCCCATTAACACAGCCTCTTACGGGGTATACCAATACATTATGCACAATAAAATACATCAATTCTTTATTCAAACTTACACTAATTGTGCAGTTTCCAGTAAAATCCCATAATATAGTTTCCAATAATCTGATTAATTGCAATCCGTAATTAGCTTTCCTAGTATAATTAGACGTAATAAAAATATAATATCTCGCATAATTACATGACCAATCTATTGTTCACCAATTAAAAGTTTATCATTCGTATAGGGTATTTGAAATTCAATACGTATAACAATGGGAATAAGGTGTCACATGCGATACATGGATAATTTATTTAACTACACATAATATAATATGAAAGCTACTTTTTATCATCTTTTAATATAATTATTATTGTGTGGAAATGATATTGTTTCTTTGACATAATTAGACATTAATAATGCTGCTGTAAAAGATCGTGTGACACAGTGTGAAGGTAGAAATGTAATCATATTGATAGATCCACTCAGAAAAAACAGCCATCACTGTTATATATAGCAAGTTTTCTCATGGTGATTATAACTATGTTAGGTTTTTATATTTTATTCATTGAATTTAATAAGTTATGTGAGTTATTTATCATGGATGTTTTACCGATGATTTGTGTTGAAGATAATTGAAGGCCTACTTTATGGATTCTTCGATATTTTATGTGATTTGAGCGAGAATATAGAGAGTCGATTTAATGTGATGTCGGTTTACTTATTATTAACGGTCAAGAGGCGTGAACAATTTTATAATATCACAGATTCACGGCGTGATCTTGTCAACAATGTAAAATTGATCTGCATTACAATCTTAAACCTTAGACCAGACATTTTCAAAGGTAACTGAATTTTTTTCAGTTGAATTACCTGTGAAAATCATTACAAAATAATCATAATAATTCTTAAACCATCTCAATTAAAGGAATGAAAAATATGTGCTTCTATTTTTCACCAGAAAGTAATAATATATATCAACACTAATGTGCTCTTTGAAACATATATCCTAATTCTCAATACATTTTCCTACACCACAGAAAGATGAAGGAACTAACTTGAGCCCGGTTTCACTAACTGATAGTTAGTGGATTATCTTATTATCACCCTTGTTTACGTTACTTACCCATGTTATTTCCGTACCGTAACAAATAATTAGCTAATTAGTACTCAGCCAAGAGTTCGTATAACTGGCTCTTAGAGATATGTAGACATTTATATTCTACAATCTTTCAAAATTCGAGTGTTTATTTTGCTGTCCATATACTGAAGAAAACGATATACTGAACTAACCAAGTGTTCTTAACATTCTTCGACGCCATAATAGGTGAAATGAGCAGTAATAATGTACGTGATAAACATTGGACGTGATCTACGCAAGAAGACGAGGAAGGTCTGATGAAGAAATCAGGAACTGACCTTTGAGGAATTATTCCGATGAATGCGAGATAAGACTACTGTATATAAATTGAATACAGATTGTCACAATATATCTAGAGACAATCTTTATCTCCACTAATACCGTCACATTCACATGAATATGAATATAAAGGCATATATTATATACATATATTTGTAATATATAATATATATATATATATATATGAATATATATATATATATATATATATATATATATATATATATATATATATATATATATATATATATATATATGTATATATGTATCCAATGTATAGTTCTCCGGCAAACATGTTTTGAACAACCCCATGCAGATCGGGTGTCGGAAAATTTGCGATTTTCTCTGTAAAATTTTTTACACAGCCGTGTGTGGTATCAAAATGGAGATACATTCAATTGATTGCATAAAATTCTAATTTAAGCCCAATCCAATGTATGGTTCTCCGACAAACATGTTTTGAACAACCCCCTGCAGATCGAATGTCGGAAAATTTACGATTTTCTTTGAAATTTTTTTCACAGAGCCGTGTAAGGTATCGACATGAAGGTCCATTCAATTGCTTGCGGAAAATTTTTATTTCGTTCCAATCCAATGTCTGGTTCTCCGGCAAAAAATTCGCGAACACCCCCTCGCGCAGAGGGGTGTCGGAAAATTTACGATTTTCTTTGGAAAATTTTTCACAGAGTCGCGTGTGGTACCGAAATGAAGGTACGTTCATTTGATTGCATAAAATCTTAATTTCGTTCCGATCCAATGTTTGGTTCTCCAAAAAAAAATCTTGAAAACCCCCTCGGAAAATTTATGATTTTCTTTGGAATTGTTTTTTTCGGAAACGTGAGTAGCATCAAAATGCTCAGGCGATCACTAGCTTTCGAAAAATCGAAAAATCAACCCGATCGCATCGTGGGTTCTCCAGCAATCGCCGATCGAAAATTGTCGATTTTTTTTTGACATACGGGTACTAGTACGTGGAAAAAACCGAAATTTCAAAAAACGTCAAACTTTTTTGCCGAAGCCGAGTGCGGTCTCAAAATGAAGGTACAATCAATCGATTGCGAAAAATGTTAATTTTAGCTCGATCCAATGTCTGGTTCTCCGGAAATAAATTCTTGAAAATATAGGAAAATTTTCGATTTTCTTTGGTAAATTTTTTACACAGCCGTGTGTGGTATCGAAATTAAGGTACGTTCAATTGATTGCATAAAATCCTAATTTCAGCCCGATCCAATGTCTGGTTCTCCGAAAAAAAAATCTTGAATACCCCCTCCCGCAGAGGGGTGTCGGAAAATTTATGATTTCCCCTGGAAAATTTTTGGCAGGGCCGTGTGTGGTATCAAAATGAAGGTACATTCAATTGATTGCGGAAAATTCTTATTTTGTCTCGATCCAATGTCTGGTCTCCGTAAAAAAATTCTTGAACACCCCCTCGCGCAGAGGGGTATGGGAAAATTTACGATTTTCTCCGGAAAAGTTTTGTCGAAGCCATGTTTGGTATCAAAATGAAGGTACATTCAATCGAATGCGAAAAAATTTAACTTTGGCTCAATCCAATGTATGGTTCTCCGGCAAACATGTTTTGAACAACCCCCTGCAGAATGTGTGTCGGAAAATTTACGATTTTCTCTGGAAAATTTTTTACACAGCCGTGTGTGGTATCAAAATGAAGATGCATTGAATTGATTGCATAAAGTTCTAATTTCAGCCCGATCCAATGTTTAGTTCTCCGTCAAACATGTTTTGAACAACCCCCTGCAGATCGGGTGTCGGAAAATTTTCGATTTTCTTTTGAAAATTTTTGTCAGAGTCGTGTTTGGTATCAAAATTAAGATACATTCAATTGATTGCGGAAAATTCTTATTTCGTTTCGATCCAATGTCTGGTTCCCCAGAAAAAAATTCGCGAACACCCCCCGTGCTGAGGGGTGTCGGAAAATTTGCGATTTTCCCTGGAAAATTTTCCACAGGGTCGTGTAAGGTATCGACATGAAGGTACATTAATCAGATTGCGGAAAATTCTCATTTCGTCTCGATACAATGTCTGGTTCTCCGTAAAAAAATTCTTGAATACCCTCTCGGAAAATTTATGATTTTCTTTGGATTTTTTTTAAAAAAAACGTGAGTAGCATCAAAATGCTCACGTGATTGCTAGCTTTCCGAAAATCGAACAATCAGCCCGATCGCATCGTGGGTTCTCCAGCAATCGCCGATCGAAGATTGTCATTTTTTTTTTGTCGGACGGGTACTAGTACGGTGAAAAAACCAAAATTTGAAAAAAAGTCAAACTCTTTTGCCGAAGCCGTGTGTGGTATCAAAATGAAGGTACATAATATCTGTTGCCAAAAATGTTGATTTTAGCTCGATCCGATGTCTGGTTCTCCGTAAAAAAATTCTTGAAAACATAGGAAAATTTTCGATTTTCTTTGGAAAAGTTTTTACACAGCCGTGAGTGGTATCAAAATGAAGATACATTCAATTGATTACGTACAATTTTAATTTCAGCCCGACTCGATATGGTTCTCCGGCAAACATGTTTTGACCAACCCTCTGCAGATCGGGTGTCGGAAAATTTATGATTTTCCCTGGAAAATTTTTGTCGAAGTCGTGTGTGGTATCGAAATGAAGGTACATTCAATTGATTGCGGAAAATTTTTGTTTCGTCCCAATACAATGTCTGGTTCTCCGTGAAAAAATTCTTGAACACCCCCTCGCGCAGAGGGGTGTCGGAAAATTTACGATTTTCTCTGGAAATTTTGTTACAGAGTCGTATGTGGTATCAAAATGAAGGTACAGCCAATCGATTGATATCTATATGTCAATCTATATACATACATCAGTGGTTGGGCAATTTCATTCTGAAATTGAAATATTATTCTCTCTCAATTTCCTCCAATTTTCTTCAATGGATCATATATGCATAATTTAAAACGGAATTGGCTGGTTAAATTGAACTTCTTTTTGATTGTCAATAAATGAAATCAAAATGGTGAGGAAAATTACGAAACGATCATTTCCCCACTCCCCACCCAAAACAAATCTTCAAATATATGTTCAAATAGAGCAAAAGCCGTTCGAATAAATAATAATATGATTCAACAAATCAAACGTTATACTTGGTGAAATTTTCACGATCTTATAGATGGAACAAATGTAATTTTCAACCAATTGTTTGAATTAATTCAATGCCAACAATCTCAAAAACTATCTAAAAAATCTGATATTATACATGTAATTCATTGAATAGTTCAGATCCTTCAGTGGTTGAAACATTATAATTATCTATGTTGAAAATATTTCAAAATAAATTTAATAACATAACAATCACAACATCCTGATCTTTGGTTGTTCTCTCGCATCGACCATGTCAAATAGTTGTGGGAACGATTCAATCATTCACACAAAGAAATTATAACAAAATAAATAAAAATAAATTATATCAAACATTATTGTTATTATTATCATTATTATTATTACCATTACATTTTTATAATTGGTGAATTGTTTAAAAAATCCCGATTATGATTTTAATTGTAGTGACGTGACGGTATATGTTTTTTTTTTGTTAAAATAACAATTATAAAAAGTTGAAGACCGGAAATGACGTAAGAATTGTATAGCTAGTGATAAATTGCATCAATAATAAACTCAGTTAATACTGTTTCACAAGAATCAGACAAGCTGCTAGAAGAGTGTGTGGGAATTCTCGCGAAGAATGGGAAAAGATTTTGACGTATCTATCTGAGTAGTGTATTATTCTATAGGATGAACCGAATTACATTTTATGAAATATCTTATTGTTATTATTTATATTTAATGACCAAAGTTGAATAAACAAGGTTTATATTTTCGGTTGGGTGGTGATGCCTTGGACTAGAATGTTTATGTAATGAATGAAAAAAGACTGTTAAAGTTTGTTAAGTACTGCAAGTTTGTTGGGGATATTACGAATATATTGAATCAAGTCGTACTGCCTTTCCGCCTCAGGACTGAGGCAGGACCTCAGTCCTGAGGATCTCAGTCCTGAGGCGGGAAGGCAGTACGACTTGACGCTTGACTGTTTTTTATGGTAAGCGGTCTAATCCAGAAAATAATTTTGGCACATATATATATATATATATATATATATATATATATATATATATATATATATATATATATATATATATATATATGTAATTCAAAATTTTCAAAGGTTTAATTTTCAATTTCCATATATCATCAAATTAGTTATGAATATACAACTCACTATCGTTTTTTGATATTTTTTCCTTATATAGGCCAACCCATGGGTTATAACCATTTTGCAGTTAATATTTGTATGCACCGAGGGGTTAACAACTTCTGAAATCCGGTGTACACTTGACTATGAAATCCCCTTGAAATCCCTGAAATCACTTGAAATCCCCTTGAAATCCCCTTGAAATCCGTATGAAATCTCTTGAAATCACCTGAAATATCTTGAAATCTCTGAAATCATCTGAAATCAGGTGTACACCAAATTTGCGAGTTGTAAACCCCTCGGTATGCACATTTCCCCCAGCTTGTGGTTGTCGTTGTTTCGCCCGCTGATTCCCGTCCACCCTGTAGCCACTGCCCATGGAGTGATGCTCGTATTCATGTTCGGCGAGCGGGAAGCAGCTGGGAGCAGAGAATGACATCACGAAGGCAAAGACAAGGAGGCGAAACAGGAAACGGAGAAGGCCATCAATCTTGGCTGGTTAGTAACAACACCAATAATATGACCCTTTTTTTGTTGCTGCTTCACCTAATTATTATAGTTATTACCTAATGAGGATCAATTATATTTTACACTGTTGGAAAAGAAAGAAATTGATAATGATGTGTATTTATATATTGGTTAAGAAATGCGGGTTGGTGTTAGTATTTAGTTCGGTTTCTTAACGGGTCAGTAGAGTAGGTTTTTATTGGTGAGTATTCGTAGAAGTTTTGTGAATTTTTCTATCGATTTTTTCTTTTAGTATCAGATAGGGATCATTTTTAGGACTGACTCGATTGACTTTGATGATGTTGAGAATTGATATTAAACCAAGCATATTCTCATCAATTGGTTTTCATATTGGAATATTTTTTTTTTCAATCATTATTGTGCTATTTTCATTATCTATGCAGTAATTATCAATTCTTTCCATCTTATTAGGTTCGGCGACAATATTCGTCAACAATATGCTATATTGATTATTTTTATATTTTGATGGTAAGATCGCTTTCGTAGTGTCAAGCATTCAAACGATCCTCACTTGTCATCCCAAGACCCATTGAAAGTCAAGTTTCGATGTTGAAGGAAATTCATTACTATACAATTTTCGAATCATATACATGTATTTTGTTTATGCTTCTTCAGATTCTTAGCAACACATATCCAAAGTTAGGTTCATTATTGTCGTCAACCATTGTTTTATTACATTCTTCGATTAGCAGCCCCACCAACAGTTGCTATAGGTTATCTATACGTCACACGAAGTATGATAATTGTTTGGAGAATCAACGAATTTGTGGATTTTTTTGGAAGTCTCAAAAAAGATTTTCTCTCTGATCAAGTTTAAGTACAAGACCACCAATTTTGTTGAATCATTTGTAAAATTGTTCTCTTCACATTATGCTTTGACTTATGACATCAAATTACCTTCTGTTCAGTAGTCAGCCATCTTGGATGTACGTTTGAACTCTTACACAACGTCTTACAGATTTAATCATATAATTTTATGTAAATAAAGCCATATATATAATAAATGTATGATATTGAATGGGGTCTTCATTGTTTTGCTTTTCTGTCAAATAACTGTACTTTTATAGCTCTTCTTCCATTCTTAGCAATCGTTTTAATATATTATTACTACAACAATACCTCAATACAGACTAATTATTTTACAGAACATTAATAGTTACTTCTCCATTATATCATATATTATAACAATCCCTTGGCAATAGGTTGTAATTATATCTTGAGAAAAATTCATACGAAATCATTCCTTAATTACTTATTAATTAAATATTTGAAACCTCTTGATATTTCTTTGAAAATTCTTTCAATTAATAATTAAGGAGGTCGTTTCATTTGTTCCTATTCCCTACAGGGGTCATATACATTTTATAATTTCAAGACATTTATATACGAAAAAAAAAACTTTGGTTCCGTGTATAGTAATTAACATTGTTTAAAGTAAATAACTATGAAACGTTGAACCATTCACATGGAAGTTGCTATTGTCCATAAGAGTACTTTATAGAAGGGATTGCGGGTGACCAAACCACCAAAACATAAATAACTAAATCACTTAGACAATACACTTGTAGTAGTGGTTTAGTTAAACGAATATTCAGTTTACCAAGTTGGTATTTACTTTTGCCCTTTCCATGCAGCGGCTCTGTGGCTAATATTTGACCATTGTGGTCAGTTTAAGCGGAGGAGGTTTTTATCCGGAAGTTATACTATTATACGGAATAATAGTAATACCATATGTATACGTGGTCTGATTAAATGGAATCTAAGGGTTTGGAACAAAACATTTGGTATTAGAGTTTACTTATGTTGGTAAGGGTTTCGAGGTGAATTAATACTTGGAAGACATTTTAATGATGTTGTTTATTTTTATGTGGATTTGTTGTTATTATGTTTTCTTTTGATTATTATTCAAAATATGTTGGAAACAGAAATCATGAGTTTTATTTTTTATCCATCGCGTAAAATGACTTGGCTGTCGACCCAAACTTTCGTTCGATTCCGATAAAAATACCAAATCTCTGTTACCTATGGTTTGATAATATATGAAATTTTTAAATTGGTGTATCTGTGTTAATTTTATTTTGGTGAGTATTTCAAATACATTTGTTTCAGAAAAATAACAAAGATACATTCGCCCATCAAAGTAAATGATGAAATAATAAAATCGAAAGTTCAGACAGTCTAAAATATTCAATCAGTTATATACTCACAATTTATCTTGTCAATAATTTGTTAGTCGACTCTAGTAAGTTATGTTATTTATAATTCATGTAAAGCCTGCATAATGCCTGCCTGCATTTTGATTCAATAATTAGTTCCTTATGGTTTTTACAAGAAGTCCAAGATAAAGTTCGTATTGTTCAAACTACAAGTATAATGGGAACTTATGAATAAAGATATATTATATAGTATATAATTAACACACAATGCCGGTATTGCATTCCTTGATAATTATTTCAGAAAACACATTTCGAATTATTATATAGAGAGAATATGTCTGTTTTTGGTTCCTTCAGATATTGAATAAAATATCAAAATTTCGAAAAATCATTTCGCATCAAAATTCTCTACAATTAGAATACGCGAAAGCACTTGAATTTTATTTTATATGTCTGTAGACATTGCCCTCACTATTGTTCGCATCACATAAATTAATGTATAGTTTGTACTTCCATTGACTGTTTTCACATAAGTATTGAAAACAAAGAGTTTTATTTGCCTCAGGAAGAGTTAGTGTCTCCAGGTCCGTCAAAGCATCAGGAAGTTAGTTCTAGTATCTGACCGTATAATGACATCGACACAATAAACTGCATACTTTATCAAATAACAGAACAATATTCATATTTTATTATCCCATAGTACAAGATGTAAAACTATGAATAGAACTGGTACTTCTCTTCGAATAGACAAATTTATTATAAGTGATTTCCATCGGATTTATATACAACTTCAAAAATAATAAAGTACATTCATAATATTTTTTTAATGATAACTTATGTTTCTCGTGATACTGTTTTAGTATGCCGTGTATGTATACGTACAATGCAACTTACGCCCTTAAAAACAAGTTGGTTGTATTTGTTTTACTGCAGAAATCTTTCGCATTACATCTCTGGTAGGATTGTCTTTATGACTGTATGTGCACAATTGGATGATATCTAAATTAGTTCGAATGCAACGCACAACATTTCTACAGTTCACAAGAATGACAAAACTCGTTTTGGTGAATGTGAATTTTCCATTCTGATGTTGTTTTTTCTACGATTTATTTCCTCAGATCTAGTTATGACAAACATAGATATTTCTGAGCTAATAAATTCCGACTACGTATTGTGAGTATTTTTTTTCTTTCGTTCTTTTTTTTTTTCATCCTGAAAGTTGCAATTCGTTTTATTTTCTTATTTATTTATTACTTCACGTCACTGTTTGACGACAATGATTTGTTTTTCAACTTTGACCTTTCAGAAACAAAGAAGTGTGTGACAAATGCGAATGAAAGCTACCATTTATATTTAAAATGAAGAAAAAGATGAACAGTATCCATTACAAAAAAAAATATTCCCATACATTGTTTATTTTTTAATAGTTGTCTATTTGGAAAATAATTTAATGGAACCATAAAATTTCCCACACAACCAAGATGTAATCAGAAAGTTGTCCTCTATTGAAGGTTCTAAAAGCAATTTTCTCTTTGAAAAAAAATACATTATTTCAAATTATGTTCTCAGTTGACAATAATTATCCAAGATTCAAAATTCATGAAATGTAAATGAAAGCTACATTTGATTAAGAAATATATTGAAGAGTTAGTTTATGATGTTTAGGTCTACAATTGACAAACTATACGTGTTATCTTGAAATTTTATTTCAGTTTGTAATAAAAAATTATTGATCGACCAATAGGTCGACCATCCGCGAAGGAGTTTTCTGTAGATTACAGGCCACGACCGCTTCCTTCCAACCACTATCCAAAACATCTAGTAAGGATTAACTTCCAACTCATCTTCTCCTCATCTTACTCATCATTCAAGACGCCAATAGATCTTGGTTACCATGACAATACACGCGGTCGTGGAAATTCGATACAAATAGATAAAACTGTAAACGAATACAAATAGGTGTACGTGCTTAATGATTTTTTTTGTCAAATGTTCAAAACATATATATTTTATAAATAATTTTCATCAAACGCTTGAATTAATCATTGTTAAGATTAATGAAATATCTTATTGGAAACTAAAAGACCCTTTTGTTACATAATACATTGTCAATTGCTGTTCATTTCCAACCCTTTCTCTCCAAGAGTCGACTGAACAACCATAGAACAAAAGAGGGTCCTTATTTGAGAATATAGAGTTCTTCTTTTATCACGCTCTCTTACCTCGCCTCTTTATTTTCATCCCCTAGATACCGGATAAAAAATCCCACCCCTCTGTCGTAATTTTTCTCTCACCACATACCCTTACGCTTTACCCTTTTAAGCCCTTAATTCCAGCACTAACCCCTTCCTTACTCCCAATAATATGTACTTACAGCCAATAACCGAAACACATTACTTTGAACAAGTCGGGATAATTACTGCATAGACTTTGGGAGCTTATCCTAATCGCGAAATATACGGGAGCTTAAAATATTTTAACTATAAGACCAAGAATAAATGGATCTTTAACAAAAGCTATATTATTCTGAAAGTAAAATATATTGGAGCCATATATAATAATTTCAAGTGACCAGTTTTTTCTTCTTTATGTATGTGAAAAATATTGGTGGGATTTAAAATATTTTAATTAAGGTTTACATAAAGATGAGTGGACTGTTTACATGTATCTGCAAAAATACTAGGAGTTTTATCAAGAATAAAATCTGATAAATAAATTACCATTAAATATATATTTCAAAAAAATATGTAAGTATAAATAGGTACTCTTTTCATTTGTCACCTCCCTCACCACAAGTGATTCAGTTTAATCAAAATTTAATGAATTGTCAACAATTAATGTCATTGAAATCATTCAGACTGAAACGAAGATCTTATGCACATTCATTGCTTATGAATATGGAATATATTTTGGCTCAATTAAATTTCGAGTCTCTCACATTTTGATAGTAGTACGCTAACAATGTCCTGGAAGTGCCTAAAAGGTGGATTTCAACAATCAAGATATAATATAAACGTTTTATCTCCTAGATATCACATAATGAACTATCACGTGACATGAAGTAGCCTGTCTAGCTCAGTGAGGCAAGTCAGGTGTTCGGAAACTAGAGTCAAGACGGGCGCGAGTTCGAGTCCCAGACAAGACATGGCTATCCATCCATCGCTCGCACATTAAAACCCCCAAATAACGTAGGTGTTGGTGGGGTCGTTCTTCAAAACCATAATCAACGTGACTTTAAAGACCATCACAACCCTGGAACTAGAGATTTCAATAGATCATGACGGTATTTATTTCCCTAATTTTAGAGAAAACTAGAAATCAACATCTCAATTTAGAAATTTCAGATAATTGTTTCGTCCTGCAGAGACCATGAGTCGTGACGTCATGAGAATCGAGTGATGTCGACGTCACAGCTCAGAAAACGGGCCGGGTCCTGGAGGCCAGATAATTGATTTTAATTCCTAAAATTGAGATGATCGTTTCTAGTTTTCTTTGAAATTATGAGAATTAATTTCGTCACTATTCTTTAAAATCCAGTTCTAAACTGTGAGTGTCCTTGATGTCCTTTAAGGTGATTTAAGGTGGTGATGTCCTTTAAGAATAATCTCATTTACATAAAAACCCATTCTCAGGGTAGACTGTAACATTGTATACAATTATATAGGAATCGGTTTCGGTTATAACAGAAGCGCACCCTTTCTTGTAATTTACAGAAAATAAACATTAACGTACTAAGAGCAATAAAATAAATCAAGCCTTCGGGGAGGGGGGGGGGGGACATTATGGGTCTGTTGCTAAGATACATTCCGGCAAGGGGGGGGGGGGGGGGGGGGGGGGGGTGGACTTTCGGTATAAAAGGGTTGGCAATATAGTGAGACATGCCTCTTATCGATAGCGAATTAAAAATGTAAAAAATCTACACTCGCTTCGCTGTTTGAAATAGTCGTATACATTTGTGAGTCTCATTTCGCTTGTAAGATTTTTAATTATGCTGTTTAGATTAGAATCAAGTTGTAGTAATGTCTTCTCTGTTCGTGAAGTACGGAGCACAGATCAATATCATATTTCTGGTTCTTAGTTCTGGAAATATTACACCCTCTGTGATATTTTAGGGGGTTTGAGGCAATCTCTATCAATCTCCTCGGCATTAATTCATTAGTCTTTATAGTGATATTTTGTGAAATATGATTGATTCAATCGAAATGGCAGTGAATATATTTGCATCTTGATTCGTCATATACAAAAATATGATCAACAAAATTATTGATCAGTTTATTCAATCGATTATAAATGTAATTAGTGATGAAAGGGCTATACTACTTTCAACAATCGAATATTCAAGTAACTGATTCTGAAAGTTGATTTTATTTTAGAAACTTCGTAGATCGGAAATAGCTGATCAAGTGATGTCAAGTAATAGCCGAGGCTGGCGCTCGCCGAACATCGAATCGACATTTCTCTGTCCGCAAAACTAAAACAGTATTCCACATCGAGTATCATAGACTTCCAATCTCGCATTTCATCTCAATCGATATTTACGATTCGATCCGATATCTATACATCGATAGAAAATACTTGAATCGATATGTCTCGATCGATATTCGATATTGCTTGTATTTTCATATCGAACGATAACCCCAAGTGAAAGTATAACAACAGAATGCAACATGGCTGGCGACATGAGGGTAACTGACAACAATGGGACACTTGTGGTGAATGTCATTGTTGTAAGCGACGCGCGCTTCTGTTCTATATTTTCAAGTTCTTTGGTTTATCGCTATAGCAGTGTGTAACTACAACTTGTACCGAATAGTTTCCTTCTTAAAGAAGTAATTTTTCGTTCAAACACGTATAATTATCTAATCTACATTACTTGTCGCCGAGAATGTCTCATATATACGCTACCTTGCGTATATGCAGTTTACTGAATTTATGCCTGAATCAAAATTAAATTCAAATTCAGTAAACAAAGCAGGAAAACTGAGATGAAACGTTTGAAATGTGATCAATAACCAAGCATACGAGCATGAAAACTAAAAAGTAAACATACGGAAACCAATATTTTGTTTGAAAACTTTTCAAAATCGGAACTGGGAAAATTACTCCAGTCTATACGCACACACATGTATCACACAAAGCTAGGCTGAAACGTTCAAAAGTTAAAAACAATATCAAAACCAATAAACAAATTATTGCTGTTTTTAAAAAGACCCGTTAGTTCTACTAGGAAAAAACATATGAAACACATGTCGGCTTTCCTTAAGAAAAGTGGCGCCACCAATCCCATGTATATATTCCCACCGTTCCCAGAATATTAGGAATTTTAATTTCATACACTAAGCAGTCACCTGCGTGCCTACAAGCGATATGCAAAGCCTTTAGTCACTCTGAAAGCAAACTTCCACTCACTCTCTCTTATCCTCCTCCCTATCTTCCCCTCTCTCTCAATCACTCGCTCTATATGATGCAATAACAATTTTCCTATATACTTGCATGAAGATTCCAATATTGGTTTGAAAAACTGATTAAAAATACACATCATACTCTCAAAGCCTACGAGAAAATAATGTCTCATATATTCAAAAAACGAACAAGCTGCCTGGAATGATGGAATGATGGAATGATGTGACGAGCATGTCAAAGACATCAATCAACATTTTGTTTCAGTAACGTGGATGAATTCTTAATTACTTTTATATAGGAAATATTTTTTTAGCTTCGAGAAAATAAATTATAATATGTATAAAAATTTTGTATCTCGATTTATTTTCTAAAAAAAAAAAGAAAACAATATTGCTAAATTTTCTTTGAAGTATTAATGGAAATTTGTCAGGGTATATAATCTCACATCGTTTCGTATTTCGTATTTTGATGATTTTTTTTTTTAGATTTTGAAGCAAACTCGAAAAAATTAGATTAAATGAATATTAAATTTCTGTTCGAAGTATGATGGAAATCTGGAATGAAATTTGGTTAGATTGTTTGTTTTAACTCAGGAATAAAAGTTGATCCGGGAGTATGCGTAAAGACACTCGAAACATTCTACTGCGTCATTCAAGTATTCATTGATGAGCTTTTTGAAGAAGTCATACAAAATTATTTTCACTATATTTTATGACTTTTCAAAATCCATAATCAAGTCAATGCAAATTTAATTGTTTTCGAAAATTAATAACATGTCGGGAACCTTTTTCCGCTCTCCGTGGCTCAGTAAACTGAGGCACTTTTTAAGAAACTGAAGTCATGTTGGACTTGGGTTCGAGTCCCGCATAAGGCATACATGGGTTTTTGTTAACGTTCCTTCACTTGACAACTCATCCCAGTTTCATAACTGATCACTCATGAACCCCAATAACCTAGCTGTTGGTGGGGTCGTTAAGCATCATTAAAACGAACAAACACTTTCTCGTCCCCAATTAGGGAGGGCTATTTGTATGGGTGGAAGTGCCGGTTTATTTTTAAATATGTATTTCAGTATATTGTACAAATATGAATACCGACAAACAAAACTTAATACACATAATAAACATAATGGTATGGATCATCGTGGAGGAAATCGAACTCAGGTCTCCTGAATGACGGTTCAGCGTGCTAGCCACTCGACAACCCATTTCAGTGAATTCCTTCGTGAGCGTGATCCATGTTCGATATTGTTGTGTATTTTAGATACGGTTGCATCAAGACGTAATTAAATAAGAATTAGTTAATCATCAGTTAAGGTACAAAAACCATGCGTAACCAAGGGTGATAACAAGTTAAGTAGCTAGTTAGGGCTTAATTCTCTAATCATAAGTTGGTAATACCGTCTCCTGGAGGATTGTTAGACTTGAGAATAAGCTGCGGAACTGAGAGAGGAATTCAAGATTTTATTTTTACAATTCTTCAGGAATAAAATATTCTGAAAGTTGACCTCTCCAAATCAAGAATGTTTTTTTCACAAGAAAAAATATTTCTATAGTTGGAAAACTAAAGATGAAATATGTCTCACTTTTTTATGAGCTTTCTTCAAAAAAAACACATTAAATCATATCAAAAATTGTTCTTAGAAGTTTCCAAACTTCCATAAAAGAGAACGATAAGTTTGAAAGCTGCTAATACTTTATGTTTGAATTCTTTAGATCAAAAAGCATTCTTCTTGATTAAAGAGAACATTCATAATAATAAAATATGATATTATTTGAAGAATGTTGTAAATGAAGTGAAAAAAAAGTTGAAAAATATTTTTAAAATGCAGAAGTTTATCAATAAATTTTATCGGTTTTGAGCGGGTTGTCAGATAATATTTAACCAAGAAAAACACCCTTAAAAAACGTGCGAAAATAATTTGAACTTTAATTAATTCAGAAAAGATTCCGAGAAAAAATTTATTCAGGAGTGTCTATAACAAAGTTATAAATGAAGATAAATACAGCGTTCTTATATTTTTTTTAAAACGCTTTTGAAGAAATTGTAGACCACGACAGATTTTTCCCACTATCCTCCCCATTACCTAAGAGAAGTTTCACCCTTAATCATCTCATCAATCATCCATTCGCTGCCAATATATCTTCTTAGTTATCAGTACAGTTCGTTGTTTAACCCAATTCGAATATATGGAATGAATATTGAAGAAAAATACTTGAAAATTTGTATTTATTCACATCTATTTTTCATAACAAAAAATACAATAAAATATGAAGATTTGTAGACAAATACGTATGTATGATTTCACCCGATACTTTCACGTAAAAGATTTTTTGCTTACCTCATCAAATCTACCTCAACCTGTATCAGTAACATCAATATTTTGTCAATATTAATCTAATGAAAAGGTAGAAAAAAAAATGTCATTGAAAATTCCCCAACAACAAACCGAAATATTAATGTTCTTTTATATATAAAAAAAAATCAATCCTTTATAAATAAAGAAGTCAGTATGAACCCTCTAATCCATTTCCAATATTTTTTTCCGTACCACAACAAAGGGCATCCCGATTCCTGTTGAATGGAACCTTTCATCCCCTATCTGGTGATCGAACACCCTGTTAAAAGAACAAACAGCCCGCATGGTATCGGGGCAACAGGTGGATCAATAGGGGGGGGGGGGGATGGTGCGTTTGGTTTTGCGTTTAGCCCATATTTTCAACCCCTCGGGTATTATTGGATCGAGTTGATTCGGAGAATTGAGGGAAATAGAATGTTCGTTTACAGGAAAACTTATTCGTTCGGAAGTGATGTATTTTAGAAGATTTTGATTCAAAATGAGATGAGAATCGAAATATATCGATATATTTAATTGAGACTCAAGATATTTAATTGTTTCGTGGTAAGAGATTATTTGGTGATAATTGAAAAAAAACTTTTGACTTTGCTAAAGAGAATAATAAATATGCACATATTTATTACTATAGTTGTCTTTTCATAATGTTCTATTTGGGAAAAATAATTTGAGGATTTCGTAAGGAATATATATTCCGAAATAAACTTGATTCGTATTTGAGTCACATAGGCCTATTTCATATTTAACAATGTTATTATTATTTAATTTCAATCAGATAATAATTCATGTAATCTAATAATAGTTCAATGTTTTTTCAGAGTAAAAATGATATTAATAAATTAGATATAGAGGGAAACTTCAAGTCACCATTAAAAACCAAGAATGTGTCAGAATCCTCCATATGAGCTAGAATTCCGTTGTAAACTAGCATAGCATATTCCCTTGTTATCGTAACGATATCGACACGGCATATTATAACAACAAAAAGTATGAAATGTGGAATGAGTAAAAATAAAATCCTAAAAATCCCAATGCGGAAAATATGGGGTAGTTTTCGAGATCAAAGCGATCTTTTGTCAAAGGTTAAACATACACTCCCCCCCCCCCACTTCCAACCCTCTACGGATACCAAGGGAGGTTCTACCGTGTACCGAGGAACGAAATACCAATACGAGGGTGAATTACTAAATGTTGTGGGTATTTATATTATATCGCAATATTGTATATAATAATAAAAAAAGTGTATGAAAAGCATTATCACCCTTAGAAGTGGAGTAAAAGCAGATATTCGGTCCACCAAAGCAAGAAGTCTGGAGGGGCAATGTTTGGTTACGAAGCCAGGGACGTCGTTAGGATTTGTGTATTGGGGGGGGGGGGGGGGGGGCGCAGGTTGGGCACTAATATCGGAATGATTTTATATTTTTCATTTATTCCATTCGATTGGTCTTGAAAAGGTTTTCCTCTCAATTATGAGAATAATTCTATATTTAAAATCTTTCAAAATTTGTAACCAAAAAACACTGATAGGGCCCAAGTCTTTATCCTGTCTTTTCATGCTTGATCTTAATTTCGAAACATTAAAAACCAAATAAAACCAAATAATTCAATGTCTGGAAAGAACTTTCGTATTCCTTCTATCGCAAATAATTTGTTTTCTCTCCACTTGCATGCATCTCATCCCTCTCTCTCTCTTTCCTCTCCATAATTCTTCTTTCCTCCTGTCCTACCCTCCTTTGTACCCCATTTCTCTTGGAAACGTTGTTCTTTTTCGGCCGCTTAGTTAAGTGTTTTCTACGAGGAGAGGGCGTAACCAAAGCTCTTAAAACCCCACGAACCAAAACAACACCCCTCTATGCCAAAATATCTACACACACTGCCTTCCCCCCCCCCCCCCTCCCCCCTCCCCCTCCGTGTCCTAACTAGGCTACACACCAGCTGAAAGCTGTAACATTTCGACGACTCAAGAATTTCCATAAATTTAAGACTATAAAAGTGTTTTATTAGGTTATAATATTCTTTAATGCACATTCAGCCATGCTAATTTGTTTTTCGGAAAACATTTATTGTCGTGCTTTGGTATAGAATTTTTCTGATATTTTATATCACTCATGAAACTTACAATTCGTTTTATTCCGCTCAATTGGAACCAGTTTCAGAGTTTGGTACTATTTCTAGATGTGTTTGAGGAGTAGAAGTAAATAATTTCTTAATCGTATTATAGAGAGTGTATTCAACTAAAGGTACGATTATCACACAATATAGATTTTCACAATTTCACAATATTAGAATTTGATACAATTCAAAAACATGTTTTTATAAGTACGGTTCACATTTTTTCCCCCAAGAGACAGTTATACCAATCGATGATTCAATAATAATCGGTTGATTAATAGTCAAGTTACGAAAATAACATGCGTATAACCAAGGGTGATAGCAAGTTAATTTCCTATTGTTTCCAAAATCATCAGTTGGTTGGTACAAGTGGCTCTGAGGATTTAATTCCGCTAAGTTGGAATCTTTTCTAGACAAATCCATTTACCTTGTTTTCAGCATATAGCCTAACCACCAAACAAAGCTATGAATAAAATGTTTACTTTGCTACGAACAACTACAATACGAATAACGTATACGTAATGAGTACCCTTGTATGTAGAATTAATCCAACCAAATACTAGATGCATAAATTTGCATGCATGCATTTATGTATGGAAATTATAAATATGCACTCATTGATAACAAAACCAAGGTACAATTGCAAGGAGTTGATTCTACTTTCAGGTAATAATAAATAGCAATATGATGAAACTATACCAACTTTCACAGTTCTACGTATCGCTTGTATGATGCACTGGATCCCTATTCCTGAGATAAATGAGATGTGAGAAAAATCAGTGAGAAAACTATCTCATATAATAATGACATATTTCATCTCATATTTTATGTGAGATACTCGTTTTCTCACTCATTTTTATTTTCTCACATCTCATTTATCTCAGGAATAGGGGTCCTGGATCGTGATCTATAGTAGGTATCTGATGAATAAATCGAAGTGTTTTATATTCTTGTTGAATCAAAGACAAGTCCAGATTGTATATTATTGAATTTCATGTGTGTGTTCGTTTCCTCAAGCACGCCAGAGAAGTCGGTAGATGATGTTTTCTTGGTAAGAACAGTTTTTAATGTATAGCATGTCTCCACGCAATCAAATTTCGTCAAGTAAGCCTGAGGATTCACTGTCTAAACACAATGGAACCTACAATTATTAATCTAAATACAATCAAAACATACATCCTTATCGTTTTGTGTATCGCCGGGTATAAATCTCGCAAATTCACATATGCAATTTCATACTTTATAATTATTCTTATTGTTAATTATATAATTTTTAATTGCTCAATAGGAAACATTTTTAGAGGTGGCTTCTCCTATTTTTTTGTATCTAATTATTGCATATTAGATGAGTTATAAACCGTGATACCAGGTAGAAGTAAATATTTATTTTACCTGCACAAATCCAGGAAAACGATCGCTTGCATGTAGGGAGTCACCTGAAAGAAAAAAGAAGATAATTCATACAATAAATGTAGTCTCAATTCAGATGATACTTATTTCGTTTGACTCATCTTTAATGAGTTAGTTGATATTTCAAATATTTCCTACCGGGGAAACACAAATATGTGCAATACCTTCAAGATGGGAGAGAATACTATATAGAAATTGCAAATATTAAAAACAAGATATTTGTAACTTATATAGCATAATTTCCACAGGTAGGCCTATATAGTTGATTTTTAATGTATGTTTGTGAAAACATCAGAATCCATGCTATTTATTTCACATAATTCTGAAAGTAATAAAATATCTGTATTCCTCAATTAAGAATTTTGATATCTTGTAACGTTCAGAATTTCACCAAAATACTGATAATTCGCTAAATCGACTACCATGCTCTCTCAAGTTACATAAATCAAAGTAAGTAATACATTCAGAATTATGATTGTATCAATTTTTCATAAATATTTTCCAAACCAACAATTAATATTGAAAACATATATCTCATTACCATTAAAACAATATTATCCGAGCTGATACGCGCAATATTAACGAAATTTTCAATAAAAGTTTTCAAAAATTTTCAATAAAAAAAATTCTCAAAAATTTTCAAAAAAAAATTTTTTCAAAAATTTTCAATGAAAATTTTCAAAAATTTTCAATAAAATTTTTCAAAAATTTGCAATGAAAATTTTCCAAAATTTTCAATAAAAGTTTTCAAAAATTTTCAATAAAAAAACTTTTCAAAAATTTTCAATAAATTTTTTTTTCAAAAATTTTCAATAAAAATTTTCAAAAATTATCAATAAAAATTTTCAAAAATTTTCAATAAAAATTTTCACAGAAAAAATTCCATTCAAAATTTCCAACAAAAATTTTCATCGAAACTTTTCACTACAAGTGTCATCAAATATTCACGTTAGTACGTTGCTAATATCCGAGCGTACCTCTGAACAAGTGCGTTGAAGAGCCGGTTGTACCAAGTGATGATTAGACAATTGAGAAAAAATTAGCAAATTAACTTGTTATCACCCTTGGTTACATATGCTATTCCATACCTTAAGTAATGACTAAGTAATTAATATTCAATCATCAATTGGTACAATCAGCTCTAAGACAGTTGAATTAATTTGAGGAATCTTTCCTAATCACCAATTGTCACATTATGAGTTATGTTTTTGGATCTATGTACAAGAATTGAATATTTCGTAAAAATGCGTCGATGATATTTTCACAATAAAAGTAGTTTTATACGTTTCTAATTGTTGAAAGTAATTATTTTCGATGTGGATAATTGTATTCGATGATATTGGAACAAAAAAAAAAAAAAATAAATAAATACAAATTGAAATATTTTTTTTTGCTTTTTTAGTCTGTTTTTATTGGATTTACAGTATCTCCTGAAATATGCAAAAAAACATGATTGATGTCATGAAGGAATATTAAGTTATTAATATTACCTGTGAGTAAAATTCAAAAAAACTGATCTACGACTAATGGTGTCAGAGTTATGACAAAAAATGTGAATTTACGTCAGGGGGGCGGTGGGGGCGGCGGGGGTGGAATTTCGAAGTCAAACATGGATTTCCACATATAACGAAACCTCAGTGAACATTATTTCAATAAATTACAGAATCTTCAATAAAAGCCCACGGGGAAGCAATTTTGGAACAAGTTGGCCCTGACTACATCCCCAATAATCAATCAATATCCCGATTACTCCCCCTTCATCCCGCCTTCTTGTGCGCAATATTTGTAAGTTTGTATCTTCACAAGTAGTAATTACAGCCAGCTCTAGGTGTGCGTGTTGTACTTGCTCGTCTTAGATGGTTATCGGCGCGGATGATCAGTGACTGAGTAATTAACAATGCTATATGTTAGCAGCGGGGGGCACCCCCCCCCCAGCCCCCCCCAGCCCCCCCCCCCATCCCACGCAAGATGGCCTGGCGGTGCTAGACCGTACCAGCGCACGCAGGCCTTCAAGTGACAACTAAACAGCAGAATGTGAAGAAATAAGAAACAAATCGAATTAATTATTCAAGTCAGAAGAAGTTCTTAAATAAGAGAACGTATTCCATATTTCAGATATAGGGTGTTTCTGATATTGTTGTGGTTATTCTCGGGCAGTTGGTTTTTTAAGGACGATTCTCTTCAATTTAGGAATTTTTAATTCTGTTCATGATATTTTAAAAAGTATATGTATTCATTCTTATTGGAAGTATGATGAAAGAATGCTCAAGACAATTACTTGATATAATTATGATTCCATTTCCTAAGTCTTCCTCTAGCTTTACCCCCAAGAACATAATACAAAATTGAATTTTCAGTCAATGTGGGTTTATTGATGAAGCTGTAGGTTATTGGATATGATTGATCAATAATTCCTCCTTCCTTAAATCTATTCAGTAACAAGACTGCTCAGGAGTCTTGCGACGAGGTGAGCTTCTAAACCGTATCCTGAACTCGTCCTTGCATTGATTGGGAAACAATTTGATAGCATTTACACACACACATATATATATATATATATATATATGTAGGCCCCATATATATTTTTTATTTTTTATTTTGCAATACACTAGCCAATTTATTTGTTTTTGTTCAATTCCATTATTGAAAACTTTGAGCATTATTCCATTTTTTTTTACATATGCTTGGTAAACGTGGTGTAAAGGTAGTGAGTTAATTGAACTGTTAGAGAGCTGAGGGAGATAGCCTCCTGTTGAACTGTCTCCCTTTCACACACAGCCCCTTGCGTGACGCGGCTAAATCACGCTCGAACCCCCGACCGGTGTCACGGCGAGCTGGTGTCCCGGGTCGTGACGTCATGCATCGATGATGTGTCGAATTAACTGGCTGTCAAACGAGGGTGAAAAACAGACAATGAAGAAATCAATATTCTGTCATGTCAAACTACCTGATTGTCACGCTTATCAAAATAATAATAAATCAGTTCTTCGATGATGGGAAAATGTTTTTTTTTTTTTTGTTTGAAGGGAAGTTTCGATGAGATCGTTCTTTGTAAAGGACAAGAAAATCATGAAAGTAAGTTTCAATCAATAATGACGTTATTAATATCTCTAATTTTAGAGTGAACTATAATCTCATAATATCAATTTCAGAACTTTTGGTCGATTTGGTTTTTTGAAATATCGAAATTATTGTGAGAATTCTCAAAGAAGCATCTACTTGAAAAATGATTAGAAAATAAACATCAATATTGAAAATAGACATAAAACACAATCAAAATAGAAAATGAATTTGAACTACGAAAAAAATCATCATTTGTATTCTTATTTGTTATATAATATGAAATTGAAATTTTGAAGTCTATATATAACAATCTTTCGAAATAAAATCAAATGTGACCTATTCCATTATTCCTCCATTACGATTTCATGAAATGCAAACATCCATTTCTTATTAAACCAACATCTTCAAGATGCCAATTTAAACATCTTGATGACATGAAAATCCATTCTCTATTTCATCAATGACGTATAAATAATGTCTATAGTTAATACACAATCAGATGAACAATAAAAATTCCGTTCTCTCAACTCACATCCTATCCTGCTATTAGAGATTATTGTCTGTGTGTATACAATAGAAATATGACCCTAATGGATTCTTCTAATAAAGGGTTCGAAAATGTCTCTACGAGTAATTGTCTTTGATTGTTGACTAAATCCGGTACTTCATAGAAATAACTGTCGAGTTATCATTATACCCTTCCATTGTGTTATTGATGGGAATTTTCCTTTTTTTGGGGAGAAACTGTGTAAATTGTCATGCATTTTTTAATAAATAATGTCTATATAATATTTATATATAACGTCGTTTCCTGTCATCTTTTCTATATGGTGATTAAGTAGTACCGGTATGGTAATGATTAGGATTTAGTTTGACCCCAGGCTGGGTCTCTAGGGTTATGTGAATTGGTGGATTCTATGGGAAAGTAATATGATAGTCCAATTGTATAAAGACTATACAATTATTCTGTGACAAATTATTTTTAATTTTCTTATTTGTTATTGAGTCAACAATATATATATTTAAAATACACATCATTGTAATGGACTGTATTCGAGTATTATTCAAATATTTTAAAAGTACTATTTTGTACAACGACAGTTACAATTCCCCATTGAAATGAAATGTGGGTCTACGAAGTGAAAATCTGATTCCATCTTGAAGGATTAAATTCGCCTTTTGTTTGATAACTAGCAAAATTTACTCGATGTAGAATATTAACTCTGCTGATTTTGAAAAACATATAGGGTTCTAGTGGGAAAAACACAATAAAATCATTCTTTTTATTCTTCATTCCTAGTTATCATTTGAAACAGTGTTGGTTTTTCTTCCTGTTTTATGATCCGTTTTTTCAAAATAATCACAATTAGAGAATAATCGACCCAAAAAAAATCGATATAAAATAATCGCAATAATATGAGTCGCAGATTAGAGGAGTCGAAATATCAACCAATAAATCGAATTATTGTTCATTCTAAAAATGAAAAATATAATTAATAATTAATATCTCCCATCGAAAACATTTTCACAACAAAATATGACTTCACAACTAAAATAACATGAAATAAAGTATGTTTCCACCACCCATTATCAGCCATATGAGAAAGTGTCACTTTTAACCCTTGAAACGTGTACAGCTCATATCGCTGCTGGTTCTCTTTAAGTGACTCGTGATTCTCCTCTCAGCCTTTTGTTTCCACTATATAGATCAGACTCTCAGGAGCAGGACTCCCACACCCGCGCGCCAGTGCTGGCAGATAGGGGGGACGGGCGCTCGGGACCGGCGGGGCTCGAACCGATCAAGAGACCGGGCTTATCGGGATCGGTATCTGGTGGCCGGCTCAAAGCCATTACAGCCAGTAATGTGTTACTTCATTCAATTAAAGATTGCCCATACGGCTGTCTTATTGGTCATGGGTCATTCATTATTACGAAACTTAATTGCTAATGGATCAATTAAATAGCAGAACGTTAAAGGAGAAACTAGACGCATTTTTATCTATACAGAAGCTTTATGTACAACATTTCATTTGTATTGATATATTATAATTATTATTATGAGTTGTTAACAACAACTATAAATATTATAATAAATACATGATGAAATAAAAATCTGAAAATAAATCGAAAAAGAAAAAAATCTCAAATTGTCTAATGATTGGCTTATTTGTGAATTCGCTTATTATTGCATAGTACAATGCCTGTATATATATATATATATTTAGATCCATATTAAAAAAAAGGTAGAAACAATTATAATGGAAGCAATAATATTAAGATTTCTTCATCAGAAAAAACTATAATAACATAAAAATTCTTCACTATATTCTCCAACTTTCTCGACTTGAACCTCCATATAAACTCTACTCGGAACTCCCCGAAGTTGCAACGAGCGGTATTTCCGCACGCTCACCTTACATAACTGAGAATTAGCAAGGTTGCACGGCGGTGGAAAAGCGTGCATGTATTAATACGCCCACTGCCATCTCAATTAGCTTCCGAACTCCACCGCCGCCGTCGAGGATCTCTCGGTTAATTATGGTCAGATGTACATACAAAGACAATACCAAAGAACCCACACCACAGAGACGAGACGAATACCGGTAGTTGCCAATCTGGCGGAGGAAAAAACAAAACTGGACAAATTGAAAAACATATTTAAATAATGTATACTCGCAGGGAGAAATTATAAACATATGGGGGGGATTGATGTCTTATTGTGGATTTTGTATTGGAAAAAAATTCAAATACAATGTTACAAATTGATAAAAAGCTGATAATCGATTTTTGAATTTGAAATTCAGGCGTCGATAGATATTCATATATAAAGTAGACCTTTAGGCATGATTTGTCTTTCATTAGTTTAGAGTCCTGAGATAGAATTTGTGTTTCAAAAGAAACTACTTCGCCATCCTCAGCCTTAATCGGGAATTTGAAATGATTCTCAATATTTTATTTTTATGAAAGAACAATGATTGATATTGAATTTTTTTCATTGTGAAACTGTTCATATAGACCTATAGGTCGTAATATCAGAAAGCATTCTAGGGTTCATTCTAGATTCAAATGATGTTGATTTGTTTTAAATATCGTACTTCATTGAAGTGAATTCTAGATCAATATCGGATTGTGTGACTACTATATTAATATCTCATCTTTTTCATAACAAATGAATAGAAATGAATATCGAGTATTATAATTTGTTCGAATACTCTATGCCTTGTGACCGAGGTCTATTTTTAGCAGGAATCTTTTAATGGCAGCGCAAGTTAATTACAAGCCGGCGTGGTTGTGTTTAATTAAAAAAACCTAGAAACAATTAAGTGAAACTATCAATCATAGTTCGACAGCAATGCTGAGAGAACGGGTAACCAGTATACCAACAGATAAGAAAAAAAAAATATTCAATAACCAATTCAAATCGTATTATAGTGTTTAATATTAATTGGATTATGTTTTTATGTTGGTTAAACGACGTAATGAAATGAAAACGAAGATCTACTGGGCCACATTTCGTAGCTCAGTCTACTAAGACACCGCTTTATGAACTGTGGAGTCACTGTTGGTATGGGTTCGAGTCCTGCATAAGGCATGAAGTCTTACAAACGTCTTTTCTCGTATCATCATTACATCGCTTCACTGTCACCAGCTCATTCTTGCCCCCATATAACCTAGCTGTTGGTGGTCAAGATAATAATAATCGACAAAAAAATAAATCAATTATCAAGATCTACTGGCATATTGATGAAGCTCAAAGCTCCGTAAGTGTGGAATATGGGGGTCATCATTCTTGCTCATCTAATCACATTTTAAAGTGGGTAAATTCCATTTCTGTATCCTTAGTTATAGTGAATATTCAATAATTCTTCACTGAATTTATTTGTTCTTGCTATCATCTAGGCGAACTATGTTTTAGAAAAGCAGACGTTTTGAGGTTCGGATAATTGAAGATATGTTAAAACAAATCAGATATGACAATAAACGGCGTGGAAAATACGAATAATACAAAATGAATGACAATTCCACTAGAAACTGATTCATTATTGATCTGCAAGTGAAACTTTCCTCCTCTCCCTTGTTTGACATATTCCCATTAAGACATCTTAACCCTCTCTAAGGGCTACCAAAACACAGCCATCACATGCCGTCTCAGCTCGGTCCCCCCGGGCTTTGGTTCGGCAAGGTGGCTATTTGTCACATCTCGCGTGACCCCCGGGGGGGGGGGAGGGGGGGGGGCTGCGGTTTGCCCAACGCATCAATCAGTTACCCCGTTCTTACGTCACGAACACTGCCATATAGCTCAATCATCGTATAAGATCCACACGGGATGTATTGTACGACCATCACGTATATCTACGCCAGTTAGACGATCCCCCTTGTTGGAAATGGTAATAATGAAAACAACTTTGGATCGAGGTTTCT
The DNA here is from genome assembly GCA_907164805.1 of Brachyptera putata. Taxonomy (NCBI): domain Eukaryota; kingdom Metazoa; phylum Arthropoda; class Insecta; order Plecoptera; family Taeniopterygidae; genus Brachyptera; species Brachyptera putata. Next base: position 32,084,285 of record OU015467.1, read on the forward strand.
TATCTTGGAAAAGGATTATTGATTGATAGATTTTTTGAGAAAAATTGTGTGAAATGAGTGGATAAAAATTGATTTCGTAGAAAAGGGAGTAAGGGTCCGTATTAATTCTTGAGGAAGTCGTAGATCATGAAGAAATATTGTTGTTGGATTTTGGGTAATTCTTTTGATGAATCTGATGCAGCTGTGAACATTTCACCGAATTTGAAATATGTAGTTGTGGTCATAATAGTATTTTCATCCCGAAAAAATTCTGACCCTCAAAAATTCCCAAGTGTCTGCAGCAAATTCCTACTTGTTACTTGCCTTTTGTCAAAGAAATCATATATCGATATGAAACTGGGAATAGGCTTCGTTGTTAATGCTTGAATAATATGTTTCACCACTAGTAGCAGAAATAGGAACAGATTCTATACAACAATTGAGATAGTTTGGATTGAAAATTCGAAATTTTGACTTTTGGTGGAGGTGCCATGTGGATAAACCAATATTCGTATAACAAAATCAATCAATATTTCATACTCATTCTATATTTTTCATTTAATATTTTTTCATCAATTATTGAGTAGCTTAATCTAAACTAGATATAATATGTCAATTCGTTATTAATCCCCTTTGTAAACTTGTTTTGCACAAACTTATTCTCTAAAACTCCTCGAATCCTATTATTATCATAATTTATATTTTCATTCCACTTCTGAACTTCAAATGAAAACTATCACAAAGCAGACTAATCTTCTTCAGAAATATTCCACACATAATTTCAGATCATTGACTCTTCGCAGAAATCTGCACAGCACATCTACATTTTTATTTCACATCGAGACATTTTATTTTTATATAAAAATCCACTCCTTCAATATAAATAGCTGCGTAATTAGCATCAACTGATGGATGTTCCGTGACGCCTCGCTCTGCGGCGATTGGTCGAGATTTCTCGTGATTAGATCCATGGTGACAATTAATACACAATGTCCCATGCATCCGTGATCATCCAGAGGGCCATGACTTTATACATTACAATCACGTAGGCCGTGAAACTTTAATGATTCTAGGTAGACGGTTAAAAAATATGACAAAAAAAAATTGATGTAAAATATAAAAATCTTATATAAAGAAAAAAATACTTAAAATGTGATTAAATCGTTCAGAAATCCGGAACTGTCACGAAATAAAAATTAAATATTTGAAAATCTGTGATCTTTTCTTATCTGTGGGCGTTTTTTTGTGTGTTTTTTTCCTGTGAAATTGAGTAGGCCAACAATGTCACCTCAAAATGTGGAGATTAGTGACATTAGATTTGTAGTTTAGGGTAATTACTTCACCAAATTTCATAATTATTTTCTTACAGATTCCTTTGTTATGAATTTAAATAGTCTACACGTATATAACGTTTTAATAGGTTGACATTTATACATGCAGTTTACAGATAATTCCTTTGTCTAAGCAACTCACACAACGAACAATTATCTCTTCTAGATATAAGATTATAGACTAGAAAAAATCATTTGTCATTTTTAATTGTCATAAAAATCTTTCTTCCATCAACGTGGAACAAAACTATTTTTTTTTCAAGACATTTACTACAATGTAAAGTTTCATCTCACTATAATTTGTGAACATTTCACTCATCCGTTTAAACGATCCAAAGATGATTATATGAAAGTATAACAACAATATTCAAGTAATTCACACTCACTATATCGATTGATCCACCGTCAGCCGATATAGTTCAAGGTATATCTATATGCCGAAATATATTTCAATAGATAATAGGATATATCAGAATTAATAGAAGTATATTTCAATTTTGAGTATTTTTGAATATACAGATGTATATTTTGTATATTCTTTAATATCATCATTATTATCATCATCATTTTATCATCATATTATTATCATATCATCATCAAACTTTAATGAATAAGGAAACCTTTTGCCAAAAAGAAAAACAATACATAACGAAAATTCTCAGTTTTGTTATTATCATCATTATTGAAATTGATATAAAAAAGTATATATATATATATATATATATATATATATATATATATATATATATATATATATATATATCCTTGACATTATTATACTATTTATTATTTTGTGGTTCTATTCTGTTCTAATATAGTTCTTTCCGGGGCTTGCCCTGTTGCTAAGAAAGTTTGATCTGATAAATGAGTATATATTTTTTCCATAGACCAAGTCATTATAGAAATGATATTCGAAAAGACCACCCTCAACAATCCGTATCAGTTACTTACAATTACTAAAACAAGATGTCTTATTTCTGTTCGGCCTAATTTACATGTCTAATCAAACATTAATTATAGCAGTAAAGCGATTATAATTAAGGAAATCTAGTAATATTTACGAAAAGTTTCTCCAAGTTCCAGAAAAAACTTTCTTCTTGACTCGATTGAACCAGAAGGTATATCCTTCTTGTAGGTTAATAGTCGAATTATTGATTCTCGAGCAGAGTAATTATTCATAGTGAAACTAGTCAAGGAAATAATATCCCTCACTCGCACACGCAATTGCACACTCAACACTCGTTCCACCAACATTTACTCCGATATTCCCATCGCGTATACGAGTAGTATCTGGTCAAATGTTTCCAGATAGATAATACATCGCTCAAGGTATCATGATTTAATGTTACATTGTGGCGTGCGATGTCGCATTTTAACATTGACAGTGGCGCATATAACTTCAGTGATAAAAATCCGCATGGAAATTTAGAGCTATTTATAATTATGCGATTCATTTTAATACTGTATAATAAGTCTATAAAAAAAGAACTTCACAGTTTTCCTTACCAGGATCAGTTGGCAACGACATGATTCTTCAGTTTATTTGATCTATTGGTAAATATATTTGTTGTATTTCTTATATGGGTGACTTCTCTGATACTTGATTGACAACGGATCAAAAACGAATCTGAAGTGTCATTTGTTCACCAATACTCATCTGAACCAATAGTAAAGAGTATTTTACAAGTGTATATTCTTTATGTTATAATTTCTATAACGAATAAATTGAGTGTACGATAAGATCATGGATCATTGTGTTCAACGACCCATATGGGGGTACGAAAGAGCGAATGGTTCATAGAACCAATGAAAAGTGAAAGGACATTCACAAAAACCCATGTCTTATGCGAGAAACTACGTATTTCCTAAACGGTAATGTAGCTGAATGATAAGCTGAAGAGATAAAGCTTATAATTCCTCTTAGTTTTCAGCTATTACGATCCAAAAATGTATATGAACCGAAAAGTACACATATTAAGGAAGTCAGGACTTGATTTGTGAATAAAATGGAACAAGAACGCGCCACAAAGTGAAGAATCCCTCCTTATTCCCCTCCTCCCCCCCACATCCACCACTGAAAGATTATCATGAAAAAAATACAACATATTATTCAAGTTTGGCATTAATTAATTATTGGTGAATTCATTAAAATCCATCCTATCATTGATTTTATATCATTTTGGAACTGGAACGTGCCTACCGGTTTCAAAAGAGGAACCGAATTCCAAAATTCCAAAATTCCAAAATTCAAAGAACCAAAATTCGTTCCGGCACAAATTACCCACTAAACATTGTTATCGCCACCTCAACAAAAACAAATCATCATTCTGAAATAAGTTATGACGTATACGAATTACAGACCAAACCCATCGCATGATCACACGTCTGTCTGTCCGTCTGTCTGTCTGTCCGACTGTCTATCTTTCCGTCAACCATTGTATTACACCTCGATCATCCTCATCACCTGCCCCCCCTCCCCCCCCCCCCCGGCCATATGCGCTTTCTTTTGTTTCAACCGCATCGCCCATCCATCTTAATCCTGCGCGCGTAATACTAGAACACGCATGGCACTGCATGGCTTGCTCGAGCGATGTCAATTTCATTGTTGTTTTTATCTAATAAATCAACTTCGTATTGAATTCATTTGGTGTGTCAATCAAAATGCTGGCGTTTAATGATATTCATATAGGCCTATTGGATTAAACAGTGAAATTGGTTTCGATGTTTTTGTGGGTCTTTTCATAATTAGAATATAGATAATAATAGTTTGAAAATGTTTGATTATCATTATCACGACTTTTCATTTTTATATAAATGAGCTGAAATTTTCATTATTATTATTATCACATCTTTGAAAACAATTACATGACATTTCCCAACTTCAAATTGTTTTGTTAAAAGTATACCATTGCCATTGGATATAGTAATTTCTTTTATTCCTAATAATTTGATCATTAATTTAATAACATGAATACAAGTATTGAAAAACTTACATGATGTTATTAGGAAATATTAAGATCACTGAATCTTCACCGAGGTAATTAAGTAATTATACATTTTTGTGACACTCAATTGGACAAATTTCCATACTTTGTTTTTCTTTTCGAAATGTATCTCAGGAAAATATGTGATAAAAGAAAATGTTCTCCAACTTTTCTCATGTGTGTAATCTTTCTTCATTGAGATATTTTATTTCCTGCTAATTACTACCAATTCTGCTTCACATTTGTAATAATGAAGAAATGCCAACGCCCAATACTTTATTGGATTTAGATTTGTGATTTATGAAATGTTCTTCAGGAATCGTATTTCATTGGAATTTATCGATAGAAAGTCTGTAAGTTTTATTTCTAATCGTTATTTCTTCAACCGCTGCAAACATTAACTTTTATTGTACCTCATCTATACTTGTATCCACGGACGAAGAAGGTCGCCTACCAACATTACAATCACAAATACCACTAACTATGAAACTAACTCTGCCATGTTTCGAGTATTCTCATTTTCCAGGGCTAGATTTTCGATCAGAAACGATACTTCACCCGTCAAAAGTCTTGAATTCATAAAAATGCAGAGCGATCATTATTAATTGTAATGATGCAACATGTGAGAAATATGTGTCTCATTTTATGATGGTAGCACATGAAATCAGTTTATTTTTTTCAGGTCAAGTAATTATTAAAGGAATACCCTATTTCAACAAGACTTGGTTCAGCATAAATCGCATACTACGTCATACTACGTCACAAGTTAGGAAAATATGGCTGTTTACTCTCGTGGGCCGTTACTGACGTCATCAATAGTACCTCTCAAAAGCACGTGTCTTAACCGAATCAAATGGCTGTGCATTTTACACTCTCATTCAATCCCATTGTTAACACTTTCAAATCGTTTTGTCTGCTTTATCATCAAATCTGCTGAAAATATCATTCATTTCACGCAGATTAAAACTTGAACTTTACCGAAGATTCTATATATTCGGTGTGGACGACCTTTATCTCCCGTGAAAACAAGTCTATGAAATCACTAATGAATCCACGTCGTTCGGCATTCCGTCAAACAGAACTATTCCTCTAGTCATTAGGTTTGTCTTATTGAATATTTTATGGGACCACCAATTATTTACAAGTGGGCGAAAGATTATGAAATCTTAACTAGCAAATAGGTTTTATAAACGACAAGATAATTATCAATTAGTCTGATATGACCACCCAGAAACAATTAAACCCACTTAAGTAGACCTTGCGGTCTTTCAATCTCTGATTGTTTCGTCCTGGAGGGGGGAGGGGGGGACACCAATCACAAAACTTCTTATTGAGTAGCACAATTCATATCTAGATGAGAGAATTGTGGAGTTTAGTTGATCATAACATCGGTTACCATGGTTACTATCAGAGAACAACAACAATCAGAAGTTTCAAGATCATCTAGAGTGAGTTTTTTGATCGGGTTGCGCCTATTTCAATTGATAATTAATTGAAAACCAAAATAAAACTATTTTAGCTTCGGAATGATGGATGAAAGTAATACGAAATGTCAATGTAATGAGGTTGATTTTGAAATTCTTATAAATCGTCCGTAAATATATAATCTGAAAAAATTTGGTTGAATAATTTTCCAATTTAATCTAGAGATATAATTGGTGGATGAGAGAGATAGAGATAGAGATATGATAGTCCTGGATAGTGGAGATATTCAGTAACGTATTCAAGAAAATCTTTCTGGCTATTAAGATATGAAGTGAAATATGACCAATTTCTTATCTTTCAATGCTGGAAACTGGATTCCAAATCTCAAATTATTGGTGATTTTCATTTACAAGAATGTTGAACGAATTTTTTGAAATTATTTTTACCCCCATGATAGTTTGTTGATTTTTACGTATTTGTCTGGTTTAAAAAATCATTTTCGTTCACCCAATGTCCACACCAACAGAGAGGTTATTTTCAGAGTCCAAAACCCAACCCAAAGTATTACCACGCATGTGAAACTGATATCAGAGACCAATCGCCAGACAATACCATAGAAGTGTGCTCTTTCAACTATTGCGTTTCCATTATTACACAGCCTACAACTTGAAGTTGAATCTCCGATCCTAAACTCAACATCGCCAACTTCTTTTACCACATTCAAATGTTCCTCAGTCCATTGACGTCCAAACGTCAACAATGCTGTCAACATCATGAAACCATGTCGATTGTCTTCTGTTTTGACAGGTCTGGCCAAACGCTCCTATGATAGTTGGATAGTTGTCTGTGTTTCTAAGATACGAATGCGATTGGTCGAAGGGGAAGGAAGAACGGGAGAGGAAAAGGGGGAGGGTGGAAGACTAAATTGAAATGTCCATCAAGATTTTCACCCACATCGGTTCAAACACAAACAACTTAACAAAACCAGAATTACTGGACAACTTGGAACAAAAAAAAACATGAATTAATTATTATACACACACACACTCACTTTTTATACATTGATCAATTTCAAAGTTATAACATCTTATTTTATTCTGTCTGAGATTTGAAGATGATTATTTTAATATATTTTGATAAGCAGTTTTCTTGTAATATTTTGACAGGTAAACTGGGAAAACAATTATAAAATATATTAATTGTTATACTCAACAATATATGGTTATATTACTCCACAGTGGTACACGGATGCCAAGTCCGTATATCAGATCGTCTGCGAAGATAATATAAATAAAGTTCTTGTTGCATATAACTTCAATGAATTTTATAATACATATTACGCCTGGATCTTATATATACATGTAATGTAGTGAAAATAATAACTCATGTACCATATACATGTCTGTCTACTGTCTATGTCTATCCAAATTCTAGACAGAACAATGGACAAAAGTACAGATACATATTCTTATTTACAAGTTCTTTCGGATATAATTTAGAAATCTAAATAATTTTGTAATATAATTTCTAATTCACGGTTTAAATTTATCATCGTTAGGTTTTTTGCATTCCCTAATTACATTTTTTTTTCATATTCAAACTATTTGAGGGATTTATTTTCGTACATTGCCTGTTAGGTAACCATATATAATTCACATGCGTGTATAATACCTCGTATATATATGATTTACTTCATAGATAGCGTATATTTAAACTTGTAATTTTATTTAACTATAATCTTTGAGAACACAACATATTGTACATAGCTTGTGATTTTATCCACATTCCTGCCATCGTTGAAACACGTGTTATAAAATGTTATCAATTCTGAGCACTTTATAGATTTTCATTGCATAACATTACCGCGAATTCTTGTGGTAAATTTTAAGGTTAGGCTAAAACCCTTTATGCCCAAGGAATTAACCAATATATCGACCCATTAAATACCCTTTGGCATAAGATAAACTATCAAAATATAATACGTGAAATGTTATCAAAGGAATGGTTTTGAAAAAAATGACGCGTGCATGTTAACAAGGGGATGAAAGGGGAGGAGGGGTTGTAAAAATGTACCGTGTGATGGTATATATATAGGCCTATATATATATATATATATATATATATATATATATATATATATATATATATATATATATATATATATATATACGTGTCATACAAAATTAAATCTTGATCATGGAAATACGGTTTTTGTATTAGGCGTGCTTGTGTTGTGAATATCAAAGAAAGCCTTTTGCAGATTTTTTTTCCATTTTTTTTTCAAACTGTAAAAAAAATCCTATGTAGAAGTGAGCTGATTTGAATGAGAAAATTAGCAATTGATTGAACTTATATTATTATGAATATATTTTTATTCATTGGGCATGTCTATGAATAGCAGGGAAAGGAGTCCGCTTCTGCGGAATGGATTATAAAATTATCTTAGAAGCGAATTATCGATTGAGATTCATGAATAAACTGAGGATAAACGTTTCTGCAGATTTTAATAAAAATTGTATCATCAGAATTCATGTGTATGCATTAGAAATACATGTCATATCACCACACGTAATTGTTATGCCCTATAATTGTTATTATAAAAAGTTTATAAGTTGGCTATAAGTTAAAATTATTAATGTAATCAACATTTAAAAAAGGAATCATATACGAAACTATCATACATGGAAAAGTGGAAGGAATGAATAAATAAGATGGTGAATTTTGAATTTTCATTTCGATCAAATTTTCTCAATCTCTTTTTTTTCACATAAAACTCAATAACAATATTCTGCTTTCAGAAGTGTTAACGAATATAAGAACCTCTTTTTTTTAACATAACAATAATACAAATATACAAATGTAGTTTCCAGGAGAAGATTTACAATTACAACCTCAACTACATTTTTCAAAACCTTTGGGTTTTCACAGTTGATCTTTTTTCCATAATCATATTTCCTTGGTGGACTAACTTTACATCTCATGGATTTATATAAGTGTTGATGTAAATTAATAATCCGGTCTACCGTAGAAGCTAGGTCGTTCAATCAAACACAACTTTACATGAAATAGGTACGAACCTTTTTTATCTAGCATTGATTTTCTGAAAGAATTCAGAATCTACCATCTTTTGAAAAGTGTCGTAAACAACGTTGACTCATGATCCCAATTTATATTTATTAATCGTTTTCTAGCCGGCCAAGTTGTAATCTGCATCACGCCAGATAGCCCGACTTGTGAATTAAGAGTTGGACAGACGGAAATCGGTCGGTAAAATAACGAACTGCCGCGAACGAGGTAACGAGAAATTGTCGTGACCAGAGTGCCAACTTGCCCGACACAAAACTAGCTGGCTGACAAACGATTTACCATCACACTAACATTACATACACAACTTTTTTATTCTAAGAGAAGTATGTTACGCCCTGTTGAAACGAAATTCTACATTTTTTTTTTGTGTAGTTGGAATTCTTTTTTGAACTGAATTTATTTCAATAGATTATCTATTATAATTCATAATTCGATAGATGAAATAGTTATGACCAGTTCCACACAATATTGATAAGTCGATTAAGAAATAATTGACGTTTCCATTTGTTGTTCACCCCGATTGCCAATAATATTCAGGCATCGGCTTTATATTTTACAATTTACTTGATCAAATATACTTGAAACAATAGTATTTTCGGTGAGAGCAGTTCGAGGGAACCCACCCACGGAAATGTATCAAATTTTCAGTTATTTATCGATGTTTACATAATTGTTAAAATAGTTTATTAAAAATTCAAAATGGAAAAAAAATTGAGCATTCGGAGAAAATTTTGGAAAATTTCGGAGAATATTGGAAAATTTTGGAAAATTTTGGAAAATTTTGGAAAATTTTGGAAAATTTTGGAAAATTTTGGAAAATTTTGGAAAATTTTGGGAATTTTTTGGAATTTTTGAAAGATACGTTGAACCGTTAAATACAAGAAAACCAGTGGATAGTTGCATGAAGGTGATAATTGATATGTTGGTTGAGTAAAGCTTCCTCAGATAAACTGAATGTCATCAGCATACCTATAACCGTGTTGATACAGATAAAAAGTTTCTACTACATCGATACCATACAAGATGAAATGTCTCAAGAAGTGTAATAAAGTTATGTAGGCGTAACGCGAGATGCATGTTTTGTTACCATTTTCAGTGTCAACTAAAATATAAACGATCGTAGTGGCTTTCCGGATGTGAAACTGCTTCACACCGTGCAGAGAAGTACCTTCTAAAATACTCTCGATCCATGATACACATTCATATTATTTTCACAAATAATCACCCTGGTGGGAACTTTTTTCCCTATGGTGACTGGAGACGCCTTAAACCATAGCATGTTTATCTTCAGAATGGCAAAATTATACAAATTAATATATTTTATAGTCTCCAATTTTTCATAGTCAGCACTCGTATATAAACACCACCAGGGTACACACCCTATCTAAACACCTGATTGGTCAAAAACTCTCAATGCAATACTAAACTATATCAGTAACAACGCGAGATGGTATCGCAATACGACAGTAAGTTACGTATTATGTTTTGTGACGTCATATATCCACAAATCTTAAACGTTAACGCTTTGATCACGTGACTGAAATGAGTCAATCACGGGCGACGGTCGATCGATCACGCCGACCAATCACTAGTCAGCGACACGCCCACATTCGGGGGTTCTTCGACTGGTCGAAACACCGGATATGATCTTTCAAGATTTATACATTGGTCGGAAGATTGTGTTATATAGGTCACTTTATTGGGATCCGTGCGGAGTACCGTGTAGACCCCGCGCACATCATTTGTGCCCGGCCGTTTAAAGGAAAATTCGGAAAATTCTTGGAATTTTCATAGTCTAGGGGGCATATTCCGAAAATGTTATACTACTATGAAGTATACTATTTTAATTTGTAGTATTTGTAAAATTGTGTTACTATTTTCAGCCCGCTTTTAGTATGTATTTTATATTTGTCTGTATTATATCCTACCTGCAATATGGAAGTGGTAGCCCCTACCTATACTTGACTAAATGTAACTCAATGTTGAATTCAAATTAGGTTGTAATATATATATATATATATATATATATATATATATATATATATAAATATATAATATATATATATATATATATATATATATATATATATATATATATATATATATATATATATATATATATATATATATATATATATATATATATATATATATATATATATATATATATATATATAGTTTTGATATATTTTATATAGGCCCACACATTATATGGAATTGAGACAAGGAGAAATGTGTTCACATTTGAAAAAGTTCGAATACAAGAAAGATATTATCCATGAGAGCATTTAAAGTTCATATTTCCGTCATGATTATTTATGTAAGACAATTAAAATGTCATCTTGGCTCTCCAAGACTCGACCTGTCAATGTATACTATCACAAAACTCATCTCATACCTTCCATCTTCAGATCCGCAACGAATCCGAAAATCAAATTACATTTCGAAAAAACATCATCTCGAAATACAAACGTGATAAATGCACTTTATATATGAAGCCAATTAATGAAGTATTTGCCGAAATGTCTGGCAATGTTACCACTTTTATAAACTCCTCGACGAAAAACCTGTCTGATAAATAATTAATAATTATTACTGTCTCGGTAAAAACGAATTATTATTCGTCTATATGGTATACATTTTTTTATGATTATTTTATACGATTGCGATTTGTTTTTTCGAAAGATTTAATCGTCTTTGGTCGGTTGAGAGGCATATGTGCTCAAGGTTAGCCATCAACACAATTCGCTTTACCATCTTCTGTGGTGTACGAGTGAGGAGGGCGCGAAACATCCGACCGATAGTGGTGTGGGGTAGGAGGGACGGTCGCTCGGAGCCTTCTCGAGTATACCATTTCATGGGTATACTTGTATCCACGAGAGAAGAAGATTGTATACCAACTTGATAACAGTATTATTATTTGTTAAAAATATATTCTCTCGCTGCAGAGTTCAGGATTTAACGTTTTTGAAAGATGTAGTTGCCCTGATTATCGTGTATCTCGTCTTAAATATTTGTAATACTATAAAGTTATCACATGCAAATATAACAGTGGTATTAGTGTTTGCCAGTTGGTATACAAGTATAGTTGGAACGAGACCTCGATTCTCTGTATGGGATACGAATAGCAATAATCGCCATGGTTACCTCGTATTGAGGTACTAGTTAGGAGCAATATATCGACTTCTCGAACAAAACTGAAGACACTGTTTTCAAGTTCGTCATGCTACGTATCAATTTTGGTTCGAAATTGAAAATCTGAATTGGTTGTTCAAAAGTTATAATGAAAAGCAATAATAGTAAAATAAATACTATTCAATTGTGTAAAGTATAGATTCTGTCAAGTATTTAGCTTCTCATAAGTGAAACAATTTATAGTGCCCTCAATTATCGTTCCAACAATCACAATATTTATCCGTTATCTGCTCCCATTTCGGTATCTTATCATGGACACAAATGTCACTAATGTTTTAATATTTTCAAAATAATCCATATTTTTGAGTTTTTATTTCTAAAAAAAATTTCCAAGGTATTATAAAATTAATATTTTTCCATAATTGCCATCAACAGTTCAAACAAAAATAATGTAAAACTAATCATAAAGCATTTAAATACATTTCTGTGAAGATTACAAATAATATTATTCTATACGTGAGATCGAAGTTTTTCATCCTGCGATCGTCTTAATAGTCGAAGTGAGAGAAGAGATAAACCACTGAACTCATTAGCTTCGGATATCTTCGACTTGCCGACAAAGGCATACACCTAGTCCATTATCCCCCTCCCCCTCCCCCCTCGCCGTGCAGTAATCAATCCAGCTGCTACTAACCTCCCCCCCTCTCACAGAGACCATTCAAATACGAGCGACGAGAAATTCTTCGATAATGCACGACCTTCGCTGGAGAAATAGTCGTAAATCGAACTATCGAATCGAGAATGGAATTCGAATGATTCAAATTTCGATCTCGAAATAAAAGAAAATGTGGACTCGAAATGTCGTTTTGCTGTATGATTGGACAGAGAAAACGACATTGTTCACATTTTGTCTCACGTGTTTTTGGATCGAAAAAGTCGGCACCGTTGTGGATATATTTTTTTTTATCTCTTTTATATATAATAATAATAATAATGATGATAAAAATCTTTAATTGCGATTATTTAAGAATTCTAGAGGGTTTGTGACTATTAAATTGGTTAAAGAACTTTCGTCAAATCATTAAAAAAAAAGTTAAATATCATTTTGAAGTAGATATAGCGATGTTATTTTTACACGGTTTCGTTTCACTTGATTTAAAATAGAAGTATATATGCACATTTTATCAAATTTTTTATACTCCATTTACAATTTTCCGTTAGTAATCTCTAATGAAGTATAGCTACATATAAATTCACGTGTCTTACTTTATTTCTAGAAAAAAATACGAAACTATCTCTAGTGGCCTACAGTTCCACAGTTGGTGTTTTTTCTATGAGAGGGACAATTCGCCTGGCAAAGTTGAAGGAAATGTACAAATTGCCAGGCACAGTTCGATAGATTGCCTGAGGAACCGCACATGCAGAGTAGCGGTTAAAGCGCTCGCTTCATGTGATCCGGGAGGGACGAGAGGTTTTCGGACCCGGTTCGATCCCCGCCGCCGACCATCTTTACAGTGGTTTTCGTGGTTTCCCTCTGTATAGTCTAGGCTAATGCCGGGATGGTTCCTACAATAGGTCGGCCACGACCGCTTCCTTCCCACTATCCTTCCCATTACTCAAGAAATCTTATTCATCCCTCCGACGCCAATAGATCCGCACTATCATAACAGTGCGTCGTTAAAGCCAATATAAAAAAGAAATATTTTCTCCAGAATTAGTACTTCTATCAGGTGGTCAGATAGCTTGCCACTTGTTTGGTTCCCTGACAGATGACACACCTGTAACCATATCCTGATAACAACCAAAAACACACATTCTGCTGTTTTAACATCAACAGACCTGCAATATCAATCTTCACAGGTAGGTGTACCAACCATTAAGTACGAACAAGTATGCTTGCACATTTCCCTCACAATCACTTGCGATATAACTCGAATTATTCCCCGCTTATCACGCGTTATACCAGAATCTCGCCACATCCATTAAGTTATCTTAAAAATGTATATTTAAAAATCCGCACACACATAATATATATAAACATGTATTCATGATCCTTGTATAGGAGAGAAGAAGGTTCCGAGCGACCGTTCCCCCTATCCCACAACACTACCGCTCGGGTGGTTCGCACCTTGTTCATCTCTCGTGGATACATATGTACACTTGCTATAAGCATAACAATGGAAGTTACGTTAATGTGACATCAAGGTAGACTGATCACCATTGGTCACGCCGTGCTGACGTCATACAAAGGTGATGCGCGCGCACACACACGCATCTCGTTGTTAGCTCTAACCGGCAGGTTATGAGCCGTGCTAATTAAATGTACCTCTCGTTTAACGCCCCGTTAACAAACGAAATATCATTAATATTTGTGGAAAAAAGTAGACTTGAAAGGGAAAGATGAAGGAGCGAACCACCCGTGCGTTAGTGGTGTGAGATGGAGGGACGTTCGCTCGGAACCTTTTTTATCTTGGATATATATATATATATATATATATATATATATATATATATATATATATATATATATATATATATATATATATATATATATATATTTTAATAATATCGAAACTTGGTACAAAATCATTGTTCCCCAATAAAGGCTATGGATGGAATAAAATAATACAATAAAACAATAAAATAATAAATAACAATTAAAAGCAAAACAATGGAGAAGCATGTAAGTTTTTTCTCCGGTCTCGACGAGATATTTGAATGTTACACAGGTTCATATTACCAAACTAGGAATGCACATTACACCATAAACACAATATCCTGCTGAATCTTGAATCTCGATTATCAGCGGATTCAATTTCACCAACATTGATAAAGTAATCCATCGAACGCAATGTTTTATATTGATAAGTTGTTGCCACTGCAGTTCTGCTGCGGACAGATATCGTAATGCATTCAAGGAATTTTGATAACGAGAGTAATAAAGAGAATAAATTAAGTCGTCAGACGTGCTATAAAATGCGTTTCAACAATTGTCGAGAAACGTGTCACTTCCTCTCGATGCAGTCGTTCGTCTGACCCCCCTCCCCCCTCCCCCCTCCCTCCCTCACGCTCATGCAGGTGATAATTATTATCAGACCAGGCGCTAAAAGTATCATTGAGGCGATTAAATAATATGAAATATAATATAAAGTGCTGCTACATGTTGAAGGTTCCGAGCGACCGTCTCCACTATTACAACACCATTGACGCGCGGGTGGTTCGTTCCTGCGTAGTGGATACAATAATGTATATACATTTTGATTAATATTATGGAGAAGTTAATTTTATTATATGATTACATATTATAGGGTATAGGAATAATTCTCTTCTGAATTTGAATATCGTATGCTTAATATGTTTGATATGCCTAGGCCTACATTTTATGTTTTTACGATCTCATAAATAGTTCTGAATTCATATTCATATAATTTTGCTTACATAAATATACACCTACGATTCTATCATATATGTATATATATATATATATATATATATATATATATATATATATATATATATATATATATATATATATATATATATATTGTTGAATATGTCGAGTTACTATAACCATGACGACGCCAGCTAACAATGTAAGTGTTTTGGTTTCTGACAGCAATAGTCCGCACAACCTACCCTCTCCTGTACAAGAGTTCATCAACCAACCCGAGGCAAAATCACAAGCATTCAACTGAACTTCCAATTCTTCCATCGTACCATATTCTGTCAAAGTGTACGAGTATGTTCTTTCACCATTTTATATATACTTACACATCACTACACACTCCTAACCACGTTTGTCTCTGAAAAAACAATATATATATATATATATATATATATATATATATATATATATATATATATATATATATATATATATGCATATATACACATCAATAGGGTCTATATACGAATTTCACACGAATTCAATCTAATACTGATTTTCAAACTTGACTTTTTTTTATATAAAACATGTATGAATTTTAATTACTAGCTCACATATAGACAAAGAAAACTGAAAGCCTGGCGAAGTTATGTATAAAAGTACAGGAAATTTGACCATCACCATCAGAGGGATTTCTCACTTGACTTTCAAAGCGAACTAATTGTTGTATTTGATTGGATTAAGGAGCTATAAACGCATCGCTATTGGCCGTGGCGCCTGATTGTACCCTGAGGAGCTTCGCTGTGGAGTTGAAAGACAACAAGGCAGGGTAGAGCTGTGCAGTCGATGGGAGTTGAGTTGATAAGAGTTTTAATACCATGAGCGATCATTTCGATTATTTTTCATCTCGTTTTTATACTGTTTGAATTGTTCTGAGTGATATGGTCAAGTTCTGAGACAGGTTCGGAGAATATGTACGGACGTTCTTGAGTAATGATCTAGATTAATTTTTATCGTTTTCATACTTTTATTTGGAATTGATTATTTTTCCTTCATATATATTAACATACTCTAGACGGTCTCGTTTGTATATACATGCAGTTTGTGTCAACGCAGAAAACTGCATTCGCGTTCTAAGATGAGAGAGATATTTATATACAATTGATGGTTTTGAAACTGAGAAAACAATCTTAATGAAAATTCTCTTACGTTTCCGTCATTATTGTCAATGAAATTGTTTTGATGGAAATAGCTTTCGTGTTTTTCGACATGTTTTAAATGATTTTTGAAATCTCAATAATTAATTTATCAAGATCATTCAGACCGATTGTTACCAAACTATTTTTCATGAAACAATAATTTTTCAGAACGAGATTTACAATTATCAGTCACAGAAGTACATCTTTCAAAAGCACTGAAGTTAAAAGTCACCGCGAGTTTTTCTACAGAAGTATTCCCAATCATCTATTCAGTCTGCGGACTTCTTGCAAGGAAATACAAGTATAACATACTTGGTATGCGGCTGCTTGGCTCCATTCAAATCCGTGTATAAATACCACTTTATTTATCGATTCCTATAATACACGTCCATTAAATTCATTCTATTTGAGCAAAAGTGGTCCTATTATATATTTTACATTAAATCTAATAAGCAGTTATATATAGTGACAACATACAATATATTTATCCATCTATTTATTGCTGTAACATATTATTATAATAGTTTTCTGTCCCAAACATTTTTGAACAAGCAACCATTTATCGTGAAATATCGCGTTGTCCGTATTAGCACAATAATGACGGGCAGCGAAGAAACGACCGTGTGTGAAGAAGACGTGACGTCATATGAAACCCGACTGATTCGGTATAAAGACGAAGCAAAATGAGACTGTCTGAATCAAAATTAGTAATAATAAAATTAAAAAATAATTTTAATGTCGTTAAAATAATGATTTGTCCCATAAATCCTAAAAATCATTTGACAGGCATGATGGTTTATTTTTCATTTTTTGATAATATTATTAATAATAATAATAACTTCAGTGGACTCGCCCCTCTCCCACCCACCCTTCACGCCTTCCAATACTTATCAGTATTACATTTTATATTTACGCCATCATTATGACATCAAGCCTGGTGGCTAAGTCAATTCTATCGCTAGCGGTAGTAACTGAAGTCACCGTTGGGCGTGGGTTCGAGTCCCGCATAAGGCATGGGTTTTTGTAAACGTCCTTTCATCTATCATCTCTTCATCGTTCCATTATCATCCGCTCATTCGTACCCCCGTATAACCTAGCTGTTGGTGGGGTCGTTAAGCAATATTGAAAAAAGAAATGACGTCAGGTATTCCTCCCACACGGTCGAAACTGTGCTCCCGAAGCCGATAAGCAATTGGTCCTACTTGTTACCGTGTGTTATTGTCTATTTGTGCTTAAGACGGGTCGCAGCCATGAAGCATGATTATGATAACGTATAGATATGATGTCCTTGGTCGACTGGAGACCTCACCTCGTTCTCTGGGCTCGCTTTCAAAAACGGCTTAATACTGTCATAAACTAGAGGAGAAAATGTACCACAGGTTATAAGGATGGTATTACACTGGATGAGTTATTTCTGAATTGTTTTATGTTGAGATATAGTAGGCTACTTTACATTTTTTAGAATAGGAAAATGGTGAATGTACTTTTTGAATGAACGATGATCCGAATCGGTCAATACGGTCCAAATCGGATGGGTTTTGAGTTGAATAGTTCGTCAGTTAGTTTGTTTTTTGATTGCTCCAAAGGTCAGAAATGTAAAAGCTAATTCACATGAGCTTTTCCTGTGCATTACACTTTTCTTCTAACTCAGAGCTGTGTATGACGTCAAGTAATAATCGATCAAGTAAATTTTGAGATCAAATGGGGAAAAAATTTTGAAAATAAAGAGCAACAAATGTGGAACTATATTAATATATTATCTGCTGAATATCTCTCTCATACAACTCATATAGTCATAGTTTTAGGAACGAACAAGAAAAATAATTGAATGGGTTCATTTTGTACTAAGATCTTTCAAAGAACAATTCACAGGATTACTATTCATGAAACGTTGTATACAAGACATCTGCAAGTTCCATATCAAGTTTTCATATGATGTCCCCGAAACTCGACAACAATTGAAAGTTGATGATGAGGTGACAACAATTGAAAGTGGATCAGAATATTATATTTACAGATTTTCAGTTTTGTGTTCTCAGTTCCAAGCCAGTCAGTTGCAGACCAATGAAGTGCAGATATCTGTACTGACACCATCATAAACACAACTATATCCACAAAACAAGCCCACCTGTATCCGGAGAAAAGTTCCAGCCAAAGTTCACCTGGAACTTAATGAACCCGCTTTTAATTGCATGGATACGTTAGATGCATGATGCCGACTTGATGGAACAATTCCACAATCTCAGTCCCACTTCGTTAGAACAATAATTATTAACATTATCATTGATAGGCGTATACTAATTCATTCTACTGGAAAATGATGTGAAAATGAGTCGCGGTGCCGAGCCATGGCTTGTTCGTACAACAATCAGAATCTGAGTAAATGTCCAAATATCTATTATAACCAAACTTTAGTATTATATAATATCATATCGTCACATGACAGTTGGGAGTGAACAAAATACTGGAGATGATTGGAAAATATACTCTCGAAAACATTTGTGGTCACTTATTGAAATTAGTTATTAGCTATTCATTGGCGTGGTAAGATCGCCCTTGTGGTACCCCATACGACGATCTCGCCTCTCATCCAAAGCCTCAGTTATAGGAAACAAAGATTCTATCAAGTTTCGATGTTAATAATCAAAAATAAAAATAAATATCACAACACAAATATCGTCACTTGAATTAAATCCATCTCTAATGATAATCACCACTTTTTTCCTGGGAACGATTTGTTTGGTATTTTCTCAAAATCTTAAACGAAACACCATAATACATTTATATTCTCTCAAAATCGAAAACCAAACCGTTTTCCTCTGAATCCACCCCTAAAATCATAGATCCAGTGTACGAGCATCCCCACTGCTAGGACTGTCGACTGACCACACCACGAGAACCGTGTCTGTGTGTCTGTGTGTGTCTGTGTGTGTTGTCTGTTTCTTCTCGAATACTCTCTTACCAAACTAACTGTTATTATAGCTTTCAGTTGTTACGACTTTTATTGGTATTTACTACTAGGCCGATCTGCCAGCAGGGGGGAGTAAATGGCTGCCGACGTGAAACTACCTTCCCTCTACTCGGCCGAGGACCAATCTATACCACATAAATACCCATTAAGATATCAGTTCTGTATTTTAACGGATCGTTATCATGTTAATCGGTTGGTTTACATTTGGTTTAGTGGATGTTAGAGAAGGTGATCTTACAACAGATTGGAAAAGATATAATTGTTTTTTTTGTTTAGGAGATGGTTGTGTGGGGATGAGATATGTCAAGGGATCGAATATTTTGGAGTTGAAATGTTTTCAAGTTGTAACTTTTCTGTTTTGGATTTAGAAATAATAATGGAAAAACTTGATCATTATTTAATCTAAAAAAAACAATCGATTTGAAAATGGTGATGAATAAACTTGCTTGTTTTAGTTCTCAATATTTTAAGACTGTGTGTTCAACATATTTTGAAAGAATGACAATAAATTAGTACACCTCGAAAAAAATGAAGACGAGAACGAAAATATGTGTATACGTATATGGATGTATACATGTGTCCAACAAAGAATGAGATCGTCTACCAACATTTCAAATACAAATATCACAGTTATATCCCAGTGATATTTTTATGGTATTATAATTTTTCACGATAATGTTCGTTAAAGAAATCACAATACTTCATTTTTCAATAGCTTTAAATCCATGAATCTGAAGTGAGATTAGGAATTTACTGAAGTTTTTACAATTATTACGTTGGTAATCAACCTTCTCTTCTGGTCGGTGTGAGTATATCAATTATGATCTTTCGAAGATAATTTCAGACCTTCAGCACAATTCGACAATCTAAGAAATGTAAATCTAATAATTCAATAAGATAACAGCGATTCGAAATATATAAATATATTTCCTTTCTCGAACCTTGTTCACAAATTGCCGCATTAATTTTCGTACCGCACTTAAAATTGCCCTCTATATCTCAAGCAACATGTATTTTACTACTTTTAATATGTATCAATCGAAAAAATCTCCGAAGAATGTAATATTTCATACTTTTTATCTTGTTTATATATTTTATATAGTTTATAAATGAATTTTATTTCATTTGGTAATTTTTTTATTTTTTAGTTTTTGATTGAGAAGTCTCAAGGGTCATTTTTTTGATCACGAAAGAGATTAATACAAGAAGTAAACAAGAGAATTATATTTGATTGCAATTCGTTGACATTACGCCGAATACCTGTCCTATAAGATGACCTTATACATGATGGTCGAGTTCATACGTGGATAGACACTGTCACATATCTTCAATTTCATTTGTTCGTATATTTTTCAAATGACTTCCGAGATAATGAGATGATATTGATTTCTTCTATCATGTTGGTATCGCCTTTCGATTCTGAAGAAGATTCCTACTCATGCCAACTCTCCTATTATAACTTCTTAGGTGGAAAATCATTTCATCGCAAATTTCAAAAGGGAAATTTTACAATGTGAGATTTTCCAGTGGAAATATTCGTACCACTTTTGGAAACTTCAATAAAATTGAAGGCCCATTCTAAACTCACAAACATCTGTCATTTTATTGACAGCTGTCAATATTGACACCACATTGAATTGGATACAATTTTTTAAGTCAACACCAAATCTATAAATAAGGATATTTATCGAATACTTCATTTCCATAAATCCTCATACTTATCACGTAAATAACGATACTTCACCATTCAACGTAAGCATATAAAATGTATTTAGTTATGTGTATATATTCGGTGATGTGAGTAATAATAGTTTTATATAATACATCAAATAAGTCGTATTCAATTCAGCCAGGTATGAAAAGAATCGGGAAATTGAAATATTTTTCACATTATCATAAATATGCATTAGAGGTAGAAGAAATTGTATTGAATACCATGCGGGCGTTGAAGAAGTTGTCACTACGAGAAACTAATTTCATGTCATATATTTCTCTCTGTTGTCAAAAATATGTCTTACTTCGCAAATCGCGCGGGGAAAGATAAAAACTAATTATTTTTTTTGACAATTTGATTAAAACTTTTTTTGTAGTCAATGGGAGTTTGAAGTATTGAATATGTTTTAAAAATTATTAAATGGCAATTTTCTGAATGAGGGAACTGAAGGGGTTATGGAAGTAGAAGAAAATTAAATTTCGAATGTTTTATTAAACTTAGATAAAGACACAATCTATTTTCACCCCTTTCGTATTTGTCTTTTTTCCCTTCGGTTGTGTGTTCAGTATATAGCTATTTGAATCGATTCACTTTATAACGAAGCTATATATCTTATAATAAAATCAAATTAGTTGGAAATGGTTGACTTATCCATTAGGTAGACCATCTGCAGAGAAAGATATATCAAAAGAAAGGGAAAAATGAAGGACATTATTGGGCTGTATTTGATTTGTACAGTCATGCAGATTTTCAGCATCTTTATGTAAAACCGATCTTTCAGACGTTAGTTATTATTTGCTTGAAGAATCCACCAACAGCTATGGTCTTTGTGGTGGTATACGAATAGATGAAATATGTTTGTGTAGCTCAATGCTTCACGCGGGACTCGAACTCACGCCCTACACGACTAAATTCTCCGAAGGAGAGCTAGCTGACAGTCACTCATTCTTATAGCCCAAGTTTCGAAATTATTGTCAATATTTCTAAAACGCATTTTTACTGGTGAAAAGGAAGTTGAAAATGTATTTCGAAGTTTTAGCTTTGAAAAGCTAAAACGAAAAGCTAAAGCTTTGAAAAGTAAGTTTTTAGTGTCACAATTCAGTTCAGTATGAATTTAGTTATTGTTAGTTGATACTGATGAAAAATTTCACTCACAAGATTGACGCGAAGGAAACTAATATTTTTCTTATCAACATCGAAAATAAATAAAAAAAAAAATTAAAAGTCATGATAATATGGAGCAATAAGATCGAAATGGACACTATGATTCAAGATAAAACAATGAGAATAATCTAACAATAATATTAAAATCATAGTGAAAAACATTACAATATAGAATGAACGATTGATACGTCAATAAAGATGTAACAAAGACTTGTGTGAAATAACTATTAGGGCCACACTGTATGTGTTAGAATATGCAGATTCTCCCTTTATTAACAACGCTGCTCTGTTAGGCCGCTCTTGCATGCAACTCGGCTCTTGCTAGCGGAAGGATGAAAGAAGGGGTTGAAAATTGTAAATGAAAAAGTTGATTTAGTTGAAAATTAATTTCCAAGAAAAAATTGCGTGATCGTGGTATGAAATGAATCTATCTGATAAATCGTCAGTTTGGAAGAAGAAATATTTCGTATTTCCGATGCGTGAATAAAGACAGTTTATAAAACATGAAACTTTCTGTATTTATGTTCGGTAAAACTGAAATAATTAGGCCTATACTCCTTATAATTATATTGTCGTATTATTTTAGATTTCATCCTTAGCCTCAACCGAAGAACAATGTCGGTCAGTTTCCGACGTTGGTGAATACAACTCATGACAAAATGGTGACTGTATGGGATTTGTATTTATTGACTTTTTCCATTTGGTTATTGCAATAATTAGTCCTGATTTGTGACAAAAGTAATCTTAGAGTCTCAGTACGATTCTAATTTCATTTGATCGTACATACAGATTGATTATTGTTTGCCTGACGACCCCACCAACAGCTAGGTTATTTGGGCGTACGAACGAGGAGGGTCAAATGATCGACGTATTACAAATACCCTTGCTATATCTGGGATTCGAAACCATGCCTCACTCACACATACAATCTCTAATAGAATAGTACGAGAATTCGAGAAGTTTCCAAATTTTAATCTAATAAATAAATTAAAATGATTATATAGTAAATTACTAGAAACGTTGAATTAAATACCTTTTATTGATATGTGTGGCTGTTTTGAGAATTAGTCCTCTTTTGTTCATATGGAAGATGTTTTTGAATTGTATAGTAAAGTGTTCAATTGAAATACAGCCAATGTATATTTTCCCAGCTAAAAATCTTATTGTACTTTTTTACATTGAAAACGAAATGAAAAATTAGTCAATGAGTTAATATAGAAGTAGAAGTGAGAGATATACAGTATATAAGCTTATTAATGCGTGGAAGTGAGACAGAGGGTGAGGGAAAAAGGGTGAAAGAGAGAGATAGAGAGATTAGAGAATAACGAGAGAAAGAGAGAGAGGGAGAGAAAAGAATAAAGAGTTCGTTTGAATTGTAATTATTGGCGTTCCTATCTTTGCTTGTTCGATGAAGCGCGAAACTCAGTTTTTCAAAATTAAATTTTTAAATGTAAAATTAATTGCGGTTTCGAATACTAAAGTCACCGAGTGGAAAGTGATTCGCCAATTCAATTAGTAAGTGTTCTCTATTCCCGCTTTGAATATTTGAAAAGTTGAAAAGACTAATCAAAAAAAGTTAGACTGTGTATACTGAATTTTCAATAACGAGATTGAATACCGTGGAGAGAAATATCTTCACATTTCTATATTTTTCAAGAACATTGCGTCAATCACTCAAGGTGGGATTTATTGTTTATTTTCTGATATTATTTGAACAATTCATCAAATGTTCATTATAATATATTAATTTAATTCGTCTTCACAGTTCGATCATGCACAAATCAATCGGACCAACTTTCAAAATACGAAAGAGATGCACAATATTGCGGACTTATGGAGAAAAGTTATTTTTGAAAAATCGAAATTACTTTTTTCAGTTCTACATCCTGTTGATATTTCATCAACTCCCTTTTCATATCGTCCAACACATGTAGAGTGAGAGTTGACTATATGTGTCTTCTTCTTTTGATATATTCTCCTTATTCTCATAACCCACTAATTATATTATTATAGGCACAGAGTCGAGTCCCAAAGTTGTAATAAATAAAAATGTATGAATAAACGATAACATTCACAGTATGTTGAATGATGTACTTTATAGTTAATCCTTTACTTTTTAATGGTAAGGTGAGTGGGTACCCAATTCGCAATATCAATAAAAAATGAAATAAGTGACATAAACGACCTTATCATAAAAACAACTTCTTTATTCAAGTCTTAGTCTGCCATCCAGGACCTTGTATCGGTGCTAGAATCGACAGCAGTGCCTCCTTGTTCAACTCTCTCTATTATTATCACAGTGCTATAATTTCACATCTTTGATCAACAGATTATAAATCAAATATAATAACTATAAATCCCAGTCATCAGTTCCGCAACAATTTTCCCAATACAATTATAATATATTTCACAAGAAATGCATCAACATTAAACAACATTCAACCCAATTTCAAAACCGTTGTTGTATTTTAATACTGTAATTAAGTACTATTTAGTAACTGTTTACATGCAATTAATCTGACATTACTATATATACCAGATGTGGTAGAGAATGTCTCGCGAAACACCCGCGTGTTAGTGGTGTGAGATAGGGGGGACGGTCGACGGGAACCTTCTTGTCTCTCGGCCACAAGTCTAGGAATATTGTCTAGTTGGTTGTGAGGAGAATTTGTACCTGGTGTTATCCGCGCTTCTGGGTGACCAATTTGTAACAGTCGTTGTCACCTACCAATGACAACGGCCGTAAATACATGGCGGCCAACATTGTAAATCAAGTTCCCAGTCTCACACACACACACTCACACACAGACAAGTCGATCTGAGCTGTACCCAAGATGCTGTGTGTACTGTGGTAGATTATATAAGCAATACAACGACAATTGTAATATATTATGAATCATAAATTATATGTTTAATTAGAGATTTTGATATAATTAGAAGAAATACATGTGTGTGATAAGAGTTGGTAGAATTTTAGATCAAATTATGATAATGCGGAGTATTTTTTGCTTAATGACCCCACCAACAGTCAAGTTATCTGGGGGATATATGAATGGGTAGTTTGTGGTTGAATGACATTTTACAAAAACTAATGACATGACTTTTGGGGACTCGAACCCATGTCCTAGATGACTTTGCGGCTACTATTTTTTTTCAAGTTTGAAGGAATTGAAAGAAGATTTCCGAGTTCAAAACATTTTTCGTTTGAAAAAACTCAAATTGAATTTGAAGCTACATTAGAATGAAGCGACTTATAAATGTGTGTCAGTTGGCCGTATATACACAACAGTAGAGCTGTGGTAATTATAATAAGCCTAATATCTATTGTGGGTTTGATTATTTTCAATAAACTGATGTATTCGGCGGGGAAGTAGCAGTTTCACAGCTAGCGGAAAACTGAAGAACTTGAAATTAGAAAAGAAGCGCGCGCCACTTATACACAACAATCACATTACTACCAATTTGCCATTGTTGTCAATTCTCAAGAACATATCGCGAGCCATATTGTATTCTGGTACCCCTATCAGGATGGTCGACCAAGGGGGGAATCGAACCCCGGTCTCCCGAATAACGGTTCAGTGTATTAACCACTCGACCACACGTCTCAGTATATTCTGTTATTGCTCACAAGCTATGGATGAATGCGTATTGAATACTTGTTTTCCGTCCTGTTGTTTTGGTCTAGCCTGTAGCTAAGAGCGATGGATACAAGTAAAAGCAATGCCTTACATGGCCTGTTATCAATCTTTGTGCCCGGGATAAGATTAGTGGGGTCCGACCCAGACTCACGGCGAATCATCCGCCGGAGAGATAACTTATCGGGGCCGAATGGGTGACAATGTTCGGAGGAGACGCGACACGGTGGGAAGCCTGAATATGGCACGAGAAGCATTATCATGACAAATAAGATTAAATAATAAAATAATTTAATTGTTTTTGTGATTTATGATGAATATATTATGTGTGTCATTAATTTATGTGTTTGAGTTATCTTTGATAATTCGATTCAAGTATTTTTGTGAATGGTATTTGGGTAATATTTGTTATAAATGCTTCTTTAGAAAATGATGGTATTTTCTCTACTTTCAAAAGCCTATGAACAAAAATGTATATATGTATTGGAATTCGCTGCCCTATTTTGAATTTAGTGGAAGACACAGAAAAATAGATCTGTTCTGATAGATTATTTTATATTTTTCATCCAGACTTTTCAAATATATTTTCCAACAACAACAACAACAACAACAACAACAACGGCCACATGGGTTTACTGCAGATATTGTCGATGAAACATGCAGAATCCTTCGTTCTCTCCTCTGCTATAATTCGTCCAGCCATGTATCTGAACGGGACATGGAAGCAAGAGGTGGTGGATGTTGGATGTAGTAGCCTATAGCTGGAGATACTTTAAGACGTTCGAAGGTACATGGGCCCCTCGCTGGGGGAACAAGCTGGCGCACCGGGGGCGCCCCCCAGCCCCCCCCCCCCCATTAACCGCGCACAAGAGGTAGAATGTTGACTTTGAAAACATGACACCAGAGTTTATATCCAATACACGGTACGGTGATAGATGGGGGAACATGGCGAGATCAATCGATATGGACGTCAAAACAAATAAAGTGGTAACTGAGAATTGTGTATATTGTTGATAAATCCGTATATGGTGTGTCAAACTATAATGTTAGATGAGAAGTGAAATAATTAAAAGGTGTGTTTGATTTAAATCGTATGTATAATGTTTATTCATTTTATGTGTTTATATTTCTAAGAGATGGGTTTCTATATAAAGTTGATTATAACTCCTTAGATATACCATAGTCTCGAACAGTTATTTGGGTTTGATCGAATATTTGTGTATGGAATGAAAAAATTGTGGAAATTGAAATGCTATATAAATCCTTCAAAATGATGGCACATTATTTAAGACGAAAATCTTTGGCGATTGAAATTTCAGAAAAGAAATATATAGGCCTATTCATATATTATTCCATATTTTTTTTCAAATATAAATGAAACTATATTGCCTACACATTTTTCAATAGTTCTCAGAAATTGTAATTGGGTCAGAACGGTAGCATTTCATATTTCAATGATCAGAAAGATTAAAAAATTTAAGTAAATGAATCTTCCCGTAAACCCGTAAACCCCTTAAACCTTGGCAAAATACGTTGACAAATTAGTCACATTTTCCTATATATATATGTAAATATATATTCAAATATATACATCTGTTCATTCTAATCCTCATAATCCTAATAATAGAAAAGAAACCCACATTTTCTTCAGAGTCAAAAACGCCTGCACTTTCCGTTTCCCAATGTTTCCACTCAGTTTTACGACCCCAACAGCTCAACATATCAATTAGTAGCGCTTCGGTCCCTGACAACACTTTTACAGCTGATTATATATTTACACTTCTTCTGACAAACAAATAAAATATGAGTGCAGCTTATAAACTACTCGGGCATTATATGAGGGCACAATACGCCAATAAAATAGCATTAATTGGTAGCCAAAAAGATAAAATAACCACCTCGGCCGTAATGAATAATATACCAATACCACCCATGGTTTATTGATTAAGAAAATCCATTTGATTTTTTATTACTTTACACTAAAATGTTTTATTTACATTTTACAATTAGCCAGACGATATATTATAGTTTGAGACGATTGTGTTTTTTATTCTATTGAATTGATAGTAGATTTATTTCAGAGTTGTATTGTTGGGCATGTTTTTTAGTCTCTTCTATCGGTTCGGATCCAAACTCCTTCATAAATAAAATAAAACGACAGCATTCCAACGATTGACTTTTAGCAAAACCGGAACCTTTAAAGATATATATCTTCTATTATAATTCTACAGGGATGATCAAATATTTTTGAAGTTTCAAATATATATATATATATATATATATATATATATATATATATATATATATATATATATATATATATATATATATATATATATATATATATATATATATATATATATATATATATATATATATATATATATATATATATATATATATATACGTGTTTATATTTGAAATACCATTGTATCATTTCATTGAGGTTAACATTTTCGAAATCAATGAATGATTGCATCGACCCGGCACCTCCACGTGTTGAAAACCATGTGTGCATGACGTTTCCCATTATCTTGTATTAATATTAAAAACTTGATATACAATCATTGTTCCCCAATTGAGACTATAGACTAAGTATGAATGAATAAGAACGTTTGAAAACAGCACCTCTTGGTTGTCTTATGACTTAGAGGCGGTCTTTTCAACAAATTCATATATCTCTGTAACAACTAATTTGGATGCAAATGGAAGCACTTAATTCTTTCGAAATAATGAATTACATTTCAACTGTATAAATACTCAAGTATTCGGTCCATAAAGATTTTCAAAGAGAAGAACACGGGAATACTCAATTTTAAAATCAAATCAAATCAAATCAAATACATATTTTCGGATCATTCATCAAATATTTCAGATTTTTTTTCAGAATTTTTCATCCAGTTAAACTTATAGATATGACTGAAATAGCCTTTCTCTTGAACCCAGAGTGCTCACACGAAGAACCAACATTGGCCATCCCTGCCAATACGTCTGTGGTCAACCCAGAACATTGGTGAATTGATATTTATCACCCAGGCACTGTGAAAACACTATAAACACCCAAAACAATAGAACATCACGGTATCGAATACCCGACTGGCAGTGACCTATACACTTCGAGAATGTTATTCCGTATTCGAGAATACGACGGAGCCAAAGATAGAGACATAATAAAATCAAGTGATTTGTTTAGCTAGCATAAACCACGTGTAATAAAAAGTAGTGAATTTTCATGTAATTTGTATACTGAAAAAGCTTATAATCATTATCAGTAGTGTATAGATAGAATGTTACAAGGTTCCAATTTATTGTCTTTTGTGTGCATTCTCCTCCCATCATCATGGCGTCTACCTCCACACACACACGTATATATATATATATATATATATATATATATATATATATATATATATATATATATATACATAGCACATAAATTATTCAAGTTCAAGTTGTGAAGGTGACTAGCGAATAGATATATAATTTTGAAAATGTTATATTTGTATTTTGTATTTTTGTAGCCATATGTTTTTTGTATAGAACTTTTAATTTCTCATAGTTTTAGAATACGAGTAAAAATGTTCATACAAATTTCATATCATGTTTCACATTTTTGGAAACCTTCTAATCAAAATCGTTTCATCCTAATCTGTAATTGCAATGAAAATATTGTTGCCCAAATGCATATCTGACCACGGTGTCAGTAAGTTTACCAATTACTCTTCGAAATATTAAAAAATACTAATTAAATAAATAATTATAGGCCTATACTGATTTAGAATAATGAAGTCTGTAAAAAAATGCAATTAAATACTGTGAGCATGAACTATAATTAATTATGAAAAATTATTCATATTTTATGAATGCATTTTTTTTAGTTCTATTATAGGCTCTCCGTATAACGAAGCTGATCTTGAAGCAAGGCCTGTCGTAGGTTAGGTGATCGCTCGGGTGAAGTGAACCAAGGTTTCGGGAGTGGTTAAAATTAAAGTCCCCCGCTGCGATGACATCCCAATACATCAAATCCACTTCAAATAGAAATTTATTACTAATAACCTAAGTTCGATCTTAAACAGGTATCAAAAAAACAAGGAAAATATTTACCACCTCTGGATTCGATTTAATATTTTAACGAAAAAAATATATAATTACATGGTCTTAATTAGGTTAATAAATAATGTTGGCTACATTGTTTGTGGCTGGTGGCGTGATTGGCAACCGTTACACGGAATGTCGATGGAAGTATCTTTTAACAAGTTGGTAAGATTGTATGTTATTATTATAATCTGTATGGCAGTGAGGTTATAGACAAATTGGTATTGTGTTCAACGTTGTTACAAGAAACTGGGATTGTATTTACTTTTCTTTGTACTTTTTACTGTCGTCAAGGACACTGATGTTCTCACGATTTGTTTCTCTATTTGTAAATATGACAAATTCACATTTTCCAAATTTATAGTTCTATGTTCTGTTATAACTTATTCAAATTTTATTATATTTATATATAAAAATGTGTGAATTTTGAAATATAAATTTTATGTTTGTATTTCGATTAGGTTTGTTGTTGGTCAAAATGTGCATTAATATTTATACTTTTTTCCCACGAGGGATGAAGGCTCCGAGCGACCGTCTCTTTTCTCCCACATTACTAGCGCGCGGGCGGTTCGCGCCTTCTTCTGTCGTTTCTATAAGTACAGCATTGATGTAACTAATTCAAAATATAAAAATATCATCAGAGTAATTTTTATTGAATTGTTTGATTCAAATAAAATTCCAGTTCACATTTATCTCATGCACACAGTTTAATGCTGATATATCGCTTTCTATATGATTTCTAAATTTTCTAAACAATTCTAATTTTTTTTTCAACACTTCTACGTGTAGGGCGTAGTCTCAAAACATATTAATAACAATCACTGTGTTCATTATCACCCATTCCTTCATTTCACAATAGATTTTAAGATTTATACCGTTTTCCTTATTACATTGCCAATATCTCAATTAGTCATTTTAACGGGCTGTTCATTAGCTAACATAATCCTGCATTCGACGCATGAAGACAACTCGGGAGATCTATTGTTTTCCGAACAAAGAGTCGATAGTAATTTGGGTAATTCATTACATTTGACTCGCAGTTATACACGTAAAGACAATTCAAGGATAGAATATAATATATATTGTTAATAGGAGGACTGTATGAATTATTACCCATTACCTATTTTATCGTTTGATAAAAAGTACACCTGTGTTTTCCAGCTAGCTATATGTCTGTCTTTTATTAACGTTAATGTTATCACATCTCACCATCTCTCTCTCTGTTGCTCTCTTAGCCTTTTCAATAAGATTCTCCCAGCGTGGGCTCAAAGAATGAATTACTACCGATTGATCAAAAGACAGTTGCACAAGCCACTTCTAAAATAGTGCTGGCCACGATATTCACAACAGACAATTAAGAAATGGGGTTTGATTCTTTCTATTTTTTATTTTTTGAAGTATATTTTTACTGATTTCTCGAGAACAAATTGGATATAAAATCTTGACATAGGAACTTGAGAAATTATGACGTGGAAAAATATAGAGTTTTTTCTTATTTTTGAAAAACAGTTTCAAATATACTTCTTTTGATACAGTCATAGTACAGATGTTTTTAATGAAAATAGAGATGGTAAAAATAGGTTAGAATTGCATGAATACTGATTGTTTTTCATGCCAATCATCTTGACTGCTATTGGTCGGATGGGAGGAAGATGACTGAACTACGACTAGCTGGGATTTCTACCACCTGGCATACCGATACTAAATGTATATAAATATGAATATGAATTATTTTCGAAAACATTACCTCTACCCGGCAATACTACTACCCCTACTCAACTTGACCTAAAACCTATAATATATGGGTATAGTAGTATTAACAGATTTTTCGAAAAATAAATTATATTCATATTAAAATATTCTTTTTTGGGGAATAGTATTTCCAGCCAGTAGCAATGCCAGGTAGTGGAAATCTCAGCTAGTGGTAATTCAGCTTTCCCTAATTATGATAGTGTGAATGTATTTTATAATATAATTATATTATAATATAACATATTATACCATTCAAACATGTTCTCGAAAAGCCTTGACCAAATACCTCGATTCACCCTCGTCTCTTCCTCAACTGCGACCAACCATCACCATAAGCTTCTCCACAGAAAATCATCGCTTATTCGGACGCATCATTAATCTCTCCACATCACTGACTTGTCTACTTACTACCGGGCTCCACATCTGATTGACTTGTCACTTTTAATGAATTCCTGCATTACTCCTGAGCTACCGTTTCCAGACGAACTCATACCAAGGCGATGGTGGAAAGGCAAAACGTAGTAAGCGACATTATTCATGTTTTTTTGGTGATGTACAATTTATAAGGTCATCTTTATCGATGTGGAAAGTGTAGTAAGCGACATGTCAATACATTAGGCGTGGTCACATATATGATTTCGTCTTAAGCGCCAACACAATATGTAGTAAGCGCCAAATATGCTGTGCTGTTCCTCTTTGAAATACAAGTTCGTGAAAATTTGATGAAGTTTCATGAAAATTTGTGACGATCTGTAAACGCATGCGCGAATATCACACGACAATAATGAAGACTATATATCTTCGAGTTTGAATTCATTGAACGTCTCCAGCTTCCTCTGAACAAAATTTGAAATGGCGCTCTCGAAATTTTCCCTCTCCACCACCGAAGATATATATCTGTCCCAAAAACACATTTCTATCCAAAATAAACGATTTCATATTTTTGAATATATTTCTTGGTTGATTATTTGTGAAGAAAAAGATAATTCTAATAATGAGGCGAATTCTATGCCTAAACTGTATATATATAAATTGTGGTATAGGTATTCTATAGTACACTTGTATCTAATTGTACCCACTCAAGAAGAAGCCTCCGATCGACCGCCCCCCCCTATCCCACACCACTGACGCCATGGTACTTCGTCCCATCTTCTTCCGTGGATAAAATCATATCTACAAAACTACAAGAAGCGAACCATCCTTTCGTTATCGGTATCATATAACTGGAACCATCGCTCGGAACCTTCTTCTATCGTGATTATAAATATAAAGTTAGTGTTTGGTGTCTCTTGAAAGATGTATAGCTACTGTGCCCTTGCGATGTCTGAGCTCCATAGAATGTACTGAATCACTGGGTTCGAACACAACAGAGCCAGGTCCCTTAGAAGGCCGCACGCTGGTTCTCGTTATGATTGGCCACGGACTTGGGATGAGAGTTATCTATCTCGACCCGGGCCGGCCAACACAACAGAAATCATACAGCTTATCGACATGGCTATATTAAACTTTGGTCTTTAGTTGTGTGGTATTGTGTGTCAGATGTGGTGAGGTTGGTAGTGGGGAGAAGAAATGTCGAGGAGAAAAATGCGCGCTGTTTGTGAGTGGCCATAGGATTGAGTTTATAGGCGATATGCGAGGGGTTTAGAACTCGCAAATTTGGTGTACACCTGATTTCAGGTGATTTCAGGTGATTTCAAGAGATTTCAGGGGATTCCAAGAGATTTCATACGGATTCCAAGGGGATTTCAAGTGATTTCAGGGATTTCAAGGGAATTTCAGTGGGATTCCATGTCAAGTGTACACCGGATTTCAGGAGTTGTTAACCCCTCGGCGATATGAGAAAACAATACAATATAGAAATGGCATATTTTAATAAATATAGGTAAAAGTATAGCTTCACTTGAAATGTGAGAAATGATTTTGAATGTCAGTTAGTTGTAAAGATAAATAGGAGAAGAAAACCACATTTGGACAGAAGACAGAGAAGAACCGAGGATGAGTATCGACAAGGAAGATCGAAGTGTTCTTTTTCCAGCTAAAATCTATGATAATTAGAGAAAATGTGAGGAAGCTTTTGAAGAATTGAGGACAGAAAACAATCGAGAGATTAGGTTAAAGGATATCACAATCTTGAAACTAGGTTTCAAAGAATGATGACGATATTCATATCTATAATTTCAGAAGAAACTGGGAATCATCATCTCAAACAATAATTTATTTATTGGTGCTCAAGTACCCAACTCTTCTTCTGAGTCGTCACTTATTGTGTCTGAAGGAAGGACAGTAGAATTAATAATAAGGATGATTTCTAGTTTTCTCTGAAATTAGGGAAATACAAATCGTCATTATTTATGGAATCTAATTTCAGATTTGTGATCTGCTTAAGTCCATGAATAAGATACAATATTCTCCCTTTATACTGTTTCTTGAATGAGTAACATTGAAATTAATTCTCTTTTTGGGAGATAAAATCACCCTTGTCAATACATCCATGCCATTCATGTATTTGTGCCAAGCTTCATATGTTGTTGAAAGAAGTTGGTCACAATTCAACAAGGTCAGAAATTGTAATCTAACACATACATATGATTTTGATAAATTATTAGTAATTTATTACTTATTTGCCAAGGTTCAGCAATCGTGCCTCTCATTCGATTTCTGTGTATTTCATTGAATAACGGTGAACAAGTTTGATTAGCTGGATAAAACTTGCAAATGGCGTAACAGTTTCGAGTGCAATATTACATCAATCATTCTCAGGATAAACATGCGAATTTCATCTAATCATAATATTAATCAGTTTACAGCTGCGATTTCTACACCAACATCGTCGTCATGATACAACTTAATCATCCAGATCTGAGAAAACAAGATATAGTGTAGTAATACATGAACATTGGAGTACCTCAGGGATCCATCCTAGGGCCACTGCTGTTCCTGATATATATCAACGACCTATTCATCCCCGATGGAGATATACACTTAACACAATATGCTGACGACACAAGCATACTTGTGACTGGTGCTGATCCAGACGATATCCAGATTAGAGTAAATGCTGCAGTACACAATATAAATGCATGGTTTCAGGATAATAAAATGACTGTGAATAACAGTAAAACTGTGGTTATGGACTTTTCGGGTAGCAAACAATGGGAACCCGAGATATACAACGAGGATGTTCGTCTTGATGTGAACGATCTTACTAAATTTCTAGGATTTAGTATTGACAAGCACCTGAAATGGACGTCTCATATAAATGTAACCTGTACGAAGCTCAGACAGGCCATATTCAAACTACGATCACTGAAGAAGGTCCTGGGTTCAAATGAATTAAGAATGATGTACCTGGCAAACTTCGAATCTGTCATGCGTTATGGTATTGTGTTTTGGGGTGGTGCCGCAAAGAAAGACGTCAACAGAATTCTCAAACTCCAGAAGTACGCTGTACGACTAATGACGAATCTAAGTAGATTGGAGAGCTGTAGAGGGTTATTCAAAAAGCTCGGTATTTTAACTGTCACAGCCATTTATATTCTAGAATTAGTGTCCTTCGTTCATTCTCATTTAAGTATTTTTGACAAAGATGTAAATCATTCACATAACACTCGAGGTAAAAACCTTCCAGTAGTTGTTCATCATCGAACTGCTTTATTCGAAACTGGACTGTATTTTAATGGTGTCAAATGTTTTAACTTATTACCTAAAGAGCTACGCATGATGGAAAATGTAAATTGTTTTAAACGTAATGTAAAACGTTACCTTGTAGATATGGAACCATATTGTATGACTGAATTTTATCTTGTAAAATGACATGAAGCTTTCTTTTAATGTAAATGACGAAACATAACATACCACATGTATACTGTGAATAAATGAATTATTATTATTATTATTATTATTATTATTATTATTATTATTATAGTGTAGTAATACATGAAGTATTATCCAATAATATTGTTGAATACATCTGTTTCAGTTGAATAACATTGCATTGCATTGATTTTTTTTCGAAATTGAATAATTCAAAAGTATATGTAAATAATTGTCAGAGACATTTTACGTTCAGGAAAATCAAAATTATGAAACAAAATACTTTGTTGAATGAAAATTGTACCAATGATGGCTGTTGAAAATCACTTGGAACAGGTACTGTCCAATGTTTGATTCAATTAAATTGTTGAACAAAAGCATAAAAGAATGCATGAGAACTATAATAATTGATTATTGATTGTGTATGGCATTTATTTTCCCTTTCTTGATCACAAACATCTTGACAAAAATATTCTAATTCGGTGCGGAGTTGAATAAAAAATAACGATATTTCAACTTCAGAATAATTATATACTTATGAAGTATTAATGAAGTATTTGCAATGGTAACATAGCCTCAGTAACTGAAGTCAAGGTGAATGCGGGTTCGAGTCCCGCATGAAGCATGTGTTTCTTGTAAACATCAATCATATAACTTAATATTCATATATTATTTATAAATGTAATCATTCATTTATATTGGTATTACCGTGATCCATGATGGTAAGGAGAGATGGCGTATAAAGTTATTAGGTGTTCCTCACTGGGTCAGAAGAGGCCGTGACTTCAAAGAACTATCCAAATATTCAGTTACAAAACTGAGAAAACCTACGAAAAACCACTGTCAGGATGGTCAGTGATGACTGGAATCAAACCCGGTCCCTTGAATACCATTTAAGCTCTTCTCTGCCCCTTGTATCACATTATCAGCCGCTCATTCGTAAAACAAACAACCTAGCAGTTGGTGAGGTCGTTAAACAAACAACATTCATGAAGTGAAGTTTATGCATAAGAGATCTCTTCCAAACAATCACTGAAACAAATCTACTCGGTCACTTTCATCTCACATCAAATTTCATCTCCTTTCAAACTCAACATTCCTCGCAGGTATTTCATCTCAAATGAATCGTGAACAGAACTATGTTTATTAATGGTGTTACTTCCCATGTACAATATTAGGTGTTATTCGGACCAATCTCGAGAGAGTCCCCCCTCCCCCCCCCCCTTGCCCCCTTGCCCCGTTTATTTCCTGTCATTTACTGGGCCGATAAGTTAAGTCGATTTGTTTCCATGACAGCACATGATCGCGCGTCTCTTCCCGTGACGTCATCTTCAGCCGGTAATTTACGTCTTGGTTATTAAGGGAAGACAGTTTCTCGCCTTCCCTCCACCTAATGCCTACTGGCCGGTAATGGGGATGTAAGCTCACTTCGGAAAACATGCTCTTGGTCACTTCGTATGGTCAAGAAATGAAATATTTCCGTATTGTACGATAGATGAATATTTTGTTATCGATAGTGAACGAAATTTTCATTTAGGCAAAGTTTTATTGTTCGTTAAAAGTCGGTTAGTTTAACCGATGGGTTAGTCAATCAAATAAGAAGGGTTACACCATACCGCAAGGAATTACAATAACTTTTGACTTACCCTGGAAAACTAGAGTATATAACGTGGTTCACAGATAATGAATGTTTATAAATTCTCAATTTGATTTAATATTAAGCTGAAGATTCTGCTCATGTATAGGAAATCAAATTTCCAATTCCTACATTTCTAGTGATCACAAAAATATTCTAGTAATTCTTAGTGAATATTGTTGAAAAAGAGATATAGAAAAGTAAATTGGAGCTGAAATATGATGAGATTATTGATGTGAATTTATCTCTCTCAAATGTTTTCTCCAATATTGGTATCAGTTTTTCCTCCACTGTTCCGTGGTTCGAACAGAATGAAAATTATTTTTGTACACTCCAATAATTGATACAAAACTGAAAAAATAACAAATAACTCAAAAGTTGATGAAAATTGAAATATTTTTCAAATTTCACAATTTCTTGTAAAATACGAAAGAGGTACGGTAAGCAATGTTTTGGCATAGATTGTACATTTTAAGGGATGCTAACCGTGCACAAGGTTTATGGGTGAATAGAACTGATGCGAGTAGGAAACTCGTTCGCGTCGTCCATCTTCGAATTAACATATCAATCCTCTACCTTTCTGCGATATGATATACCGACTCCGAGCAACTAATCTATGCGATGTCACAGTTCGCCTTAACCAACGTGTCGTCAGATGCGAGAGAAATGGGCAGGATTGTTGAATTCAAGCCAAAATCTGGCAGCACATTTAACAAATTGTAATATTATTTGTGGAACAAAGTGATTGTCAACATGTAAAGTCATAGGTAGAGAGAAGAATAACAGTGAGAGTCGAGATTTTTATATATTTGTAGGCCTATTTGTATTCATTTTTCTTTATAGAATTACATAGGCCTGTACAATATGTAAACCAAAAAGGTGAACAAAAAGTCAATGGCATAAAAGTACATTGTGACCGATATCACATTATAATTTATACAATGATTCGAGAGTTGGTTGATTGAAGAACTCATTAATATTCTATACTATGTAAAATCAGTGCGATATGAGATATTTTTGCGGTCACTGTGAAGTTCTTTTCCAATGGTAATGGGATCTCTTGTTGTACTGTTGTACATAATCACTTGAACTAAATGTTAGATTTCTAATTTTTATAAGTGAGTAACATTTATGATGTAGTTGTCAATTTTTTAAAATTAAATATAAAATGCACATACATTTTCTACTCTATACTCTCTACTCTTACGACTAACTGGACTTGGTTAGACATAACCTCAGTCAATATAATTATACTGGTAACCGATGACGATAACCAGTTACCGGTTAAGTCGAACCACTAATGCACAAACATTATCTTGTATGTTCGTTATAGCACCATAGCTATTCGATAATTGTGATTTATATGAATCAATCTTGCTTAGGGCCGGTCTAGGGACTTCTATCAGATGAAATAAGATAGCAGCCATATTGATTTACGTTAATTATAGATGATTAGTTTATTACGAGCTTTAAAAGGGTAACTAAGGTAATCAATGATTGAGGGTATTATTAATTTAAGTTAGTTCATCATAGGTATTTGTTATTCGTGAAACCAGATTTTAATATGATTTTCCTGATTATTACAAACTTATTTGAATACTATATATATTTACATTTGTATAAAGTGAAAAATGTTTCATAATTATATACTGTTGATTCGAAATATTTATATCATTTTAAATCAATCTTTCCTGTTGTAAACATATAACATATATCTCTTCACGCTATACAACATATTCAATGTAAATTAAATAAATATCTTATCTGAAAAGGTGTAATAGATTTTGACACAAGAACCTACAAAGCCATATATAACATTCTATGATACATTTCCACTCTGTAAATGCATATCTATAAACCCACACTGATTGTAAGTTATAGACCCATTCTTACACAGAATCACTAACGTCGTGGCGAAGGCAATTACGTCATATTTCTTTCACGAGACGATCGGGTTTCGTCATTTTTCATCAACTAGTATTTTTTCGGCATCATTAAATAGTCATATTTTAGACAATTTTAACCAATTTAGTTATTGTGGTGGTGTCATTGGTTGATACATTATGTTCAACCCACCATTTATTATCCGAACTCTTTCAAAAGCATTAAATTATGAGAAGATGAAATACTGGATTATATTAGCGCTTTTATATCTTGTCACTTTGAGGTAATTTACTATTGGTAATTATGTCCATGTTCTCAATTATTAGTTTTCCGGTTGGATAATTTAAAGGTTAGCAATATTACTCTTTTAATATCTTTAAAAATCCATATCATTCAATCAAATTATACAATATAATAATATAAGTGTAAAAGAGTCAGAATCCGCGAACATCTCAGTATGATTCCAAAAAATTGAATGATTGAAATTGAAATGGAAACTAGAATGAAAGTGACAAGATCACATGTACAGCAATATTTAAATGTCCAGACAAGAAAAAAACAGTTATAAATATCAGGTTCCAAGTTTCCGAGTTCCATTGTTCAGTTTGCTCATCTGAATACGGGACTCGAACCCAGCACTTCTAGAGACGCCTTGTGAGGTCCTACTGCACCAACAAAACCTCCTCAACCTAATCAAACACTGTTACACAAATGTGAACCAATTGACTTTCTCAGGCCTTATTCGATGTTATCAAATGATAAAAGTAGGCGTATAATTGCTCACCTATTATAAACTGTGTTTCTGGCTCTTGTCGGCCCAGTCTTAAGCAGGCCATTAGTATGCACAACGTATGTTGAAATCGCACGCGACTTCCACAGACCGACTTCAATCTGAGCCTAATAACAAACACTCATCAGAACACCCGGCCGTCACATCGTCGACCGGGCGTCTCGCTCAATCAACTTAATTGGCTATAATCAACTTTATTATACACCGAGTATGATTTTTTGGTTTTAATTAACTTTGAAGAAAGAAATTAGGACATGTGTCTTCTTCTCCATAGTTTAGATTCAATGATACAAAATGTTAATGTTGTTCACTTCAATTATTGATATCCTGTCCGAAAAAAAACGTGATGTCATTTTTTGATATTTATTTCAGTGTTAATGTCGAATAAAGGGTGGTTAATTAATAATTATTATTTAAGTATTGAGTCATCATCCGCCTACATTGGCGCCAGAAAGTTTAATAATGTTTGAAATAATCGGGGAGGAAACGATATAGTAGACTATTCCTAATAAGAATATCAAGTGTGGGCAGTTGATGCATGATTATACGGTAGCGAATGTGTGCGGTCTCTTTCTATTTCAATTGTTGACAGATCAGTTTTGTTCTGAATGCGCTTGTTACTTGTTTTGGATCGAAGAGAAATGTGACATGTCTAATTGTGATGAAATATTATTTTAATTTTTTCGGATAGAACAATAAGTTATTAAAATCATTGAAGTTGGGTGTATTATATGCTAATTCAGAAAGCACCGCCTTTGTACTTCTCTTCTATATCTTTGCTATTTTCCACTGTCATGTGACCATACTATAAACGGGTAGGTAGAGTGAATATATTATCAAAACTTGCTCTCATTTTATTTAAATACATTATTTATATGTCTATGAACAATAATTTAAATAGCCAATTAGAAAACGTTCTGGTCCCTAGTGTCTGAAATAAAAATTAAATTTTAATCTCCAACATCCATGTTTTTCATAGTTATTCTGAAAGAATGTATAATCAGAATGTCAGAGATTCAACAATTTAAATGTCTTCACAGTCTATAGTCTAGACAGATTGACTTCATGTTCTTTTCCAGCGTTTTTATCTAAAATTGATGGCTTTTCATTACGGGTCAACTATTTAAACTTTTTTTTAAAAGGTCAATACAGGTCAAAGATAATCAATACTAATAAAGCAGGTGGAGGTGTTGGCAGGCATGGGGTCAGCCGGGGGTCAAGTGGGAGGTATTAGAACAACGAAATAGAGACGTACACTCTTCTGTTAGGTAAACTGCCCAGAGAGATATGTGGGCAGGTGAGGATTCTCTATTTATTATTTTATTTTCAATCTGGCTTCTTGTGAAGGAAAAATATATCCTCACTTGTGTGAAGTGTGTATAGATTAGTCATGTGACTATGTTATTAATTTGACTTGATAGTTTCTACAGATGGTAAATCTTGAGGACTGTTCGTGCTAGGACTGACTTATATTAGCTAGTATTTCTGAAACATTCAATGGAGACCAGTGAAAATTAACGGTGAATAGATATATGAAATCTACATTATGAGGTATTTTATATTTTCAAGAATTTGAATTAATTGACATTCAAATGAAGATTTTCAAAAAGGCCTTTATTCAAAAATGAACCCCAATATTTATTTCAACCGAATCATATAAGATCGAACATTTATGGATCAATTCTGCGTATAATTCATTGTTATACTTTATGGGCCTTAATATGCTTGATCAGTTTCGAAATACCAGCATTAAATTTTTGTTAAGAAACATTTTTGAATTCCAGAAAGATTAAAGTCTGGAGTATTTGTAACATTATATTAATTGTTATATTACATAATTGACAGTCCGTTAACATCTTCATCACACTTTCAACGTTCATTGCAACATTTTATCAGTTTGTAAATCTCACAGCAAGTTGTGTTTCGATTATCTCATTAAACCTCGGTCACATGATGGTATACCTACTTCCACGTGAGAAGAAGCTTGTAAGCCAACATTAGGAACACGAAATATCACCGATATATACACATGATATTCTGAACGACAATAATTCTATATGGCGAGATTTACTATAAGAAACAACAACTACATCTTACAAAAACATTAAACACTTGAAACCGCGGTGAGTTTTCTCTACAATAATCCAAGTTTTCACGTTTATTCAGTTGGTAGGCCTTGCCCTATCGTGGCCACAACACAAGCCAGTGATTGTTTTAGTGTGGCTGTTGGTAGACCTGAGACGTTATGTACGCGTGCTCGAGTGTATGCAAATAGGTAGAAGCCAGCAGAGGTGTTTAAGTGACCCGGTCACTTAAATAAATACCCTCGAGCTGAAAACACTAAAGACTGGCCACTTAAATGGTTACTTAATTATTGTATAAGTTTTATAGGAGAGAAATTGTCCTTGCGGGCAGCCCGGTTTCAGATGAAAACAATAATTGAATAGAGCAACAATCTTTCATCGGTGGTAGTGCTATTTGTATGAGAAAATACTTCAAATATATTGAATAAATGACTAAGAATTGAGACAAAATAATCTTTCTAGGTGTAAATACCTACAGATAAATATCGATCAGATTCAAGTGATTCCTGTTGTTTCCATAATACAGAATTTGATATATTACATATATTACAAATAATTATATTTATTTTTGGGTGGTTGGTTGGTGCCCAGTCCGAACACTTCTATCTTGACCAACTTAATCTTTATTGACGAACAATGAGATTGTGTTACATTTCTTGATAATAAAGTGGAAAATGAACCAAATACGAAGTACAAAATACAGGGCAACAAGACTTCGCCAAAAACAAACAGATAACATATAATGTTATTTCTATATTAATTTCCTCATCAGAAATAACGATATGATCTATCATATGTCTATTAAATTGTTTATTATATGTAATCATGTTTTATCAATAGACGAAGCCATTAGCTATCTGTGTCCCATGTTACTCCTCGTCGTGGAAAGTCTTAGGGCAGGTGACTGCGTGTACAGCAGAGTTGCCAACACAATGGCATGTTGATCAGATTCCGCTAACAACGCATCTGCCTGTTTGTCGTGTCGAGATGCGCAGAGCTAACTTCAGCCCACTTGCAATGGCATGAGCAAGCGCAGCGAGGAACTCATCCTGCTTTGGTGTGAAATTCAAAATAGAATCAAATTGAATTGATGAATATATATTGAGAAAGGTGGGAATATTTTGAGTAAATGAAAATATTGCCGAATGTGTCTTTGTAGAAAGAGGTCGAGGAACCTGTGATATATCGTGATTATTATATTTTTGGTTTTTGAATGTGCCAGTATTGATAAATCAGATTGGTTGAAATATATATTTTTGAATATATACACATGCTTATATTGGGTGTATGAAATATTATTATTTTCGTGTAAGTTCCATTATACACTCTAATCTATAATCTGGTGGAGCAATCTTGCAATTGGTGTCAATCAATTCCAAAGCATTCGAAAAATAACTGAGATCAATTTTGGATAAATATGTACCCTATATGCAGAGTACAGGTGAAAGTGTTGAATTATTCTCGAAAAAAATGGTAAATCTG
The DNA here is from genome assembly GCA_907164805.1 of Brachyptera putata. Classification (NCBI taxonomy): domain Eukaryota; kingdom Metazoa; phylum Arthropoda; class Insecta; order Plecoptera; family Taeniopterygidae; genus Brachyptera; species Brachyptera putata. The sequence goes on from OU015467.1 coordinate 32,127,830, forward strand.
ACGTAAACTTGAAACTTGAAAATGAAAACTTGTAAAGAATTTGTATATTACACCGAACTATGTCATTTTTTTGGTGACTTTGTGAATTATTTGTGGCAATGTGGAAACTGAGAAGTAAATTTGACGTGTTGACTATTAGATATTACACAAAAATCTTCCACTTTGAAGACACATCAACGAATCAAACGAATGAAGATTTCATTCTGAAACATGGACTCAAATGATCGTATCTGCTTAATCAGTAATTTACTGTTTTATTAATCAAATAATCTCTGCAAATGTTTCAAATAATCATACAAAATGTGAAGATCCAAGCCTCTAAAATTCCAGCAGATACTTGATTATACTTCGATGATCCTCCAACAGCCTACATACATGTAACATATCAGCCTTATGTAACGCATACTGAAACAAAGCAATGATGTTCGAGTATCTGCTAGGAAATACAATCATAAAGACATGTCTCCATTAAAAAAGCCACCAGCTGACATAGTCGTGGTTTTTATCACAACTTTTATTTCCTTAATTGTATCGGCAATTTGCGATTGGATTCCCGATGTTTTTTTGTATCATTAAGTATCATTCTTTTATACTGAAGAAATGTACTAATGACCCGTTAACCTGGGGGTATTATTGTCAGGCTACAGATGTTTCCAGGCGGCCATTTTATTGTTATTATTATTGTTATTATTATTAATAAGGAGTTTCTATTTGATATCTAAATAGTATGGTATTGCATTTGATAATTAAACAATCAATACATTTTTTGTGTGGACGAAGTTAAGTCAGTGAAGGAAACGGCTTGGAAACTGGAATAAAGTGGGGCGTGGGTTCGATTCCTGCACAAGACATGGGGTTTTCATTCCTCATTCATATATCATCCGCACTCGTTCGTATCCCCATATAACCTGCTATTGGTGGGGTCGCTAAAGAAACAATAATCAATCGATTCTTTGTGAGTTTTGATCCAATTCGAGAAAGAGTAATTCAACTTATTGTCAAATTTCAATTCTACTATTTTCAGTGAATAGCATTTTTTGTATATTATCACCAATCAATTATCACTTTTAATGGTCCAATACTATCTCCACATAAGGACTATAAAATAATACCCAATCACTAAAACATTTATATAGATATACAGCTATTATATTTTGAAATATCTCAAAAAATGAAACCTATATTTGTCTGATCAGTTTATTCCATCCAATGCACTATAATCAGAAGGTATGTTCATTTCTGCGACGCCGCGCGAGACGGTCTAGGTGACGGGGAGGGGAGGGGAGGGAGGGAGGGGGGAGGGGAACTCGGTCATCAATGTGATGGGAACACCGCAGCGGTGTCTTTGATCAAGCCCTAATATTGGTATTTCGTCTCGAAGACATTTAAACTATAAAGTAAAGATTTCCCCTCGATCTCTGATGAAGACTATCCACGGCCGAGAAGAATGTCGCGATCACGATCAACTAAACTATACATCCGAGGAATCGGGTGGATGTGGAATGAAGTGCTCGAAGACGCAGGTATTCAATAAATGCTTGGCTGATTGTGGGAAAAATGTCAACATAATTCTCATTCGGCGGGAAGAGAGGATTGATAAACATAGATCGAGGGGTTAACAACTCCTGAAATCCGGTGTACACTTGCCATGAAATCACATTTAAAATCCCTTGAAATCCCTAAAATCCCCTTGAAATTCGGTGTACACTTGCCATGAAATCACATTTGAAATCCCCTTGAAATCCCTAAAATCCCCTTGAAATCCGTATGAAATTTCGTGAAATCTTCTGAAAAATCTTGAAATCTCTTGAAATCACCTGAAATCACCTGAAATCAGGTGTACACCAAATTTGCTAGTTGTAAGCCCCTCGATCATAGATGTCACTGTATTAATTGAGATTCATTATTAATTCAGATAAAAAATAAGGAAATTTCTCATGTCTCGTCATTTTTTCTTTGTAAATTGTTTCAGTCAATGTCATGGCCTATAATACCCTCATGAAATCATCATCATCGTATATATATATATATATATATATATATATATATATATATATATATATATATATATATATATATATATATATATATATATATATATATATATATATATGTATGTATGTATATATAGGCCTTATATAGATAGATATCTGACATTGCAAGTAATACAACAAAGTGAAACAAAATCATTCCTAGTTCGGATTGTATAATGATAAACGTAGCTAATAAGAAGATGTATTATACTAGCAATGATTTAAGTGAGAAAATTTCGAATTAATAACTGACAAGCTGAAAAGAAAAGAAGAAAAGGTAAAGCAAAAAAAAACTGACCGCGGCTATAAATTTCCAGAAAATTTTATTCCAAAATCGTTGGCAATAAATATCTGTATCGGGATGTAAATCAGTGTGTGCAAGTCGTCTGGGTGGGGGTACGACTGTTGGCCCCCCGATCGCGCCATGCATCACCGCTTGGCTGTCAGCCCAGCGTGTGTCGAGCCCACCACGTAGTAAACCAGGCGAGCGCCTCTGGTCGGCCCCCCCACCCCAGTTCACGGCGAGGTGGGACGTACTGGCCCGGCTTTATGCTCAGGTGAGAAGGATGCGAGGACAACAATTACAATCATAGGGATGGTTTCTTGCGTTTTTGGTATTTTAGTTTGTGGAAAAGAAAAATACAAGAAAATTTTCGATTATTCGGTTGTTTCTCATGAAGTATACCACCGAGAGGTTTACAACTCTAAAATTTGGTGTACGATTTCAGGTGATTTCAGAGATTTCAGAGATTTCAAGAGATTTCAGGAATTTCAAGTGATTTCAGAGATTTCAAGAGATTTCAGGGGATTTCAGAGATTTCAAGAGATTTCAGGGGATTTCAGAGATTTCAAGAGATTTCAGGGGATTTCAGAGATTTCAAGAGATTTCAGGGGATTTCAAGTGATTTCACGAATTTCAAGTGATTTCAGGGGATTTTGAAAGATTTCATTCAGGGATTTCAAGTGATTTCAGGAATTTCAAGGGGATTTCAGGGATTTCAAGGGGATTTCAAGGCAAGTGTATACAGGATTTCAGGAGTTGTTAACCCCTCGTATACAACTCAGAGAATTTTGAATGAACTATCAAATTTTTGAATCAATTTAATTCGTTTTTGAGAATAAAATTCAGTCTTTAGGTCTGCTGCCATGATATCTTGATAGATTTCAACCTTTGTACGAGATGTAAATTTTAAATGAAGTGAGAATTACCGGCGATTAGGATATATTATTTCATTCTACTTACTACTTGAGACTTCACTGAATTATCTTTTTTTTCTCGTCAAGGATCTAGAACTATTCAAATTTGAAGAAAATATAACAAATTCGCTGGAACAACACAATTTTCATTGTATCTCATTCAGCCTGAAGAATCCCGGCTGTTTTAATAGAAAATATAAATATTTTGATCTCTTACATTAAATTTTATACATTTGTATAAAACATATTTTTAATCAAAATATTCGTATGGATTTTAGTTCATTTGTATATTTATGTATCATAAGGTTGATTTTATGTTTCTTTCTTCCACATTATATTCACTGATTTTCAAATCACACATTGATAAATTCAAGTCCTAATTGGTATATTAACATCTGAGATTCACCATAATACAAATAATAAATGATATTCCAACACATAATAAATACTATCTATTGAATTTACGGTCCTGCATTCAGTTTGAACCTCCGAACCTCAACTGTGAACCTCAATTAATTGCAAAATATGCACTCCGAAAAATACCAACAAATCTTCTCACAAGATCACCTCAGTTTCCCAGGGGCCTTCTCGTTGGAATTCTTCTAATTCTACTGCCGCATTTCTCATAAAATTCATAGCTACATTAGAAGATTTTAACTTGTACTAATCACCAGTATACATTTATGTCATGGCACGCCATCAAATAAACTAAATCATTGCCAGAGAATATTTTCTCAAAAACCCACCCAACAAGAGAATCAAATCCATAGAATCGATCTTTTAAAATTATGAACATAAACTCAGTAGGGACTCCCTAATATTTGTTCTTGACTAATATTTATCATACCTTATAAGTATATACACGGGACAGGCTTTTTGATTAATGCGAAGTCAAACTTTACCTGCTGGGAAAAAGCGGGGCCATATGCAGTAAGTAGCTTATTGGTTGACAACACATCTATTAAAAATATTTCATTTTAATTTATCCTTAGCTTTATTCTTGATATATTGGAAATAATTGTAAATTCAGTTCAGTGTATGTGTAAGAATGATTTGATTGATATGAAGGAGTCGTATTTTTCATTACATCTTGAGTTTTAGATAATTTATTGTTATATTTTTTGGAATTCATCCCTTATTATCAGAAGTCATGAGATATGTGTGTGATATATGAGAGGAATGGAATGGATTAAGGAGTATGAATGCAAAGTAAATGTGCATTACTTGACATACTTGTTTATTGTATGGTTTCTCTGACAGATGTCAAAACACAATTATCACATTTTCATACTCTCCGTTGTGCAATTGCTTATTTATATACGATAACTATTTCATTAATTAGTTGATCTATCAAAATGATATATCATTATAAATATAAAGGAAGATTTGGGTTGTAAAATAAAGTTCATGAATACAGTTTTTAAAAATAATTTTTTGATGGAAACTTCACATATTACTGTATACGTGGAATTGGTGTGAAAAATTATTCTTGGTTTTCATAAATAATCTTTTAAAGATGTGTCTCATTGATTTTGAATGATGGGGGAAATGATTCCAAGATCATCAATAACCTTAAATTTACCCAATATCACAATTAAATTCGAAATTTATTAACAAATTGGCCTCCAAACGTGGTGTTGGTGTGAAAAATTATTCTTGGTTTTTGAAAGTAATCTTTTTGAATATAAGTCTCATTGATTTTGCATGATGTGTTGAATAATTCCAAGATCACAATTATCAAGATGATAATAATCTCAAATTTACCTAATTCAACAATTAAATGTGAAATTCATTAACAAATTGGCCTCTAAAATTTGTTTTTGTTTACGAATATATGTCAAGTCTCCACGATTATAATGTACATGTTTTCTATTATAGGTTTGTATTGCGAATCGAACCGACTACTAAATGTGTAAAAAACAGCTGATAAAGAAACGTGGAAACACATTTACCTTGATCACAGCGGCTTATCTTTATTGGGCCATTTATTTTATACTTTTCAACGTATTGAAAAGTGAAACTACTCGACTGGCAGGAATACAAATTATCTAATTATGAATTAATTGCCTAATTATTTGGCAACTGTAGATTGAATAATTATTTTGTTCCAATGAGAGCAATTTACAGATAACGGAAAGAAGATAATTAAGATAAGACTTTGTCTTTGTATTTCCATTTCATCAACAATACCAATGCCAAAGTACCTCGAACATGTGACCATATGTGATGTGACATAATAACTCTGGAACCTGACATATGTCTTTCTTGTTCATTGGAATAATCAGAATCAAAATTCTTCCAAAAAATGAAATTTATTTTCCATAAACAGTTTGAAAATGTTACTAAACGAATATACATGAATATGTAGATGATAATATTCAAATAATTCGTATGGAGACTTTCAAATGATAAATAATAGATACATATCACTTTATTTAATCAATTTGAAAATCTTTCTGAGATTTCTAGACTTTTTGAGAAAATTGAGATAATACAAAATTGTGATTTTCGATATAAATCTCTAATGGACCAACCTACATAATCATAACTGATCCAGAAAATAAAATTTACAGACATTTTTTAGTTCCAAATGAAACAAATACCATGAATCAACTTTTCAAAAAAAATCACATCACCAAAAAACATAATAATATTTCCCACGAACTTGCCATCTCTAGATTGGTCATAAAGTTGGCCGTCACTAAAACTATCAAGATCTTTGTCCCGATTACGTCTGCTAACGTATGGTTATGCCACGAGTGTGTGTCTGGCTGGGAAGAAAAGGTTAGGTAAAGGTAAAAAGTGAACAGCATATTAAACTGGGGCCCGATGATTTGTCTGGTACGAGCAGTGAGCAACTAAGTGGCAGCATGCTGCGAGATCGACTGGGTTTCCAGCGACCGATAAAACTGCACATATCTACAGCCTAGCTGTTCTGGGAGGGTTGATTATCAAGGTGGAATCTTGAAACATTTAATTATTATTTTTATCGATGTTTATGAATATTGCAATTTAGTGATAGGAATATTTATATGGATACGAAATGTATGCGGATTATTAATATGTTCGTTATAAAACTGGCTGCACCTTATTAAAATTGAAGCATGTACACATAAATATAATATAATACATATACATAAAATCGTTTTGGCATTAACTTCTGAACAGTATACGAGGTATAAAAGTTCCAATACAACATTTATGAATCATTTTGATGCCTTCAAGAAGGTATACGTAAGAACCATTCATACCATATCGCTCGATTCCCACAGGTATGCAGTTATCGACATCTCATACCGTTCATCACCAGAATAATTATATTTCGCTAAAATCGACTCACAAGAACCAGCTCTTACACAGGTACCTCCATCTTCTCGCAAAGACACGTACAGGTGGACAACAATGTGCCACAACTTGTCTTCTCTCCAATCACAAATCCAGTCTCCCACCTTTCCTAGTTGCTATAGTAACATGACAAACTTGCAATCTCACTTTATCCCACTTTCAATCGATATGATGTCACACATTGTTGCAATAAGTGAACAAATCGTGCTCGCCAATCACAATTTCACTAATAATTTGTTTACCCTCAACTTTTCCAGTTACGTTTCCAGTTAACTTGCAGTCTCACTTCAGGCTCTTTTCAGTTATGTCCCACATTGTTGTGATAAGTGGACAACAATGCAATCAAATCGTGCTCTCCAATCACAATGCCACTATTAATTTGTTTGGCCTCAGCTCTCCTCGTTACCATGGCAACCTGACAACATGCTCCATTATCTCACTTGATCGTCCTAGTCGATGATTTTAATGATGCTCGATCCGACTAATAATCTGGTCGGCATCACTCAAGGTCGATATTTTATCGATCGAGAGTTCTCGGTTCGGTTTCTGAAGATCGAACACTACCGGTTCTTAAATTCCAATCATTCCGATCGGGTGACTTTCAGTCTTCAATAGGAGCACCTTTTCTTAAGCTAAACCTCACACCACTTGGTCGGGCAGGAGGGAGACTGTTGGATCGACGGTGGCGTAGCGGGCATGGATAATAACTGAACAGAAACGAGATGAAAACATTATAGAAAGCAGAAGCTATTTAAGATGGATGTTAATTATATAAACACATTATTCAAAACTGTGCAAGATTTTTTAAAAAACTTCAAAGATTATTGTTGGATCCTGTAAACGTGGTATAGGGTAGGATTAACACCGAATATCGATAAAGATTACAGAAAAAATAGTTGATTGGAGTTGAAAATAATTTATCTGATAATTGAGTCCCGAAATGATGTAGACTTACATATTATGAATTAATATCCACAGTGTTATGAGAAAACTTGATAAGCAAACTAAACAATATTTTCACGTCTATTAAGTGTCTTTCTCAACTTGTTTGAAACAGACATGGAAGGACAAATCTTATCCATTAGACAAATATAAATTTCAATAAATCAAGGAATTACCAAATTTGTTCAACGTACCCCTATCCGAAGAGACTATAAAAGTGATTAATTTAGGGAAGGTTCTAATGTCCATTATACTGATCCCTGCAGTTCCTTGCACCTCGAACACGAAGTAGGTTCCACATTCACGCAATGGAGATCCTGGTTTGTGTATTCATGAAACACGTCTTGGTGAAAAATCATTAATTCTACACTCACAAGATATTTTTAAACCGGAAGACAAACTGGGATATTAATTAATATAGAAAGGTTCTCCATCTAAATGTATAATTCAAATCAATCGCACTTGATTATTCATAAATTGAACTGCTCAGCATTTTATCAACTTCTAGAGACCTGAAATATCATTATCCAAATATTTATTCTACAAATAAGACATGAGCAAACGTATCAATATAATCCGATAAAAAAATGAAAAATTTCAATAGTTATATTAATATGAAAAAAGATCACAGATCCAAATTTTCAAATCAGTTTTCCACCCGTGATTAACAAGTATGTTCGCAGATGCGCCACTGCTCAGTCCAGTAGGCAAGGTGACAGTATTATTGTTGATCGCGACGATCTCCGACCTCCGATGTTCTTACAAATAGTTGTACCAGTCCATGACAAGTCTAGAACGCGAGATTCAGTCCAAGATTCGACACGGAATGGATGGATGACAAAACTGACGCATGATCTGCTAGCCGAAGTCGCACACTCACTTACTTCCTTGTATTCATTTATTTCCATTCTCATCCAGAGATGTTACAATTTCAGATTTGTCCTGATGAAATTATGAATTATAATATACTAGGCAAACGCAGAATGTGCGTTGTATAATGATGAGCGAGATCTCTAGAAAGTAAAATTGAATACTCTACACACCTTATATAAAATAATTCATTTGATATCAACGAATCTAGGAAGCCGTGAATCTATCACTGCAATGTTTTTCTGCTATTATTTCTTTCTATCTATTCGATGAATATAGAAGAAAATCACATTATTTTCTTCGTAACGGCTGATCCGAATTGCATACAATTTTTTTGATAATGATATCATTCCTGTGTTTACATTTGAGGAGAATTTGAAATATATTGGTGAGATTTTATTTTTCAATTTTTTTCCGCTCAGCCTAATCTTAAAGATTTTTTGGAAACTCTGAGAAGAAGTTTCTCTCACATGAACCAACCGATTTGACCCAAAAACCACACAGTTCTAGGTTGGATAAGTTCACATATACAGAAAAAGTTTCATGTCGATCGGTCAAACCCTGCGACCTGTGCAGTGCTTAAAGCGGGGTAAAAAACGGAACATTAATGCAGTATAGCTTATCTGGAATAGTTTTTCAGTTTTTTGATAACTGTATTTCTCAGGTTTGGTTGAGCAAACTGATAATCAAGGAATTGCTTGTGCTATCGACTCTTAATCTACAGTTAACTAACTGCTACGTAGCAAAGAGTTCGTAAAACCGGCCTGAACCAAAATACGAAGTGCTAAGGCCTAATAAATACGGATTTCTTTTACAAATCTATTTTAAGCATAATTGTACTTGAAAGAAAAGATTTTTTTCCATAGTCATAGCATTACCAGTTTCTATATTTATCACGTTTCTCTGGAAAATAAATAAATGCAATTCGAGATAAGAAATAAGAACAATGATAAAATATCCATAAAGTGATGAGTATTTTTTTAATTGCTCGTATTTATTTTCTCTTCTTTTTCTATTTCTTCATCTTCTGTACAAAAATAGATTCATTTGACTTCAATCTTCACAATTATAATAAAATATAACTATAAACAATTGCAATGCCATACAAATAAAAAGAGTGTATCATATTATTGAATACCAACTATACGGTCTATGGAACGCTCGCTATGGAAGTTTTTTTTTCATGCAAACATTCATATATTTTAATTTATAGTAATAAAAGTAGACGATATGAGATGGACTAATTAATCAGTCTTTAGTTCGCTGAATAGCGGGGTTCGATTTCCTCCAGCGAACTATCCTATCTGACGGATGGTTTCCAACAGCGAAGGGCCATTCTTCCCACTGACCATAACTTATAACAAAATGAACCTTCCATCTCATCATCGAACCGAATTAAATATATATACAATAACAATCAAATGAGAAGAAAATCGAAACAAATTGCTTCCATTTTGTGATAAATACAATAACAGAGAAAGAGAGAGAAGAAATAAGATTTCAAGAATAAGAAAAGGAAGAAGTGGAAAAAGATCAAGATAATATAAGATTCAAGATTTTTTCTCCCCACTGTGAATGTTTGAATTGTTTTCTAACCCTGAAATTACTACTTTATTCAAGATTTGTTTGTTGAATGGGTTATCATATTTTAATTAATCTTTGGTGTGGTAAGATCGCCCGCCCCTTGTGGTGCCCCGTTCAAACGATCTCACTTTCATGCATAGCCTTAATTGGGGAACAAAGATTCTGTAAGAAGTTTCGATGTTATTGAAAAAAAAAACGTCATCGTTGCATTATTCACCGACACCAATACATCCTGTTCTCGATGAAAGTGCGTCAATTAAACCGAACGTGAATAAATAAATTCGTCGAGATTCTTCAATATCTGCGTGCACGAAGTTGTCTTCGAGCAGGACTTGGCTCCCGTCGAGCTCCCGCTCTACTAGATAGTAATTCAGCTCGTATGTACCGTGCAAGGCTGTCAGGATATGTGACAGGCAGTAAAATGGTCGGAGGATCTTTATAAGAAGAATCTGGGAAGCGGTGTAATGTTATACTAGATCACACAATAGTTATACGGTATTTTAATTTTTATAGTAATCGTGCAAGGGCAATATGTTTATTTTGTATCTACCAGAGTTATCTACCAGTGTAACAATCACATATATCACCGTTATGTTTGTGCAACTGTGGTTTATGATTGATGTAAATGATTTTCCAAGAAAAATTATTATATTGAAAACAAAACTGCATCTTTTAAATGACTTACATCAGTTGATTTCATTTTGAGATTTTTTATACATGCATGCAAGCATACTAATTCTCCAGGTTTAAATTTCCAGAGCCTTGTTTTATTACAAATATTGTTTTTTCAATTGGGCACATGTTTCAATTTAAAATTCGAGATGATTACCGAGAAACATTGTTGAGCTGAATTTGTGCTCAATGTTTAATAATGTTTATATACATGTGAGTGAATAGATAATTATAATAATATTGTTTTAATTATTTTAAATAGCAAACAACGAAGCGAAAGAGGAGGCTAAGTTGTTTTCATGTTAAAAGGTAGGTAATATATGTTTTCGAAGTATTTAATCACCGAATCTAGATGGGTGGGCCCAAGCCTTGTTTCAATCAAGCAACAAGTGTGCATCTGACGCTCAATGCTCATCAGCTCCCAGACGAGGAAGATCTGAAGATCTGCAGATTCGCTCTCATGAGTCAATGACACTGAATACAAATCAACTTGCTACATCGAAATCACATTTCAGATAGGACTATAACTAGATTTGTAAAAAAAGTAATATTCAATTCACATAGTTTGATAAAATATATTATATTTCTCAACGCTATGATTTCAGCCATGTCTAATCCACTTCCTTCATCGACAATCGAAAATTGATAATAATTCAATTTTTCAATATATAAAAATAATAATAAACGAGAATAATTCAGCATAGCTGATCGAGATCTAGAAACTAGATATCACCAATTCGTTCCGTCGCATTGACTGATCTATAATCCTCAAAGATTCGAACCCCAATCAATCGTATCTATCCTCGAGAGAAGAATCCTCGACACACCAGCGCGCTAGTGGTGTGAGATAGGGGGGCCGGTCGATCGGGGCCTTCATCTCTCAAGACTGGATACATTGCTATATATCCTCGAGAGAAGAATGCTCGACATACCAGCGCGCTAGTGGTGTGAGATAGGGGGGACGGTCGGTCGATGCGAGATGTGGTAGTAATGAGAGCATCCAGCATCCTCTGATCGGCGGCCTGCTTTGAAGTGCGCGATGTCCTTGCGCTGAAGGTGGCAACAATCACGAGACGACGTTTCGTCACGCTTTTATCATCGGACCACCTCCAATCTCATTCACGTCGATCCGGCGGTCGTTCAGCAGGAGGAACTTCACATATGAATATGATTTTGTTTTTTTTGGTAGATCTTATGAGCATAATCTATGGTCTAATTTTGATATATGAGAGATGATTTGTTATTTTTGTCATTCTAATTAATGTAAATTTAGTATTCTTTTGAACTGAAGTGAATTGATTTGAATTTGATGACCGGTTGAAATTGGAATGTTAGATTATTCGGATGATAGATGGCACGCTGTGAACCAAAAACTTCTATTTCCTACATTTTTCCGAATATAGGAAATATATTGTTGACTTTAATCATGTATTGAGTTTTTTTTTCACCGGAATCAAACAAAAACTGGAAAATTTGTATATTTGTATAGTTTTCACATTTTTGAAATCAGTCTATACAAAAATTATTATTTTTGGAATCAAGAATGAAATATTATGTTTCAATTCAAGGATTTCAAATGTGACTCAGGTTCGTGATTAATTTGTTGGATGTTTATCATTTTATTCTGCATTCAATTTCATTTGTTGGATAAATAATTTAAAAAATTAATAATTATGCAAATTCAATTAGAGCATTACGCATCAACTTGGATGGGTTGATTATTAGCCACCCTCCAGCTCCGTCTGTCACTGTTAGGAACTGAAGCGAAGTAAGACACGGGTTCGAGTCCCGCATATGACAATATTTTGTGTAGACATATTCCATTTATCACCTTTATTTCACCCCCCAAATCACTTGAATGTAGATGGGGTCGTTAAGCAAACAGTAACCGTAGCACGGTAATAAAGAAGTCCGGTTAACCAGCAGTCATGATTTGAGGTGAAACCAGGTATACCAACAGACCCTTTTACTTGGGAACACTCAGCGTTTATTTTAAGAACAATATTGTGTGACATTGCAAATTTCTCAGTTCTTCAAAACGGCATTGATTCACTATGAAAAAAAACGACATTGAATAAATGATGAAGTTTCCCAACTCAAATAGAATAAACAATAATTACCGGGCAATTTCTATAATGATGCCCTTTCGAACCGCATCCATCCCTTTTCTCACAACTTTGTTCTTATTTCAAATCGTTCGTGGCCAATCAAACCACAGAAAGTGGGAGTAAATAATCATCCCAATCGTTCCAAGAGATTCGACGACATGAAGGATCAACATACGGCATAGGTTGGACAATATTATAAGTCAGAAACAGAACACAATTTGGCATGTATTCTGTATAGATTATACAATTATTTGTCGCATACGAAAAAGTCTTATAGAATTAGTTTATACATATTTTTCATGTCAGAAATGACATATTAAAATTTGAAAACTTCGAAGATAATACATTTCAATATTCAATATCATGTCAAGTTTTCGACGTTGACAATAGAAAAATCTCCATGTTATTCAAGTAATTATTAGTTTTGAAATCATAATGTGTGGAGCTGCTTACCTGCGTGGTTCGGACAGCAAGGCACTTGTTGAGTAACTGACGTCATGGGGCTTGGGTTCGAGTCCCGGATGAGGCAAGAGTCGCGATGATGAGCACCTAAAACATAAAGAAGTTCACTTATGGAAAAAAGTAAAATTATTTGAACTTTTCGAAGACAGACATTATGACAGGTAGACGATACGGGCTGTCATTAAAATGATCGAATTATTATTACCATATAAAATAACCCTTATCCAACGTATTATCTCGTTCATGACATTTATTTCAACAAATATTATTGAATTCAATTCATTGAGAACAGTTCTCGTAGTTTCCGAACTCATCTCATTCCATACTCTCCCTTTCCAAACTTATACGATCCCAACGTCGTCTCTTTCCTAACTGACTTTTTAAAAATGACTCCAATTCCTCATTCAATTAATTCCAATCTCACTTCACTCTAACCTCGCTTTTCTCCGGCTTATACGATTCCAATCTCTCAACCCTTTCCAAACTCTGCTCATTCAAATGCTTTACGTACTCTTTAACAGATAAAGTGAGATTTGAAAGAGATGAGTTTGAACGTAATCCAATAGAAAATTGATGTACATTAATAGTTTGGAGTTATAACTAAAACCCAGTAAAAAAAAAATATCGTGGAATTGAAATAATCCAGATAAAAAAATAATTAGACACGGTTTAATAATAATTGATAAACTGCAACATGTCGGTTGAGAGTAAAGATTTTCGGTAACATGCACATGCATGTAAATTACATGCATTTCCAAGTTTTATTTATTTAAAAACTAATATCCCAATAATCCTATACACTTAGAGATCGTAACCCGTCATTATTTTAATAGGTTGCATGCCAAATCGGCGGCTCCAACGATTCACAGGGATCCTCGGAGGAAGCGATACCCATCGATACCTCGCCACGCCACAACTTCTCCCTACAGGCCTACTTGTATCCATGACTACCTTGTCCATCGTACAAACTTGCCTCGTTTGTGGAGGAAGTCACTCCATCTTGAAATATTTAACTCTTCTGAAAGATGTAGTGGTGTTTTTGATAGTTGATCCCGTTCTGAGGTATCACTGACAATCCGAAGACAACAGTATAGGGTGGTGAGTGAGATATTTGGAGGGCGCCGGAACAGCATATACTGGAATGAAGTCGATTCGGTTGTGTGACATGGGTTTGTGTGTCCACATTACAAGTGTGTAATAATAATGAAGTGATAGATCATCGAATGATTTGTTGATATCCGGATGAAATTCTTAAAAGCAAACATCCCAATATTGAATTATGAAAAATTATCTACAAAAATGTTCACAAGAATCACAAAAAAAAATCAAAATTGTCCTCAAGTTTCTTTATATTTCACAATGCTTCATTGTCGAGTTAATTTTTTTTTGTGAATTAATTCATATTATTCGAATGTAATCCTATGGGAAATACAACCCAAGATTCAATTCTGGAGAATTATTCAAGAGAAACGTTCCTTGATGTAAAAAAAAAAAAAAATAGAAACTGCCATAATTTTTTTTCTCAAATCTTCATTATTTAAACATATGGTTGATTATACGAATCAATTTTTCGTAGTCGAATGAAATTCTTCATGGCAGATAAATCAATATTATTTTTTTGAAAAATTGTCCAACAAAAAAGTCTATAAAAATCATCAATAAACTAGTTAAAACATCTTCTCAGCCTGTCTGCATGTTTCCTTGTGCCCCTGTACGGTCAGCCGATCACTAGTTGATTGAGAGCTATAGGTAGGTGTTCCGACGTATTGGTACCGGCCGCAAACAGTGCAATGATTGGGATCTTGCCGCCCTGTAATCTTGTCAGCGTAATGGGCCCCATTACGGATCACGGCGGACGGGAGAGGAGGGCCCTGCGTGGGCCCACACACATAGGGACCGGGGAAAAAAACAGCCATGTCCATTCTTCAAATCATAATAAAGCTATCTAGAAGGAGAGAATTATAGCTTTTCAATAAGTCAGTATATTAGCTTATTATCGGGAATGAAAACATTGGTTTGATGGGTTGGAAAGGTACAATGGATTTAGAAGAGGAATTAACGTATAGAACAGGTATAAGTTTATTGAAAAGCTTTAGATTGATATTGATGAAGTAATTTAAATGGTGGATACTGATAGTGTGTTTTCATAATTATATTTATGATTATAATAACCAATAAGAGTGAAGAAAATGATATGTGAATGTATTTTATTCCATCTGTTGATTTTTCATTACTTTCAACTATTTGCAAAAAGCTGAGTTCCTCTACAATCTAGACATATTTTGATAAGAATGTGTCTGCTCTATTGTAAAATGAATCATTACTTCAATAAAATTTCATTAAAAAATATGAATAAATTTCCACAGTATTCTGCAGCATCTAACCGAACCTCAATTTGCAACCATCATTTATTATTTCATTATTATATTCCATCAATAAAAACCTCTTTTATATATAAAATCTATTATTCATATACCCAGTAGGGTATACTATACTCACAAAGATAGCTCAATATATATTAATTAAGCCATACAATTACCAACACTAAATAGCAGAGGAAGTCCCATTGTTCACTAAAGAATGATTTTTTACCAGAAAATATATTATTAATAGCTTAATACAGATTTGAACGGGAAGATGCTTTTGTTCGATGATTTTTAACGAGGCGTCGACATTTTAGTCGTATCTGATATGAACTTTATACACCTTAAGGCGGTATTATATATAACATTATGTGACGGATGGGTAATTAATAAACAATCAACCCCCGCCAGCTTAAGGGTTGAAATCTTTCACCCCTTTTTGAGAGATTGATTGTAATTAGACTTTAAAATATTATATTCCCCGCCTTTAGGGGGATAAAGTTATAATTCGCATGACTTTCTTATCGTATTATTATCAACGTTAACAAAACTATTTTGTTGCTCGAAAGTTTAGGGTGAAGTTGCGGATATGTTTATGAGGTATTTCAAACTATATTAAATTACGCTACAGGTTTACTCAGAGGCCATGGTATAAAAAATGAGATTTAAGAAGACAATATAATATTGAAGACAGCGATAACAAAGCCTATATGAAAATAATTTTTGAAGATGGAATATTAAGATTGATGTGAGTGTTCCCTTGGTTATATTATTAGAAGACTTTCTTTGAGGTTACTGATGTATATAACTTACTTGTATCCACGAAAGTAGAAGGTCAGATACCAGATGCATAATTGTGGAAAGTTCGATAATTCACGAAAAAGTTCTGAAGATTAAAAACTTCTGGAAGATACGTTGCGTTTATTATCGTGAATCTCGTCTTGAAAAGTTATGAAACATCATGAAACTATATCGGATACAAATAAAACGTTTTTTTGTGTGTGGTTTTGGTAGACGAGCGTTTTATTATATATATATAGCCCTACGTTTGATTGATAATTTTGTGCTCGTCATTTCGGGTCTTTCTGTTTTCTCACGGCCACTTTAATGACGGTGGCTCGTTAAATACGTCATCTTCCGTCAACGAACGATCGCATTGTTTGGAGACGCGATTGACAAGACTTCTTCTGATAGCTTGCAGTAGAGTTATTTATACAATAATGATTCTTGATATGATCTTTCTTGAGTTATTAACATCAGTACTCTAATAAAATGAATAAGACCATAAGACTTTCTTCAATGGTATTGATGCAAGTCTTCTTTCAAAAATGGCTAGTTATTGAAAAATCGATTAAATATAATTGAAATAGATCAGTAATACACTCAGCACTCGTGTTGTAAGAAGAACTAGATATTCATAAAGCATTTGATAAAAATCCACGCTCTTTTTTCTAAACCATACACCCCTTTTTCATTTCACTTCTCAAACTTCTTCTTCATTGTTGTTTTCACAGCATCTCGAAATTGAATTTTCGAAACAAATTTTACCATCCACTTTTTCTCACCATGCTCTTTTACAGGCATTAAAATGTCCAATACAAGTTTCTGAAAATGTACTTTGACCGATTTTCACCAAATACAGTCACAATTCAGAAAGTGAATAACGGCTAGAATAAGTTTCGTGTGGATCGGTTTTTCCTTATCAATCTGTGCTGTGAAGCGCACAAAAAACAAACCGACATAGAAAGATCCTCTTGTATTCGGTTCGCAAGGAAGTCTCCTCTACCGCTCATCCAATAATACTTGTCATTACTTCAGAGCAGCCATCACTTTGTCCTCATCATCTCATTCTTCACAAGAAAATACCACCAAATACTCGTGTAAAAAGATGGACAGTCCGAATCTAAAGTGACGCAACAATCCATCAGCGCTCACATCCGAGCATATTTATTCATCACACAGAACCACAAGTAAGCTACTTATGCCGTGATGATTATTTCAAGCTCAAATATTTTCTTTCTTACAACTCACGAATGTTTATTATGTGGAGACTTCAAGTTCCTTGTCGAATCATCGTGACAAATCATAAAAATTTTCCAAAATAAAAAAACCAAGAAAAAATCATTCTTATATTTTCAATTACTACTTATATGAATATTGGTTCTCATACCTATATAGGCGTAAATATATATATAGATAGAAGCTTTCAGTAGAACCCAAAGAACATTAAGTGCACGACGGTTAGTTGCGGGGAAGGTGGCGGGGGAGGAGGGGGGACACTTATACAGTAGCAATATGCATTCTATTCCGTGATTATTATACATATACTAATATTACTTCGTCATCTTCGGTATAGTCGAGGAAGAATTGAAGGTATACTCTTTCTGCTGGGCTGGCTACGAAATATTTAATAGTTTGAATCTACTCGGGATCTGAAGGGTCGAATATGCTTTCTGAAGGCTAATTATAATATAAAAAGATGTGTTTAGGTGATACTGGAAGTTTGCTATTGGATGTTTTCTGATGGTTACCAAGGTTACCGAGTGTATGATCAACCAAATTTCATGATCTCCTGCCATCTAGACAGTCATGTAAGATTGAAAATGGAAAATATTTTCAAATTCGAAAGAGAAGTGTTTTCGATTGAAATACATCAATTAGTGTATTCATATAATA
Organism: Brachyptera putata; assembly: GCA_907164805.1. Classification (NCBI taxonomy): domain Eukaryota; kingdom Metazoa; phylum Arthropoda; class Insecta; order Plecoptera; family Taeniopterygidae; genus Brachyptera; species Brachyptera putata. The sequence goes on from OU015467.1 coordinate 32,146,082, forward strand.
AAATAATCCACGAACATTTTGTTTTCAGGATCTGATCGATGATCAGTCTGGCGGTGGTATTGATGTGTTCGCATATCATTCTAGAATCAATTGTGGGGTATTTGAATGAATGTTGAAGATAATTTTTCTATTTTTCTGTGTGGCACCTTGCAGTGTCCCGTCCGAACGATCCTACCCTTCATCTTCAGCTTTTATTGGGGATTATTGGTTTTTGATGATTCTTTCATCAAGTTTCGACGTTGAAGAAGAAAAGAATTCAAATAACTGTATTTGAATACATTATGACACAAATAATAATAATTGCTATACAATGTAATTCACGAAAGCAGAAGCCCGTCCCATCAACATAATGATTGTTGTTTTATCGATTCTTTAATTATTGATTAATTTTCAATAATAATTCACAAGTACATGCTGCATACATCACAATCTTCTTCGTGGATACAAGTATAGGTATTGATTGATGTGCGAATTCTTGGATGCAAGTATATCATTTTAATTGATCTTTCGATCGGGAACAAAGAGAGCATGAAAGCTTCTGTAACTCGAGTCTTTCCCCCCTTAGTCCTTACACCGAATCCTCAAGTCACATCCTCTATTCGAAAATCTAACGGACCAAGCAAATTTATTCCATTATACCCGCGCCTCGAACCCTATAACCTCCACTACCGAAAACCTGTCACTTTCGAATCACAACTGAACAAAAACTCTTCAAATTCGGCTGCAGACAACACCCACAGTTCCAGCATTCCTATCACCATAGCAACCACCAACGTGTAAACATTTGCGTCTCTTGCGTAATGGTTTATAGATTATTAATGATGAATGGAAATTGATTACGGTGTGAGCATCGTGATGTGTGTGTGTGGGAGGGGGAAGGGAGGGGAAGGGGAGGGGGGAAGGTATCGGTAACTTTGAGTTCGACCACCAGTGTAGTTGAAACATGCATTCGAAATTCGAAAAGTGTGAAGTGAGGTTGTTAGGATCATTTATGTTACCTGACAACAGTGAAGCTACCTTGCTTTAGAGACGAGAGTGTATGTGTGAGAGAGAGAGACAGAGAGAAGAGTTAAACAGTAGGAGCAATAAAGAAAAAAAAACATTCGTGAAAATGTATTCATTGAAAATGACCAAGCTGATTTGATTCGATACAAAGAATTGATTAATCCACATAATGACGTGAGTCATTTCTCGATATGGTCACAAAAAAGTCTATTGAAATCGAAAGATAGATTTAGAAATGATATTTTACAAGTCATTGCTATTGGGAGGGCGGCTGATCTGGCAGTTTATTATGATATGTGGCTGCGATTTGATTTGATTTTAATTGTATCGAATATTGGGTATTTAGAGCTGGTGATAGGGAGTCTAGATAGGAAATGTGATGGTTGAGAAAAAATAACAAAAATCACTATTGTCAATGCCAATTTAGATGTTTCCAAAATAATTTCTTCAACGAATAACTATTTGCTGTAACTACAGGTTATAATACGGATCACTAATTGAAGATTTTCCTATATTTCTTTGGATACAAATAGTAGATACATTCGCCACACGCGTTTCCCTTCGGGCTTTGTAGAAGCATCTCAGTTAGAGGTGAGAGCGAAAGGAATGATGACTTATATTCTGTATCTCGGCCCATCTCAGTGTATATGACACGGGCAGAAACAATGTCCGCAACAATGGCCGCAACAATGGTCCCAGGTCCAACAGGGCACAATCCATCACGGCCCCTGGAACTCTTCTAATGTATCTCCAGGGTTCGTAGATGGTTCGCCATGCAGATGTATTCCTGACCAAGATATTTCATGAACTGTTACGTTGAGTTTCACAAAATGACAAATTACGAAACGATAGAAGTTTCATGGAATCTATGTATCCATGGCTTTCATGTGAGTATTATTATATCTCAAATCTTCCATTCGGGGGAATAGATTCTTCTGGTAATCGTTTTCATTCTAAATCTAAGTGAATTGTGAACAAACTGGTCAGATATGATTGTTATTCGCAGCAATTGATGAGATGTTCAATAAATACAAAAAGCACAAACCTTTCGAATTGATTTTTTTTTGAATATTTGAACTTTTATGCTCTATATATTTTGTGATTGGAATACATTTTAAAAATCTTTGTAAGAGAATAGAATCGTGCACGAGCCTTAATAACAGAAATAGATCAATAAAATATGATCAATGTTATCAGAAGAAAAGATCTTCAATTTCTTACCACTGTTGTCTTTAATTTACTTCTACCAACATCAGTTGAATCATCAAATCAAACAGAGATATACAAAATGAATTAATTAAACACTCTCAACTTTTGAATATCACATACAATATACGTTGGGAAACAAAGTTTCAGCGAATAGCTGAGAATAATATTACAATACATTCTTATATAGGGCCTATAGGGTCAAACGTGCAATAACATGTTTTTAAAAATTACTCATTCTCAATTACCGTTTGAAATGTAACAACACTTTCATCATAGTTTGACGAGAACAAGTATCAAGGAAGCTTTCAACTATATAATACACATTTTATTATGGAAATTTTTGACACCTCTTCCTTTAAACCATATAACATCTTAATTCAGCTCATTTTCTCGCAGATACAATAGAAAGAAATGTTAATTTTATTGGTATTTTATTGTTCACCTATCAGTGTGAAGGGCTCGCATAGCAATTACTTTTAGTATGTATTGGTGTTTTGATCCGAGTCGGTCAATGCCACTGATGAGCGCAGCAAGTCACGGCCAATAGCAGATAGACAAAAAACCAAATGTGTATTTTCGTTAAAGGTCAAACTAAATAGTGGCAGATGCTTTTATGATATCGGCATGTCAAAGTGAAAATTAATTATATAAAAAATTAATACAAACATATGAAGATGGTTCTTGGAACATTGTTATTTTGTTTTGATATGTTTTTGATGTTGGTACGTTGATCTTTCAATCAGAGAAGTTGAAACTGATATTTCAAGACGATATCTTCGAATAATATGTATTGCTTCTATAGAACATAATATCGTAGATAATATATAGGAATTGGAAAAAATACATATATTATATATATATATATATATATATATATATATATATATATATATATATATATATATATATATATACAATGCTGCCCTCCGTAGCTTAATCGACGAATAAATCGCTTTGGAAACTGGAGTCACCGTGGGGCGTGGGTTCGAGTCCCTCATGAGGCATGCGTTTCTGTGAACTTCTTCTCACTTATAAACTTCCCAATGTCATTATCACCTGCTCATTCCCACCCCCAAATAACCCATCTCTCGGTGGGGTCGTTGAACAAACATTAATAATTCCATTTAATCACACATAATATACTCCATTCGAGAGTGTGTAACTACGATCAACAAAATACATCGCCCAACAATTCTCCACACTTGATATAAACGAGTATATTCACGTTTCTTTATAGGGTGACAGTACACCAATATGGGTAGGTCAACGATTCTGTTGATTAATCAAAATTGAAATGACATCTGTCATTCAGTTACGACTCCCCCCCCCTCCCCCCCTGAATACAGCCATGCAGCCACGTGGTGGTGATATAATGCAATAGGGGTGGGAGGGGGTGATACAAATACTGACCACACCAACATCGCGTGGGGAGGGGGATGCAGTGAACGAACTGTTAAGGGCGGGTAATGCGTGTGTGTGTGTGTGTTGGTGTGCCTAAAGTTAAAGGGGATATGACACGCTAGGGGAGACCGGGGATGAAGGTAGAATGGTACACTTAGTCGTGTATAATCTTGAATACTTGGATCTATCGACCTGTAGGTTGAAATTATGTGTTGGCGGATGTAATTAGTTTTTTTCGAAGTCAATATCGGTTTTGTGTATATATAATTAGGAAAATATTGTTATGAGTGATTTTTTTGCTCACTTTGGATTAATGACTCACAAAAAAACAAAAAAGTTTTCCTCAATTGCATGATTGCACAACGACAATTAGTTGGTCCATTTTTGTTCCAACATACGTGCGTAAAATAATGTTCGATATTTTCAATAATTATTTTCCAATTTATATTAAAAAATTGCTTGATTTGAGGCCCATATGTAATTCATAGATATGGGATATTTACCTTAAGTACAACATGTTATAGTATTTTGATAATTTTTGAAAAATTCGGACAAAATACAAAACTTCGCTGGCGGCAACGTCGGGGTGCATTCGCCGGTGATTTTTTCGACTTGTGACATAACTCGCGAAGATGGTTCAACATTTCAACGAATTCGATTCTCATAACGAAAACAACTACTTTCACACCTCTCATTATGATAATTCCAATCGATACATTTTTCCATTCCCCAAATCCACAATTTCAGTTTAACAATTCACTTGTGCTGTGAAAATCAGAATACATAAGTGACTTTCTACAAAGTGACTCCATTTAATAGAATTGTGGGCTCGTCTGACTCTGATGCAATATAAAAATACATTCATCAATGTCAGCTAAAGCCAACAATTATTTATTAAGGTGGATACAATAATAATAATAGTCAAATTTTAACGCTTCCAATACCCGATGACCGGACAGTCGATCACAAGTGTGTCCAGCCACCTCTCCCCCCGGCGCTGTCAGCTACATAGTTTCCCCGAACATCACCGGCAGAGCCACCGTCTCCAATAATCCTCGTGACTTCGGTCCACGGCGGAGATCCGTGGTGAAGGATCGAGTCACGATCCTGAGCGATGTGGGTGGACTAATATAGACTACCCCAGGGGCAAAAAACAATCTAGATGTCGTATTCGCATCATCGTAATGTATCATGGCGCGGTGTAATTACATTTCCTGGGTAATTAGAATATACGGAGGTTTATTAGACGGGTTGGTGTTGAGATATTAAAATAAGGAAGTTATTTGTGTGTGGACATATTTTTGGTATTGAGTTGAGTGATTCTTCAATTGAATTAGATTGTGAGCTGACAGGTTTATTCCTTCAGTTTTATGATGGTGAAGTGTGTTAATATAGTCATGTAATAGTGAATAATATCTCATTTTTCCTTGAATGCATTCATTCAAAATTCAAGGTAACACATTGGCAATAGTGTCGAATATATATATATATATATATATATATATATATATATATATATATATTTTTTTTATCGATATCGAAAACTTGAAATAGTAATTCTGCCCCGATTGAGATGGAGGATGTCAAGTTATAGAAAAGATCGGAAAGGCCACCACATGTAAATCATTCAACAAACTGCAAATTAGTACTAAAAATACGGAATAGTGAATGATTCAATAAATGTGACGGAGAGAAGGAATATCCTTTCTCCGTTTGATCTTAGTTCTTCTCTTTATCTTCGATTCCTCTGCGTCTTCTTTCCGTCCAAATCTCATTATTTTCTTCACGCTATTATAATATTTGTCACATTTTTTTTTAATATTCATAATCTTCATTGATTTATTCGGTAACGGCCTGAATGTACATCCTACGACTGGGGAACATATAGAAAACTACAGGATAGGTGAATATCATAAATTAATATGAATATTTAAAAATCGATTCCATTTTTTTTTCACGAATGTAGCCTATAGCCCATAATATAACCACCACATCTAATACTGATACTCCATGTGTATGTATTGACGGCGCCGACTCAAAGCTGTCGCTGGATGATTTCTATGTATCACATCTCAAATCAACCAAATCTCTGACAGTGCGATCCGATTTGATGACGGCGTGCGATGGTTTCTAGTATTCGGTGGGCGTGAACGCAACGCGCCCGATAGTGTGGGCGACTCCCTAAACCAAAGAAATGATGCAGAACTAATTTAGTAAACCATTGGAACGCCAGGTGTCGGGTCATGCATCCACTTCGTCAACTGACGTCACTTTAACAACTTCACACTTTGGAGCAAAAATAATAGTTAATAATAAATGTAAAAAAAAATCGAAGTGAATTCTCGAATACCGAATCATGTTTTTTGTTTTTTAATTTTTTGAAGATGAAAAGCCGCGCTTCTAGTTTATGGGATCTTCTGGCTTTGATGTCGAAACGTATGAAGATTAATATCTTATATATTTTATTGTCATTAATTTATGTTTTAATATCTTGTGTAAGATTTAATGCCGACGTGTGGATCTATGCGCTGGTTTGTCTATCGATCTTACAGGATATGGTAATCAACGCTTATTAATAGACTCATAGAAATCCTATTGAAATTCTTGTGTCAGTTCTTTGGATGTAATAGCTTTGCTTTTGTGATGATTTTCACATAATGTGGGTAGATTTTCTAATTGAATGTGACCGCCAAGGCTGATATAATGAGCATTTTGTTTATAAACGCATCGATTATTTTATTTCTGTCGGTAGATTAGGATTTATAACATTATACAAATAGTAGATATATTTTCACTTATTGCTCAAAGGTTATATATAAAAATAACATACAAAACTGCGACATTGATAAAAAAAAAGTGGTACAAAAATAGTATAACTTATTTTTATCTGAGAATACGTTGGTACAATTTGTTTAGCAATAATGGATGTTGTTTTAATGGCACTAAGAATGGAAAATGGAAATTTAAAATGATATTTGTTATCAAAATTTGAAAAATACTATATTTGAAAGAAACTTCTGATAGAAACTCAAGTAATCACAAATTATGAAAAATATGAAGCAAATTGTGTTGATAATTGAATTATGTGATTCCATTTTGGAATAATATATTTCAGTGTGGGGCCTACTTCATCGTATCCAATAGCGATCTCGTGATTTGCATTCTCCCAATAAGTAATAAACATCAAATAGAATAAAACAATGAACAAATAATCTTCAATTCCTCTCTATGTACTATATTACGCGAGATATGTTAAACGTCATTTCCCGTGGAGCAGGTATATATGCACACTCATGTTTCAATGTCTTCTTTCTGCTAGACAATTATTTATTTGAAATTTTACCTTGCTAAATACTCATCTAATAAATAACTCGGTTGAAACAGTAAACAATCTTAGTATAAATCATTGAAGAAAGTGGAAATAATCCAAAATTTTAATGCAAGATAAAAATGAATAATACCAACATTTTCGTGAAATGTGCAAAATTTATAATAAATCGACTTGAAAAGTTGAAAATATTGTGAATTCACATTCCTGAATTTTTCTATAATAATCATGACAGTTACAGAAATAAGTTGATATTAAAATTCCACTTGGATGGTATTGGAGACACTGAAATACACTCACTATAACGTTAATTAGAATGAAATTTGAATCGAAATGGTATTAAACTTACAAGCCCATTCCATCTTTTAATACCAGTAGGTGAATCTGTGTTCTTATGTAATTTGGTAATGAATATTTTTAAACATCCATTAAAGATATTTCGGAATACCGAACAATAAGATTTAATTAGAATTCAGTGAGGAAGGACATTAAACCCCTTTTATGAAACTCATCAAGCTTTTCAAATCTAATAAAAAAAAACTATTTAATTTTCATAGTAGTATTAAAATTAACATTAGGCATTTGAAATCTATAACATGACCATAAAAGCAATAATAAAAGTTTTTTTCAAAAGTAAGAGAGGCCGCTAATGTATCAATAACTATTGAGAATAGTAAAATTAGAATTGTATCTTTTGAAAGGTGTGGGGACCCTCAAAGTAATAAAAACCAGTTATGCTTAATGGGTTTTCATCATTTTTTTCCTTCTAGGTGGTCTTTGGACATCCCTGAGGCATGGAATCATAGGATGACCAATCAATTAGAACCTTGAATTAAGGTTTACGACTATCTGAAATGAACTAATAGCGCGAGCGATTTATTTTTTCCGATTCAAATCGTTTTAGATGTCTAAATGTGACCAACCCTGATACAAATCGATTAGACACCTAACCAAATCACTCGCGTTTCTTCAATGCGGTAATTGTTGTGAATGAACTAGTCAAGTGAGACTGAAATGTCATCTCGAAAACCTGGTCCATTTATACAATAGAAGAACTGGCTTTATTTATTGTGAATCGGTTAGGTTTTTTATGAAGGTCACTCGACGGGAAGAATGGCTCGAGAATGATTGTTAGGAATTAGTATTCTTCGGGCGAAAGAGAATCGGGATTCGAACACGGGTCCGAATACCGGATCTTCGTGTCATTGTTCTTCATTGGATGTGTGATATTTGAATTAATGTGTCTGTGGATTTTAACTTTATTATCAAAAAAATAATGCAATGAAAATGTTTCTTTAATTCATCACGATGCTTTTAGTTTTTTGGGTTGACTTATTGCTATTGTACTGTAATGATTATTGTACTTAGCATCGCAAAAGAAAATACCGGCAAAAATAAAATAATTGAAGTGAAATATGGGAATGTCAATGTAATTACACATTTTTTGAATTGATCGTGCATTCGTTTCTGCCATTCTGATTTTACAAATAACGCGGTGTATGATACGCTAGACAAGAAAGTGACATTACATTTTTTTAAAATCAACTAGATCATTAGATATCGATTACTGTTTTTAGAACGACCCCACCAGAAGCTAGGTGGATTGGGAGTGGATGAATTCAATTGGATGAAATAATTTCATCCACTTATTTTTTTCCGTTATTTCTATAAAATATTTTCCATCAGAAGAGGTTTTAATCCACTACAGTTTTTCCGCAACCACTCAGTTCTCCAACTTCAACAAATAAAATCTAGTACAACTAATTAATCGTTTTCTAAATCAGCCTGACTGAATCTATTAGATACTAAAATAGTTTTATCATCCCCCTTCCCCTCTTTCCCCCCCTCCCCCTCTGCCCTTGAACAGCACACAAACAACGATGCAATTTATTTCCCGAGTAACTTTTGCGGTCAGAAACAACAACTGGCTTCGACATTTCGACATTTTGGACATCTGACCAAACCCAATCTTTCCGACCGATGTAAGAGAAAGACATGCCTATTGTCGAACACTCGAGAGCGAGCGAGCAGAGAGATGTGGTCGACCGCTTCACACTTGTGACGGGTAGTCCAATCACTAAGTGGTAGACCACAGAACATTGCTGGCAGACACAGGCATTGCTGGCAAGTTTCATGCAACTTGTGTGTTTACTTATTAGACTGGAGGAATATTATAATAGCTGCTAGATACAGCAACTAAACTCTTTGCAAACAATTGTACCGGAATTTGTTCAGTTGATAATTTTGTCTTGGTTAGGAGATGATAATAGGGAACATGCATGTCAGAAGTATTATTACATAACCACATGTAACATATATGAAAACGAGGGGATTCTCAACTAATTCGAAATTATGACAGATATGAAGTTTTCAACAATTTTTAAGTACTTATTCAAAACCTGTTGATTTGATTAAAACAAGTGCTTTTGAGAAACGTTTTATTGAATGATAACGACTATCACGGTCCATAAGATTAAGACAAGTTTCTCCTGCCTTATGACGTATTATGGTTCAATGTACGACTTTACGCAAAACCGAGTCATGTCCATTCTGATAGAGGGCGTATCTTCAATAAGTTCTTGAGCAACAAGTTTTCATTGAAAATTAAAAAATGAGACTTTCGTTAATGAGACAATCACAATCACAATCTAAATTGATCAGGGTTGAAATGGAAAATTCAAATGTATTTTCAATCACATAAAATACTACTATCGAATTAAAAAATACTCCTGCCAATGTATCCATGACAATCCATGGTTTTACTCGGTTTTACCAACTGATGATCGATGAACTGAGCAGAAATCAGGGAATTAACTTGTTATCACCCTTGCTTACGTACCCATTCAAGTACCTAAACCAGCAATTAACTAGTTATCAGTTGGTATAACCTGCTCCAAATGTTTATTTCGATACAATTCCATCAATATATACACTAGTAAACCTTATAAACGTATCGAGTCCACGAAGGTGTCTGAGGTATAACCGAGCACGACGCTAGAACAGTCGATTGAGTTGCGCGAGCCTGTAGATGGTTCACTAATTCGATATTGTCATGTCATATATCATACTGCATGGCTTCAGGCTGCAAATCTCAATATACATAATAGCAATCTGAGACTGATAAATAAATATATCACACAACCTAGCCTTTATTATAATGGTTCATTGGCAATATATCGATATACGAACTACATATATGTATATATATATATATATATATATATATATATATATATATATATATATATATATATATATATATATATATGATCAAAATCGCATATCACGGCTCATAGGTAAAGTCACTACATGTGGTCACCAAATAAATCAAAATGCTACTGATTAGATGAGGGGGGAGGAATCGAAGGGTGAGGGGGGAGAAGCCCCACTTTGTTCAATTATCAACGCGTCAAAGTCGAATTTACGAGCCGGGGTTTGAACAGAGACCCCCTACCTGGCAGGACTCGCTGTAGCTGTAACCCAATCAAGCGGGGCAGTCGATGAAATATGACCAGATCTCAGACATATTAGGATGCAACATTTTATAAGCTTGCTAGAGACATGTTACAAATACCAACCTGATACCAATTAATAATTGACTATAAACATCGTGTTTTTATTATCTTCGTATTATCATTTTTTTTTGTGGTTGGTATTTAATCTGAGGTTACAGAATGAATTATTATGCGTAAGATTGTAGAAGTATTTGCCAAGTCCGTGACATTTATTATTCGAATATTTAATTTATTCCGGAATAATCAATGTTTGGAATACAATGTTCATCTGCATATTTTACTATTATTGCATGGATGTCATATCATATTATTCTTATGAAAAAAATGTGATTTTTTTAAAAATTCAACAATAAATTTTCATTATCAATGCTCTATAACTATTGTCATAAACCAACTAGTTTATATGCTAATACATTTTTGGAACGTGTTTTCAATTCACTTCCATATAATTATACTGATGTAATTGCGGTGTCACTTTAACTCGTCCTGATTGAACCGCCCATGTATACTTATATTCACAAATATTAACACAAATATCACCGTCACATTATTTCTATAGTTGTGGTATTTTAGAGAAATATGATTTTTCGTAACGAGGTTTTCTATAAGAAACTGAACAGCATCTTTCAGAAGCAGTGGATACTAAAAATTTCATCGAAATTATTTCTGATCGGAAAATAAAAAATTGAAAACTTGGAGAATCTAGAAGTTTTTCCACTATTCAAATTAGTACACATACTTATTTGTTTAATTTCAGTGTCAATACCACCTGGAAGTCACAGAAACTAGCAAGATATCGGCTTCTAGAAAATACTTATTTGACTATCCCAGTTTTACGAACTGATTATTAGTGGATTAAGCAATACTTGGGTCCCGTTTTACGAATAACAAATTTGTTGATTGAGCAATAATCAGTCGTAATTAATAATTAGCTTCATTAACACATTTTTATCATTGTTAATATGGGGTCTTGGTGGAATAACTTGTTATCACCCTTGGTTACACATGCTATTTCCGTACCTTTAACCAATAGTTAGCGGATTAAAACCTAACATCCCAACCTAATTCGTAAACAACGATTCCGATTTTCGACAAAAGAAAATGTGAATATAATTACCAGGGTTTTAATAATTATTAAGTTGTCCGATTATTTTTCTGCTTTCCCAGATGCAAGCACATATCGAGATATAATTCGATTAAAAAAGTCCCGAGTTCGACTCGCTGCAGCCAGCGGCGGATCGCCGAAGATTGCGCGCGGTTTGCTTGGCAATAATTAGAAACGGGAAAGTAATCAGTGGTGTCGTGTGTCTGGCGAGACCAGACCGATATTCTTACAGATATAATTTGTTTATTTAAATGAAATCGTATGATCACGTAGCTAGCACGTTCCATCTCCTCCCCCCTCCCCCCCTCCCGCCCCTCACGCCGTCTCCAAGACAACCGCATAGTTCTCTCATCACAGGAATCTCACATGAACTAATACATTTGTCCATTACTTTGGAAGTGGAAACATATTCTGAATATTAAATTTGCATCAATCAAAAACATGAATGAAAACAGTACAACAATATAAAACATACATAATTAATTGAAGACTTGACCCAAAAAGAAGTCAAAATAGCAACTTGATATTGTTTGTGAGAGCTCTAACTTCGGTGACAAAAGTGGGACAAGAGTTTCTGATGCAATTTCTATTCAAGATACTTACTCAATGAAGCACAACTCAAAATTTTCAATGTGAAATTATTATCAAAATTACTTTTTGATTCTTTGACCTAACGATGGATATATACACTGACAAAGCGTCCTTGCTTTTGATGTTGAATTTAAAGATATAGATGAATTGAGTTGAATTGATAATTCCCTTTCAGAAAAAAAATAGAGAGATCTCAATTTGAATTGTGCTCAAATCTAACATCTGATTATTGATGAAACCTCACATAGAATAAATAGATATAAAATCCAAATATATTCAAAGATATGTTCCTTTTAATGAACTCATCTCTTAATTTCCCTTGTCCCCTCCTATTCCTCCTCCTATCTATAAAACCCAATCCTCCCAAATATCCGAACATCGTGGCTCCGTCACCTCCAGCGTCGCATATCAACATCTTCAACAGAATACAATTAGATTCCTTAATCTAAAATAAAAAACGAAATGCGAGAGACATGTCTCTATGATTTTGTCTTTGAAATAATATACCTTCTCGCTGGTATCAGTCCGACCACCCACTCGATCCCGGCTCGCAGTTGGGCAAGATGGCACGTACGTATTGTCTTTCATAAAACCAGTCATTTCCTTGATAACTTCATTAGTATTGGGCTGGACCTTTCTTCGGCCTATCAAGTGGATTAATCTCACAAGTGTCAGAATGCAGCTTATTCACCTCGTATACTTCCTTGAACCTTGCGAATGATAGAGTACACCATATTGTATTCTACATTGAAAAGTCGCTCAATGATTTTTTTTTTCTTTAATAACATCGAAACTTGATACAAAATCATTGTTCCCCAATTAAGGCTATGGAAGGAAGATTAGATCGTTTGAACGGGGCACCACGAGGGCGATCTTACCACCTCAAATTCCAATTGTATATATTTGATATTTTCATATACAAATTTGTCATCAGAGCTATCATACTATATATGTGAATAGGTATTTATCATTGGAATATCCGATATAAAACTATACTATAAACTACAACAGACTGAGACGGGTGGTCGAGTGAATAGCAGATTGAACCTCATTCAGGAGACCGGGGTCCGATTCTCGTTGTGTTCGACCATCCTGACAGTGTTTTTTTCGTGGTTTTCCTCAGTTTCAATTATATATGTATGAAAACTGTTCATGTGAGTTATAATTTCCCTGAAAAATTGAAATATATCCAATTTCATAAATACAATTTCAAGATTGAAAATGTAATTTCCCTGTTTGACAGCAATGTTACTCAGCAAACTGATCAATTGGAAGAACGTTGTGAAACTCAGGTTGAAACATGTTCAATTGTGTTGTATCAACAAGTATCGGGAACTGTCAACAGTCAACTGATGGATCACTCGATATAAGTCATACCACGAATTGCACTATTGCGAATAGATACGAATAAAATATACTTTTAATGACTCCGGTATTTCCTTACTCTTTGATCACAGAATATCGTGCGGCCTTAATTATATGAATCTATATTCTTTTAAGTAAGCAATTAAATTTCGATACAGCAGTGTTCACAACTGAAATAGAATGTCACGATTTTCATTAAAAATGAAATAGTCCAGATTTTAAAATAATTGATATTATAACAAAACTTGGGAAATATTTATTGACTTGACTCATTTAAAATTATTATCCCAATGTAAATAATTCATATATATATACATATATATATATATATATATATATATATATATATATATATATATATATATATATATATATATATATATATATATATATATATATATATATATATACATATATATTATATATATCGAAGGTGGAAAGTCAAAATATCGTAAGCGTCATTTTGAATATTTTTTCACGGGAAGTTGAAAACGTTAAATTCATTCGAAATTGAAGATAAAGTTTTCAGAATAAGTATCCACCAGTGATGCACTTGACTGCATCTAGACATTTATTGCAGCATGCAACACACTCACAATCACAGTTCACCAGAAAGAATTGCAAGTACGCTGTCAGTGATTGAAAATGGAACTATTGAAAAGTTCCAATTTGAAGCGAGAACATATTTTCAACAATGACATTGATTAAAATATTATATTGTCGATTACTTTTTCATCTCTCATGGTCCAAACTGCATTCAGAATCACATTCTATTGTTATTTTTCATGTCCAATGAAACGTGTTTTCATTAATCGATTTTATTATCTGATTTTTTTTTTTATTCTACCAATCTTTAATTATTCACAAATGCATCACGAGCGTCGAATCAAATCTTTTGCCTACTGTAATTTGATTGTGCGGCACCGTTGCAACTTTTATGTCATTAAAACCATATTCTTTTTATAGACTGTAAGAGAAAGATTGCCAGTAGTATTTCGAGTAAAGTCTATTACATACGCCGACGATAAGGCCTGCATGAAGCTAGCGCCCGTCTCGCCGCGTCGCAGATACACAGTTTCGTGGCGTTGCTTTTTTTACCTTTTCAAAAACAGATATTAAATTGATTTGAACAATAAATTCTTTATGATGGAATTTTCCAATTGGTACAAGTTAATTTATATTGTCTTTACAAAGGTAGACCGCTTCGGTCGTCGTAATGACGTCAGGACTATCTGTTCGGAAAACATTAATCTTGATGCATTTTGATGTACATTAATTTGTTGATGTTGATGATGGCAGCTTCCAATGTATCAACAGAGCCATCTCATGACATTTCAACGAACTATGTTCTTTCTACACTCAACAATAATCAGATCCAATATGTAGATATACTAGTATCTACATAATAAAAAGGTGGTCTACCAATATAACAAAAAAAATCATATATATATATTTTTGATGTGTTATTCTCTGGATATTATAATTTTTTAGAACGAGGTTTACGATGAAAAATGCATCTGCATCTTTCAAAAGCGTGACATCCTTGGAGCTGCAGCGAGTTTAGGTGATCACATGAGAGTTTTAGAGTTATTTGGTTGGTAGACGACCTTCTCATTTCGTGGATGCAATTATAATACTTTCAACAAAAACATTCATGCCCAAATTTAGCTACTTTTTGTTTACTCAATCGCGGTTTCATTTTTATTATGTTTTTGCCACCATTAATTGTTGGGTTAATATTGATAGGTACCGAATCTTGACAACTTAATGATATCATACGTCACAATCAAATGTTGGTTTCTGAAAATGAAGTTACTCGTCTTGTATATCCAGGAGAGAAGAAGGTGCGAATCACTCGATCGCTAGTAGTGTGGGATAGGGGGAACGGTCGCTCGGAACCTTCTTGTTTCGTGGGAACAAACGTAGATAGCGTTACATTGATTTACGTGAAGGAATCGATCAACTTGAGACATGGAATGAGATATCAAGGATTGTATCAATTGTTGTGTGGTGAATTCATCTACACAATGTTCTAGATAAAGAGGCAACAGTTGAACAAATAGAAATCAACTTTCCATTTTTGAATTATTTGGGATTTTGAATTTGGTATGGTGAGGTTTTTCGAGTTCATATTACAGCCCTATGCCAGTCAGTATTACTTGAATATGACAGTCTATAGGACAGTCCGTGGAACTGATCCGAATTTACAAGGAAATGTGCAGAAAAGGTTCGTGAATTTTCAGGGTTCTTATTGAAATTATATGTTCATATTCTATGTTCATATATTTAGTACGTGGAAATAAATACAAAAATGATGTAGAAAATCAACCCACAAGATTCATTACATAGAATTCATACTCATTCTTTCGTCACCATGATTTTACTTCAAATCCGCAAAATAGAAAAAAATACTTCTGAATTCAAACTCGACATTAGAAATTGAAAAAATCGAAAAAACCTTATCATAGTCGAGATATGTATTCTGCGTGTAGCCCATCTTCACTGGAAGATGCTCCATCATCCTCATGAGGCTGTGCTTGAGAGCGATTAAAGACAGGTAGTCAGTGAGACTGTGTAGTCAAGCTACCGTGTAGTCAAGACTACCGTGCAGTCAGAGTGGACTAGCTGCCTAATGAAAGAGGTTACTGTAGACACAAAGGCGGGCTAATAGCTTGTAATATGGGCACTTCTCAACTGGATGTACTTTACGGTCGGTCAAGTAGATTTGGATTAGAGAACGAAGTCATATTTTGTATTCAATTAGCTTAGGAATGGATTAACAGTGTTTTTGAAAATGATAATCATATTATTGTAGTTTGGCGTCCGATTTTAACATTTTGTTCCATTATCAGATTCGATTATATTTGAAAATTTGAATAAAATCAATTTTAGCATCAATCAACTAATAAATAACTATTTAATATTTAATTGCAACTTGATACAATCGGCTCTCATAGTGAGACTGTAGTACAACAATCAACAATTAAAAACTGATGGATTGGTTACTGATAGCTTTAATGATTTTTTTCATTCATTTTTATTTCTATCCAAAGACTTAACATTTTCCAACTTTTCTACCAAGAATTATGAAGTATTACATACAAGAATAGTCAAAGGTACAAAGAATACATTTGTCATATAGTGATTGGAAATATAGATAATTAAAGAAACATTAACATTACAGACATAATTGAATATTCATATTAAAATTTAATCTCAAATACGGATTGAATGATTAAGAAATGATTAGCCAGTGTTTGATGGCGAGACGTTCTGTAAATAAACAGTGTTTTGAAAAGTACTCAGCTGGTAGATTATAAGCACTAGCAATCAACTGAAGAAAGACCGGTAGCCAATTTAGACATGGAAATCAGTACCACTACATACTCTTCAATGGCGCCAACATCAACAAAACAAAAAGTAATATTGTTAAGACAAAAAATGTGAGTAATCACTCCAAGTCCATGCAAAAGCTATTATAAAATGTCAAAGGTCATAATACCACACGTAAACCACATAGGCAATCACCTTTACTGTCTTCGAAATGAAATTATTTCAAAAAATAAAAATGTGAGTTTTGATTGAAAAATGTTTAATAGTATGAATGAAGGGAAGGTTTATGGGTAAAAATAAAGGATATTGGTTTTGGAATTGTATTCATTATTACTCCGTGGTATAAAGACCGCAATTTGTGCTGGAGGTTTTCTTTCAATGTTGGTAATTTGCAAGTCATCAATGGTTCACGTGTATGGGTATGAATTGAACCACCCAGGGAGTAGCTTTATTGATGGAGAATTGCATTGATTGGACGATCGAATCGGGAATAATCAAAGTTAGGAGTGAAAAATCAAATGGAAGGATTTGCAATATTAACATCAGTTCAGGTATTCTGAAAGACAATATAAAACTGTTCGGAAACTAATTTGAGATATCATTAAATATAAAAAAATCCTCATAACTAAGAAAACACAACATATAATACCTTTGTAAGATGAGTGAGATATTGATATGAGATGACATATAAATCTACACACCTTGATTAGTGCTCGCATAGTTTCAATAACGTAGAAAACATCCCCGTCGTCATTGTTGTCCTCACAATCTGTTAGGTATTCAATCCATTCCGTTGAATATATTTTCCAATATATTTCAAGATGTTAGTCGTAAGGGATTCTCTCAATTTCAATCAACAATTTCTCAAAATATTCTTGTCCGAATGTCACTGAAAACAGTACAGTTATGAGTGATAGATTGAGTAATGTGTAGAATAAGTTTAGTGGAGATCGGTCCATTCGTGTAATCTGTGAAGAAGAAAGTGAGTGACTCGATTTGGACTGAAGGTAGATTTATCAATTCGTTATCGCTCATCCGAATTCTACATTATTCGTAGCTCGTTTTCTTCAGTATTTCTAGTACTAGAATTATAACAAGTGAACAAAAGATGCAAATATACATTTTTAATGGAAATAACAGTTGATTAAGACAAAAATACTATACGTTTTTGACATATCTTGGTATTTTACATTTCTACAAATCTTATAATAAGGTTAAGTAATCGAAAAGTTTTCTCGTTTCTTTCGTCAATGTTGAGGACATATTCAGGATTGTTTTTCATCTCTTGAAACGCTGTCACCACGACCGATTAGCTGGAGTGTCATTTACAGACAAAAGATTAAATCAGAAAGTTACAAAACAAATCCGCGGAGAAAATATATATATATTAGAAAAAATATATCAAGTTGAATAATCAAAATAGACATTTACGTCAACTGCATTTAAAAAAAGTAATTTTAAGGAACACCAATTCTCAGGGATCGTTCTGGAGACCTTAGAAATGTTTCTCCCCCTTTTTTCATCCCTCCTGTCTTTGAAATGAAAACACCCTGTTATTTCACCCAGTCACCCTTGTTTTCTAAGGGCAGGTTATGTTCAACTGTTCTTTATCGAACGGCGATTAATTCATTTATAATCTAAGAATGTGAGTGAGGTGACATGAAACATAAATCATGGATGAATGAGTAGAAATGCTCATTCATGTAACAGAATGATCCTATAGGCCCAGCTGAGAAACTACAATACATGGCAAATACATGCGTCGTACCAATTCAAGCAATGAGGTTAATGAAACTATCTCAATTTTATCTCATCACTATTTTCACAATGGTAAAATAACTAATAATCAATACATAAAAACATTCGTTGGTTCTTACAGACTTCGAACTTCGAACAAATTCAATATTCATAGAAAGCAATTCTTTGTTTTTTTGTCTCATCATTCCATCATGCCTTTTTCTTACTTTTCTCATTCGAACATTATGAGCTGTATTGATTTGGGTATTCCTATCTTTTTTTCGGAGTTATCAATATTATTGTTTCATTTTTATCACTACTTTTCCCAGGTTATCACTTATATTCCATTTTCCTTGTCCTATCATTATTTTATTCTTTTCTCAAATATTTTACTATAGTAAATTTTTATATTTTATTCATTTGGTTTTTATTCTGTCTTCCAAGCAATCTCAATTATGTGACAGAATCTCAAATCAAGATATAGGGCCTATAATGTTTATATATACATATGTGAGAATTGAAAGACATTGCGCAAATGTAGGCTAATGTGGGTACAGGTACTTTACCTAATTACATTCATATGGCATATCCACTTAGGGTTAAATGAATAATTGTTTTCATTTCAAACAAAATAAGCGTCGTCAACAAATCATACAAGTTCAACAAGTTCATTCCATATCAAACATTTGATAATTAATCCGATATCTCGCAATAAGTAACCAATAAATCCAGCGACAACTGACTTATGTTAACCACATTTGACATTACGTAATTCGTCTCAAATAATGAATAAAATTATTCACTTTCAACTGAAAAATGTACGTAAACAAGAACTATTGATAGGTCCAACAGGTGAACACGTCAATTAATCACTCTTTTTCGTGTAAATATTACTAATAAAACTATCATAGATTTTGGCAACTTATTCGAGTTTAATATAATTAACTTCAACGATGCCAAATTTAATCAACCTATTTCTGATACGATACATTACAGCAAATTGAGTACGGTGGAAATAAATTAGATAAAGAACATAATAAAATTATAGTTCTCATGACTAACTTAATTTTTATGAATATCTTTGAACCGAATTAATTCACTTGGCAACCGAAATCTAGGAACTGTAGAAACTTTTTATCGGTATTCGCAGCTAATTGGCCCTATCTTGTTCAAGATCTTGAACGAGTGGAAGAATATAATTATACAAATAACACGATTTGTCAAGAAGATTTTGACATTTTATCAAATGTTTCGTTTAGTTTTTATAAAGTCTTGCTTTATAAGTTAATTTTGTACTGATTGTTTACAATTAATAACCATTCAACGCGTGGAGATCATTAAAATAACGAGCAAACTATAGTCTTCTACCTGATCTCGGCTGTTTATATTTTGATATAATTGATATATTATTAGAATTATATAATTATGAAGACAGATTCGATCTGTATTATTCATTATAGTTTTTAGTTATAGATGATAATCATGAACTGTCATTTGCATTTGACTCGATCCAGTTTTGATATTTTCTCTATTTCTCTATTTCCTCTATTTTCTCTGTTCTATTCTCCATTCTTCATTGAATTTTTCTATTCTATTCTCTATTTTAGTTCTCTATTTTATTTTTAGAGATTCTAGAATAAGTGACTATAGCTCGTTCAATAGTATGCCTTCTAACAATTGTTCTTTTCGAGTTTTGAAATTGTACGTGTACATTGACCAAAAATATATCATTAGTAGTCAGTATAGCTGATTGATATCCTTGATGGCTTGCCTGGAGAAGTTACTAAAAGCAAAAATATAATTTCCAGAAAAAATATACACAATGAAAAAATATCGTAAATTTTTTTCCTCCCGTCCGAAGGTTTAATTTACATTCATCATCGGCACCAGGAATGACATTAAGGGTCGATGATTAAACGACGGGCCGATTTCGTCCTCGGGAGGTGATGGATTCGAATCTCAAGTCACGTTTCGTAATCCGTTGAAACTATGTACACTCACGTATTATCTCAGGTGGTGAAATATACTACCATTACCAGAAACATGTCCACTCGATTCCTTACGGGTATTATTATTGGAAAATTACATATGATTGTTAATTCGTAAAATTCTGTCGATAGAAGTGAGCATTGGATATTATAGATTTTATTGGTGTGTATGTGAAACCGATTTATTCAATCAGTATTGTGATTTCAGTAACTTCTTAATACATGTCGCAATATTATATCATCAATAAAAAATGAAACTATCATAACAATATAATACTTAAATCATATCACCTATAAAATAGCAATAAAACAGAATTTTGATCATTGACAGTTTGAATAGTCTATATTTACTGATTCAAGAATCTATTGACATTTTCCCTGAAATACTTGTTGCACTCTCTTTTAAACTCGTTCAAGATGTTGCAATTTTAATTTTTCGGCACTTTGTTATAATATATATTTTTATGCCATTATAGAAAACATTATTCTGACTAAAACTATTCTTTCTGTAATCTAAGTATATGTCTTTATGTTACGGGAGTTGTATGCTTATGCAGTTCATTCCCATATCATGATTGATAACTATTCAAATCTGACTGGTAATGTTTTTCGAACGAAGATTCTCTATGTTAATAGCTGAATGTTGAAACTTAGCCGTCACTAATTCATTTTGGACCAAAAGAAAGAGTGAGACTGTGATTCGAAAATCTTAACCCTTCCATTATTCTTTGTCTCCTCTTTTGTAATAATGTCAATGGAAATGACTATCTATAGATACAGGATACATACCCTATACTTTATATTACCCTGTATGCAAATCGCGTCACCTATTGAGAGAATCAATAAGGGTCACAGGCTATGTCTCAGAAAGTAGAAACGCATACGAAATTAGGTCATAAAGGGTTGAGTCATTTACATCTACACGTATGCAGATGGTTCCTTTGATTTTCCTCTCTTTTGTGTATGAACACTTAAAATCAGCCCCACAAGTTCGAGTGGAATGAATTAATGAATCACAATATCGGTATCATGGTAACAGAAAGAGATTCATTCTAAATACTTTTTCGATAAAATTAATTTGCATAAGATTTATCAATTCACATTAGATTATATTTCGTTTTTTAATTCGATATTATGTACAAAGGTTGAACTGAAACTTTTCCATTGGTGATATTTAATATATGAAAGTTCGTTAAGAATTATGAATATTTCATTTGTGGAATTATATCTTGGGTATTAATCAAATACTTTATATACAGGGTTATTGTTCCCAAATGACTGATTCTATATTAAAAAGATTCGGGTTACAATATTCCAAACTTTTTATTGATGTAATAATTTGCAAGTTCATTTTTTAATATGCTGATGAACGTATGGATGTTTTCGATGGTAAAAATGAAACGAAATCGATATCATATGTAATTATTATGCACACGGCATACACATGTATAGATCTATAACATGAAAACACATTAATAAAGCATCATGTATTTTTCTATAGATTCCTCTTCGTAAAAAACATATTTTTATTTCAATTTTGCATTCCTTCTCATGTTCACGTCAAAATAATTACTTCATCAATCCCAATTTTTTTCTAATTCATTGAACAACTTGTTCTCAAAGATGATACAACTCCAATACATGATCTGTATTCTCATTATTAATATCTTTCCATATTACCATAATTTTCTCATTCTCTTCTCCGTTATTTATAAAACTGAATCAATAAAACATTATCCATACGTTGGGACCTCATTTAAGAATCAGTCCCACAAGATCCTCCAACTATCTTCACATTACAGGTATGTAAATCACGGATCGAAACTGATTTTTCATACTGTTTTGTGTCAGTGTTTTCATCAGCGATAGTTTGATTGTGTTTCCTCGTTTACATATTCACCGGCAACCCCTATGGTGTATCGTAATGTACCTCGGTTATTATTAACAACCCCTTCTGATCGAAACAAAGATTTACCGATAGCCACCATACATCATGGCATACACCATTGATTCGATGGACTGGTTGTGTTTTGTTTGATTCAATCGGCTGCTTTAGAAACAACTATGCAAATCGTTCAAGGAGGCTTGTTTCTTGCATTGACAATGCACTATGTGATATATATATATATATATATAATTTAATATATTGAAATCTTTTCGATTTGCATAATCTTTCGACATTGCTTGTCTAATTCTTATAAATAAGCATAAAATGATTTGAAGAAAATCGAGCGTTGAAGATGTATAATATATCGGTTGGTGTTTATAAACCCAAGGTAGGGTTTTCATTTCGTTAATCGATTAGAATAAACTTTCCGTTAGTTTTCTTTGTCATTAATTATCGGGAGGTAATTTATGATGAACAACATCTTATCTGGTATTTATTCAGAGTGAATAAATATGCAGATATATGTTATTTCAAGATATTATAACACTACTTGGATTAAAGTTTATTTGTAAGTTATAGTTTTGTGAGTTTCCTTGTTTTTCTAATCGTCAGATGTTTGTTAATGATTAGCTCGTGGTTTATGTAGGTGTCAGGTAATGGTCATCAATCAGAATGGATATCAGCGATGATTGACGAGGTCAGATAGTGCATCAAGAAATGCACTCATTTGTTGCAGTTACACTTAAATGCATTACGAAGAAGTTTAACACGCCAGTAGCGACTGACTTGACGTATTTACCGTGGAAATATTTCATCAAATCTTCCAATAATCGTGATTTTCTTCATCTTTCAGCAATTTTTGAACGACACATAAAAAATATATAACTGTATAATATATTAAATAACTCTACTATTCAAGTCAACTCCAGAACCAATTCCCAAACACCAACTGAAAATAACTTTTGTTGTATGAACTAACTTACATTCTACAGCCGGTGAATCCAGTTGCCACCGAAACACCTATTGGTATCTGTAACAAAAAGTATTCATCACAGTTTAGTATTGACGTAAAAAGCTCTGATTGTCCCATACACCCAACTGCCACCAACACAATATGTGATCACTAGATATAAATATATAAAATAAATAATTAATCTCTCTAAGAGACGGTTGTACCAACTGATGATTAGTGAATTAAGCAAAAATTAGCAAATTGATTTGTTATCACCCTTGGTTACCTATGTTATTTTTGTACCTTGAGTAATGATTAACTAATTAATATTCAATCATCAGTTGGTACAATGGGCTCTGAGGGTTGTAACTTAGTTATTACGTCATACGCTTAATCGTAAGTATATCATTTACATTGCGTGAGGCCAAGAATACATATGTGACCTTTGTATAAAATTATTAAATAATATGATGCATTGTTGGAATACAATTGTTGACCTATTGTTAAAGGTTGACATAATGTATAGTAAAACGCCCCAACAAATCATCAAGAGTCGCCATTCATTTCTCAATATGTAGATCTAATCAATCGAGGATCGTAGAAAAATAATCTTAAGAATTACCATCTGATTTCTGTTCATAATAAACTCCTGTTAGAAAATATGGGTTGAAAGGGTATTTTATTATTAAAATATCAAGTATGAAATACTGAGCATTTGGAAATTAAATTGAACACAAAAAAAAAACGTTTATTTCCTGATGAAATCTGTAAAATCACCATACAAAACTGATAATCGCGATTTGATCTAAATAAATTACATCGAGTTTGGAATCTTACATATTGTCTATCATTCGCGTGTCTTCATGATAATCCTTCCATTATGTGAAAAACATGACACAAAAGAGAACAAACGAACTAAAAGAGACAACCAGTTCTACCAAAACATTTACCAAAATTCGTGACACTGGGACAGTGGCCAATATAAAGGAATTAAGTGATAATCCAAGGAATTCATAAGACGATAATGATAGTAATAATAATAATAAATAATACAAAATGAAAATATAACATGAAAAGATTGTAAAGATTTCGAACACTGAGAGATAAATACATTATTATTTGAAATCGAAAGAACAGATGTTCGAGAAAAGACGAGGCTTTGTTGGACCCCGAATAAAATATCACACGTCATTGATGTAAAAAGTGATTTCGGATGACGATTCAAGCTTGGAAAAAATCTTCCTAAGCCATTAAATATAACCTAAAGTCTAATCTTCCCACAATACCAAACATCTTCGAATCTAGAGACATACCAACGTGGGCAGACTGAATAGATTTATACAAACTAAACAATTCATAATCGGACACATAATTCATCAAATGCATTGACGCATATTTTTGAATTTCGAATTCATGTTTGATTTAAAATATCGATCAAAGAACCTTTGGTAATAGTTACATTATGGAAAGTTTTGATTTTATCCTATATATAGGAAGTAAAATTATAATTTAACTTCACATTTTCGCAACTTTGTCAGACTAATCTGATAACTTTAATCTCCGAATTGTACATCATTTGTGTAAGTTAAACCGAATTATAATAAAGGCCTGCAATCTCCTGGTTATGATTTATGAGTCCATCGGAACGAAGTGAAGGAACTGGTTGAACCGACGAATGTGAATTGATTATCAAATTGCGATTCAATCCGTTTCCGGTTGTCGGATTGTATAATTATTAGACCAGTTTCTATTATACAAACATTGCGCCAAGTTTGACGGATCAACGCTTGAAGTACCGTCTTGGTCATACTTTATCGAACCCGGTGAATAATCATACATTATGTTATGTAGGCCCTATGTCATATAAAAATCCATTTGATTTTGGATTTTGTAATGGTATGATGAAAGTAGTGCAAGAGGAACTGAAATAGGAACTGGTGGTTATATCTATAGTATATTCAATAGTTTGTCATTTATATGTTCATTAATATCAAATCATGTATTGTTTCAGTGATTTTTGAATAAAAAGTATGAAAATGAAAATGAAATCAAAATTGAAACGTCATGTCTGAAATTCAACCTCAATTTCCATTCTGAAAATCATTTTCAAAATGCCCAACATTTTCAACGCATTATTTTGATATGTTTCTATAATTCATTCAGTGGCTTTTACTATGTGAATTTCATTGTTATTTCTCAGGAAAAAATACAGGATAGAGTAATCTATAATATCTATTTTGAAGAGATTGATAAAATATTGGTGAAATCTTGATAATGAACTCAAATCTCAATAGAATAAAACGTGACAATCGGGAAACTAACATGATATAAAATCTAAAATACTAATTCCTCAATATTACTGATTCTGATTGTATACCATTTTCTGTCCGTTACTGTACATCTAATTGAAATTGTATTCGAAGCGTACTGAATCGGTTCTCTTTTCTTGTGAACCTATTTGACAAATCACCAAGCGGATACGTAACCATGGTAACCAAGAGTTGTTACCAAGCCAATGGTAACGAGTTTAAGATTGAGATTGACAGGTTTTTCTACACATTATGTTTTATTGTTATTAATGTCGTGATCTGAGCCTAATGATTTCGGTCTCACGATCCTCACACAATCGATCCGAATCAAAACTGGAATACCAAGTGCCTGGATGGACTCCACTTGTGGAATCAGTGAGATATAATAGTTTCTCGCTATTAAAGTTTTTTGCGATTCAATATATTGAAAGAAAAAATATAATCAATGAAACATTCAACACATTACGAAATTTTAAAAATTTCACAGCGTAGATATTTCATCGTGAATATGAAGACTTATAATGTTTCTATTTTTTCACTTCAGGAAAATAAAATTAGTCGACGTATTAAAACAACCGAGAGGGGCCTCTTCTGAACGGTCTTATCAATCCATTCTCAAGCTTTTAATTAGGAAATAATTAGTGTTGTAGCAATTGGAAAATATAATAAAAATATAATATTCAAATTATAAAAAATGATCAAAATACAATTAAAATTACTAGCTGATTATTAACAGTATGTCTAACACAAATACTCATTCTAATGATTGATCAATAACAATTTAGGTGATACTGAAAGTTAGCTATTGGTTTCAATATGATGGTCAGCATGGTCAGATATCTCATATGATCACCCAAACTTGATCATCCACAGCCATCTGAATACTGTTACACTACCCAATCACCGTTCACTGTCTCTATATATTCATTTTCTAAAAACTTTAACGTTTCTATTTTAATTCTGCTTCATAAAAAACGGATGTGATCCTGCAGCTTGCGTATCATATATTAGGCGACTTGCAAATGTGAGAAAGATTTCGTCATTGAAAAAGTGTAATAGTAATTTGCAATTTGCGATTCCATTTCATAGTTCATTCGCCTACGGACCGTGAGAATGAAAATAAAGAAATAAGATATGATAAGTTGAACGATGTGTTACAAAACAACAGCCAAGTTCGAACAATTTAACGACTTTTTGTCTTTCGTGTAAGCCATCTCCACTGTAACTTGTATTGAATTGAATAGACCAGACGTAAATATATGTGTTCGTAAAAAACGACAATGCTTTTATAGAGATGACTGGAGAAACCAAAATAGTATTAATGGTTTCGACTGATGGTAATTATGTACTGTACATTTATACTCATGTCCTTTTGTAAGACATAATGTACTTGTGTTTATTTACTTGCAAAAAAATTAGTTCAGAAGCGAATTAGGTGCGTTTTCCTTATATAGATAAGCTATTAGAAATACATCAATTTTGTGGGGATTAACATTCATTTTCACGAATTTATTGAGATATAACATCACGATAGAATATCAATGCACATTATATCAAATACTAAACCATACCAAAATTCTATATTCATCTATTTCTTCTCTTCATCATAGCACGCCAATATATCCACCAACCAATTGCTTCACATAAAAAATAAATTTACATACGGATCAAATAAGAAGAAAACCAATAATAATAAACGTGAAAAATGTTTATCGCCGATATATCACCACATATAAAACGAACGTCCATGCCTATATTAAAATTTCCAAAACTCGATTCGTAAAACGAACTAGCCAATCGTCGTATTGCCTTTGATCGGCTCGATCGGGTGTTCCCCGAGATAGTGCTTGAAGCATGTAGAAGTCTGATAAGATCTCGATCACATTACACATGGACTGGTTCTAGTTATCCCTATTGGCTCTAAAGCACACAAAAGAAGGGAAGACGTAGTTGAATGCATGGACCCATAAACCAGAGCTAATCAAACATATGCCTACAGAACAAATTTGCATATGACGATATATATATATAAAGACTTATTTTATGTTTATTATTGCTTGTGAGATTTCTTATAGTGCACATCGTCTACAGTATGACCCAAAAATCAGTCCATACAATTTTGGGAGTATAGCTCATGGTTATACTTGGAATGTAACTCAATTAGCAAAATAGTTTTCAATAAAATATATAATTCCACCTCGATACGGTGGAATAGTGAAAATTTATATCTATTCACACTTATATCATCTATTCATTTTTTTTTGTAATGCTGCTTAACGACCCCATCAACAGCTAGGTTATACGGGAGTACGAATGAGCGGATGATAATGAAACGATGTTTACAAACCACAGGCATATAATTTCACCCTTTATTGGTTCATAGTTTAACCACTGGTACGATATTTTCAATATTTGTTCGCTTGAATACCCCACCGACAGTTGGGTTATTTGGGAGATCAAATGAGCGGTTGACTAACACAGTGCCTTGTTGATTGAGAAGGGAGGGGGGGGGGGGAAGTATTGCAGAGACACCAGAAACTTTGATTGAAGCTAAATAATATCAATCATTCAGAATAAAACCATTTCGACTTGCACGTATTTGAAAAGTATAATTCTTAATTTAACAATGAGCAATGGAAAACTAGTCCACAGAAAAGTACGATTCATATTAGAGCATAATATTGTTTGATATATTAACAACTTGGCAATTCTACATCAACTTTATTGTCACACTATAAGTTCAATTCTCATTTCATTTCATGTCTTTGTCTATTCTTATAGATTGCATAAGATATCCTAATCTTATTTTTTACCATCTCTATCCCGTTAGATATTTATTCAAACGCTTCTAAGGATCTTTTATACCTATTAGGTCATACAAAATCGATGCATATATCTATGCATATATACCCTCAATATGCAAATATGTAAGGGTGGTTTTACCATTGTCTATAGGGGTTAGCACCTGGGTAATTTATGCTTAATGTCACCCTTAACGTCGTGTAGGCCTATAACAGTTATAACTAAAGAAACGCACGAGGAGGGTAGAAGAATTATTATAATTTGTGTTTTATTTTAGGGCTGCGAGAATAGTATAATACTAGTCGAGGGGATAATTTTCAGGAATTATTGTTTTCTATGAAGGGATAGGCAGATTGATTAATATCGTTATAGGGGAAAAAATGTGATAGTTTAAAACGCGCGAAGTGTAGATGCAGGGATGAGTTTGTATCTATTCTCTTAGAGACATGGATATTCCCTTTTACGGTTGTGTTCGTGTTACTACGTGACATATTCAAGTCATGCATAATGTCTCAATTGCAGACGTGTGGTTCAAGAGCTGGGAACAGAAATATAGTATAATATAGTATAATATACATACAGTTTTCCGTCATCAATCTCCACATTAAATACTCCAAATCAAGATGGTGGTATTTTGTCGAACATTTCAAAATAAGAAACTTGAATAGTTATTTGAATATCATTTGCGTCCAAACACGTTGACAAATTTAGCTCAAATTCAGGGACATATTTGTATTCCATCAATTTGTAATCATTTTAAGTTGAAATTGGTCAATTTTTGCATCCTTCAATTAGATTCGTGTATGTATATTGGCTAATTGAAGACCAGTATACAATATTCGTATACATACACTTTAAAATAGATGGATAATAGGCCCTATATATTATGTAGAGATTTCCAATCTGCATGTGGTCTCGAATACAATAAAAAGTGTAGATTCAACCTATTGATTCGTCCGAGTTCATTAACATAAATCAATAAATTCACGTTATTGATTCTATATTTGAGACTTGAAAGTTTGCATGTCTCGTATTATAACAATGTCAATTCAAACGAGATCTGCATCTGATTTAGCGCCGTTTGAAAGACCGATAACTTAGTACACTCTTTAGCGTATGCAAATTCACATTCTATTATATACGTACAGTTGCGGAGACATAAAGTGACAGATCAAGCTGCATTAAAATGTATCCGTGAAAAAAGTCACTGATAATTAACATACGTAGCTCACGTAAAATGTACTGGAATAAAATAGTGGTATAATAATCAGGGATTAAATTGTGAATAAAAGTAACCAAAGTAGCAGCTCAAAGTTAGAAAGCTCAAAGTAAACCGAAGTACTTCTATATTTCCCCTTCCCCACCACCATTACAGAAATATCATAAGAAAAGTACCTCAACTTGATCAATTTTGACTTAGAACGTATTTCAATTAATTATTTTGAAATCACAATTATTAAACGATAATTATTCATAACAAATAATACATTTTAAAAAAAAATTAGACATTTTTTAATCAATAAATATAAGTAAATACCCATAGTGCACTGTTAATAGATCCAATATAAATGTCTGAACTGAGTATCAAGAATATATCTTCCATAAATGAATACATTTTGTAAATGTATGGTCAATTTCAGATTATTTTTCCAAATGTTCACCCTCTCTCTTCAAATTTCATTAAAGTTCGTTGAAAAACATTTTATTTGACCGCAAGTGTACATTGAAACGCGATTTGTGTTAACATGCGAACGAACGTCTCCCCTATTTGCACCCCATCAGTCCCCCCTCCCCCCTCCCCCCCACCCCACCTATTGCCTCTATTCAAGACAGTAGACAGGTTATAATACATAACCTAGATTTTAAAACACAAATCAAAGTTTCTTTTCGATATATTTCTAATAAAATAAATCACTTCTGGATTAAGATTGATCTTTATATGTTCATTCGACCTATTTGTTAGATTAGTTTGATATTTTGATGAGGAAAAGTCAAGACGAAATATTACATTATTTTAATGAATTGAGAGTAACAAATGTAAAGTCCGGCAATGAGAAACAGTTGGCGCGAACAGATTGCTCGTGCGCGCGCGAAGGTGAATTGACAAAGCCGGACAAATGTAAAGTCCGGCAATGAGAAACAGTTGGCGCGCGCGGATCGCTCGTGCGCGCGCGAAGGTGTTTTGACAAAGGCGGACAAATGTAAAGTCCGGCAATGAGAAACAGTTGGCGGGCGCAGATTGCTCGTGCGACCGCGAAGGTGATTTGACAAAGGCGGACAAATGTAAAGTCCGGCAATGAGAAACAGTTGGCGGGCGCAGATTGCTCGTGCGCGCGCGAAGATGATTCGACAAAGGCGGACAAATGTAAAGTCCGGCAATGAGAAACAGTTGGCGGGTGCAGATTGCTCGTGCGCGGGCGAAGATGTTTTGACAAAGGCGGACAAATGTAAAGTCCGGCAATGAGAAACAGTTGGCGGGCGCAGATTGCTCGTGCGCGCGCGAAGATGATTTGACAAAGGCGGACAAATGTAAAGTCCGGCAATGAGAAACAGTTGGCGGGCGCAGATTGCTCGTGCACCCGCGAAGGTGATTTGACAAAGGCGGACAAATGTAAAGTCCGGCAATGAGAAACAGTTGGCGGGCGCAGATTGCTCGTGCGCCCGGGAAGGTGTTTTGACAAAGGCGGACAAATGTAAAGTCCGGCAATGAGAAACAGTTGGCGCGCGCAGATTGCTCGTGCGCCCGCGAAGATGATTTGACAAAGGCGGACAAATGTAAAGTCCGGCAATGAGAAACAGTTGGCGCGTGCAGATTGCTCGTGCGCCCGCGAAGATGATTTGACAAAGGCGGACAAATGTATAAGTCGACAATCGATTGAAAAGCTCTGGAATATTAGAAGGAAACAAAAGTAAGAAAACTGCACTTATTATAATATTGAAGACTATAATATGATGCAAAAACATATCAAGAGAAATATACTTGAAAAATACGATATATGTGATGTATTTAAATTTACATAAGACATATATATATATATATGTGTATGTATGTGTGTGTTACATTCATTATACGTATGCTGTTTTTTCATTCCCCTCCCATTGTTATTTTTTTTGGAAAATCTATAATTTTTTTCTTTCAGAATAGATTATATACCTGCGTTGACGCAAATCACCCATATGGTATGTACACATCTTCTGTCTACGGCCTAACGAGAAGAAAATTATGAAACACATTCAAAAAAATATATATTGACTAATCTACAAACTTAACCTTGTAAGTGAGGCCTATAGGTACTATACCTGATTATTAAAGGTATACTTCTGTTCACGAGAGAAGGTGAGTCGTCTGACAACATAACAAACGTAAATATCACCGTCTTGATAGTATAGCTGGTGCAGTTTCTGGGTGAGTGTGCTTTTTCAATGAAAATGTCCGAATTGTAGAGAGAAGTAGATCTCAAAAACGCTCAAGGGACATCACTAACCTTAAACTATAGATTTCAATGGATGATGACGATATTTATTTCCTTCATTTCAAATAAAACCAAAAATCATCATCTCAATTTCAGAAATTTTGATTAATTTTTTGTCCTCCAGAGACTACGAGTGAAGATGTGGGCAAAACCGATTCCGTATAGAAAAATGTATATTTTCGATTTTCAGAATCGAGTGTCACTACTCGGAGAAATAGCATTTCATTTATCTGTCCTGGAGGACAAATATCCCCCAAATTAATTTTAATTTTCTGAAATCGGGATCATGATTCCTAGTTTTCTCTTGAATTAGGAAAATAAATATCGTCGTTATTCCTTAAAATCTTGTTTCAGCTTTGTTATATCATTTAGTCTTCAATTTTTCATAGCTTTCCTGAATCACTTCAACAATCAAGGAAATTAACAATAATTCTTCATTTGGTAGATGACCTTGTTCTCTCGTGAATACAAGTATACACTAAACATTACTGACTTCTAGAAACACATATTTGTATTCATCATTCATTGAACATGATCAGAAGTTACCAACTTGATGGATTTATAAAAGTTGGACGCTGTTGCCTGGTGATCAATAATAGATCATTATTTCTTTATTCACCATTGTCCACGCCTTATCATTAAAATGCGATTAGAAGCATCGCCCCGGGGGTGAGAAGAAAATATTGACAGAGATGCGTGTAGGGGGGGGGGAGGGGAGGGGGAGACAAGTGAGATACAGGGTTTATAGAGTCTTGAGAGGTACTCGGAGGAGGGGGGCGATTCAAAAGGTTTGCGGACGATACTGGTTTATCGCCATTGCGTAATATTTTCTGAACTGTGATGAAAATTTCTTTGCAATCAGATGCATAAATAGGCCTACACAAAATCTTGACAAAATAATAATTCTGATGATATTTGAATAAAACGGTGTTCAATTATGTGTACCCTATATCGGATGAATATGAGATTATACATTTTCTTTCAATTTCTTCTCACAGTTTATGGAAACATACATTTTCATATTTCTGAACCTAAATTTTCAGTTGCTGATATTTCAATATGATTATTCATTGTGACTGTATTAATATATATGTTGATGGTAGACATAGCGCCATTATATGTTTCATTCAAATTCTGGTAAAACTCAAAACTATTAATATGAAAACGGGTGATAAAATGACCACGCTGTCGCTGTACAAAAAAAAAAAAAAAACTCAAATACCGTATTATATTTTGAGATTTAATGTTTTAATCATTCGAAAAAACTGAATTCAAATTTGAAATATCATTTGAAAGATGTTTATAACTAGTAAATCTAGCGTTTCTACCAAAAACATATACTCCCTTACATACGCACAACTCTACTCGACTAAATTCACAATCCAGCGATTCCTCACATCCTGATTGAACACCATCCTTCATAAGTCTTCTAATTCCACCAATCGCGTCTCTGCATTACAATACCACATAATACTAATTACAAAGTATATTTCCTCAGAAGCCATCAATCTGGTTCAAGATCGAAGACATCGCGGCCCGGGGCGTGCAGAGGTAATCAGAGACCCAACATCAGCTCTGCTGGATGAATGTAGATTTGATTTGGGTGGGTGGCTGGGGGGGAGGGGGGAGGGGGGACCTCTGTATGTACACATCTGAGCATCGAATACATCATACCAACTAGATACGTGTAATTATTATCGCATTATTGTACTCTCATGGCTATAATCAATTTTATTTTCGGTTTATTAGATAAAAATATTTGACATGCCTTCAGGGTATTAAAAGATGGACTCGATTTTTTTCAATGGAATCTAATATGGGAAATTTCATCAAGTGTTAGTATATATATATATATATATATATATATATATATATATATATATATATATATATATATATATATATATATATATATATAGTTCCTTTGTAGTTTCTTCTGATCTTCTAGGAAAAATACAGAAGGAAATGGAAGAATTTCGATTGATCTCATTTATGTTTTCAACATTTCATTCTATAATTCAGTTCAATAAATGAATAAATAATATAATTCAATGATAATTATTTGAAAGTAATATCGTATTTGAAACCTCAAGCAATAATAATCGATCGACCTTCAATCGAATGTTTCTTTCTCGAACAGAAACAGTATCTTGAGAATTTGACGATCTGTCATTATGATATTATTCAAATATCTCTCCTCTCAATCTATAATAAGTGTGAACAGATGTTGAAGAGGGATAAAAGCAAACAGGATGTCGTCTCGAAGAGCCACCGTACTTGTTGATTTTGTGACGAATTAAATAATATAACAATTGAAAAAAAAAAGGTATCGTGAAAAAGATGTCTAAAGATTTATATAAACATTTAGTGATTCTTCGGGGAGTCAGCTGGTATGTTATTTATTGTCACCACGCATTTGAAAGGCTTTTGTCCGGTGATTTTTGTCAAATCATTCATATTACTTATGCATACGTTCTTGTAAGGCTAACCTTTCGAAAACATATTCAATTTAATAAGGCGAATTAGTTGTGAAGTGATTCAACGTTCTGTACAATAATCAAACAGTAAAAGTCAATGCCAATTTATTTCTTTGTGCCTCAAAAAAACTGAATAGTCGTAGCTTATAGTTGTGTTGAATTCGGTAGCATCTTTGAGATTCTTGGAAATTATATTATTTCAATTCAAGTGGCGTATACAAAATAAAATGATATAGGAAATGGAATAAAAATAAAATTGAATGACAAAGATGGATTATATACTTATATTGACGGAAACTCGAATTTGATAATTTCTTTGTCTATCAGCTTCCTTGACGGATTTCCCTGTGGGATTTTTACAGCTTGAGCGAAAAGTAAAAGTCGTTTTTCTATCTGGCTGATTCAGTCAAAAGTTGTGATACTGCGGAGGATTCCACAGGTCTGAATCGCTATCAAGCCCCACATGTTATTAATTTACTTCTGGTATATTTATTTATTATTTTTAGTTCATTTTCCAGGTTCAAGTGTTTTTCTGCATCATCTTTCATAGTCCTATTCCCCATACTTCGAAATTGTAGTTCATTCATCAATTATGTATTCAATTATTTCCAGTGTATATATTTATATTTCTTTTTTCCTAATAAACACCAAAAAAATCTACACAACTGATGTAAATGGTTATGCATTTTCATTGAACCATACACAAAATTACACTCCATATTTGGCATCAATGACTTTCTAGATTCATCAAACCGAAACATTTTCCATATAATATATTCAAACCTAAACCACACATAAATATGACATTTTTATATTCCTAGTTTATATGTTTTTCCATTTCCACATTACTTTCAAATGTTTATAATCCATACAAAACACTGCTTATAAATAAAATCTTCAACGTCGACTGAACAGATTTCGCTGACTCATTCTAATCTCTTCTATTCATCGTTAATCACAGTTTAACCTTTTGTGACTTTTACTTTTCAATAGTTTCCCCCCAGTCTTTTTGTCAATTTCGATTTTTCTTTTTCTCAAACGATTTCGTCAAAATGTCAACATAGTTTTGTCAACAAACAGTTGTTAACAAGTATAAATTCAGTGTTTCTTTATTAAGTCCATATTTATTATTGAATTAAGTGTCACTAATTGGCTACTTAATAATATATAAGCTCGTCACTTTTCTGTAACGACATCATTTTGAAATAAGCATCTTAAAAAGGT
Source organism: Brachyptera putata (assembly GCA_907164805.1). Lineage (NCBI taxonomy): Eukaryota > Metazoa > Arthropoda > Insecta > Plecoptera > Taeniopterygidae > Brachyptera > Brachyptera putata. The sequence continues at coordinate 32,181,784 of OU015467.1, forward strand.
TCTTCCTACCTTCGACTATAGAAATAGTGTAACATCTATTGAATACTTGCAACTTCTGTGTGTAGACACACAATTATATTTTACCCACCAACAAAATTAGACGAACAATAATCACATATTATATTATGTCAATTGACAACTGAATGAAGATTATATTTTTGAATTCCAGTGAAGTCTTTTGTAGAATTCATAGCTGTTAATGACTTCATAACACACAATTTTGGTCCACAATTATTGTACAAAATTTCGCCTCTTCTGGTTAAGTCAACTATGAGGAACAGTTTTATAGAATATGAAGTGGAATTGGGCGTAGGTTCGAGTTCACTGAGAGTCATTCATCCTCCATTCACTCATCAGTGGCCCATATAACCAAGCTGCTGGTGGGGTCATCAAGTGAACAATAATAATCTTGAGCTTAGTTTCTTTTTATCTATTGAAAAATGTGTGCACATAAAAAAAATATTTATAATCAATGTTATTGAAAGTATTTATTATAGTCAAGTATTGAGATAAATGAGGCTCAGATTTTCGTAAAGATAAACAATGACAATATAATTATTTTGATAATTTATTCATTTCAAAAAAACATTCTTCGATTAAAATAAATATCATATCACAATTAATTCAACACCGAATCCTCAACGTCCACGTATTTGACAAGTACCTTTTAATCAGCCTATCAACCCTAAAATATTAAATACCATTCTATATTCCACATCTTTCCTTCGATCTTCATTACGCTTCCACACACGCATCACAAGTGCTGTATACCATCAGCGAGAGAGAGAGAGAGAGGGAGAGAGAGAGAGAGAGAGAGAGAGAGAGAGAGACAGAGTAAAAGCAATGGCCTAATATTTACTATTCCCTATACCTCTCTATAAGATCAAAGGGGCCGGGTGATGTGCTGATTCGACTTTCCATCACATCTATATACAGCCAGTACGGAGATCTAACTCGCCGTGAAAGCCAAAGCCATCACATGTTAGCACAGAGACTATGGCGACTGATGGGTTCATCTTAAACTAATGAAATCCGGTGGAGAAAAGAGCTTTGGCTGTTAGCTAGCTGATACTGGGGACACACACTCTCACACACACACACACATATATATATATATATATATATATATATATATATATATATATATATATATATATATATATATATATATATATACCGGTATGTTATATGTACTCTTGAAATGATATAGTTTGAAGAATTGTGATGACAGGTGATAGTTTACAATGTGATAGTTAAATTTAGATATTGTGATATTTATTGGTTATTTGGTGATACTTATTATTTATTCATTGTTTATGAATCATTATTTTCCGAAAGGTCCACATTTTTTCCAGAATGTTGTATTGGTAAATCAGCTTTCTTCCAGGATGAATCCAAGCCTTAGCTAATCCCAATCCATCTCTTTCGACATTTGAAACAATAAGAGATTACATTTCGACGAAAAATTACAAATATTGCCAACAATGTAACACTTTCAATAAATGTCATTGTTGAAATATGCGCACATTTTATGTTGTTACTTCTCACTGGTTAGGCCTACTCTTTACCACTGACAGCGTACGGTATAGGTATCTGAAACTTTTTCTGTCGAAAATCTAGGTGATTGGGGAAAATCGTTTGATTCGTTAATTCATTCATTGCTTCAGTTTCTTATTTTCTCTCACCAATCGATATCGTTACCGCAGCTTATATCAACGACTCTGGTTTTCTCTGTCAACCATTAGGTCTTCTTCTTCCGCCGCATTGGCCACGGATCAACACCGTCAATAATGCATGGACCGAACCAAACACACAACCAACAAGGAAGACGGAGGAATCAAGATTGCTGTGCGAAGATGATAAGGGTTGAGATCCAGAAGCCAGGGGATGATAAACAAGGACAAGGCCTATTATAATATATATTTAAGATTGATGGGAAAAATAAATGTATTTCAGTTCGATTGAGAGTGTTATCTAGGAGAAAATTAATATTATTTCTCTCCTTTATATCGCTTGTATATAATTTCCGTCAAATTTTCGTGAGTTAATTTTTATTACTTGTCATCTTGTATATTTATCAACAATTAATGAAGTATATTTAGTTATATATATAATTTGCACAAAAATATTCAGTATATCGTAGGATTTTATTAATAGATAATCAAATATAAAGTTATCTGATTTTCATCATATGATATGTATTAGGATTAAATTAATTTAATTCAATACCGAAGCAAAATCACCATCCAATTACCACTTATCTCATTTTATCATCTTATTTGTATTTTCCATTCGAATTATCTATTCTACAAGAGCAGACTAATCTGTGAAGAACCGTTTGAGAAGTCAGTGACGTATTGATTCCTATTCAAACATCTGCACTTGTGACGTCAGATATAATCAGAACCAACGCGAAGCAATAAACACACGAACGCAATTAAAAACTATTTGCTAGAATAATTAACCTATTAATTACGTAACTCTATTTGAACTAAGCCTTTCTATTTTGAAAATGTTTTGAAATTTATCTTCAATTCTTATCAGTTCACTTGTTTCCTTTGGAAAAATTTTCCAAGCAGAACAACAAATTTATATATTTCTTTCTCTTTCTCACTCATTGTATATGTAATTCCGTAATTCAAACGTTACGTTTTTATTTTCGTGAAGTTAATCGTATGCAGTCGGAACTGATGACTGTGCATTCATCTTAGCTGGCCTGAATAATTCTTCTTTATATTATAAAGTTTTACGTACTTCCATTATATGTAAATTGATTAGTCTCATCCATACAGTTAGTTTTAATTATTTTTTTCTTAGTTATGTTCTACATTAAAACAATTCTAAACGAGTTCATTAAATCATTTTATTAATGGCTTTATGTATATTTGAATATTTATGATTCCGTGTTGGTTTTCTGACATAAGATCATAATATTGTATAAAGCCCTGCAGGTCGATACAGTTGCGTTCAATTCACGGTTTGAACAATAAATAGGAGAAAAACACAAGCCAGGATGCGATTTTATTACTATCCAACTTTATTTATATTATGAAGAAAGTAAATTGCGTATGAAATATATTTTAGACTGTGCGAATCTAAATTTTAAATCAAGGAAATAATAATAAATTATAGAAAAAAGGAATTGTTTTGTGATCTTCACTGAGAATGCATAATCGCAAGATGTTGAGCTGATTTCCATGGAAGTTGTGAATAATGAAAAGTTCATTTCAATACAAGTTCATACAAAAGATTTGTTTGTGAATATTTCTGATACAATCTTCAGGTAATATGTTTATATGTGTCTTGGTTTATCTATCTGATACTTGACTTTAGGACAAACTAATCTGTGTCATAGCCATCATAGTTTCAATTTCAGTTTCACAACCAAATAAAATTATTACTGTATCTTTGAATAATACTATTTTCAAATCAGAAACAAAATCCGATATAGCTGAATTGAGAATTTTTCTGTCATCATACCGGTACTTTGAATTGAGAAAATAATCAATGTACCTGAATATGACAAAAACATTGTTATTGTTAAAAACGGTGTGGATGTAACACAAATATATATATATATATATATATATATATATATATATATATATATTTAACAAAGTATTCACTTATTGATACAACCTTGGAATTTTCAATTAATCTATCCAGAAAAAATAGATGAATTTTTCAAACTCAATATATTTCAAAAAGAGCCCGTTAACCATACAATCAGTTCACCACGCAGCAGTGACGACAACAACAACAACAACAACAACAACAACAACAACACCATTACGAGCCATGTATACAAACAGCCCTCTATCTGCTGCTCGCAATCACTGTATATAAATGTGTGTAAGTACATCCACTGGCCGCCCACAACTTCCCGTACAAGCCAAGCTGGGTGTCAGCAAACAAGTCTGCGCTCACACAATAAGATGCATTTCACGCGTTTGCTGCAACTTTTCACACGATTACTGCTATTATCACCAGTTACAATCACTGCATTGCATTTATCTCCATGCATGTTCATGTCATTCAAATTATACTGCATGGTCTTGCTGCCTATCTGAGTCGATCAAGCAGCTCTCCTTGCTACTTTATCGACTCTAATGCCTATTTTACATTGAGTATTTATATATATTTCATTTGAACCGGGTTTGAATAATGCACCTTTATGTCAAGTGGGGTCTATTGGCGTATGTGATTGATGATGAAGAGAAAGTTAAAGGACATTTTATTGAATCTAATTTTTCAGAGTGGGAAAGAATCGTGGCCTGTACTGTCATAGAATGAAGAAATACATATTACTAAGAATTCTAATGGTACTATACAGCATTCGAGATATAAAAAAATGAAAATTTTTTCTTCTCCATTATTATAATATTATTTTCTTATCAGACTATTTGACGCTTTGTGATGTGGTTTTATTGCACTTGCTTGGGCGACTATAACTTGAGATGACGGAGGGGTGTACTATCGTGGTTACAGGCACACATCAATCAATCATAGAGTTAATTCTTAATTTAAACTATTATTGAAATATATTTCAATAATCACACACTTCATATTAGAACACTCATTATTATATTCGATTGAAACTTTATAATTTGTCGGTTCCAAAAGGTATAACTATCACGAATAATTAATTTTAATGATAATTAATTATAGCTTGTATAAATGTTGAGCTACGAACAATTCACCTGAAGGCATTTCCGTTTGGGTAGGCATTATGTTAAAACATCAATATATAACCTCCAACGTAACTTGAGATTTCCAAAAAATGTGCATATACCTCGTTGAGTTCGGCGTTTACTGTGCCCCCCCCCCCCCCCCCAAAGAATGTTTGCTTCCTTAGCTGTTCGAATAACTGATTCACTTGGCTACACTTAACGCGGGGTTTAAATATTTAAAATGCAAACTCAAAAATATGTTATAAGGAAATTTTTCCGGATTATTATGCTCATGGTTAATGCTAATGTTTTAGTATGACGTTGAAAGGGGGTGGGGGGTGGTGGGGGGGGGGAGGGGGGGTGGGGGTAGTGATGCGTGCAATGTGGTTGATTTTATAGGTGCAGAATAACATTAGGGGCTGCAAGACATCGAGTCTCATGAGAAAAACATTCACTTGTTATACGTAGGGATACGATGGATTATATTATAGTTCATTTTGTGAAAAATAAGAAAAATAAGAAAACGCAGCTTCAGAGTTTCACATTACATTTTCGAGTTATATTTCTATATTTTTACGTTTCATGATTTTCAAGTTTGAGAATTGTAATAATCCAAATTAGATTCAGATCTCTCAGAATTGTCAAGTGACGTACGGGTTTACTAGAATATAGCTTGAATACTAGTTTTCTGAAGAAAGATTTTTAATGCGACTGTTAAACATCTTCAGAATCACGAATGAATAAGACAATTCACCCAACTTCCAGCATTGATAACAATGAAAATACATAATTCGAATTATTTGGCTCGTGACAATTTATTCATGATTCAACCACATATATTTTTCCGAAAAAAAAACGTTTTTGATGTTTATTCACATCTCCTTTAATTTGACTCAATTTTTCAATATTCTCAAATTGAAACTGATAAATATTTGTTCCCATCAATAAGGGCCTATAAACTAGAGTAGATTAAAGGCCCATGAAAATTTGAAATCTTCAAATTTTCTTCTGTTCCGAAGCAAACTTTACAACAAGTTTAGAGTACTAGAACTTCTCGTCCTGTTTCACCTCTCTCAAGCACACATCGATTGTTGCAAACTATTCAATCAATTAAACCAGAATCCATGACTTTCCATGACGCACCAAGTCTTGAATAAACGTGCTCCAAATGTATGTGTACCCGAGCGTCCCAAAGAACTTCCCATCAGAAATACTTAAAGGATAGAATAAATCTAAATAATATCGCTTTAGTTAATAATAATTCACTAGGAGAAATAATTACTAATTATTGTCCAAGCATTAATTGTTATCCTGAGATCGTTTTGGTTGTTCGCGGCCCGCTGAACTCAACATAGTCTTCGAGCTCACTTACTGGAACTACTCTGGCCGAACACTTCTCACAGGCCTGTTTCCTGTACACAACACCGCGCTGCCAACACTGAAGAACCAAATGTTGCCGAACATTCACGAACATTCACTTGCTATTAGTCGTTTATTCGTTTCAATGTTGCTTAACGACCCCACCAACAGCTAGGTTATACGAGGGTACGAATGAGCGGATGATAATGAAACGATGAAGTGATGATAGGTGAAAATGTTCAAACATTTTCAAACATTTCCCTTTCATTTTATTTTTTTAATAACATCGAAACTTGATACAAAATCATTGTTCCCCTATTAAGGCCAAGGATGAAAGTAGTATCATTTGGACGGGGCACCACAAGGGCGATCTTACTGCCCCATTTTATTATTATTTCAAATCATGAAACAAATCTGAGGATGAGAGTAGGATCGTTTGGACGGGGCACCACAACAGAAATCTTACCATCCCATTTCATTATTATTTCAAATTAAAAACAATGAACTTTGACACCAGGTCTAGGCTGTCTGTGACCACACAGATAAAAGTCTCAGTTGCCGAAAGTCCGGAACACTTTTAAAACTCAATTGCTCGTTGCTCGATTATCTCAGACTGCATGCCACGAATCTGCACTACCAAACCATGGCATTGCCCAAAGGTGAAGAAATCCGCTGATGAGCTTACAATTAACGTGCTAAAACCTACGATCGTTACCATAGCAGCTAACAATGGACAACTCCCACGACCAATGGAGGGCACTCACTGCACACTACATTCAGACAAGAAACAATCAGTACAATTAAAATGGAAGTACGGTGTTAGATTGAAAAGTTCGATTTGCAGGTGTAAAGAAGATGGAACTGATAGTGGTAGTTGAAAACGAACATGCGGATATAATCTGAACCCTCCTTCACATAATTATGAAAAGTATTGTGTTATTAGAGTTGATAATCCTGTACATTTGATATCATTTTGAGAAATCTTGACCTGTGATTTTGTGCCAATTATGACACCAAGGCGTAGAGTTCAGATGATACGACGGGGGATGGATACCCGTTTAGAGTATGGAAGTTCCATTAGGTCAGGTCATATATATATATATATATATATATATATATATATATATATATATATATATATATATATATATATATATATATGAAGTAATCGAACCAGGTGATTCTGATTGAACTCAAATGTAAGAATAGCATTCATTCTTCCGGCTCAACAATCGTGAAGGCATATCGATCCCATGTCGGGCGTGGGTTCGAGTCCCGCATCATCATTCAGAATAACTCAGCTATTGGTAGGGCACCTGCGAATTAACCATTGCACCAATAACTGTCTGAGTAGGACCTTTATCTCTAATGTTCCTCTGGCACCAATAAGTTATTTTATTCCTTCTTTGAAATGACAAAATACTATTCTTCAGATACAGAAATGCGATAAAATAAAGGTCGACTTTTTTTGTCACTCCTACAAACGTTCTGCAAAATGTTTTTATTAGTTTCGAATACTCCATTTCCTTGTGTCGGCTTTTCAATCGCTTCCTTCCAATTCCCTTCACAGTCCCATTTCTCTTGTCGCATCCAACCCCCTAACAATTCTACACAGCTATTTTTATTTCGTTTGAAATTGAGCAACAGGTGGAATCTTTTTTAAGTTCGAAGTCTATAAATATTTCCCCATTCAATACGTTTTACGGAAAGGGTCTTTTTTAAAGCGATTTCTTTTTCTTCTCTCTCAATTTCTTTTTTTTATCGCTCTCGCGTTATTCGAACTCGATAAGAAATTGAAGGGAGGTCTCTGGTCAGCTTTGGTTGACTGCTCCCGAGAGAGATTTTCAACCCCTATATTCAACAACTCGACTAGAAGCCCCCCCTCCCACCTCCCCCCTCAACCCTTGTACCCGAGCCGGGTGCAATAACTCACAATCAGAACGAGTTTCCGATCAAACGCGGAAACACCCGAATCGATATCCGATCCAACAGGTGGTCGGCCTGTTTTGTGATATCATGGTCGGTGATTTTAGATTGAAAAATTACTTTTCCACACTCAGTTGTGTTCGTGGAATGCATTTAGTTGCGAACTGAATTGTATTTTCATTTTATCTCCATTAATCTATAATTAAATGACCGAACGATTTCGGGCTGAAAAATCGTACAATACGTACAAAAGCAATACGTAAAAGTAACGCAATTTATCGGCAGATCAATAATGCAGTTTTGATAGAAATTCGAAAGGGAGAAAAGTTGATTGGATCATATAATTATGAGTAGAATTTTATTTATTAGGGCCCAATCTAACGATCAAAATGATATATGTCTCTACTAAAATGTTGTGTATTCTGCATTTTATCCAATAGGTCAATCGAAATATACGGTCAAAGGTTTCAGAGCCAAGTTATTGACCATGGCTCAGATTTCTATTACATTTCATATAAATATCGTCTATACCTTACTGTATTCTAGTACTACTAGCTCTAGTATTCTGGTCCACTACCTTTCCAAGATTTCCATACTACACTGACTTTTCTTACGTCATTTGTAATCTATTCACTGACGCTGAATATCTATCGTTTTCCCATTTAACGCTATAATTGCCAGGCGAAGGATAGCTCCGTGACCCCACCACGCCGGATACATCATCACACCAATCACCGATCTTATCCTTATCGCAGCAGATCTAACAATAGAACGGTGGGTATTGTTTCGCGCGGGAAGAATACGTACCCCCATTGGTTATTGGTATGCCCCAATGCGCAGAACGTGGTGCGCATTTGCTATTGTCTTGTCACCATAGTTAACTCGCGTTGAAAACAAATTAACTCTTGGAATAAATGAGTGTGTACATTAATTTACATGTTTATGCCAATACGTATTGTGTTAAGTTTACGATGGGATGTTTTACAGAATGAATAACAAACGAATGAGGTTTCAGTACACAAGCATAACGTTCAGAAATCTCTATTCAAAGATCGGAGAACCGAGCCGAGAAATATTGAAAATATATCATTTTGGATGTACAGAAATCAACAAGAAATTTCTATAAAATCATCCCAATCTATGTATAATTTGCCCCAAAAATCAATAGATTCTGATGTTTTAGACATTTTGAAAAATCATTTATATTGAATCAATTAATTTTCGTTTCTTTCTCTACCCCCCTCCCCCCGCCTTGTTGGTGAATATTTTTTCCACATTTTTATTTACACCTCAACATGGCCTATTACAGTTCTTGGCACATTTTTTTTTCACTTCCTTATAGCTCCAAGCTTTTATTTGGTTTTTCATACGCTAATTAGTTACATTCTCATTTTCAGTTCAATTTTATTGATTTATTATCGTTCTTCCTTTTATTGTCATTTGTTTATTATTTTGTGTCGTTCTGGCAGCCACTGGATGAGATAACAAAGTCTGTTGATACAGATTTTTATATATCAAATACTGAAATAAAATAAGGATGAAATGACCCCAGTTATTTTAGTGGAGTTGTGAAAAATTATCGGCCAAGATAAATTCAAAAAATCCTTAGTTGAATTTGAAATTCCCCTCATTGACCAGTTCACGGCCCGCTCGATGATTAGCCACAATATGTGAGATTTTCCTACACGCCTCACAACAATGTTTGAGTAAGCCTATAATTAAAATATGTTGCATATTAAAATAAATTATTCATTAGGCTTTCTGCTTGGCTTAACAAATTATTTCAGAATATATTCCAGCCATGATTAGAAGATAATACTAGATGGAAACTCTCAAATTTTAATACTGGTTCCGTTCTTAGAAAAATAGTGAAAGATATTATTAATTAGTATTTATGATATTCTGAAGGAACAAAGATACGAGATAATTGAATATGAGTTTTATTATTATAAATCACACAGCCAAATTAAATAATAATCAGAATCAAAGTTGACCAACTTGACCTGTCGTTAATTAATTGGTTGGGAACTTTGATGAAATTCATGTTTTATTCATAAATTCAACAAAAATTGTACAGTAAACTGAGAAATAACAAAATACAGATTCTGCATTGACATTTTGAGGGAATAATTGATTCGTATAAAGAGCAGACATGAACGCACCATCAATACTTGTCAATACTCATGGGTCTGTAACTTGATATTGAACACTGATACTTCAATTGGGATCTATGTTTCAAAACTAATTTTATATTCTTTTTTGAAGTAACTTACTGAAAAATATCTGGTCTCATACTGTTTCTTCTCGATTGTCGTTTCCATATTCTAAAGATTTCATCACTCTTATAATTAAAAAACTTTTAAACAATTAGTTTGTCATATGTATCAATATTGATCGATTTGATCGATCTAAAAAAAATAGTTGAAAATACAATTACACATTCAACTATTGTTACGAAACCAAAATAATCGAAATAATTTCCAATTTGAAATGAATTCATTCCCAACAATTACATATAATACATAAAGCGTGTATGTAATAATATGTGTCATATGTGACATAGAGCGAGAAACAGAATGTGGACCATCTTAAGTGTCAATTGTCAACCTCTTTCTCAAGCTGAACAAATATTCCTCTAATAAACTCCAATAATGTAACAAGTACAATAATGGCAAACTTATCATGACTTTTCATAAAACACGACTGTCCTTTCCGGTCATTATTATTATTATGTATTTAGTGCTTTCAGATGTTTTCCCATGATAATCGTCTATTCTTATTCATTAAACCAATGAGTGTTCACAGGTTAACAGTGGTACATCCTTTAGGCAAACGAAAAATCGTAATTAAAATTCAGTGGTTATTCATTGAAAGATTGTTCACATTGTTTTTATTTGTGAAGATGATAAGTACCTCCGTAGATCTATTGTTGGCCCTGGTGGTCATTCACCCAACTTTTCGTAACGTCGACTGGAGGCTACGGAAATAAAAGCGAGATTTAATAAGTGAGAACCAGATTAAATATTATAGATGAACATCCGAACTAGACAAAGTTTGTTAATTATTACAATTATCTACGAAAATAATTGTTAATAAATGGAGAGAAGCTTATGATTAAGTGAACTTGGTGATCTTGTTTTATTTTTTTCAATTTGAAAATGGATTTTCTTGGGAATTCTCAATAACCTATTGTCTCACGATGAAGATTATTGTAAGTATTAGGTGAACTTTAGTCAGGTGGATTCGCTGGAATACTTTTATAATTATTTTATTCGAAGTATTTGTGATTTCGGGGACTGTGAAACTGTTGGTATGGAACGGTCAACAATCGAATGCAAATAACGTTATTATTATATGGATAAAATATTGATGAAGGCATTCAATATCATAAATGTTTCTGAAATTATCGAAATTTATAATCTGGGATTTATATAAAAAATATATTATCCAGTGTAGAAAAAAATACAAAATATCAAAACCTGTGAATTCATTCGAATGAATGATTCGAAGAATATATAATTCTATCAAATGGTTACATAATTTATGTTAGACATTATTGTGAAACATAACTCAATCTGAAGAACTGAATTAATATCAAACACGACATATCACAATCACTGTTGGTTTGTGAAATATTTAATATATTTTAACTACTTTTACACGTGCAACAATCTCTAGGATATTTCTCCGGCCGAACAATATACTTTAATTACTCTATTTCCTACATGATCATTACGCTAGTTTATGGCTATTTTTCTCTTTCTGGTCTGGTTACTTATGTTAATATCATTCTTATATTCCAAATTATTATCAAAAATATATGCCAATAATAATTTGCGGTCATTATTATAACACATATCATGTGTTTCCCATGTATCTTATACGGGTATGTCGATAATGTATTCACAAGTACATTAATGTGTTTGATATCATATAATAACACATTAATTGTATACATTATTTGTTGAATTAAAAACGTGAAATTTAATGCATATGCAATATTTTCATTATGATATTGTTCAAGACGATGAGAAATTCTCCGCTGATTATTATTGAAGATAATGAAATATTCATGATTGGGAGAATATTGTCAGAATTGAACAGAGTAATACGGTTCTGAGGTTTGAATTGAGAACTTATAGTTAGTGGATCAACTTATTATTACCCTTGATTACACATGCTATTTCCGTACTTGAACCCGTATCTAGCTAATACCTAACTAAGAGTTAGTAAAACCGTCATCAAGTGAATAACCTACACCACGGTTTTTAAGATTAGACTTCTACCTTGTCAGATGTCTGATCCGTTTTTAAAACGTCTTTCTAATAATAGAAACAAACGCTAAATTCAAGAATCGTGTATGCATTTGTAGCTCACCTGTCATTGGAATAAATCAGACGAAGAGACAAACACTCGATTGTTGGCGGTCGGTTTAGTGAATCAGCTCGTAACTTGCGTTAACGCACGCACCGCATGCGGATACGTTAGCGGTACGGAACGGTTTGACGCGGTGCCAGGAATAAATCTCGTGATTTTTATGAAGGTTGTTTGTGTACTGATGACTTTCAGACGTTCGAAAAACCGAAATCTTGACAACAAATGTCTTCATAATTGTTGGATTTTAAGCCATGAAGTTTGATTCAGATTTAGAGCTGAACTATTTATGAAGTCTAGATCAGAAAGTTATGTGGTGGTTAGGTGAATTAACTAGAACAGCCATAGTCATTGCCAATTGGATATTGTTGGAATAAGTTATTCGATGGATGAATATGTATTCTAGATTTATGATAATGATCATTAAATATGCGAGAATTAGGCTTATAAATTGTCCTGATGAATATTTTCAGCTAATATTATCACCTCATTAACAGAAATTGGTTGATGATGGATGAATGAAATTCACAAAAGCTCTGGCACTGATCTGGGCTCGAACCCTCGCCTGACTTGATATCCTGACATTGAAAAAAAACTTGAATGACATTGAAAGAAGACATTGAAGATATATTATTCACACAAAACGTATGTATTGGAGGGACAAGGCAGTGAGTCTTTAGTTTAGTTGATTATGAGCTCGATCACCATGGTGACCATCATAAAAACACCGAAAGACAGCTGAGCTTTCAATGTCAACTTAACTAAGAAGCGTATTTGAGCTCACAGCTCCCAATAGATGAAAATGTTCAAGAGAATCGATTTATAAATTCATTAATATATTCACAATATTTATATTTTATAATATCTGATTTTCATTATTCTATTATGAACTATATACGTCCATCAACACAGTCAAAGCCGTCAATGAAGTTTATATTCTCTCTCCTATAAAATACTCTAAACTTCTATTAAAACGACGCGAAAATACATCTATTATTGGAAGTAATTTGAAATTAGAACTGTCAAAAAGTTATGATTAAATTGCGAGTTGAAAGGAATCAATTAATAACGAGCTTATCCAAAACGTCACAAATCTTTCCCGAATCACTCGCATAACTGAGAACTCTGTTTACAGTGATTAATAAGTGAAATCAATCAGCAGCCATTTTCCGAGCAGCGAATACCATTTCTTATCACCGCGTGGGATTCAGGATCTCGGGGGGGGGGGGGGGGGGGGGGAATTCCTCGTGTTCGTCGATTGACATCGGAATTCTTCGGTTAACCGCCGACCGATTTGTACCACGTGATCAGTTCGTAGCTAGGAATGCGTCGCGACGGCCTAACAAAGGCGTCTTGTGTAAGCTGAACATCTCTATGGCAGGGGATTGAGATAATATTGAGCTTTGAGAGGAATCTGTTCGAAGAGAAAAGCAGCCGGTGTTGAGGTGGATGGATTGAATATTAGCTTCATTATTAGAAAATGTATTTCTGAAATACAATTCAAAAATAAAATTCAAATAATAAAGTTTGAAATGAAGTTTGAAGATTCATGTATTTTTCCCTTCGAACCACGTACCGTATACTAACTATTTATACAATCAAAAGCTGTCAGGTTTCTGAGATCTCTCGTAGAACTTCACGATAAACGAGGTTGTAGATTTGAGAATCTCTTGAGATTAACTAAACAGAAAAAAAATTGGTATCATAATATATATCTTCAGAATTTGAAATTTAGAATAATAGAAACTTTATGTTCATCAAATTATTTCCAGTCTCAGTATATTATTGTTAGTCGCTCAACAAATTCATTTTCCACATCTTACTATTTGTACTTGAAATAACAAAAATCAGCTGTTATTCCAAATTACAAAAATGAAATATAAATCCCACTGTTTGTTTCTTCATTTCAATTCATTGAAATTGTAATCAGGTCATTCATTCTTCTTCGTCGCAGTATACACTATTATTACGACAATTTATCACAAATTACATCCCAAATGCATTAGTTATTGGCAAAGATTCTATCAACACATAAAACAAAATAATCATTTATCTCATCCTATTCAACACCGTAATCACAACATTAGAGAATTTATTGTTATTACATTCAACTATCTATGCCTTGACGAAATGACAATTTCGTCTGTCCTGGTCTCTAGCCAATTCCAAGAACGAAAATTCAGATAATCTATGCTCTGTAAGATAACATTTCATTTACAAACCAATCGAAACCACAGCTCGTAACCGTGTACAACGTGAACCGATCGACTGTTCCGTGATGTCATCTTGAATTGTGGTGACTATAACTGTGTGTAATGTACGCAATTCTATTCTTGCAATTCTAAATTCTAACAATCAAATTGCCAACATATTTATTTGACATCGTTGCTCTATACGCTCCGTTGAAATTTTCATTAATTGAAGATCGCACTCGCGGAAAATTACTACCTTACCCCTTTTATACAGGAGGTTACGAAACGACGGCACAGTTCACAATGGTGTCGCGATCATCGAGTCGTTTGTTCGACTCCTCGATAATAAACTTGGGGACACGTCGACTGCGAGATCCGCGATTAAATCGAAAGCCAATTGCTCGAATCGTCTACTAATATCGATATTGGTATTATTGGTAAGACCATATCAACTTATAAGACATTATATTGTTTTTTTTTTTATAAAATTATTAATTGTAGTGAGAATGTGATTTTTTGAAATCAGACATACATGCCACTATGTAAATATATATATAAAATATGATGAAAAAATATACTTACATATATTCAAATATTCGTACGAATTATTCATTGCTATTCACATTTAGTAGTAATTACTAGATTACTATTGGATAGCCGCCCCGGTGGCTAAGTGAGTTATCGCTAGCGGTACTGAAGTCACCGTTGGGCGTGGGTTCGAGTCCCGCATAAGGCATGGATGGGTTGTAGTAAACGTCCTTTCACCTATCATCGTTTCATTATCACCCGCTCATTCGTACCCCCGTATAACCTATAGCTGTTGGTGGGGTCGGTAAGCAGCATTAAATATAACAAAAAAATACTATTGGATACTATGAGATTACTATTATACACTAGACTTCTAGATTTGGTTCATAACAAAATTACAAAAAAATACTTCCTCAATCAAACAAACCCACAGATCCTTGGGAAATGTAATTTTCTTCTGATCATCATTTTCTCATCACATATTTCCTTCTTGTCGTCTTCGCCTGGTGTCACGCCTAGTTCTCGATGCATCCTATACTGCTCCAGTCAGGGGGTGTACTCGAGGGGGGTGGGGGTGGGGGTGGGTTCTTCTCGTGAAATGCTAATGAAAAGTCCCGCCTCCCGGTAAAATGCCTTCAGATCCCTTATTCGGGAACCCTTTCATACCCCCTTATTCGCGACTTCCTAATCTAATTCGCCAAACTTAATCTATAATATATTTCGCTACAATACCAAATAACTATACGTGTTCTAGCTAGCTACCGTCTGTCGGTGTAGGCCTATCCGATAAATTATGCAAGCGTTAATAAATTCTATTGTCAGAAGAAGCGATGCGGATTAATTGAATAAAATACAGTGAATAAATATTGAAGGAGAAATTAATGGAACCAAATGATATAATGAAATAATATAGGAGAGTCAATTAATCATTGTTATCAAAGTTATTCGGATGTGATCAAAATTTATATGGATGAGGAATTATATATATAAGCTTGCATACTTCTGTCCTTGACTTATTCGATTTAATAAATTATAAAATAATATTATAGTATTTTTTCAATTGAAGTTTGATATTTCCAAAAGCCAAACATAGTTATCATTGTCATATGCGGATACGCCCATGGTATAGATTATTAATAGTACATTTATTTGAATTTTCAACTTAAAATTATCCATTTTAATATTTGTTCCCAATCACTATAACTCATCACTTGTCCATCACTTTGAGCGATACAAATCGAGAGAAAATGAAAGAGAATGAAAGAGAATTTTATTTTTATTCCATAATTTTAGAATTTTAATTTTATTCCATTCCTTAATCGACCTGGCAAATTATAAATTTTGACAAGAATCATGAATTTCGACAAAAATAATGAATTCTGACCAAAATTATGAATTTCGACAAGAATCATGAATTTCGACAAAAATTATGAATTTCGACAAAAATAATGAATTCTAACCAAAATTATGAATTTTGACAAAAATTATGAATTTCCACCAAAAATATGAATTTCGTGAAAAATTATGAATTTTGACCAAAATGAAGACATTCGACCAAAAATGTGAATTTCACCAAAAATGATGAATTTTAACAAAAAGTATTAATTTTGACCAAAATGATGAATTTCAACCAAAATGATGAATTCCAACCAAAAATGTGAATTTCGTCAAAAATTATATATTTCGACAAAAATTATGAATGTCGACAAAAATTATGGATTTCGACAAAAATCATAAGTTTCATCAAAAATTATAAATTTCGACAAAAATTATGAATTTTGACAAAAATTATGAATTTGGACCAAAATTATGAATTTCGACCAAAAATGTGAATTTCGCAAAAAATTACGGAATTCGAAAAAAATTATGAATTTGGACAAAAGTTATGAATTTCGACCAAAAATATGAATTTCGAGAAAAATTATGAATTTCGACCAAAAATATGAATTTCGACAAAAATTATCGATTTCGACCAAAAGTTATGAATTTCGACAAAAATTATGAATTTCGACAAAAATTATGAATTTCGACAAAAATATGAATTTCACCAAAAATATGAATTTCACCAAAAATTATGAATTTCGACAAAAGTTATGAATTTCGACCAAAATATGAATTTCGACAAAAATTATGAATTTCGACAAAAATTATGAATTTCGACAAAAATATGAATTTCGACCAAAAATTATGGATTTCGACCAAAAATATGAATTTCGACAAAAATTATGAATTTCGACCAAAAATTATGAATTTCGACCAAAAATATGAATTTCGACAAAAATTATGAATTTCGACCAAAAATATGAATTTCTACAAAAATTATGGATTTCGACCAAAAATATGAATTTCACCAAAAATATGAATTTCGACACAAATTATCGATTTCGACAAAAGTTATGAATTTCGCCAAAAATTATGAATTTCGAACAAAAATACGAATTTCGACAAAAATTATGGATTTCGACAAAAAATATGAATTTCACCAAAAATATGAATTTCGACAAAAATTATCGATTTCGACAAAAGTTATTTCGCCAAAAATTATGAATTTCGAACAAAAATACGAATTTCGACAAAAATTATGAATTTTGACCAAAAATTATGAATTTTGACAAAAATTATGAATTTGACAAAAAGGCTACTGAATTTCAAAAATATTATAAATTTCGACAAAAATAATGAATTTCGAGAATATTAAGAATTTCGAACCAAAATAATGAATTTCGAACCAAAATTGTGATTTTTTACAAAAATTACCTGTATTACCTGTCTTTATAGATAACGATAAATATTATGCATGAGATGGATGTAAATCTTATGCTTTGGGCCCATGGAGGTAACCCGGCACCACCACTGTTATCGTACCAATAGATAAGCAACAAAACCCGGCACATCCACTATATATCAATGAGTGAGATACAGCTACCACCCGATGAGTTACAAAACCCGGCACCTCCACTGTGTATACAATGGGTGAGATATAATTACCAATAGATGAGCAACCGACTCGGCACCTCCACTGTTTTTCAAAAACTTTAAAAGTTAATCAACTGTTATCTTGTTATGCCCGATGGTGACCTGTATTGACTGATCAGTCGATTAATATAACGGAGTCCTTAACGAGCTATTGAAATTCAGGGCCTCAAGGATATGATGAATCATTCCTGGGGCCGAAATGACGTATACATTTCTATTACCACGAAGAAAGCTCAAAATAAGCTTGAGTTTGGAATAACGGAGGAACGGAAGAAAATTCAAGCATTTTTCCGTCATTTTGACAGTTGGTGTATTATCAAGAAAATTAAAATAGCTTCAGGGCTTGAAAGGTAAAACATTTCTACAGAAATATATCTCTTGTAAATTAGTAATCCCCTCCCTACCTCCTCCCCCCCCCTCCCTTATCCACCCCATATCAATCTGTATGGAACATCACCTAGCAACCCTTAATATTCCTAATAGGAAACCGATATTTCATTGCACAAGGGCTGGCTATACGCTGAGAATCTTGCAATCAAAACATCAGACGGATTTTCATTTTTGAGAATTAACTTCGAATATTATTTCAAATTATGAAGTTTTACGTTAACAAAACTGAAAATTGGGGAATGTTTATCTAGTTGATAATGGGGATAAGATCGAGCCTTGGGGAAATGTTCTGATCTCAAATTCGAAGAAATAAATGAATATTTATGATGAATTAATATACATTCACTATGAAATTAATTAAAATTCCGTTGATTCGATATATCTTATTCACCTTGGTTTATATTATTATGTAATATTTTCTTATCTTTCAGTTTTATTATATCTCTAGTTTCATGCTTTGATACTATCCAAAGGAGATATATTGAATATAGCATATGTTCAAGTTTATTCAATCAATAAACTGATGGTGATTTTCATGGTTAGCTCAACCACCATCCACCCCACCAACAACCAGATTATCTGGGGGTACGAATGAGCAGGTGAGAATGCAAGTAGGAAGCGTTGATAGGTGAAATGACGTTTACAATAACCTCAATCCCACGCTCAACGGTTACTCCAGTTCCCTGAGCGGTGACAGTTGAATGAACTACGGAGGACAAATAATAAAATGAATCATCATGGAGTCAACTGAAACATGACCTATGAATATTTTGAAACTATTTCAAGATTTTGGATGATTTCTGGTCCGGATATTGAAGTAACAACTACTGTGTAAAGTAGTCGGGGCAGGGAGGGGGGTGTTATGGAAGATTGCAAATATCGGGGATGGAAGTTCCGAAGAAGGGGGAGGGGGAAGGGGGCTAATATTCGACATCGAGTGACAGAAAACAAGCCCCAAGGGCATATCTTCAATTCCATTCCAAGATTCCACCCCCTCCCACCCCCTATCACCCCTGAGCACAGTCTTTCAATCGACGTCATTCGAATCCTTTGAAATGTGTCTTTCACATTCAGTCGAAAATTACTATAGGCCTAACCTCCCCCCCTCCCCCCATCACCCACCTCACCCTCAGAGCAAAACAGTTTCTTGATATTTCGAACCAAAAGACTATCCACAAGTCTTTTGAGATGTCTCAGAAGTAAGATTACATCGCGTCTCGAAAAGTCACACCAAAAATGTGCCATTGCTTCATTTCTGTTGCAGGCCTATAACACGATCGGTCGAAATACTTGTTTGAGTTTATTTTCTACTTCCGTCGATCAGTTTAGAAGTTTTCACTCCAGATTAAGGATGAGAGGATATCGTACCGACAAGCTTAGCATTGAATTTGATCTGATATTTAAATTCTACATTCGGAATGTGATTTTTCAATTTCCAATCGAGAGTTTAGATTCTAATGGGAAGTTTAATTATTCCTCCATTTCTTCATGCCATGTTTCATTAATTACTTATTTCATTGATAACTTCAGAATGGTGATAAGACATAGTTGGTATAAAGTCCATCTTTTTACCGGTCTGCTTTATGACAGCTTTGTGGTTCCCAGTAGTTACATCATAAGACCCGGTTTCTTACATTTCGACCAACTTTCAAAATATCTTCATGCAATATATTGAAGTCTGAAATATACGGTCCCTTGCTTCCTTTCTTGGAAGAAAATTCAAACTTTCCAATTAGGTTGTAAGGTGCTTTATAATGTTGACTCGTTAAAAAGCCCATGGAAAACACTAATTTGTGTTTATATACTTTATGCTTGCTCATTTATTCAAAGATTAGGGAATAACTCAGGATGAAGTAAATAAAGGCTCAAACTGATTCAACTTGGGTTACTTATTCGGCCATGTTGGGAGGAAATCTAGGAAGAAAAATAAATGGTTTTCTATGGAACTAGATAGTCTTGGATGGAAAGAGCATGCAGGGGTGACGAAGATCAAAAGTCGCGCGTATATATTAAAATCTCACTCAGTGTTTGTATATTTATATATACAAAATGTGCTCATTTCGTACTTTTACAATATATATCATCATTCACATTCGGTATTTTTAATTAAAAATCTTCAGCTACCGGTATGGTGAATCTTTCTATCAATATACCTTCGAATGGTTATCTAGTCATTTGATATTTTGACAATTTTCTTCAATAATATCTATGATTTTCTATTTTGGATAAATATTTCTCTTCCACCTTTTTGTTCAATCATGTAACTTCCCAAGTTTGTTATTTCCCGTTCTTCAATGCAAACTCTTTAATCAGAAAGATCAGCAGTTCTCATTCGGTTAATCACGATTGAGAACAATACGACCAGTGAAGTAAATCTTCTTCTTGACCGTAATCGTGTAAGTATTGAAGGATGAACCATTTGGAAGCAAACCAATTGATAATTACAATCAAACATTCTCTACCAAATATTCAAATACATATTCAACCTGTGATGTACTACACAGTGAGATATTATGATTTGAGTTTCACTCAAGCCTCATTCTCATCAGTAACTAAACATAATTCCACTGAAGTACTCAAAACATATTCACCAACATTAAATACATCATCAGAAACACTTCTCTACATTATACTTCCCTAATAGTCAGAACAACGAGAATTTTCCCCGGAAACAATTGAAATGCTTCAGGGTTGAGTATGTATACACACAATGATTTTTAACCATATTAAATTATGCTTGCATAATCTACGAAAACATTACGAGATAGAACAATTATTCCCGTTGGTATTCCCAGGGAAAGTTAACGGACATGTTATCTAGGGTAGGGGACATGTGAGGCGATGCGTATTGCTTAAACGCCTGAATTAACAGAGGAATTAACTAATCCTTAATATAGTTCTGCAAGGGACAGCGACATGTCCTCAGCTCTCTGAAGCTATCCTCCTCTCTCTCGCTCTCTTTAGACTGTAATTATACATTGTGGCTGGTTGACTTCTTCTTTGGGGTTGACAAAAAACAAAACCAACCCTTAATTGCGAATAAGTTGTTGCCATGACAATTCGATCTGAAACCTAACGGAGCGGATGATTGTATTCACAATATTATTATCTCCTCTCGTACACACACACACACACACATGCACGTGGAAATGTACAACTGTGATGTGAAACAAAGGAGTTTGTGCGACGTCACAGGCAAGTGTGGGCTGTTAGAGGTTCGTAGTACCAATTGACTTAACAGAATAAAACTTCATTATTATCATGACACTCAGTCCACGCCACACAGGTTGTAGAGGTTACTATTGCAGTTTTATCATCACATACTGGTCATGGTATATGATGAACGAATGAAAATGGTTGATGAAAAATATTTGGAAAAATTAGAAATGCTTTAATGAACCAATTCACTTCTTCAGAAAATGGAATCAAGTGGGTTGTGAGTTCGAGTCCCGCATGAGGCTTGCTTTTTGTGAGCATCATGCATAATCGGGCCATTCCTGATATATATATTCTGCTCTTTCGTACCCCCAAATAACCTAGCTGTTGGTGTGGTAGTCGAGCAAACAGTAATCATCCTCCCGTTTTGGAATTATGTATGGATTAGTTCAATGAAGTAATGGATCGAACATTATTTCATGACTATTTCAGGAAATATTATCCATGAAACAATTTCTCATTTCACAACAATTTGACTTACTCCATACTTCCAGTAGAGAATTGTGTTTATGAATAAAAGATTTTGATAACCTTTCCACCAATATATCTTTCTCAATAACTGTAACAATTAGTATTACTATATATCAGTTACTATATGTATTCATATTATATCAAACTAAGCCAATGGAATCTAGGTAACAAGGTAAATATATTCAGAAGAGAATAATCCGATGATCATAGAATACCTAATTACATGGAAATCGTCAATAGTATCAGTTTCATCGTTTGGCAGAATTGCATGTAAATTGACTCTAATGGGTAAACGTATTTTAACAGCCAGCTACAAGTTCTGTTTGTAAAAAGTTGACTTATATAATATACATAGATATATTCAACAAGTAAAACACTTTGAAATTGAACCGTTTCAATTTAATGATGATATCAAGTCTGTAGTCTCAAGAAATCAACCCCTTGTTTAAAATTCGTCTCACGACTCTCGTGAAAATCACTTGTTGAGAGAAAAAAGTAAGTGTCGAAGATTGAAAAAAGAAACGAGAGCTATTTAAAAGAATTTCGTTCGGAATTCAAATGAAGGACGATGGCAAAGTTGTGAAGAGGGGTCGAGAGCACGGTGGTGGGGGGGGGGGGGGAGTGGAAAGAGGACGTATAAAAAAAACGGGAAGAAATCTTCCAAGGTATTGAAGCGATAAAGAAAGTAAACGATGGAATTTTTCCGCCTCGTTCGTCAATTTCTTCCGGACAATCCTGCATCGGTTCCCCCCCTTTCCTCCCCCCTCCCCCCTCCCTCACCTCGACACCTCTTGGAGCCCCGCGGAAACCTATACTGCCACCTCTTTGTGCACACAATGGCTTTACACCGCCAACTGGAAACATTGACTTGCCAATCTTTAACAAATGTTTTAATCAAGATATTTTCAAAATGAAAACATTGATTCACATCAACTTTGATGAAGACTTTTTGAGACATTGATTGATGGAATTAAAGGAAAGACGTATTGACAGTAATTTGTGAATGTGTTTATCTCTTTGCTTTCACTGACCCCACCGATAGTTTGATTGTTTAGGGGTACGAATGAACAGATAATATACGAGTGATTCTCTATCAATAAGTGGCTTAGGCTACGTTCACCAGCGATCACACTGAATGGTTTGATCCGAAATTAAATTTAATTTAAATGAAATCTACGCACATTTAGCCGATGATTTTTATCAGAGACTTTGTATGAAGTGCACACGCACATTGACTCATATAGCTACAATACGTATAATGTTAGTGTATTTCCTTCAGAATACATGGTAATGTAGCTGATAGAACACTTTATAAGTGACATCAATTATCTAGTATCGACACCGCTAGTCACTGATCGAGCATCGCACTTACAGATTTCCGTATCGTACCTCGAAGTTACAATGCAACGTATGAAAAGATTCATCGGATTTGTTCGCAAATTATTACAGCTACAAAAATACATTCATCGAAAATAATTGAAAATGATACAATAATTATTCAACTTGAATGAATTTCTCCAGCCTTTCCACACATTTGTATATCACTGTTGACTACTCAATTTCGTTTACAACATGCCAGGAGAATAGAATGGCAATTAAGTTCCCAATGAAACAACATCACGAGTGGGTTAAACGATTCAGCGTCAGAACTTCAGTCGTGGTTAGGGGAAGGTATCGGTTGCTATTCGTTAAAACGACGCTGCGTTACAAATTGGTTATCACAAAATCACGGCGAAAATAGCTAGCTTTACAGTTAAGCTTCAATGATAAATGTTTATTCAATGGCTTATAGTATAAGCGAACGTGAAAAGAGATGTAAATCGAGTACGGTATTGAGTTAGAGGGAGATGGAAACCAATAGGGCATGTAATGCGAGAGACGAGGAAAGAAATGGGAGGATGGCAACAAATCGAGGGGTTCGGGGAAATCGTTTAGGAACGATCGGAATTTCAAACTCGAATAGCAACCTGTTGAAAACGAGAATTGCAAAGTGGTTTCACGTAATAAAAAAGCGGCTCAATTTCAAGTTTATTAGCTTGTTCAATATGTCACTGATAAATTGATACAGTTATCGATAAAAGTCTGAATAAAGTGGTGTTTGAAATAAAACCGATGAAATGTGTAATTGATTTACATTGTGAGGTTGGTAGATACATTGTTGGGATTATTAACTGGAACAGGGTCAGTTACCAACCATGAAATGAAGTGTAAAAATGTTTCTTATCATTGATCGATTCAGAAACTATTGCCAATTTTTATTCCACGACAGAAACTATTTGAGATACTATCCAGAGAGGGAAATATTAAATATTAAAGGAAGAAAAAAAATCGTTCATTTTCTGAAAATGTATTGAAATTACCGTTGAAATACATAGAATTAGGTTCATGCATATTGACATTTCCAGGAAATTATTTCTGTTCGATGTTCAAAATTCAAAATCTATCAAATTATGTATACGTATAATTATAAGCTATGTTCTGAGTTGGATTAGGACAGTGAAATTCCAAGACACATCCCTGGAAATAGTCAATCCTTTTCAATTGAAACAAATCATTAAAGCCGACAACCGTTCATTTCGATATCCAACTCTTATTGACAGTTTCCCAATGAATTACGAGATTTAATCGGATCATGAATTTTTCAAGTTTTTTCTCCGAGTCGACGCGGTACGCGCATGTGATAGGCTAATAGCAGACAGGTATGGGATTACACGTCGGAAACCTGATTCACCAAACACCAAATACCTGCTACATTTGAATCAAGAAAATTAGTTTTTTGTGACATTTCAGTTCGAAAAGAACACGACAAAAAAGTTGTATCAATTTACTAAGATAGATAGTAGGTGATTTCTTAAAACGTTAACAATCGAGTATTACTAATCAACAAAGGTACCGCAAGATCCGGCTTCTACGTAAGAATCTCGTCCATTTATTAAAACTTGGGCCATCGTTTTAATTTTCAATGATAATAAATTTAAATTCAAACAGATAATCATTGGACTTTGAAATATTGGTTTACTGAGAGCATTAATGTTCAAATTCTTGAAGAAAATATACTTTGACTGTGAATATGTTTTATTTAAATGAATTTCCGAATAACAAATCATTATTTGGATATAATATTCTGTATACCGTTGATAAAAACCAAACATTCAATGAAATATTGGTTAATTATTTTTCCGTCAACTTTAGTTATTAACAATCTCTAATCGAAATATGTTCATTGACATCATTTCAGGTATTGATCTGCAATGTATGAGTTTAGTTGAAGATTTGATGAATTAACTCTGTGAAAATAGAATGTATAAATATTCAAGACCACGTGAGAGTCATTATAGAATCAGCAACAGACATCGTGTCGTATAAACATTGATTTAAACGGCAACAAATCTCAGTATTGAGTTACTCATACATATTTGTAAGTAGAGTAAGCGCTGAAATAACTTGTCACTTTTTTATTCTCGAACCAGTTTACCCAAGACAAAAGAACACTTTGAAATATTGGATACTTATAAAAATACTCAATTTAATTTGTGGAAAGTGTTTATTTTCGTTCGGTCGTTGAATTTTTTCATAACATTTTTTCGCCGCATAAATGCCGCGTTTTCAGTACTGCCAATTTAATAGAAATAAAAACACTAAGACAAGACCAAGAATCTTTATAAAAGAATTGTTTTACCCCCGGGCTAGTTTCAGATATATGTAATTTATTCTTTGCCATTTCTAAATTATTTTCTGTCCAACTTGGAAATTTTTAATGGATTATTTGGCTTGGAGGTATATACTGTAGAAGAGGGAAAGAAAAATAGGCTTTTTATATATATTATTATTTCATATAATGTACAGTACGTTTTCTGCGTTTGAGTATGTGGGAATAAGATCATGCCAGTCTTATTGGCGAAGAGTGAATTATAACAGAATCATTAATTGAGTTTCTTCCCCAATAACTCCCCTTTCCTAACGGATTCAAAACTTCTCATCCTGGTCAAAATGACAATCCTGTTTTATGCCATCAAGTTTGTACTAATTTGTAGATTCCACATTTCTTTACAACTTCGAAACATCATTTCAATAAATATCAATCGAGTTGCTATACGTGTTCTCAGTAAAACTAGTCCAAGGAAAAATCATTTTTAATTGGCCATATCTTACTGTAATGTACACTAAACTCTGAACGAAATCGAATAAAAGGTCCTGTTGGGCCTCGTTGAACTATAAAATATCGACACATTACAAGTTGGAACAAGAATGCGATTCGTTCCAATGTTATCTAATAAATGTTTGAGAAATATGTAGATCCGGGACTGGGTTTCGAATAGGTATCAAATAAGGATCAACTATAAGAACTGTGAAAACGCTTCACATGTTCTAGTTGAGGGATGAGCTGGACATAATCTCACTTGGGTCATTATTCTGTAACTAGAAGGACGACTGTATTTTATAGAACAACAAATAGAGATATGACCATAAAAATAGAAATGACATTCATTAATTTTTGAAAATTTATTGAAATATGCCTATATCATGACCAACAGCTTTCTGTTTCATGTTGATCGAACTATTCTCTGCTTTTCTGATTCAGTAAGAAGACGATAGTTTCTTTTTCTCATTTATTATTTTTAATCCATCAATTTATAATGAAATACTAGCTGCCTTCGAACAACATTGGATATCCAAAGTCGAATGATTCAACTTGAGTGTAGTGAGAATCATGAAGATTATTACCTGAAAAAGAATATTCATCAGAAAAGAATTTGACCAGAATTGGATCTGGGTAAATTTTCATAATCATAACGAAACAAAATGGCACTAAATGTTGGCGTAACTATCAACATCGATTCAAATAGTTTTCATCGAAATGAGAATGTAAGTAGATCGATATTTTTGCATTTCTTATGATACTAGTTTAATATTTCTCCTTGTGCCCGCTGGCATTGAGGGCCTGAATAAACCAACACCCTGATATATCGCCATCATCCAGCTACCGGAAGTGCCAATATATGTCGATACATCCGACTACTGACTCAGTGTATCGTGCACGACGTATCATTCTTCGGAGTAAAGAAAATCATTCGAGAAGAGATAAAACGCGAGAGCAACGGTATGTCATAAACCGCGCGTAGATGGTTTCGAAATAGTCCTAATAGATGGTTTCTGTATATGGCATCGACTTTACCACACATCTGCCAGAGTAGTGAGCTGCGGAAGAACCGAAAGTGATACTAAAAAACAGTGTAAAAATGATATAAATAAAGGCAGGTGATGTAAAAACAGAAATCAGGGTGTAAAAGACAAATATAGGGTGTTGGAAAACCTGTACCGTTTTGAATAGAACTTATTCATTATATTCATATTCGAAATGAATGAATGAAGAATGGAAAGCCACTTCTGATAAACATAAAATATGTATAGTTGTTGTAAGAATATAGTAATCACATTTTAGGTTTTCTTGAAAGTTTACGAAAATATTTATTCGGCTTTTGTGTGAATTAATTTGTGAATCATATATTTTTATAATTTTATGAAAGACTATTTCCAACTCTTATCATAATCAGAATACAATTTCAAATTTTTCTTTTCCAATTCTGATGATAATTATTCATTTCTATTTCATTGTTCGTCGTCCATTTACCAGCTGTGCATGGTTTGTAAGAAAGTTTCATTTATTGAAATGCAAATATTATCCTTACGACTATTTCACTTTTACGCCAAATTTCATCAATAACCATCAACACCATCTCAATACTATTTCCGTTCAATTCTAATGTTGCATTCCATCTTTTATATTCTCCATTACCAACATCACCCAGTAGTTTAACATTTCATCCATATACTCCACCAATAAGTATACATCCGACGTACCTAACTAACAATTAGCACCTCCAAATAAGAACCCACGACTAGAATAGGTTGTGTATACTATTCCATATCATCCTATATATTATGTTCTCTAGTTTATGTCGGTTCGGTTATTTCCAGCGCGCTATCACCACTGACAGGACGATGCTTTCAAAGAGATCCGTCGAACGACTGCCGATTTTTACCACCTCGCCATAAAACCTACGTTTTATGGCACATTGACTTTCGGTGGTCTCGACTCGGCCGAGGTTTGACAGATATCAGATTAAACCTCCGGTCCATACACCTGTTTACATCCATCGACAAATACAGATCGGAGATAGAGGGAAGAATGTAAATGGTAAGAAAATGGGAGAAAGGAATGCGTAGGATAGAAGGGAGATACTTGGGTGTATATTTTTATTATAGTCTTGATTATTATATTTTTGTGTTTGAATAAATGGAATGATTGATTCAATTTTTTACGTTATATTATTATAATGAATGTGACCGCAGACAATTTTTAGGATATTCCACAGATTAACCCTCAGTGGGTTTTGTGGACACTTGAACGAGAAAAATGTATCTATTGTTATGTATACATTTATTGGATGAAAAAAAAAAAAAACGTGTCTTTGATAATTTTTATATCTGGACTTCAACCATGAAGACTCGAATGCAATTATTTATAGTAATTATTTCAAATCGGAACTCGAAATTGTGTTTGTAAGATACCCAATTGGGAACATTTTCAAACAATTCAATTTATCGTCATCATATCCGTGATTGATGATAGGGTTCATATTTCAATCTTTAATCATTTGTCTTTCAATTCGATTCTATTTTCCCTTATATAATTATTCAATCGATAATTCTAATCCTCCGTTTTCGAATAAATTCGCAGTTTTCGAATAAATTGTAGATCATTGGTTGTGGATCATTAGATACTAGAGTCTAATCTGGACGAAATGAAAATACTAGTCAAATTTCACCCTCCCACAAAAGTCTCCCCTCTCTCTCCCACCAACTAGAACCATGCGTGAGGAAGCCGACAAAAACTAGGTCTATTAGTGCCGTTGTGTTTACGTATTAATTTTTATTGGTGCGACGTTGAGCATCGAGAACATGTGCTAGGAGATTTAAGATCATCGGAAGATAGAATATAGAAACTGTATTTTCCCATGGCTTTTTTGTCAATCACATTTTGTGACCATGTGTGCTACTGTCTAGTCGCACATATGTCATATCTTCTCGAATTATCAATAGTGGGAGACATGGAAGAATAATGATCAACTCCGTTTTGTTCTGGCTGGGTCCTATTTTTATAAACTAGGCAGACTTTAAAATAGTGATATTTATTGGGATTTTACAATGAGAATTATCTAGTAGGCAGTGAATCAGAAGGTGAGATGATTACATGCATTTGGTGACCATGGATACCATAGAAAACATTCATTGTATACGATTTTCAGTATCACCCAAACAGATTCCATTTAATTTATGAGTCAACAGATTGTGTATAGACCATTTGAGTGAGGATCCAAAAAGAATTTTCTGGTAATCAATATAAAACAGTTAGTTCTTCCTCAAGATTGTCCGAAATATTCGAGACATTCTCTCCATAAATAAGGATTTCATTGGTTCGACCGTGTGGTCAAGACGAAGATTTTTAATTAAGATTCCTTCCATAAAAAGGTTTTATTGGTTTGACCATGCTGTCAGTTTATGCTCAAATACCAATGAGATATTAATTGACTTGGACCCAATATCACCAAGTCCAGTCACCTTTATCGAGGAATTAATAGAAACAAATGGCACTGGTAACCATGGTGATACTACTTTTAACTGCCAGTTAAAGCTACTCCCGTATTGGTAATCCGACACTGCAAGTAGCAAAAAGTGGAATTCTTGTGAAAAGTCAGGAAATAGAGCTCGCTCACACTCCAACAATTAGATTCATTATAAATATACCATTGTTGAGAGTTCATTTGTAACATTTCGCCGGACATATTGGGGTTTAGAAGTGTATCTGTTGTTACTTTTACTGACGAATTCGAAGATGTGTCTTCTGTTTATACTACGACAAAGTGTGACTGAAACAAAGTTGCATGGCCCGATGAGTTAACTTTACTGAGTAGGAGTTTAGTGTGAAAAAGTGTCGACAAAAAAGGGTTAGATTTTGACAAGAGGGGGAGGTTTAAAATAATCACATCCCATTTGAAAGATTCGACATAATTATCGCGGTGACGACTTGTTGTCATTAGGGGATCTATTATCGAGGTGAAAAACATCTACTATTTCTATATTTATAGCCTGGATGTAATCCTATTGGCAATAAAGATGTAGTTTTGAAAAGTAGATATTTACGCTGCATTTAGTGAAAGATATTTGTATAAATATATGTATGTGTTTTTAGTACATCATTTCAATAAGCTATTTTAATAACTTTCACAGGTGAT
Source organism: Brachyptera putata (assembly GCA_907164805.1). Lineage (NCBI taxonomy): Eukaryota > Metazoa > Arthropoda > Insecta > Plecoptera > Taeniopterygidae > Brachyptera > Brachyptera putata. The sequence goes on from OU015467.1 coordinate 32,212,183, forward strand.
TAATGTTAGTATATTCATGTCCACAAGAGATGAAGGTTCGATCAACCGTCTCCTCTATACATATACCACTAACGAGTGGGTGGTTTGCGCCGTCATCTCCCTCACTTCTCATGAATACTCATGATCGACTAGATCCAGTTTTATAATAGAATAGTTCCTATTTGTTCTGAGACATACTAATATGAATTGCAATGGAAGAACTCCAATGATGAGGATATATAATCAAACAAAACATATTATACGAGCAACAAAACAGAAACAATACAATATGAAACTTAAAGGAAATCACAACTCTGAAACTAGCTTTCAAGAATAATGACGATATTAACCAGAAACCATCATCTCAATTTCAGAAATGGAAATTCATTTTTTATCTTCCAAAGACCAAGAGTCCTGGCGTTGGCATAACCGATTCTGTATAGAAATATGAACAGAATCGAGTAACGTCTACGTCACGACTCATAAAAAAGCCAAGTCCTGGAGGACAAATAAATCAATTAAAATTTTTGAAATTCAGATGATCCTTTCTAGTTTTCTCTGCAATTAGGACAATCAATCTCGTCATTATTCGTTAAAATCTAGTTTCTGGGTTATGATGTCCTTTAAAGATCCTTCTCTTCGTTTCTTCTCTCAACTTTCTATAGACAGATCTTCAGCGAAGTATAGTTACTGGAGACGTTCAATTCTTTGAATCGTCATATTTTCTTATAAGCAAGTGTTCCGAGCATTCGGTCCCATTATCTGGTCGTTTTATGTGATGTATATTTGGTTTATTATCGTCATATTTCCTCTTCTACTATCCAAGAAATCATGTAATAGAGCACGATTTCATCCCCCGCCCGACTGGCCGCCAAAACAACCCCTAACTAGCAAATAAAGTGTACTAAGCTCAGGGAAAACTCCTAATGGGGCTTCTTCTATAGATTATAGTTTATCATCGAGCAACTTATTGAGATGATAAATCAAACGAATAAAAACGAACGAAAATCAAGGAACAGATTTTCGAGATAAAACTAGACCGAAGAATCTGTTGGGAGATTTCTGTTCTGTGATATCGGAATATTTTCATTACGTATTTATTGAATGTCTCGATTGTTTGATTGGGTGGATAATGTATTTCATATCGAATTGAATTAATCATCCGAGTGTTAAGTGAATAAATGACGAAAGATTCGACAATTATAAGCCATTCATCTCTGTGATGAGTTATTATAGAAATTATTTGTACATTCCAAAATGGATTAAATTTCCGTATAGTTTCCAAAAATAAGTTTTCATTATTTTTCTCACCAATTTCTAATATAAGTAGTCTATAAATATGAAAAAACACGAGCTTTATATATCAGTTAACAATCACTGATTTGTCGATCTTCATTCATGAATAATTTTGTGAATATAAAAATAATAAATTTCCCCAAAAATATGACCATATTATCAAAAAATTTCGAATTCAAAATTTTCACTCAAATTTAGTCGTTATGTAAAGTCCATGCACACATATTTTCAGATAATTAACACGTGAAATATCGATTATTGTAGTATATTTGACGTTTGAAGTGTGGCTTATGAGAAAGCAAGGTCTACATTGACTTTGTTTGACAATACACAGCGAAACAAAAGCTTAAGCCCACACGGAGTGTACACATCAATATCTGATATTTATTATAGGAACAGCAGTTGTGAGGAAAAGATGGACCCACAGACAAAGACAAGATATATCACCCAGTAGAAAGAGAGACAGAGAAAACAAGAGACAGACCAGGGTGTATATGTGAGCAAGTTGAAAAAGACCAATGGCGCCTTTGTCGATGATTATTTCGGTATATATCATTTTTTGTTTGACTTTTTCTCCCCTACACAGACAGAGAAAAAAGGGTATATAAAGAAACTATTTTCATAATTTCTAGAAGAGATAAAAGTAGGATAAAAACAAGATTTGAAATTGGATTATGGGTAAATAATGTTGAAGATGTCAAACTCTTATCCTAAAAAAACTCCAAGCGTGTCGATGCTAAATGAGACGGTGATTCTTCGTGAAACAAAGACAAAAATATTTCCTTCCCAATATAATTCGTTCAGAATTCCTACTGATTCTTTCAGAAAACTCAGAAAAAATAAACAATTCAAGTTCACAACAAAACCTGGCACCACCACCAATATTGAATAAGATGACCAAATAAATGAATTCGATCAAATGACTCCTAAGTACTTTATTCGAAATATTTTCCGAAACAACTTTTCGGAATTTCAGTTTCTGAATGTTCGTCACTGAAATTCATTTTCATACTTCTCCGATATACACCTGAAATAAGCAATATAGACAAAATAACTGGTAGTTAGGGTAGGTATATGATCACGTTATTCATGCTATTTACCATCACTAACACTCAGAATGGACTTTTTAATATAAGACCAGAGAAAAAAGCGATTCAATAAATTCCACCATTATTCAATAAATACATAAATATAACCCCATTTTCAACACCTAAATCATCCCTTAATGAAACTACAGTAATCCTATTCTCCCATTCTACGAACACAACCGTTCTAGCCCCGTACAAACTGATTCTCGTTACATATTTTACCATCTGTTACGAATGTTACTAATATCCCTGTAACAATAATAGCATCATCGGGCGTGTACTGATTGGCCATTCGACAGACTGTGACGTCATTACGGCGTGTGATGCGTGTTGCATACATTCTACATCTGTGCTGTGTGGCGGGCTTGCCTATATAGCTGTATCTATTCGAAAGGACGGAAGCGATCGCACGGAAGCAATGCGGGCTCGTATAAACAACAGGCGAAATGAAAACAAATTTGACTGTTGAAGTGTGTGATTGGACAATACGAATTAAGTTGAGTGCATTTACAGTTTCAGTGTTATAGATTTTATTCATATCTGTATATATATATATATATATCGGCACATGCAGCGTAGTGGTCAACGTGCTCGCTTCATGTGATCCGGGAGGCGAGGGGAATTCCGAACCCAGTTCGATCCCCGCCGCCGACCATCTTTACAGAGGTTTTTCATGGTTTCCCTCTGTAGTCTAGACTGATATGATTCCTACAATAGGTCGGCCATGACCGCTTCCTTCCCACTATCCTTCTCATTACCCAAGAACCTTCATCTCATCATCCCATCATCCATCAGACGCCATTGGATCTCAGTTATCATAACAGTGCGTCGTTAAACCCAATATAGAATATATATATATATATATATATATATATATATATATATATATATATATATATATATATATATATATATATATATATGAGATTTGAACATATAGATGACTGACCCAACATGTTGTATGCACATAATATTGTACAATACATCAAATGTGTATCAAGAAGAAAATATGACATCGTGTATTCTCTTTGTATACCCAAGCTACATCATAACATAAATTAATCAATCAACCTCGTATATTTACGTTCAACAAAAGTTTACACATTACTTATAATAACCCGGTGACAAACATCAGCCGTCTCATTTGCTCGTGGCTACATCATATCGTTAGCGAACAAAAATTGTCTAAAACCCAAACTTAATCCCATATCTTCTAGTTGGTATATGATAAATTATCGCTGCGAACTAAGCTTTTCCGAAAGAATCCAGTTGTACTGGGCAGCGCCATTGTATGTGCGTTATCAGGGGACTTATAATGTTCAAGGGTCTTTAATTGCAATGAACAATACTGGAGCAAAACGAGTAGCCGGCCGACATTTTATTCCTTCATGCGTTAATCTCAAATGATGATAAACAGCTCTGAGCAGCTTCTGAGTACAGGAGGTGGCAACAATAACGATGTCTGTACGCTTGCTATGCTGTCTTTAGGAGGATAACTATCGAAATAACGATCAATTGTATTCGAAATTTGAATTTCTTGTCATTTTGGTTCGATGAAATAATCACAATTCGAAAAAGTATTCGAAATATAGATATGAGGTAAATTGAAATTGATTGAAATCAATACAAAAATTCAGATATTTTATTTTTATATGTATCTTGAGTTAGGAGATTGAGTCAATGAGATCATAGTTGAGATGATAATGGGCTAAAATTGATGATAAATATTTGATTTTTGACCATCATTCATTTATGATATTTGATGAATGTATCATATTGAATGATTTTATAAACGATGTCGTTTACTAATTCTTGTTTTTATTACTGATCTCTGCTATGATTGGATAAGATTTTCTCGATACCAATTCAAAAGTTGAATATTACCATTCATCAATCATTCATCAATCAAATCAGTAGATGTATAGATCATTCATGAAAAGGACGAGTCACATTGAATTTGACAAAAACAAATATTGAATATTACCTTCCTACGAGAAGGTGAAAATATCAAATAAACTCCACCCTATAAAGATCCTCATCATATATCGACAACGATTCTCAATTTCTTCTTTCATCGTCTTTCACTGGCCGTATTTTGGCCCTAACTGTACTGACTACGGAGACGTCCTTTTCTATAGCTAATTACGCGCAAGGGTCATTAAAGTACAGGAATGAATATAAACGAGGTCAGTTAATGAAACATATTACTTGTTTCTGTTGAGACTCGTATTAGAGGGGGGATTAATAATTGTTACTAATTCACATTCAAAAATAAAATATCTTCAAACATAACTTTTCTTTTTGGTCCTTATATACAGTATTCTGCCTCATGGGATGCCATAACTTAAATGTAAACAAATGCTCTAATACCTTCAGCATTCATTGTTACATCCGAGCACAATACCGTGTAAATGATAGTATGTTGTAAGTTTGACAGACCAGACAATATTAGAATAATTAACAAATAGACGTAATGAATTGAAATAATAAGTAAATGCTAAATGGAAATATATACTTCATCAGAGTAGGCCTATATGTTACTGTCTTGGTGGACCTATCACATTTGATTATGTGTTGTTTCATGATTTGGTTACCATTTTTATATTGTTCTAAGCATTACTATGAAAATAAATAATATAAAAGATTAAAAGTAATATAATACAGAATGGTATTATTTATTGAATATATAGTTCGAAAAAATTGAACCTAAAAAAACACTAGTAATAATAACAAGAAGCCCGTGTAAGATATAAAATCAATATAATTATTCTTGACATAAGAAGATAGTTCAGATATAGGCCTGCTATATCCGAACTTCAAGTTTCAATTTTCAATAATTATTAAAACCGTTCGAACCGTAATATCAGCCGGATAGAGATCGTATTCCATATATCGTATTTCCATATATATATTCCCAGTCAATTCGCCTTCAGCGTTTAATACTGCATAATTGAGTCAATAATAGGGATACAATAGTTTCACGTTCATATTATATTTCCATGTTTACCCTCTAATTACCCCAAACGCATTCTTATTTTCCCAACCGAGTTATAAATAATACTAGATCCGTATCACAAACATAATTTGCAATGAAAATTATTGTTAAATTAATCAACAACGACAATATGCCATGATTATTATAAACATCATCGCCTTAAGCTGAAATGTATGTTAAATCAATTTATACACTTTCTACTCTCCCACGTTATTTACGATTGATATAATTTTATCGCCACTAGCGTTGTTAGCGTTAACATTTGGTACTAGACGGAGGAATGCATAACGGTGCATTAACGCATATGACGGGGATATGTATGGCAATTATTGACAACCGATTTAACACTTCGACATTATGACAGCTGACTGTGTCTAGCTCTGTCTCTCTTGCGCGCGCATTGGCGAGTGTGATGCTGTCTCTGTTTTTACTGGACCTATGGTCCGGTGCGTTGATTTGATTATAGGGATCAAGTGGCAATTTATCGGAATAAATATATACAATATGAGTGTATGGTGATGTGATTTCATTCCAGCTTCAATTACGAGTGAGGAAAGTTTGATGTTTTGATTGTGGATGGGAAATTAACTGTTGGAGGTAAATTTGGATATATATTTTTGATATGAATTTTCATATACGCTTTTTTGATATGAATGTGAAAAAAACAAGGCATTTTTGTTTCTTATTCATTCAATCACATCATTTAACGATCGATGAAAATAGCATGGTAACTTACCTAATTTAAGATGACTGAAAAAAATGAAGAATAAGAATTTTTCGAAGATACACTATTCTTCACAAAGAATGAGGAAAGGATCAATATTTTGTACTTTCTATATACTTTGAATGTATTCACAGAATTATTATTTCACTTTACAATTGTTATTTAATGTGTGTTAATCAATTTTGGCACGACCACCAAAAAGGTATGATTCAAGTTGAATTGAATTAAAATCAGAGTAGATTTGAATCTAACCAATTGAGACCAAACTTCACAGAATATTAATATTGTTTCATAACATGCTTCTACTAAGTTTGAATGAATTTGGATTGGTCGTTTGCAAGGACGTGAATAAATGGATAAGAAAGAAAAGCAGGTAAACGAAACGAAATATGTCAAATATTTTGTGCTTGTATCTGTACTTGTATTTCGTCAATTAACCGTCTCGAAGTGACTTAAAGTTATTCTCATATTCAGAAACAAATTTGAATGAAAAACAAATATTGTGTTTCAAGAATCAGATCTCCAATTCATCATTAAAACTACTACTACTACCTGTTCTATCATTCACTCTCAATATTTGCCTTCAAATATCTCCTTCTCATGAAAATTGTTTCCACAAAACCAATAAATCTCTCAACTAAACTCACCTACAAAGTAACCATGAACACAAAACACGAAATATATATCAGTATCAAGTTGTCAACATCCATACCATAGATCACGTTCTGATTTTATTGGGTGTCATTTTGATAAAGCGTCATAATTGCGAATATAAAGTCAATGGGCGAAATGTGAAAATGATTTGCAAAGTACCCTCGAATCGCGTGTGTTTTATGTACAAGCGATTTCGGAATACGTTATACATACATACACACCCAAACACACACACACACACGCACATATATATATATATATATATATATATATATATATATAAGCAGATGAGTCGTCAGAAATCGTCACAGTGCAATATGTCGATTATAAACTTCTAATCGTGTCTGATCCTCGATGATGTAATTGCCACAGTGTGTTGCGTACCACTTCATTTCGCAGCCAATTCGATGTGGTAGCAGCAGAAGTTATCGGAGCGAATGTACGTGTATTCGGTGCGTGTGATAAGGCCATGTTGCATCAGACTGCAGCGAGAAGTTCAATGGATTCCAATCGGAAGTGGATAAGTTGAATTAAGAGTCATGGAGTTGATTTAGCGGAATATCAGTTTTCTGGTGGTGATAACTTCTGAACGAGATGAGGTATCGACATTCTGATAAAGACAAAATACAGATTTTTTCAATACCTTCCAGATGCGAACTATTTATCTCATATCGGCTCATTGTCACGCGTATACGACTAAAATACACACTTTTTAACCGTAGGCCTATACAATGAGGCGATATGGAATAAATAGTCATCACACTATCTTGAAGGTATTGAAAATATATCTGGTTGCTCTTCATCAGAGTTTTGATACTTTATACCGTTCAAAAGTTATCACCAAAAGAATGATATTCCGCTAAATGGACTCTCATCATTGACTCTAAATTCATAAGTTTTTGCTGCATTTGATTCTTGTTGTATGTTTGTCTTACTCCGGTGTTTACGATGAGTAACGAATTTCATTCATAAGTTTATATCGTGAATTGAATTGAATTTTAAGTGAGCCTTCTTGAAAATGTTATTTCAGGGTCAGGTGTATATTGAATTAGAGAATGAAAATTCGGTGTTGAAACGTTTAAATATGTTAAATGGAATTGTATGTTATGATTACGTTGAAACTGTTGGATAGCAACATTATTGTTTACTGATTATTCCATTCTATAAGTATAGGTACAATAATTTTGTCAAGAAACACAATTTGTTTTTGAATTCCATTCGATTAATGCACATTTCAATACAGATAGATCGAGTTCTAGCTGGACGCCACACAAACACCGATCTGTTTCAACTGCTGGGGTGGTATGCAGGGGGGGGTGGGTACTTAATTGAGCAGGGGGTGATATTGAAACGAGATTGTTTGATAGCCCGGATCTGTTCAATCAGATTCGACTCCCGCCACATATATCAACAGCCAGTTTACTGTCGAACAAATTGAAGTGTACTACGCGTCATAAAAAAAGATTGAAATCCTCGAAATGTTGTGTCAAAAGGCTATCAAACATGTTGAATATGTAACTAAATATGGTTATTTTCTCTGAATGGGTTTAATACTTGACATACTGGTTGTATCACGTTGTTTTCCATACACCGTCACTGTGATATAGTATTCATTAATACGTGTTTTGGTGAATTGGTAAACCAAAGTCCATCCATAATTCGGTGGTTTATACGATTTTCGAGTGTTCAATGAAAAATGTCGATGGGTTTCGGAAGAGACCATAAAATGCAGACGTATATACTTGTCGCTTGTTACACTCTTGATAAATCCCTGCAATCATTACACAATTGAGCTGATGAAAATATATGTCGTTTATTATTTCAACACCGTGTGCATGCTTTTGATGGACATATTACTATGTTGATTTATTGTGGATATAAATTTTAATTGAAGTGTATTGTATTTTTGTTTTATTTTGTTGTTTATCATGTTATCTATGTTTGCTATTCTATTTTATATTCGCAGTGGTTTAAGATTGTCATCCCGATTTGCTATGCATAGCCTACACTGGGGTACAATTACTTGATATGAGTTTTCCATAATGATAAGAAAATATTCTGAAAAATGATGGGAAATAATTCAATAGAGAATAGAGATTTCACTCACATTATGACAATGATTGAAAGTCATCACAACCCTGAAACTAGATTCTGATGAATAATGACGATATCGATTTCTATGAATTAGTGAAAACTAGAAATCAACATCTCAATTTCGGAAATGATAATTAATTTTTTGTCCTTCAGAGACCATGAGTCATAACGTAGATAACACCGATTCTGTATATAAACATGAACAGAATCGAGTAGTGTCTACGTCATGAGTCATGACTCAGAAGCAGGTTCATTCGTCCTGGAGGACAATTGAACCAATTAAAATTTCTGAAATTGAGATGATTTCTAGTTTTCTCTAAAATTATGGAAAAAACATCGTCATGATCAAATTGAAATTCAGTTTCAGGGTTGGGATGCCCTTTGATGATAAAATATACTCCATGTCTTCAGCAAATCAGACTCTCATTCATTGTCTTTCCTTATAATTTCCATTATCAATCACCACGAGATCGATCGACTAGATTAATTCACTGGATTTCAAGTTATAATTTCCATTTTCATATTCAATTGTGTAGGCCTGTGTCTTTTTTATATCTTGTTCTTTGCTGCCTGTGTTAGTGTAAAGTACTGTGATGTGAAGTCAGACCACGAATAAACAAATTTCCACTATGTATATTATATGATTCATTCAATATGAATATATTTATCCTTCACAAATGATTATCTACATGTTCTATTATGATCCATAGTGATTGGGAACATAGTTACATCATAAGAAACTCCAACTTCTTCACAAAAGATGTAGAAAATTCAAACACTTCGGACAAACTATTCTCGAGATTCTTTATCATATACAATATGACAAAAGTTTCCATCCTGCAAACAGTGATAATAAAAAAATTGTCTTCAACTTCCCAAGTCGGTAAAAATAAAATCAAAAACTTTCATATCTTGAAAGCAACATGATCATAGCCAATGTAATATGAACACCAAATATCGTTCATCCCTTAATGGTTCCACCCCTCTTACAACCCCCCCTCCCCTATTGCTTCCCCACCCCTGTAATATCTTTCGGTCAGTTTTATAGACGAACCCATCTTACGATATTTCCACCGACCGCCACCAATACTATTTAGCTCTCATCAAAACTGACCAAGAAGCAACCATAGATAAAATTACCCAATTACTACCCCCTCACCACCCCTCACCACCCCTCGTATTACCCCCGGTAAACGACCTGGCTTCTATATTAGCCAATAATGTGCTTTCACCGTCACGATATAGTAGAAATACCCTCAACTTGAGGCTCTGGAGAGACGACCAACAAATGTTAGGACGGTGGTGAGTCATGAAGTTTAGGTGATCTTTAAGACCTTGGTGACCATCAGAATCAACTATTTGTTTAATTTCGATGTCACCTAAACTAAGCTTCTCGATTGAATACCAGACAGTGTAATTGGATGTCTTGTGCCTCTATATTGAAATTGATTGATTGATGATTGATACCAACATTTGTGGGTATTCAAATTGATGCAATTTCTTCCCAAAATAAATATCAGAATTATTTTCGCTCTCTGAGGCTAATCCCTCCAGATGTATTGTTTGATGAATGAGTTACCTCATTGATAATTATTCTTCGGGGTGGTGAAATCACCCTCATCATCCGTCCAAACGATCCTACCTTTCATCCCGAATCTCAATCGAGAAACAAAGATTCCAAATCAAGTTCCAATATTGAAAAACCAAAAACCAAATGCAAGTAATGCAACAGTTTCTCCCTGCGCTAACAGCTTGCTAACGATCGGAGTATATTATCGAGTGGTAATAACGGCGTCCTGTTTGACGACACGACCCACGTGACATGCCCCCCCCCGCCCCCCCATGCTGAGAGGCTGGTAAGGGCGCGCGGCCGGCCCACCGAATCAATCAGCAGGGTAATGAAACACAGCTACCCGAGTTTTATGTTTAGTTACTGTCTGCACGGAGGTCTTCACCGAGAGCCTCTGATGCGTCTACTGGCTGGCCAGAAGAGAAGGCCACGTGGTGCTTGTGTGCCGACAGAGAGGCTGTTGCGACTCGCCGATATGATGAACAAGATGGGTTGGAATAAGAATTCATTATTTTAATTTTATCGATGTTATATTATCTACTTCTTTCTAATCTCGGCCATTATGAATCCAAATTTCATTAAGGTCGATGAATTTCCACAGTGACTTATATCTCAGGTGGATAGCCATCGTTGAAATTATCGGTGTTCGTTCACCTTGGAACTGTTACACAATACTTATTTTCAGAATTAATTGATTCACTCATTTTATTTTAATATCATTATTTGATAATTAGAATGCACTATCTGGTGTCCCTGCGTATACCTGCAGAAACTATCGGTTGAAAGAAACGGGTCTCGAGAGATTCTGAAAAAATGTCTTCTAAAACTTCAATACTTGGTTATTTGAAAAAATAATATTTTCAAATCGGTTTTATATTCGAATAAAATACTAATTCAAGTTTAAACTGATTACTTAGTCATAATTTGATCATCATGCAACAATTGAACTATAGTAATCAAGAAATAATAATCGATAAAACTGATTCATGAAAAATCAACTGAATACATTATAATCTTCAGGGTAAAAACAATCAGTGTCAAAACCTGGCACCTCCACCAAAATCTACATGACTAGATAAAATAATTTCAAAGATAAATCCAACCAATCCACATCAAGTAGACCCGAATCATCCCCAAATAAGACCACATTGGTCCTCTCACTTGATCACAGCAGTAGCATGCTTTTAGTGTTGTTGTTTTTCCGTGTAAGATATAAAGCTTAAGTATCTATGCCAGGACTACGGCTATACACTGGTGGCGTTAGCAGAAATCCTAGTATTGGTTGCTTATTGGCTATGGGGACGGGTGTGGGGGAGGGGGTGGGGGATGTAGGGGTGGTAATGCTTCCTCCCCTCCCCCACCCTGATAGCAGTAATACTGTGTAAGACCGCATCTTAGATCATAAGTTACTTAGTGGAGCTCCGTCTTCGGGCCAGAGCTTTTAAGGGTGCGAAGATTTTTATGTGGATATTTCTAAGGGAGGGGGAGATATGATGGGTTGTATTTATCTTCCGATCTGGGTAATATTATTTTGTTGGTCGAGGTTTTATCTGATTAGATATCTAGGAAGATGATAATGTGGTTTCTTATCAAATATAATCGAGGAAATTCGATAAAGATAATAATCAGAAACAGTATCACCTTCATTTCACAAACCATCCGTACAACTTCTTGTGAATTGATATCAGTTATGTGTGTGGCTGAAACTAAACGTTTTGTCTTATTTGTACTGTCTTGGAAATCATAACAATGAATGAATGAATAAATAAATAATAAAAAAAAAATGTATTTCAATGAGAATTCTATTGAAATTTAAAATAAAATTCTATGAACAATTCTCTCTATATGAGAGTGAGAGTATGAAGTTATATTTAATTATCATTTGTTCAACTTGGCACTTCCACCAAAATATCAAGAATCATTCTGTTTATTCCTTCAGTTTTCTCAAAGCCCTCAGAAAATCGTGAATTAGTTCAATGAAGCAAAACTGGGAAGCTTGAATTCATATTGGAAAAATATTTTTTCTCGAGAACAATAATTTAAATCAAATCGAGTACTTCTTTCAAGGTACGGTAGGTACTGAAGAATATAAATTATTGATTACTTTTTTGTTCAACTCATAAATGTTCAATTCTTTTCTGAGAATTCTATTGAATTCTGAAATAATTTTCAAAAGGAATAATCATGGAGTAGAATGTTTACACTATACAACCAAATCCCTTTTATCAAATCCTAAAAGTATAAATTTCAAAATATTTTGGTATATCTCAATCTCTTCCATACAATATAATTCAGAAAGGAAAATGTAGTCTACTCTTCATTTACTCATTTTATTATATTATTTCTGAATACGTCCAACTGAATTGATATCTATATTATCTACATCTATAAAATACATGGATATTCCTTCAGAGAACGCTAGGTAATACATTATTAACATCTGCGGTGCTTGACATATATTTCTCTAAAACACATTTCTTTCAACTCCCATGGATTCTATAATCAAAGTTCTCTTCATATAAAATATCTAAATTATTGACATGAATGCCTCTCTCTCTCTCTCTCTCTCTCTCTCTCTCTCTTTCACTCATTCGTATCTCTCTCTCGATTCAACTATATATGTAAATATACATAAGACTTGCTTCATATATCAAAATGCGCTTCAATATATTAATTTATTCTCTATTTCGAATTATTCTCTGTCCTTGTCTGACGCGTTATATGACACGACACCATTTCACGACTCTCTTCGTCATTTTCATTTTAATGTAGAATAGTGAATGTTCTGACATAGTACATAAATAAAATAAAACTGAATAAATCTACTTTATTCCCTCATAATTCCAGTCGACTCGTATTTCGATCCTCAATCGGCGTGTTTCATAGTTTCCACATGAGTGGATATCGAATCGAAGTCCTGAAATATCGAATCGAAGTCCTGAAATATCGATCGATCGGAAATAACCCTTATCTCTAATAATTCGACTCAACTCATCCAATCGGCTTGATCTGACGAGACCAAATTCAACCCCCAACGGAAATTCGTGTGAATAATTCTAATTTTCCTAAAGAATCCATGGAATTCAAGACAATGTTGTCATGAAAATCATCTGTAAATTCAGTCAATTCGTATAAATCAATACCAATGAACTTTGACACAACACTGAGTATGACCTTCTTCGTCGCATATACAACTATTCTAATATCAAACAACACAGTCTTACGTAGAACTAACTGAAATTCGTCATTGTCAGTGATTCCGATTGTCTCTCTCTCTCCCCTCTCTCTCTCTCTCTCTCTCTCTCTCTCTCACTCATCGAATTGCCTACTTCTAGCACCAGGGAGTTTTAACCCGTCAGTTAACGTGATTTCACATCATAGCCTACAGTAGAAATGTATGCTAATGCATCATCACCATTGCTGATTAATAATTCTAAATAATAATGGACTTGATCCTTTTGCCATTGTGAATCTTAGCTTTCTATTCGAACAACTTGCACGGCTCGAGTATGTATACATTTGCAATTCCCTTTAGGTTTGCGAACTATGCAGATGTAAAGTCTAACAGTATTTGGGCTCAAAGTAGACCTATATGTACGTCGACGAATCAGAGAAATAATCACATATTCTGTTCATATTTGTAATTGCACTGTGGAATAATTGTAGTACGCTGTACTTGACGAATAATTCCATCAAGTTAAGAAATGTTGATATACCAAATGAAATTGACATTTTTGTATAATGTTGATCAATGATTGAATGAATGGTCTACACAATATTCCATTTTTGATTGGAAATTCAGCTTGGAATGAATGGAATATAAATTATAAGCAATGATATCGATTATGTTCTTATTGATTCATCGCATTTGATATACACAATGGTCAGATTTAAATTAAAACATAGCCATTTGAAAAATAATGAAATCAAGGCAATGAGATGATTTGTACGATAACTAGATAATCAATCTCAATTTCAAGAACCATATCAATTGAAAGTATAGTATTTTACTTCCTGGCCACACTTCATTACTTCATTTACTTCATTACTTCATTGGCAATATTTCATTATAATTTCGAAATTATTCGTAGAATAACATATTATTCGAATAACAGTAGGGCCAACATATATATCATGCAGTGAGTTAATTTTTGCTCGATTACGATCTGAGTTGTCGTCTTTAGATTGACACCCTGATTTTTGACTGAATTTCTTCTTTCATTCACAAAATTACCCTGTTTTCAATTTAGTCACAAAATTACCCTTTTTTCAAAAACAACTTCAACGATAGTTTCCGGTTTTTCAATATCTTCGTTAGAATATCAACAGTAGATTTATAATGATATGACGAGGGAAGCTGTAGAGAACAAATTCAATCATTGCACATCTGATCATCATTTGTCCATCAACATTTTATCACTGTAATGAATCCATCAACATCCTAGCTATGCATAAAGGGTGCTCGAAGATGGGCCTTCAATATTGAAAATGAGAACGATGGACGAAACAGCATTAGACGGAGGAGGCAAAGAAGGCAGGCATTGTGCAATATGAGAAGTTACTAGCTATTGATGTCGACCGACGTTCAATGACTATAAAAACTGGTGCAATGAGAAGTTAGTGGTTTTTCTCGGGGGTTGGTAGTTGTGAGAGATACGGGGGACGAAGAGGTGGTGGCCGTATATTGGTAGCCATTGGCCAGTGTGTCGAAAAAACAGGGGTGCCAATCGTGTCATGAGAAAACCCATTCGAGCTGCGAAACGAGCTCAAATAGGCCTAAATATACTGAAAACTCTGAATGAACAAAAATGATGTGATAATGGTTATTCGATAAAGTCAGCAGGATGATGTTGATTATATTTGTTAGAACTGGTCAATGATCACATAGGCCCCCAACTGTGTTAACAAACTGATGAAAAGAAAAATAATTTCGAATCAGGTGGGAGCATTGAAAATTAACGAATAAAGTGAGCAACTGGAATTATCACTGAATTTACTTAGAATATCAACATTGGATGAGCAACCAATGGAAATCTTACAGAACTGAAAACTGAAAAGTTCATTAATAAAAACACTAAACAGTATACTTTGAAGGAGAGATATGTATATATTAACATATATAGTTGGTTGGTTTGGTATAATTGGTGAATGTAAACGTCCTTCCACCTATATATCATCACTTCATACTTCCATCACCGGTCATTCGTACCCCCGTATAACCTAGTCGTTGCTGGGGTCGTCGAGCAACATTGACTATACTCATGTATATCATACAGGAATCCGATGTGATACGGCATTGGGCATCCTTGGTTCTATCCGAGACAGCGGGTATTAAAAAAAGATCTTTTATCGTATAGCAAGAAGCCCCTGAGAACGGCAGAAAGGCTATTGAGTCCAATATCGGAAGCCTTCAGAACGTAACGCGTGGAGACAAAGAATTAGAAGGAGAAGATTGACCAAAGGAAGGATAAAAGAAAGATAATAACTTTGAAAAGAAAGATATTCTGAGGAAGTTTAACGCCAGATATTTGTGCTGACGGATATCTGTATATTGTATGTATCTGTTTTTTCATTCCTCAATTCATAACGAGTTTAACGACGCACTGTATACTGATAACTAAGATCTATTGACGTCCGATGAATGATTATTGCGATGAAGGTAATGAGAAGGATGATGGGAAGGAAGCGCTCGTGGCGTATATTGTTGGAACCATCCTGGCATTAGCCTGGACAACAGAGTAGAACCACGAAAAACACTTGTAAATGTGCGTGAATTGAACCGAGGTTCGTTATGCCCCTCACCTCTCGTATCATACGAAGCGAGCGATTTGGCCATTACGAGAACTTATGTAAATTATTCGAGATCCCAGAATTTATAGAGAGACCGTTAAAATTTCAAAAACATAATCCTGATGTCTCTGAAAATATGAATTGAATTCTCAATTGTTGGGTATATCCATCGAATTGGGATTTTTCCCTCATATTTTGATTCATTAAACCATTTCTATTCCTACGATTGCATTCTCCATCATAACTTATACAATTCACCTTAACCAAACATGAATGTGAAATATCTAATACAAAAATATACAAATATTGAAACATTTTTGTTTATTGAAGTACGTAGACTATGTACACATCCTCGTTACCACGCTGAATAATTAGTGAATAAATAAAAGATCTGCAAATTATTCAATAAAACTCGACGTTTTCTAAAGTAAAAAAAGTCCGAGTTGCAGTAAAGCCATTGTATGCATATATACCTTTATAGATATTTTTAATAGGGAAGAGACCGTAATGATACACTTAAAGCAAACGTACACTTGTATCAGCAAGAGAATGTTCCGACCGACCGTCCCGCCATGCCACAGCACTATCGCGCGGGGGGTTCGATCCTGCGATGTGTGGATCTGAGCTAGTAATTAATAGGCAGGCTGCAGTATGGGCATAATGTGGTATATTTCTGATTGTGTGCAATGGTGATTTTCATTATAAGTTCATTTATAATAGGCTCGTGTGGATATAATGAATAAGGGGCAAACGAAGAAATGCCAGGGGGGGGGGGGGGGGGGGGGGGGGGTGGACACTCGTGCATACGTCACGAGCTGTAGCAACTACCTTGTAATCATGAGAAGTACAGGCACTGTGGAAATGGTTAGATGTGTATTGCAATTTGAGAATTTTATTTAGTATTAAATATGAAGAGAAAGTATTGATACAGTTTCAGTTTTGAATACATTCTCAGAGTCAAAAGTTGCTTCATTCTGTCATTACGTTTTTCTTTTCTTATTTCATTGAATATTTTCAGAATTCAGAATTTTCTGCTCATAAGTGATTGAAACATTCGATTATTTGGTGATTTTTTCGAATTATTTGAAATATTGAATATACAAAATATCACAGAAAGCACAACTATGATGGATATAACGCAATTTTTGATAATGTAATAACTATTTTTTGAGGTCTACCTATTCATCCCCTATCTGGACAAAAAAAAACGTATGCCCAATCATATCAAAATGATATGACAAATCTGAAGCTATAATAAGTCCAAGAAACAGTCTTCGATGTAAATCAATGTATCGACCAGCCTATCCATCACTATATATCATCAGGTTTTGTTATCTAGTTTCAAAAATATATTCTCTCATTCAATCGAAACACAAATATCAAATATTAAATATTACCATATATGAAGGTGTCTGATTTATCTCCACTTTTCTCCACTGGCATGAGCTTTGCACAATGGCTATACAGTGTTTGCATCATTGCTTTCTCGATGGATTGAACATCTCAAAAGTCGTTATTATCATTTGTATTATTTCAAAAATAAATTACAATATAGTTTTTCTCATTTCACCCAATCATGGAGTTTGAAATATTCAAGAACTGTACGTAATATATTCTAATTAATGGCAGCAATAATTCACTCTTTACAATCACGTTATGTGAAATATTCACAAAAATGTTTTTTTAATTCAAATTTGCTTTATAGCTCATAATGAACTATTTATAGCTATATATATTCGAATATATTACATTTTGAAAGTGATGTTTTTGCGTAGAGAGCTATATAGTATCGGTATTATTAATTAAAAAAATATACTTTATATTCATAGAGCCCAACGGTAGGCGTCATATCATTCCCAAGGGCCGCGTCTAAATGTGTATCAATTATTCTTAACGTAGTCGGGGTAAGTGTGACGGAGTTTTATGACTGTCATTATGACTTTTCAACCCCTCCCACCCCTCCAAACCGCTACCCCTTCCGACACCAACACTCAATCGTGGCTGAAAAAAGCATGGCCTTTTGAAATCACAGCATTATTTATGTACAATGAATCATGTGACATTAAATCATTGTTATGCATTGGAAATATTACACGAATAAAAATGTAGAGATGCTTTTAAATCTTGAATAATAATTTGTCAAAATATTGTGTTGTTCTTTCGTGATGGGGTACTTTGAAAAGTCAGCTGTGATTATCTGAGTAATGTTCAGTGTAATCAGTAAGTGCTTACAGTTATAAATCTTGATCTGTCCGCTCTCGGAACATATTAAAAGTTGGAGGAGAAAATCATTTCCAGGATGTCAATTTTGTCACTTCTTTTTATTTTTTTTGGTCAATATATATTATTCAATGATTTGATGATACACTCACAGTTCCACACAAGTACAGTGACAGAACTTTGAATTTGACGATAAAACTAGAAATAGAACAAAGAATAATGAAAATAAATATCGGTTACCAAAAAACAATCTACAATAATCCCAAATACCCTCACTCAACACTCCATATTATGAAATAGTTTCATTTTTGTTTTAGATTTTTTCAATGAATATTATCATTTTAACAAAACAGTCACACTTTAATGTCTTCCTTGTTCAATGACCCCACCAACAGCTAGGTTATTTGGGGGTGCAAATGAACACGTGATAGACGAATGATGTTAACATTGCTCGACAGAACCCACGTTCGACTAGACTCCAGTTTATCGGGACATTTCTTGACTGACCGATCTCAACGGATTGCAACATTCCTTCTGAAAACTATTATGCCAAATATTTATATAAACTACATCTCATATTCAAATATGTCAATAAGCAAAATATATCATTTCATTATCAAAACATAATAACTTTTGATTCAGATAATAATTCACAAAATACAATTGAATCCCCAGTTAGCAGCAGTTTCCAGCAGATGAGAACATGGCTAATGGATGTGTATTTTAAGGGCTACAATAACTAGTTATTAGTTCGGTCGATTGACACCAGGAGGCATTTGTATAGGATTCATATCGTTTCGGAAAACGCGCTCTGGGGTGTGATGGGTGCGGGGATTTCGAGCAAGGCGTTAAGGGGGGGGGGGGGGGGGAATGATTCCCTGAAGAGAATGAGAATAAACTCATTCCAGACTTTGTGGCTGATAACGCATGCAACCCCTTCAAATGTCTCAGGAATAAACCATGGCAAAAACATTGACCGGTCCTGAGAGACTGACAACATGGTGTGTGATCAATTTGTAACAAAATAGGCGAGTTACAATGTTTTGGGAAATCTATCTAGTTTCCTCAATTTCTCCATAGTTTCATTTCCATTTACTGAAAACCTGCCCAAAATATTTTTTGGTGAAGTGAGAAATTCATCTGGCTCTATATAAATATCATTAAATTATAAATATTGCCGATATGTAAATTGAGGTTGCATTGTATCACATAATATTCATTTATTGTCGATTATTTTTCTCGATTTTCATATTTATATGAATTGTTGATTTCGATTGTTCATTCATGTTCATTGTTGTATGATGTGAATTTACTTCAACCGAGTTGGGTCAGAATTGAAATAGCAAAATGAGAACTTTGAAAATCGTGTAGAGGGCACACCTAATTATTCACGGAAATCTATTTGTCTGAAATACTGTTTATCACAATCATATTATGAAATCGCAAAAGAAATATTGAATCCGTGTACTGTATGTTATTCAATATGAAATGTAATATATCATCATATTTCATTATAGAACAATGATTACCGACATGTGATAATCTTGAATTCATTTTTTGATTATAATTGATCATACTTCTTCTATTATGTTGAAACTATCAATGACATATACTCTCCTCGAATGCTTCTTTCCACTCCTATTGATTGTTTCACCAGCTGGCTCCATTCTGCGATCACTCGCATGTTTGTGGAAAGCAGAGTATCTCGACTACTGAAGGAAAGCATAAGGCTTTAGTCAAAGCCGTTCGACCATTTTGAGCATCAAATGTAGCGCGAACTTTCCCCAGTATTCAATTGGCAATAAAATTTGATAGTTTGTTCATGTTAAAGGAAATATTATCAAATTTCCTTCTGCTTTTCCAACCCTCTTCCTCAGCCATTTATACATTTTCTCTTTTCCCCCTTTTCCCCCTTTTCCGATAAACCCAAACGAGGCCATATTCAAATTGAAAATCTTTGCTAACTTTAATTCAAATTAAATTATAAAAAATCTTTCAAAACACCCTAAAATTAACGTTCCATTAATTTCAATCGGTTTTTCCGGTTGGCAAGATAAGTTTTAATGTTGGTTGGATGTGAGGTCTTTGGTACAATGTTATCTGTTGAAGGAAATTATATTCCAGCAGAAAAGCGAATATTATTGGTGGCGGTCGAAATGTTCTTTCTTTTGAAAAAGTTTATCATTTTGAGAATTATATGGAATGAAAAATCTTCCAAACTATGTCATGGATATGTAATACCAATTTTGATGATCCTTTTTGAAAAGTAAATATAAATATAATCACGAAAGAAACACAGATTCTGTAAATAGAACTATTCTCAAAAGCCATTTTTTAAGAATTATAAATAACTCGTATATCGTACAATTTTTCTATCGTTGAATTTAATTGAAGAGATTCTATAAGATTCACGTTCCAGAGATCTTAAGGCGTCTCCAGTCTCCGAAGGGCGAAAGGTTCCCGCTAGGGGGATTTCGCAGATTCAAATGATCGAATATCTCGAACCAATTAAAATATATAATAATCAATAACTGTACGAACACAGATATCTCACGGGAGGAATTTCAACTACATTTCTCAAGTCACATTACAGGCCAATGCTGTTCGTATAAATCAGGCTGAATGACAATCATAGCAAATCGCAACATAACAGCCCGACAGTGATTGGTAACAACTCAAGAACCTGAAAGACCGGCACATTTCCCGCCTTTTCACCGAAACTAATAAAGATGAAAATATCGCTTTTTGATATGACGGGTTGTAACACAAAATATCGAGTAATATGTTTTGTATGTTATTTTTATGACATGTCATATTTTCAATACCCTCGTTTACGATACGAACTGTAATCATAACTCCGCGACACGCCGATAGGGGCGCGCCTAGATACATATTTTATGGACGGCGTTCACAATAAGAGCCCATAAGATTGATCTAATGGCGACGTAAAATGTTTACCTCAAGAAAGTTCACTAAAAATATGACGTTCTTAATGGTTGCGGCGAGATCCCTCTGGTCGTTTGCTGGAACACGTATCATCGGTGTGTTTTAATACAAACGTTAAACATAATCGGTTCGGAAGTTTGTACGTTTTTGTCACATAGTTTCATTGTTTCATCAGTCTATTACTTGGTTATTTCACCGTCTAATTATTCAACCGATCAATTATTTGATTATTTTGTTATTTCATCCGTTAGTTACCCCAACTTTTCCTAATCACATGATCTGATCATTTATAGTTATGCAGTTATGTGAGTATTGACTCATTCAACCATCGAATTATGTGATGATTTTTCCATTTCTTCAATTCATTATTTAATTATTCCAACTTTCTTCATTTCATCATTGTATCATCTATTCGTTGATTCACTCAATCAATAATTCACCATTCATAAGTATTGAAATTGGAAAATATATTCACGAGGATCCATTATGAATCAAGCTATTTGTATCTTTTGTCGGATAAAAATCATAAACTCAATATACAATTCTCATTTCATACCTGAATCTATGCGGTTCTACAGTTTGTATGTAAATGAAATTCTCTCCTTTCCATAGCTTCTTCTTTCGAGAGCAACAATTCTACATCAATTCAGATATAAATCCACGTTTTGGAGACAATAAAGTCATAAGTTTATACTGAAGTTGAAATATTCGATCTCCCGAACAAGATATTCAAATTCTCCTCCATCAGAAGAAATAGAAGGTGATTTCTGAAAGAAATAGCAACATTGTTTGAATATATTTTACATGTGTTTTTCTTGCCTTGGGGTGTGAGCAAATATTTCCCAATGGTATTGAAGATAAGTTTGGAAATTCAGAAAAAATCGTATTGTAGGCCCTATATATATGGATGTCAAATATTTTGACCGAATTCGTGACATTTATTTAGTTGCCTTTGGCGTTTTGAAATGTGACTGTGTGTATAAAAGGGCATCATCCTTTACGCTCCTCGGTTATGCCACTCATGTCACTTCTGTTATGTCACCCGAGTACCAGTATCATTGTTAGATCGATAACTGTGATGAAAGAACGAATAATTATCTATACATGAATATTTGTTGAATTCGTGCCACACAGTTTTTTATGTCGATGGTTGAATATGTATACAAATGTAGGTCTCCTTAGAATCATAACAGAAAAACATTTTTCGAATGTGTTTGCATTGAACAATGAAATATTCCACATTTTGAATGAGGTGAAACTTTTGTGAAATTTTTGACAAAATCTTGAAATAATTTGAAAAATAGGTCGAGCACATTTTGAATTTTCAATACAAATGTAGTTACTGGAAAATGCTGAATTAATTTGGTAATATTCGTTAAAAAGAGTGTATAATTTGAAGGTAAAAAATTCTGAAATTGAATAAAATAGAAAAATAAATATATGAATGTTCTATGTTCCAGGTCTCATCAGCTCAAGAGAACATGATCGATATAAATAAACCACACAAACAACGGTTTTAGAAATATTCATCCTGCTTCTGATTGCTATTACATCGGCCTACTTCATTCAGTTCCTCACAATAACTATATTCACTCAGTCAATATATTCAAGGACTTCAAAAACCTATAATCCAATTATTTCCAGAAACATCCTCTCGCTCCTCTCGAACCATGAACTACGAGTGACTCCCAAGTCAGCAATAAAACATTCACGCTTATTAGCTGCGCTATTGACGGATTGCACGCGGTGACTTGGTGACGCGCCAGTCACCGCCACGCGGGATCATTACGGTGGAAACTGTTTGATCCGACTGATCGTCGTGTTATGTGGGCAGTCGATCCCCCCCTCCCCCTCCCCTCCCCCAGCTGATAACTCGACCAAGTGCTTTAGTGGCTTGTTAAAAATAACTTGGGTCATTTCCTTCAATAAATTCAATAGCCATGTTCGACTCTCTACATGGACGCGTTTACCGTATAACCTGATAGAAAAGTTGGACTCTGTGGGGAGATAGAACTTGTTAGATTTATCAGCTGGTTTTCGGAGGATATTTTTTGGTGGATATTGTTCCATGTTCATTGATTATATTTTGAAGTGACCTATA
This sequence comes from Brachyptera putata, assembly GCA_907164805.1. Taxonomy (NCBI): domain Eukaryota; kingdom Metazoa; phylum Arthropoda; class Insecta; order Plecoptera; family Taeniopterygidae; genus Brachyptera; species Brachyptera putata. Next base: position 32,235,640 of record OU015467.1, read on the forward strand.
AATAGAGATTACTCTACTTCAATTTTTTCCAGTCAATTGTAACGCTTTTTGCTAAGAAGTGTATATCACTGTGAGGTTGGCAAGAAAACCCTTGGAAAATTTTGAGATGGTCGTATAGACATTCAAGATTCACTGTGATGATTACATGGCTCGAAAATTCAACAAATCGATGGAAAAATCGATAATTGATATTCGATGTTGATATTGTTGTGATATAAATTCCTACTTGATTTTTTTCTGAATTTGGATTGGTGGTCTATATATTTCTCAATCCCAGATAACCAATTAGATTGGGGTCCATAAAAAAACAAATCATCTTATTAGAAAAATGATTACCATCGAGATTATTTATTATTGAAAGATAAGTGACGAGGGATGTTATTTGATTCTATTATATAAGGATAACTAGCTGCCATCTAGACATTTCTCGAGATGTGTATTTGCGTATAACAATTAGTCAAGTCTTGTTCTGACTTTGTGGGTCTACGATATCTGTACATTTCTAATATGTTTTGTGTAGTGAAAAATCTTCTCAAAACAAAGCTAATCAGTGTAATGGTACAGGTCGCAAAGCATGCCTACTTCACGGCGTGAATCTATCACGCCCGCCACAGCCAGGATGTGCTGCAACATCGTCTGGTAATCCACGGCGAAGAGCGATGGTTCTTCAATAAGATAAATCAATGACTGACTTTGTTAAGGACATTCAATTGGTAGCTCTATAAAAAACACACACACATTAAACCGGAAATGGGGTATTGAAGACTTGGGGAGACAGGAGTCTTTATTGACCTTTCAATTTGACCCCTATCAAACTAACCGATGGGTCTTGATAATGGTTCCAATACAAACAGTATAGAACGGTGAAATCAATTAGGCTTGGTTGAATTACTAATAGAGTCTATCAAAACGCAGCGTGTGCGTTGGAAGATCAGAGAGATGTTTGGGTGATATGTGATGGAAAGTTACACACCTTGGTGTTGAGAAGTGGGTGCGCTGATCCACACGGAAAATGACAAAAGGGGGAACTTTCAAATGCAATGTGGCTAGCAAAAAGTTACAGAACCACAGTAAACAATGTACACCAAACCAAAGAAGCTCAAGTTCTTTGCAAAAATGATCTACTTTCAGATTCGGTTATTACTGTGTTATCAGCTGGCATCAAAATTAATTAATTTATATTCATATTCACATTCAATATTTTAATTTGAACCATTATATAATATAATACTTTCTACTGATAGAACAACCATGGAATGTAGTGAATAGAACTATAACCATATTTAATGAAAGCTGGGAATAACATTAAAATCTTACATGCTTTTTTATTTCAACAGACAACTATAAAATATTTTGTATAAAAGATCACTGAAACTTCGCTTGTATTCAGAATACAAAAAAAAACATTTTTAACTATCACTATCTCCCAATCTGGAATGTTAAATTTCATTTTTTTTATAGACATCAATAAAGTATTGTCGATAGTTTCTCCCTTGCTTGCTAATGACGATACCTCCCAATAGAAGTCTTCTCAACAAATGGCCAAAGCCCGGGAGCCGTTAGGTTCATCGCGCAGCGTCAAAGGACCTAATTATGATCTCTATTAACAATCAGATGCACACTATGTGGCTACAACTCATGCTAGCACTCAATTGAAGCTTTCCCGAACTCGCATCATTTCTTACAGACCCTTCATTCTACTGGTGAAACGATACTGCGACTTGGAGGGAAGTAATCAAGCTCGAAATACATTCAAGCAAGTTATTGAGAAGATGAAGCACTTATTTTCATGATTGAAGGGAATTAACAGCATGAATTTTATTTTTGTATCAACGTCGGAATTTTGATAAACAATCGTTGGGAGGATGGCATAGAAGCTGCATCTATTGGCTGTTTTGAGGCTTCGAGGCCAATTGTCATCGAATAAATAATTATCTACAGAATATTCTGAATCAAGCAATGAGCTCTCACACCATGCAAGACTGCGCTGTCTATAACCATACTCTTCCTCCACAGATTGAAGTATTTCAGTTTCCAGAAGTCCGGAACACGTTAAAGGCATAAACCGTTTCTGTGATATGTCCGGACATTGCCAGCATTGGTATCAAGAGTGAACCAAACACACGAATGCTGGTAGAATATGAGTACTATGTATGTGGTTGATGGTGTTAGATTCTCGTTGCCTGTTACATTAGTGTGACTTTCCGCACGCCAGGAGGCGCGACTAGTGTGGGCACAATGGTGCATGGTGGTGAGCTATCGCCAGACTGTTTGTAGCGCTTTCTAGCGTGCGGAAAGTCACACTAAAATCGCAGACAGTAGAATATTCCAGATCAAAATGATCTCAGGGTGAAAATAATCGAATCAAATCAACATCTAATGCCTTCACATCGAGTAGAGCATAGCGAGAAATCATTTTTTCTAATGCTGCTTAACGACCCCACCAACAGCTAGGTTATACGGGGGTACGAATGAGCGGGTGATCATGAAACTATGAAGTGATAAGTGGAAAGGACTTGTACCAAAACCCATGCCTTATGCGAGACTCGAACCCACGCCCAACGTAACCTCGGTTTCTACCGCTAGCGATAGTTGACTGAGCTACGGGGGCGACTGAGGACATGGAAATGTTCGGCATCAAGCAATTCAGCATCACAAGATATCTAGTGATTTCTTTCCCCTATAGAACACTAACACTTTTTGTTCGAATTTTAAAAACCAAATCGTCGTGTCATAAAATGAGTTATGCCTTCCTGTTTTCTAACGAGCTTTCCTATTGGCTAATGCGTCATGCGGAGACGATTACTACATTACTCTTTGGCGGGTTCCAATTCCGTTTTTGATTATTAATAAATATTAACCGTGAACATTTCCAAATAAAAACTCCACTTTTTCTTGCTGTGGCAACTGACAGAGGCATCGACTGAGCCATGCGGGCGGATATTCCATCGAGGGCGATTTCTAATATCGTCTATTGAACGGCATTGTCTAGAAAATAATAAACATTTAGTATACTAATATAAACGCGATAAAAAGCGTGACTTCACGCAATGTACCTGATATCGCATAAGCATTTCTGATACCTAATATTTATATTTTATTCTTCAATACTTCAGATAATGATTATTGTTTGCTTAACGACCCCACCAACAGCTAGGTTATACGGGGTAAGAATGACAGGGTATAATATTGAATTGAAGTGAATAATGTAATCTCAATTAGGATGTGGTCAGAACGGAAATTATATAATAATCAACAAACTAATTCGAAAAAAATCATCGATGTATTCCTTCATTAACGCATTTATTTTTGATAACAAATCAAATAATCAATATCGAGGGGTTTACAACTCGCAAATTTGGTGTATACACCTGATTTCAGGTGATTTCAGAGATTTCAAGAGATTTCAGGGGATTTCAAGAGATTTCATACGTATTTCAAGGGTATTTCAAGAGATTTCGTACGTATTTCAAGGGGATTACAAGTGATTTCAGGGATTTCAAGGGGATTTCATAGTCAAGTGTACACCGGATTTCAGGAGTTGTTAACCCCTCGATCAATATTCAATAAAAGTGAACTGTAATCTGATTTGATACGTTCTCATTCACGTATTCTTATCAACAGAATGTAGCTGTACACACTTCGTCCATCCAACAGCTCTCTGCCCAACAATATCTCACACAATGGCGCAGTAAAGAGAGGAAGTCCGCAAGGAATAGTCCTGAAACTGAATGCCTTTATGTATTTATGAATTGCTATAATATGGTTCTATTATATGAGCTTTCACCGACGGGAAATCAGTCGGAATTGTTTCACTTTAAGTACTTGTGCTTGACTTGCTTTAATTATAAATTGTTCTACATTCTTTGTTTCAAATGAGTTTTAATTTTAATTTTAACTTTTTTTTTTGTTAGAATTTAGAATGTTTGGTCTCTGGCGATTCGATGTCGAATAGGCCTGGATGTTGATGATATGTATAGTGTATATTGTTTTTGTTCTTGTATTAATTATGTAGAATTAATTAGAACAGAATTTACTATAGATCTCTCGGGTGATGATGACAAATTCTCATTCATAACCTGAGAAAATCACGAGTCACTTTTGAATCACAACAAACATTCATTGAAAATTCATTGATATTTTCTCCAATACTATTTTTTTAAATATAATATTTCATGAATTTAAGCATCGATAAACTCTATTTAAGTCTGTGAAAAATAACAAATTGCAATTATTTCATGATTTTAGAGTCAAGTAAATTCTTCCCAATGGTTCATCAGTAACTTGATATATTGTGTGGGCTATTATAGATATACTGGGAACAATTTAAAATGTGTATCAATACAAAAAAAATGTTTTTTTTTCTTTATGACATATTTTTGAAGAATTATTGTCAAAACTTTTTTTCTGAATCTCGGATTCTACAATTCACCAAAACAAATTTCCTGCCACAAATAAAAACCATCCTTAGATGTGATGTAGATATTATCCGGAATCTCACAGCATTTTCAATCGCAAAAACTAAAAAAATCATAATTCCCCTCGCAATCACCTTACACTGTAAATAACTCACACATAGATCCACGAATCAACAAACACAAACAGGATATCAATATTGAAAACAAAATCTACAATCCACATTTCCGCAAGTTCGTCTTCATAATTATTTGAGCGTGAACGTCATATCTGCCTAACAGTCTATGATATGAGCACGCGGTGTCGTCAATGGCAAACAACAAAACTCTCGGACGACATTCTAAATAAATAACAAGTATCTGGAATAGATATTTCCCAGCCTCCGAGGTAACGAGAGTTGGCTCATCACATTTTTTCAACATTCGTAAATTATTCGTGCAACGTCCGGGAGGTTTAAGGGTCCGTGGGGGGATGAAAACGGGAGTCGGAGGGGGGGGGGGGGGGGGGAGGCGAGGGTGAATTAAGGGAAGTATTAAATAATTTTTCATGTCCGTTTGGTAACATGGATCTTTGTCTTTTAGTCGTCGTGCAATAATAAATAGGTATACATTAGGATGTGTATCTGCTTTTTTTAGGTGAGTGGGTGGGTGGGGAGAGAGGAAGAGAGGGGGGGGAGGGGTTGGAAGGGTATGGATTGTCGTCCGTGGCGTTGAAATTTTAATTCATTTTGTTGAAAGTTTTTTTGTATACCCCCCCTCCCCCTCCCCCTACCCACCCCTTGCCTTTCATCCTGACTGTAACTAATACAACACATATTTTGAACATGGCTTGACAAATTTGAGATATTTGAATACTCTATGTTATGAGATTCAATGATTAAACAGTTTGATTTGATCATACATTACAAATTTCAATTCAATTTATTTGTATTTGATTTCAAGTAGAGTCTATTGGCGTCGGATGAATGATTACTGGGCTGATTGGATGACGATATTGAATAGAATATTTGTGATGTCAGTTTGAAAAGTGTATATTTTAATTTGATTATGAATACTATTGTCTGAATTGAAATATTCTACTCCCAATTGTAATATATTACTCCCCGGATCACATTCTGAGCAAGCAGCCCAAGTATTGCGTGAAGAAAACGAGACATACTACATGTTAATGGACCCACTCACTACACGTACAACACTAATTATGTTCCTATGTCCAAAGATTGTTGCTAGCTAATCATATAATAACTTACCAATTACATGACTTCTGTATATAATAATAATATAACATCTATAATTATATCATATTACATAATCATGTTTAATTAAATATTCTATAAATATTTTCTTTATTCACAATTGTTCAGCCTATTTTATGTTTCTCGAATCCGGTATATGTTAATACATTTGAGTGGAGTTTTTCTCTTTTTTACACGAGTGTTAGCAAACCATCTATCTATGTTGCTATATAGTACACATTATTTTTCCAGCGTAACTTCTTTTTTAATTCTGTCTCTCTTCCCCCTCCCCCCACCTTCCCCCCACCATCGAACCTCTACTTTAATTTCTTATTTCATTCGTTTGTTCACCCGAGTCTCACAATTTCGTTTAACATTTCCGGTCCTGATTAAAACAATGTATATAATGTCTATATATTATAGGATATGTTCTTTCGAAATGGTCGCGTTGAGAACGCATGTAAGGCAAGGGGGGGGGGAGGAGGGGAGGGGGGTTGGCGTCGGGGGGCTAAAAGATTCATAAATATCGAATTAGCGTTTTGAATCGAGACATTTTTATATTTCACCGTGACATTTTCCCTCCCTCATTTTTCATTTCTTTTTTTTAAAGAATACTAATTGTTTTATGTTTTCTTTTCTGCACATTTCGTTTTTTTTTTCTTCTTCTTGCTTCTGTTTTATTGAAGAGGTTCCAATTTAGATTTTTCCGTACAACTTTTATAACATGGAATTCTTTAATTACTTATCAAACCCCCGGCAATTAATACAAATATTAGTTTTGAATTGGCTGTAAATTCAAAAAGTACAATCTAGTTTGATTAAAAAATTCTTAGTATTTCACTGTTTCTTCTCTGTGTCATGCAGGAATGATTGAATAATATTATTCCATCCCTATCATTCAACATTCATAAGTTCATTCTGACTTTATTGTTCCAATAAGATAACTTCTACATGTTTCTAATTTGACAGAAAAGAAGTCGCAGATAGTATTTTTATTCACAAATAACGTGATTAAACTCTCCAACTTCAATACATCAACCGAATACTTATTTATAAAAATCACATGGTCATTGTTGGCTGAGACCCACAAGGTAGGATCGTTCGGACGGGGATCGTTCGTGGATCGTGTGAGATGTTACTCTTTTGAGAGATGTAGTTTCATTCCTCATCGTAAACCTCGTCCTGAAGAATAATTATACACAAAATACCACAGCTATAAGAGTGATATTTCTGTCTGTTATGTTGGTATAATCCATGTTATATGTTATAGGATTCGTGTTATTTATTGATGTCGATTCATATCGATGTGTAAATGATGTCAAACTATATATGTATATATATCATATAATTCTATTCAATATTACATCAATTGAATTATTTGAGAGAATTATTCATCAATACGGCATTGAATTTGATTTATATTGATGAGAACGACGAATAATTCATTAAAATGCTCACAAAATGTTTGATCTCTGAATTCTTATTGTTCCCAGCGAACTTCCAGCCACAACTCTTTGATTTCATTCCATACTTCAATAACTTCTTTGACATTTCTCATTTCACCCTTCTCCCCCCTCAAACCACCCTCTTTCATCTTTTCCTATTGTCTATAACACAATTTGGTGACGATTTGTATTATTATTTTCCGGCTCCCAGCCGCGGGCCTTGAGGCCTATTTACATGATTACAATACGCCGTTATGAAAATTGAGATCCAGATCTCTGCTAGCCGCGTTTCCGAGTCGGCTAGAACTTGTTCTCTGTCTTTGTCTTTGTTTTAATGAATTCTTACGCCTAGAACATTGAAGATCAAAAGAGAAGAAATATGATGATATTATATTGAATTGATTGCGAGATAAAAAATAAATAGAAACGAGAAAGAAAATTAAAAGTTGTTGAGATAATACGAGAGAGAGTTATGATCGAGGATGAGTTGAGATATTATGCTGATCAAGCTTTGAGATGCTATTGTTGAGGAAAGACGTATTTGAATTGTTGCAATGTTAGAGCGCATATTACATGAGGAACAAGTTTCCCGTGATTCACCAACACTCACTTCGATCACATTTCTATATAAATACAAATACCATTTTTGAAGAGATCAAAACTTCGTTCTAATTCAGTACGACACCGTTTCGTTCAAATGATGGAATAATTATTTGATTCTTGAATGATACTGCATATTATTTGAGATTTTATCGATAAATATCTGTGTGAATTATGTAAGATTCAAATAATTCCGGTACAAGCTACCCGGAAAAAATCAGACAAAGTTAATTTTCCCGTTGATATAATACATTTTATTACTGCCATATGATCGGTCTCTCATATCGGAAAGATATAACTTTATTTTCCATAGAAATAACTCTTTAAATATCTCTTTTATACTCGGCGCTTTTTGGCATTTTCGTATCGTTTTTCCAAGTTTTTGATGTGGTCGGTCAGTGGTTTAACATCAGCTTGACTCCAAGCAAAAAGATAAAGACGGGGTTTTATCAAATACTAGCAAACAGGGTTAAAATGTAAAGCGAGTTCTTGCGGCGAACCCTTCGGGCATGTTAAAACACCGCAAAAAACAGCCGAGAGCTATCCGCAAAAATCTCAGACATCTCTTTGTGTTTCATTCAGATATTAGACCTCCTGAAAAATACATTGTTTGATATAAACTTTCAGCGCGATTGTCAACATTGTTTGGTGGATGATATGTTCACTCCATGATATCCATTGTAAATGTAAGTCATGTTTCAGGGCAGTTGGAGATATGTCTGGGAGCCGATTTCCGACTTCAAAATGCCGATTGCCAATTGCGGAGTGGAAAATAGCACATTGCCATAGGTGCCAATTGCCGATTGTCGATTGCATATTGTCATTGGTGCCAATTGCCGTTTTTTGATTGCCGATTGGCTGCTATGGCGATCAAATGTACAACCAGGGCTGGTGAGCGGTCCAGATCTCTATTATTATGAATGTTCGGTTATTTATTATGAAATCGAATCATATGTAGGCATGGTTGTTATATTCATCTTATAGCTACAGTCATCCATATGCCGTCCTGCCGTCTTACCGTCTTACCGTCTTACCGTCTTACCGTCTTACCGTGTCCACCTACCGTCTTTACTGTTCGTGGTGACATCGGATTTCAAAATAATAAACCTAGACATGTTGAATCGATGGAAGTTGATGAAACTATCGAATAATAATTCTAGAAACCTCTATGAAAGTTTTTTTTTAAATTTGGATCTACTCAACTATTGAAATTAATAATGTTCTTGTACATGAGATATCTTTTTCAAAATTATTATTCGTTCTTTTTGTAGTCCTTCCCTTTGTGAGTCCAGAATGTCCCTCGTGTCGATATTCCATGACACTTGCGAGTAGAAAACACACAACACACCCACACACGCCCCGTTCCGTCATTTTAATATTATTCGCACGAAACCCACCCCCCACCCACCCCCACCCACCCCTCACGGCACACAAAGTATCCCATCTTTTCCAAACATTTATATTCAAAACCTGTCCACAATTATTCACATACGATACACATTCATATAGAGAAAGATGAAAGAAAATAATTACATTTTTGTATAATGCGGTGGCTATTCTCCCGGCAGTGGTGTGCATAACCCCATAAGTAGAATCTAATTCCCCTCTTCCATGAGCTGCGCCTCAGACTGCTTGCTTCTGTATACACAGATCTACTATATACATTCCGCAATTATTTTTAAAAAAGATTTAAAACACAACATGTAGAATAGTAATACGTGTGTCCAAATACTAATTACCATATAAGGTTGAAGACGCCCTGTTTTTTGAAAATTAAATTTAATCTAATTCGTTTTTTTGTTATTATTATTTTTTTATATATCCTTTCAAAATGTGTAACTGCTTTATACCGTAACAGAATTAACCATGTCTAAAATAAAAATTCTCCCTCACCCCCCTAAAGTGCCTCATCTTTTAATTGCTCTGTTTGTAAGGGTAATTATTTCTAGTGGGTATAGGGGGAGGGGGGGGGGGTAAGGCTAAGGGTAGTTATGGCGTACATCCCCACCTTGTATTACATTGTTACACTGTGTACGATCGAATTTGAATTTGTAAGAGACGGTTCTATTACGCGTGTATAGAACGCGAACCGCTGTGTTTGATATAAATAATAATAATACTGAAAAATGTCACCATTGTGGGGAAGGAAGGAGAGAAAAGAGTGGGGTGAATGGTGTAATTTAGTTAGGAGTTAATGAAATTTTAAGGGTGGAATTTTCTGTTGTTGTTTTAGTTTTTTATTGAAAGTTGCCCGTTGTTTCTCTGATGAGATTCATGATGAGAATAAGGGATGGATCGAACTGACAAACAGAAAAATTGATAAGTTTGAAAAAGTCTCTTGATGATTGAATTTTATCGTATGGCATTAGCATAATTGTGTTAGTGAAAGTTGAGATTCGGACGAGATATCATTTTATCTGGTGCTTCCATTATTTTTGCTGACAAATATCTTCGACTTTTTCCAATTGATAATGCAGACCCCACCAACACTTGGGTTATTTGGGGAAAGTGAACAAGGAAGTGTTGAAAGTGGAATGACGCTTACAATATTGATGCCTCATGTCTTCTATGCGAATTGAGAACTCGTCTATCAAATCATTAGTACATTAAATTCGATCCGGAACATTTGTTTCAATAGATATAAGAAATGTGTAAGTTCTGTCCACGTGTTTGAATGTCAGTGCCATGCAATTATTATAGAATAATCGATATTCAAAACGTTCCGAATAATTTCTACCCAATTCGATACAAAATATCCCTATGTCAACGTCTCTAAATCAGAATGTAATAAAACACCCCCGTAGACAATACACCCCCCCCCCCCCCCCGACCCCCCGTCGCCATCAAAGACAATTTTTCCATTATTGCACATGCCATTAATGAGATCGTCTCTCCAAAACCCTTTACCGCACACGATAACGAATCGAAACTCCGGATCGCCCAAGTAAAATCATCATAAGAAACGTGCGATTGAACCTTCCTCGTGTTATGGTTTATTATACATATATATAATACTTGTATACATGAAAGAAGAAGGTTCCGAGCGATCGTCCCCCCTTTGAATAGCACTATCGCACGGTGGTTCGCACCTTCATATTCAGCGAATATAAATGTATAACATGTCTTCAATAGCAATTTTCCTTTGCCTTTGAAACGCCTATATGTAATATGCTATGATGCGTCGATATCAAACAATAACGCATTGATGACTTAATTTTACCGTTACCATGGTAACACGTTTCAATAACAATAGCCATCTCTCTCGCTCTCGTAGGCTGTGGCATGAGTCTGTCTCTCTTGCTCCTTTGTCGTCGTTCACTTGGTGCTACGTCAGATGAATATTCATCATCGCTGATATTTAGGGGTGAATCTCAGGATGTTGGATGTACAAATATTCCACAGCGATTTTCTGTTCTGTTTTGAGTTTTGTTCAGGAGTTGTAATAAGGCTCTCTTGTTCTCAGATTCCAATATTCTATTCATTATCATTCTCAAGGATAGAGTCTGCATTGATTTGTGATAATCTTCGATTTCTAGTTTTCTCTGAAATTATTATTATTCTCTAGAATTATAATAAAATTATTATTAATGAATCAAAATCAGAGGAAAAATTGGCACGAAATGAACAATTTTGTTGAAAATAAAAGAAGAAGAAAAAGAGAGATAAAAGAAGATTTCGAAAAAATAGAAGATCAAGATCCAAGATTTTTTCTTCCCACTGTGAATGTTTGAATTGTTTTCTAACCCTGAAATTACTAACTTATTTCAATTATTCTTTGGGGTGGTAAGATCGCCCTTGTGGTGCCCTGTTCAGATGATCCTACCTTTTATCCATAGCCTTAATTGGGGAACAATGATTTTGTATCAAGTTTCTATGTTATTGAAAAAAAAATGGAAATTATTCGTAGAAATCTATTTTCAGGGTTGTTACTTCCTTTAATACATAGTATACTCATTTTTTTTTCAAAAATGCAATTCCTAAAATGTCCTCAATCACTGATCTCCGTACTTGCACCCCCCCCCCACCCCCCACCCCCTCTGACCCCCACCGCTTCTGACTCCCGCCGGCTCACGTCGAGACCGGCTGTGCTCCCAGATCCAACACTATCACAACTAGTAGATACTATTTGTAATTACTAATAATCTATCATGGAACGTCATGGCCAATGACGTCACATCGATCTTCTTTCGTTTGACACGTGGATCGTGACGTCACGCAGCTCCACTGTTATCAGTTGTCTCGGATAGATGACGTCAGAACCCCCCCCCAACCCCCCACCCGACCGATCGCTTATTTCAGACACGTACAAGATCGATGCTGGAAGTACAGGAACAATTATGAAGAATGATTGTTGGGGTGATTGTTGGGGTGATTGTTGGGGTGATGGCTGTGATTACATTTGGGTTGTTGATGAGAAGTGGAGTTGGTTGGCGGTACTGACGGGAAATAGGTATTGCCAATTGGTAGAAAGAAGTGATGATAGGCGATTCATCTTTTTTTATTAATATATAGGCCTTCATATGTTATTATAATTTTTGAAGTAACTTAAACTTTTGATTACCGTATGTCATATTTTTGGTAGAAAGATTATCCCAAGAAATAAGAAAATCGAATTTTTGGAACACTTAAATGTTTCAAAATTGATATATTGCATGTTGTTTCAAATTTTCAGAGGTATTTTCATAATAATCACTTGTATTAGTATTAGTAATTAGTAGAATTAGAATGAAATAATCATAATATAATAGCAGCATAATGCATGTTCCGGATAGTAATAATTAATGATGAATTAATGAAAACAGAAATCGAATTTGGAAATGCTAGCATGATTTCCGTTCCATGAGCCGATATAATATCCTAGACTACCTGAGGAGAAATATTTAATTTCACTCATAATTCTCTTCATTCCGCCACATCAATTTATATTTACAAGAGCAAGATTTATATTGGTTAATTTCCTTGTAATGAATTCTGTGTACCATTATACTTCCTATTACATTACAAGAAACATCTTTTCCATGAACATCAATTAAATATGACATGAGAAATAGAAAAATAGTAGTGAAGAGTGGGATATAATACTGCATTCAGATTATTCTGTGTACGAAGGTTGTTCATTCGATTCTGCTTATAACGACTAACGACCCCTCAAAAACCTCGGTTATATGGGGATACGGAATGAATAAGCGAGTGATAATACAGCGATGATAAGTGACAGAACGATCAACAAATACTAATGTCTGTAGCGGGACTCGAACCCTCGCTTGTCTAAAGACGCGCCACAATGATCTGTATTATACACATGAGCGAGCTATAATAGTGAAAAGTCGAACTCATAACAGCTCGCAGCATAACAGCATATGCAGTAATATAGAACATATCTCGCATACATTTGAAACAAATCGTACACTTGTCGATCAAGTAATAGTCGAGGATGACAACTATTCGATTCATCGATTAATTTGAACTTTATTCACCACGCACAACAGAAAGATCCAGAAGTTCACCCTCATGTTTCTCAGATCTGAAGAGAGTCTGCATTAGGAATAAGTTGCGTACAGCCTAATCCAGTCCCGTATTAACAACGGGACTCGAACCCTCGCCTATCTAGCCTCACATATCAAAGCAGCACATCGACTCAGCCAAACTAACGTCTCATATACGATTGATTTCTATTTCTATTCGAGACGGCGACAACCTATCATAACCAATTTGTCTTCAATTATCTGATTGTATTTGATAGATTGTTTTTATTGCCATTTTCTCGAATGTGTCGCGACTCTTCGCTGTATACACTTTGCGGAAACCGGAAACGGATGTCGTCTTGAGTAGAGCGTACGTCGCGAGGGGAGAGGGGGATGTTGAGGGGGGAAGGGGGGGGAGTGGAAAGGGTTGGGGGCGGAAGGATATTAGGATGTACAAAGATCGTTTCTTATTTATTATAAGAAAGTGGAGTAAAAAAGCGACCAATAGATTTCTGATGGAAAGATTTGTGTGAAGCTGAAATCGACTAGCGGGAATGGAAAACTATTGATACGATACTTGAAAATGTGATTGAGAACGGTGATTTCTTGTTTGAGAATCTTGATCAAGGAATTGTGAATGGATACAAAATCGAGAAAACGAAACAGTATTTAATCACATTGAAACCAAAACACAGAATTAAAATACTCTCCCTTAGATTACTGATCGATTTCAACATAGGCCATGCAAATTCTTTGAACGGTGAACCTATAAAAGATGTGTATATTGATGAACATTCGTTAATGAACGTCCGATTGTTCTCATCATCTGAAATCATCGATAGATCGATTTGGCAGCAGATGTATTCATCTTCTATTCTGTTTAGCAAATATTTCAAAAGTCTCCACAGAAAAAACGAAAGATTGAATATATTTTCTATCACAATTGAACAGGTTTTCTTATCGTAATTCCAAGTTTCGAGCATAATTTCCAATCACACTGATTAATCAACAAATTTGGTTCCATACTCAGAAATATGCAACAATAATAATGCAACAATACCCATACTTGTATTATGTACTAGTCAACGGGATGGAAATAAATACAATACAATACAATGTGGGCCTATATATAAATAAGTGATACAATTCGGTGAATTATAATGGGCTCATATATCCCATCCAAACACAAGAACCTTCTAGAAATCGTTAAAGTCGCCATCTTCTGTATTTGTCAGCCGAGCCAGAAGTTAGCTTCGAACGGTTGGTATCTGATATAGATTCAATTCCCCCGGTAATTCCAGTCGTACCAACCAATAAGAAACAACAAGATCCTCGGCGTTCCTTACAAAGAAATAGCAAATTGTCACTTTCAATTTGATCTTGGAAAGACAAGAGGTCTGGGAAAACAGAAGAAAAAATAAATTGAACAATCGAACGCTGCGACGTTTGGGAGAGAGAAGGAGAGATCTATGTTTCTTGAAGAGAGGCTCCTCATACGTGAGAAGAAATAATCGGACAAACAATGACGAGTTTTTATAAAGATGATAATCGGTTATATATTATTTATCGGTGAAGCGAAGGTGAAAGTTCAATTATGAACAGTAGTTCGTAACAAATAGATTACTCCACAGGTCAAACTGAAACTGATTTTGATTAAATTTGTCTCTAACATCCATGCATCCTCTAACTCGATACCTAAACTATATAGTTTTGAAGCACGATCGTTCAAAGTACAATAGATTTATTCAAATTGTTGAAAATTTAGACTTGATATAGGTCTACAACTACTCTAATTATCCTACCATTCAATATTCAACATATTCAATTGAATTTGATTTAAATTGAATCAATTGAATTGAATTCAGTTTTATTCAATTTGAAGTATTTCAATTTAATTCAATTTTTTTCTTTCAAATTTGGATTGATTTGATTCAATTCAGAATAATTTAATATCATAGCTTCAAATGCTATTTAATTCAATTTAAAATTGAGTGATCGCTACGCTCATCCAATAATGTTGCCTTCTTTCCTCACCAGCCTGTACTCTGATTGTAATCATCTGGAAATGGAACCTGTCACCCAATCAACAACGTCTTTGACTGATTGCCAAATCGCATGATTCGTCTGCGCTGCTATCGATAAAACAAACTGAAATTAAATGCAAATCGAAAACCTAATGCCGTCGAGAGATGACGGTTCCGAGCGACCGTCTCTTCCACCCCACAGCACTGGCGCACGGGGGTTCAAGCCTTCATCTCTCGTGGATACATGCTTAGTATCCGGCTCATGCAATTATATATACCTTGTAATAGCTGGTTGATGGATATACGTGTATTTGTTTCCATACCAACTGATATATTATATTGAGGTGACATTTCTAATCATTCATTGCAATGCAGATCTGATCCTAATGCAACTCGTTGTTCAATTTCCGGTTTAATCGAGATGATCATCATTTTTCTCAGACGAATTAATATATTTCACACCAAAAAGGTCCTCAACCAACGTAACAACATGAATATAACTGTTGTTTTACTCTTCGTGATAATTTTGAGTTATCACTTGTCATGATGGGATTTTCGTTAGGAACACAACAAGATTTCTCAAAAACTTCCAGTCTGCAAAGTTTCCCAAATTTTCTGTGTTTTCCCAAATGTACTGAAGTGTTTAGATACATTTGGTTGGTACACAAACTTTCTTCTCCTGGATACAAGTATAATCGTATTTGAGCAACTAGTCTTCGGATTCTCTTTTCACCCTGAAGAGTGTTTTAGGGGAGAAAATGTCACTTCTTGTCACATGTCACACATATGTCACAAATGCCACTTCTTCAATCATACAAACTATCACAATTCACCGCTGTTATCAGATCATTGACATTTTCAATATTCAATATTCTTCTTTCAATTCGAATTGAGATATTCGTTAACGATTTGTTACAAGAACACATTGTCTCAAATATGAAATGCGCCAACGATTCAAATATATTTCCCATAAAAATAACGAATATGGATTTGCCTAAGATATAAACACGATGGTGTATAATAGAACAATACAGTTTATAAATACTAGCGAATTCGTATACTAAGTGATTACTTTCCACTACCATTCAAATCACCAATAGAACCATAGATAATATAACGACAACAAAAAATACACACCACTATTAAAAAAAAACATTCTAAAAGGCAGCAACCATTATCTTAATAAGAAGCACTCTTCAATATGAACCTATAGTAATATATCAAAAAGTATCACCATCATCTTTCCTATTGATTTATAGTTATGGATTGCCATATCTAAAGAACAATGCCTCCCCCCCCCCCCCTCCCCCCCGCTAAGCCCATCCATCTCTCAGCTCATTTGCATATCGTGAATATTGCTTTCCTAAACAATGCACTGTATTACGCACCCCCCGTCGTGATTGGCTAGATAAAGATGTCGCTCACATACGATAGATAAGGTAGAATAACCGATCCCCCCTCTCACTTCAATATCTATCAGACATGTCGATCGGATGTTCCCCCTATCCCACACCACTAGCGCGCGGGTGGTTCACTCCTTCATCTCTCCTGGATAGACAATTATATATATTCTACTAGTTGTATAATGGATGTTATTCGGAACGGGGTAGCGTTTATTTTGGATCGGATATCGAATGGGTGTTTCGGATGATTAATTCAGTTTTTTTACGTTGTGTGTGGTGTAGGGCAGTGGCTGTATCCATTTAGTCGTAACACAATACTGCGTCTTCGAAACGTCGGCTACTGGCTGTTCGGATTGTCTATTGTGTGATGGACGAAAAATATGTGTAGATATATTTCTACATATATGTACATGTCATTTATAGTCCGAACAGCAAATGTGGTTGCATAGCTTGGATGCTAGCAGGACCCCTATTCCTGAGATAAATGAGATGTGAGAAAAATCAGTGAGAAAACTATCTCATAATAATGACATATTTCATCTCATATTTTATGTGAGATACTCGTTTTCTCACTCATTTTTTTAAAAATAGAAATGAGTGAATATAAATGAGTGAGAAAACGAGTATATCACATAAAATATGAGATGAAATATGTCATTATTATATGAGATGGTTTTCTCGCTGATTTTTCTCACATCTCATTGATCTCAGGAACAGGGGGCCAGAGAGAGATACTAGATACGAGATGCTAGTATGTGGTGAATTCAGTAGAACGTTAAAGTATTGAAAAAGACGTTCGACGTTTACTTGTTCCTAATGTACTACTTTTCAAGATTTTTGGCGAGATATGTTCTATAAAGAAAACGTCAATGAAGACAGAAAAAATTCTGTATTAAAAGATAGGTGAACACATATTTTTGATTCTTTGTTTTTATGCGTGGAAAGATTAGAAAGTATGTAATTGGAAGTAAACGTTAGAAGAGTAGTGCAATATATAAGAAACTAGGGTAATTTGAACCGCGGTAACACATTCTAGGATTTTATTTGATAGCTATTTGCACAGCTCTGGAACGATGTTGCCTTTCCATCAGTACGATAGGATACGACATTCCAAGTATGACGGGGGATCCGAGCGACCGTCCCCCCTATCCCACACCACTAGCGCACGGGTGGTTCGCTCCTCCATGTGGCATCCAACAGATTCAGCAGCTGATTTGGGTTGGATGAGTTTACATTTTAATCATCTGTAGATAATTGTAATGTGTCCAACACATGTTCCCGATGCTAGATTCCTCAATCCAATTATTACGCAATTCGTAGCGATTCAAATTATACTTATAATATTCTTTCTCTATATAGTCCTTTGCACGGAAGAAGAACAACCTCTACCAACTGAATAGCTGGGAACTTGAATATGAACAAATAATCTGGCTTCGACTTTGAGGATTTGATGATTTTGAGAGATGTAGTGGTGTTTTCTATCGTGAATCTTGTCCTGAAAAAAAAAAGCATCGCTGGAAAAAAAATTTAATATAGGTCTATAACAACTATATGTTTGTGACGTTGGTTTTGGAAGCTAGCCGATCATAATATCAAATAGTATCTTCATTATCGTATCCTAGCTTCCATTCTCATTTCAGACTATATTTCAGTCATGATTGTAATGATATATATCTTCAAGATTACATTGATTATAAAAGTACAATCGTGAATGAACGTCAATTGTGAAAACTCACGAAATTTGAATTTATCATGATCGAATTGTATTTAATTTGTGAAAAAAACTGAAATTATCACTCTCAAATTAAATTTCATCATAAATCGTATGTATAGTTACATACGATTCTAAATCGTGAAAGGAATGTCATATATATATATATATATATATATATATATATATATATATATATATATATATATATATATATATATATATATATATATATATATATATATATATATATATATATATATATATATATATGTATTCATATTGATTATAAACATGTTTTCTGAACAAAGTATAATAGGTGAGATTCCAGTAGCCACCTAATTTTGTCTGACCAAATCGTCTATTGTATTTGGGTCCTGTCCATCTTATATAGAAATGGAAGTGAATGGGAGCTTATTAAAGTGATGGGAGATCATTGCTGTGATTAGGTATTGTTCAGATTATTAAACAACAATAGTCAGCAGTGATCTTGGCAGGACGCCATATGCAGGCAATCAAATCATATTATTGATGGTGTGTATAGACAGACAGGTTTCAGAAGATTTGGACAATTGAAGAAGGCGTTGCTTTTATTATTGTTAGTGTGGTGCCCCTGAACTTTCTTAGAGGCCATGCACACTAAAACAATGTCATGGAGAATTTTCTAACTTTATTTATTGTCTTGAAATGTTGGTACCATTTTTCAAGTCTACCTTGGATTGAATAATTTTCAAATTTTTTATAAAATGGTCTATCATTTTGTGTGGAAGGTACTTGTGGTATTTTCCTATAAAAACGTCGGTAGTGAAAATTATAATATATGGACGGTAATAGAAAAGAGCTAATATCATCGTTATTATTGTATAGTGAAAGTGATTCATATTCGAGATTGGTTAATTTGGTCCAATATTCATTTTGATAATTCATTATTGTCTTATAAAATTGCTATTTTTGAAATTTGATCACCATTATTATAGAAGAATATTATCGAGAAAACTTGAAAATAGCAAATCATTCAGCGCAAAACTTGGATTTAACTACCCATGGTCTTATTCATAATCATCCCAGATGACACGTCGAGCGTGGAATATAATTGCTGTTATATAATTAAACCTACTCAAAAATTAAAATTACATAAAACCTTCTCTCTTCATATAGTAATTAAAATCACAAACTGAAAAAAAACATCCACACAAATAGAAAAAAAAATCAATTCCCAAAGTGTATTCAAGATCATGTCATGGAGAAGAAATTAATAGGATTTGTTTCTGATTCAAAGAGTTGAATAAATATTTAAATACAAAGAAAAAACACTACACACAAAGCAGTACCGCCGCGTATGCATCCGTCAAAGAAATCACACTTTTCAATCCTTATAATGACGCCCCCCCCCCCCCCCCCCCCCAAGCTCACGCCAAATAACTTTCACAAGGGCTATAAACGGTACATGTTCAGAAATATTCTATGCAATATCAGGAGTGTTCTTTATTTATTTCAAATTAAAAACGATAAAGAAAATCTACGAATGGTATATATAGGCCTATATATAATGTAAATTAAAAAAGTGCATTCTGACGTATCGGATTTCTGAATTATTTCTCTCGTCTAGAACGCGACTGAAATGAAAAGATCAAAGAATATCTTTGTGCATTAAGTTTTAGATTAAAGTATGCAGTGCGATAATTAAACGAATGAAACGTTTGAACATTACCTTTAATTAAAATATGAATATAAATTCCAAAGATTTAGCTGTATACAATTATCATAAGAGTCTACAGGGCTATGACTGTATGTATTCAGGCATGGGTTCGAGTCCTGGATAGACATTCATGTTTGAACTTCCTTTAATCATCACCAACTATAGTTTCATTATCATCTGATAATTCGTACCCCCATATAACCTAGCTGCATTTCTATAGTTGTCAACTTCAGAACCAGTTGAACAATACTTTGATAGATCTCACGCGATCTTGATACTCATGTTGTATGATAATCATTTTTGTTGTGTTAGAATTTTGATAAGCCCATATACCAGTGTAAAGCGATCATCAAAATGCTGATAGGTACTATATCGACTCCAATGTGCTGTTAAATTGATTCCATATAATTCACCTCTCTATACACCTAATTCCCATTAGCCGAACGTGCCTGTGAGATTTGACTCATTTCAAATAAACCAAACCATGAAACCGGTTGGTAATTTCTGTTTTAATTGAGAAGATATTTTGAATAAGAGCATGCAATGTTTCAGTATATCATGTGGAAGCAATCGAATTGATGAATACATCTTTAAAATATGAGATTGGAATATGTCAGCACTGAAGGATTCCTCTCGAATAATAAAAAAAACAACATAGATACAACTTACTACCGACCACAAACGTGTAGATTTGTTTTTAAATTATCATCAGTGTCGTAATTTTGAATGAAATTGTTAATTATTTCAATTTCATTACAATTTCACATCATTTCAATATTCATTCATTTGATTATGTTTTATTATATTTCTCCATCTTACATCTTACATTGATTGTTATCCTGTGCACTTAGGGACCGATCGAGGTTTATACATAGTCCAATCAAAATGCAATTCGCTCACATTTTGGTGCACACTGTGCATAAAAACTAGATCGTTTCGTGTAATAAATGTCGGCAAATTTCTTCACAAAGCGAACGAGTGATCTTCGCGCAAGGATGCTGAAATTTCAGCTCCAATAGATAAAAACAAGCCGTATTACAATTTAAATATCTGCTTGAAAAGATCAGCCATCTGCTATTGATGTTTCCGTCTATAATGAACGAAACCCTCAGTTTTTAATACCGAGAAATGAGTATAGTTATTATATATAGGTTGCTATATGTGAAGCGCCACTTTGCAATTAAAAGCGATATAAAAAATAAAACTGAAACGAAAGGTTTTTTATTCGTTTTAATTGAGAAGATATTTCAAAGAAGAACATATAATGTTTTAGTATATGTGAAAGCAATGAAATTGATTGAAGATATCAGAAATATGCAGACTGGGTTTTAGATCCAGTATGCTAGAGATAGACAAGTCTAGGTGCTTAGAACTGAATAATTACAAGCATGAGATGGTGTACTGAGTGCTTGTGAAGTCAAGTCGGATCGATTACCCCCCTGAAGGTTCCCTCCAAGTGATGTCACACATTGTTGTGTTAAATGGTTGGACAACAATGCCCACAGTCCAGGATCAGTGTATTCGTCGTGGTCAAGTTGCTATGGTAACTACACAATAATATTGTTGTATTGATTGAGATTTTACTTACCTTCTTTTTATGTTGCTTAACGACCCCACCAACAGCTAGGTTATACGGGGGTACGAATGAGCGGGTGATAATGAAACGATGAAGGGATGAATGGTGACAGGACGCTTACAAAAGTCCCTGCCTTATGCGGGACTCGAACCCACGCCCAACGGTGACTTCAGTTACTACCGCTAGCGATAATTGACTTAGCCACCGGGGCGGATATTTTGATACATTTTTTTTTAAATTCACAAGTTCTACTCTGAATTGGTTGTATGAGCGAGAATGATTGCTGCCTGATTATTAGTTGATTAATTGGATGTTCTGAATAGTACTCTTTCAGCTTATCGAATGTTTCTATGTTCTTCTGCATAGAATGGTCAATATGCATGCAAATGCAATGTTTTCATTATTTCATGGACCTGTTGTTTTATTATAATTCAAATATAATATTTCATTGTCATCATATTATATGAGAAAAAAATAAAATTAATATATCTGATCAAATTAAAACCTAATCTCAAGTGCATGTAAGCATGTTGCCCATTGTTGACATTATGAAGTGTCATTGCTACCACAACTAGAAACAGTGGATAAAAACTTCCCCAGCAGTTTCTTGTGTATCAAGTGAATATGGTACAAGCTTTGAGAACGCATAATGTGCAGGAAATAACGAGGAGATAATTATTACCACTTCACGGAATATTAACGATTAATCAAAAGATGGAAAAGTTACGATTTAAAATTATGACCTAAATTAGGAAAACAGAAAAATGTTAATGGCCATCCATTTTAATACGTGATGGTACATATTATCAATGATGAGTAGCCTTCAAAAAGAAATGCCGCCTTTTGATGTTTAATTATGTCTTATTACTGGTCATACCCACATCGAGTGAATCCTAGCATTCGACTTCTATCATAATTCTCAAGGAATTTCGTCTCGTCAATAACAGAAGGATCTGCAGCCTACACATCTTTGTGATCAATTATAATCATCTATCATTTCACCCGATCATTAATCGCAATTGATGACAATGATTTTTATCGAGGGGTGAATTGAATGCAGGCTCACGAGTTATCGCTACAGATGACGGTATTAATAACACTCTATGTTGGCATGAGACGACGACAGTTTCGATGGATCGATATTTCAGGTTCGATTTCGAATGAAGTTATCGAATTCTCGATTATTTTACCATCGGAAATCGATATTGGTTATCACATTCATATCACGATTATCGGAATCTGTAAATATCGAGATATATCGAATATCCCTCGTGTGTTTGTTGTAGCGACTTACCTCGACTCGCTGTGCTGCTCGGCGTAGCTTAGGTAACTTCGGCAGGCACCGATATAGGCACCACATAGTTCAAACGACGAAAGATTCACAGATTTTATAGCTGTTCAAAAATAGTCAAAGAAACACGCAAAATACACTCGCGATAGATAAACTGAACCACTAAGTAAAACAACAATACCGATAAACAATAAAGTACATGGACATCGATTAAGCGTGATTTGAGATTTCATGGTGATAACTTCTGAACGGTACGAGATATGGACATTCTATTGAAGAGGAAGCACAGGTATCAGCAATACCTCCCAGGCAGTGGAAGTAAGAACTACGCATTCCATATCAGATAATGGTCACGCGTATACGGTTGAAAAATATATTTCCAAGTCGTATACGCGTGACAATCAGTGATATGAGAAGAAAAGTTATTACTCACACCATCTTGAAGGTATTGACAATATCTGTAATTCATCGTTATTAGAATTTCGATATCTCATACCGTTCAGAAGTTATCACCAAAAAACCTCAAATATTCCGTTAAATCGACTGCCCTGGAGATGCAGCCACGCTCATTACCAGACTGATCAACCCTCACTGCACCAGTCTCTGTACCGTGATGTGGCATAACTACCCTGCTAGGTGCACTTGTATCGACAGGGTAGCGAGTTCAAGGTCAAATACACGGCTCTAACCCACGGACCTGACCACCTCAATCCGTTCCTGGTTAGCAGCAACAGACTGATCTTCTACTTGCTCGCTGGACAATATTTCTACATTCAGATACATTCACTCATCCATTATTTCTACCCAGAATACTCAATTACCATTTCGTATTTACAGGTATCTGTAATCATTGGAAGGCATTAAAAATATATTGGAAAAAAAAGGCTTAAAAATCACTTCGTTTCTCGATTATTAGCTACTCGGATACATTATATTTCAGAGAGGCAAATCGTTTAGTTAGTACTCACTAATAATACATTCCGACTTTTATCCTAATCTCCTTTTGTCTATATCTTCATTACTTTCATATTCTATGTTGTATGAACTGTTTATGTTTAGGTCATAATTGTGATATTGTGACTCTAATTTGACATTTCATTTTGTGTTCACGTTTGTTTGCATGCCACAGGCGTGTGGGCTTGTCTGTGGAATACATGTATGTCGATACAAATGTCGAAATGTCGATACAAAAGTACAAATATTAACCATCAAGACGAACACATTTCAGTAAAGAATTATACACGGTTCAACACAAAGCAACAGAAGCCATTCATAAAAAAAATATTCAAATATACCACACCATGCAAACTCAAATTAATTAGATTTGTTAAATTAATTGGCGTTACTCATAACTATAAATGATAAACTAAGGTCAATCGATAAGTTAAGTCAAAACTTGACCTCTGACATTGCGACCGTTATTGAAAAGATCTGAGGTCAGAATGTTTTGTTGCCAATTGACCATTATAGATGCCGATATAATCTAACAAGTCGAAAGAAGATCGAGAGATGCCAATTGCAGTTGATATTATTGCTGGATCTTAAAATAAACGTTACGTTGTCGACTGGACATGCAATGCGTTTGTGCTGTTTAATTGGTGCATGCAGTTTATTATTGTTCAATTGTAATTGACGTGTTTTAAATGGACATTAATACACTGGGAATGTGCAGTCCGCCTGGATTCCAATAACTGCAATGAAATACAATAGGCTACATGCATTTGTTTCAATTTTAGTCTTAATCTACATAGAATGTAACATTATATATTTAATCTACCTCAGAAACAAAAACTTGTAAATACAGAAAGCCCTTGCTATTTCAAATATTTGGCATTCAAAAGTAGTGATATAAACAGTGTTGGCCAAATGAACTCAGGGAAAATGCATATGTGTATATTAGGCATAGAATGCTAATGTTCGGCAATTATAAATAGGCTTAATAGCTTTTGATTTGATGAAATAAAATTGCCATGCACATTTGATTCAATTATGTCCGGCACAAACGCATATTGTGATAGCTCAGTTAAATTTGAGTCAATTATTCGATCTACATGGTTCAAATAGACGGATATTAATCGACTATTTTCCAGTTGAAAAATAATCGATTCACATTCGATCAATTATTACAGTACATTCGATCAATCGATGTGACTTCCTGAAATCAAGAAGCAACACTAATAATGTCTCAATATCGTGGCCGGGTCACTTCGTATCCAATATATTACCATGGTCAGTTAAGGGGGTTAAGTAGTCTCGCTATTTGTGTCGTATTATTGAAGATTATTGGCTTATCTGAGCAAAGGATTGGAGCTTACAGGCTACATAATAGTACAGAGATTAGAGGGTGGCTTAAGAAAGTCGCAGATTGAGGAATAGCCATTGGTCAGCGAGGGTGAATTAGACCATGGAAAGAGGGATCAAAGGATTACAGTTGTCTATCAGAAGGATCTAATTGTGAACCGGAAGTGTCCTGGAATGAGAATCAACATGATAGGAAGGTAAATATCAGATTAGGGGATAATATCCAATACTGGAACTTTTGAAGAATTGTTTGTGCCTGAACTCGGTCTTGAATAGTTCAGGACCACCCATTTTTTTACATTTTTAACTAGTTTCATTACGAAGAAAATCTATATAGAAAGAAAAAACCATCCTGATATCGATCCAGTTGGAGGCAGTATCGATTATCGATTAACTAAAGAGTAAAAACTATCCTAATATCGACCCAGTTGGAGGCAGTATCGATTATCGATTATATGAAGAGTAAAAACTATCCTAATATCAATCCGGTTGGAGGCAGTATCGATTATCGATTATATGAAGAGTAAAAACTATCCTAATATCAATCCGGTTGGAAACAGTATCAATTATCCTCGCAGAAAATTATCCATCATTCAGGAATTCAGAATTAACTTGAATCTAGGCGTTCTACATCTATAGAATTCTAAATAAGAAAATGACATCAAAACTAATAAAAGCAACAGACTTGCGACGAGTATACGTACAAAGTTCTTAGTATACACACACAGATATATATATATATATATATATATATATATATATATATATATATATATATATATATTATATACATGAGTTTCAATATTAATAATACTATAGTGCTATTTGTTTGATTACGAAACCCTAGACAAAACCGAACACTTCATATATTTCATATCTTATGTATTATAAGTTTGACTTGATTTTCTAATTTGGCACAAACTTCAAACGGAATATTGTATGAACAAATACATGTGAAAGCAAGCAGCGAGCGGAAGCATCTTAGATTTGGTGGTGTCTCTTATTCTCTGCGATGGATCTTTATTACATTTCATATGTACACATAATTATTGCACGCTTTCGCTGTTCGACGATACAGCCGTCATATTGACTTGTGTAGCAAAAGATGGGATGAAACGTATTATATGAAAGCATTCAGTGAAATAGAGCATGTAATGATAAAGATGAAATTAAAATGATTGGAGAATTTTCAAAGGAAATATATATACTGCTCTTGGATTCGGATTATGTAGTGTTTTTGTATGATATATTTCTATATATTGAAGTTGTGATATCAAATATTTTTCAAGCTGAGCATTTCATAGAAAATTATATGTTGCATACAAAGTACACGTTTTAAATAAGATTGATTCAAGTCAATTAATTGAATTCATCGAATTCAACTAAATATTGTTAGCTTTCTTGAATAGGAAATCCCAAGCTTTTCATTTGACTCCATCTTCTTCCTATTTGATTCTCATTATTAATCTACACTTCCAATTAATTCTTTTTTCCTCATTCGCAATATTCGGAAATATCATCTTTAGAATATAATTAATTCATTTGATTTCATCAAAAATGTGAATATTTATAATCTTTCATAATCATATCTATTGCTATTATCAAAAATATTTTTCCAAATTGGAACCGAAGTTTATATTGTTATAATTAAATATTATCAAGAGTGTGATTACAGTTCTAGATTGAACACAATGTCGCAAACTTCACAGTTTTATCTCTTTTCGCACATTCGAGCATAAAATAACACACAACTCATTCCATATCTCTCAAGACTACATTTGATTGGTACTCAAATCAAACCAATAACTTCACCACGCATCCTAGATCATCTCGAACATTTAATCCGACGATTTCCCCGAATACTTCAAGAGGCCGTGTTCTTTTAGTCAGAGCGATCACTCGGTCTTTGTCGAGCAGGAGTTATCATTGCAGATGGAGCGAAGAGTGGAGGAAAAAAAGAGCAAATGAGAGAGAGAAAGTTTCCTTTATTCTTAATGGCCTGGATCGGAAAACACATTCGACTGTTCCCTTTAACGGCGAACACGAAGATGGCAATAGGGAGGGGGGAGGGGGAGGGAGGGGGAGGAAATGAAGCAACAAACGTATAAATGGTGTGGAACGACATTAAAACAAACCGCCTGGACCGCCTTCAATGAGAAGCCGCATCAATGGGAATAGACTTCGAACCGACGATAGCTCAGACGTGAACATTCCGCGGAGGATGGTTGGGAAATTAAAAGTAGGTGTGGAAGGGAATACTTGGCAACTAGTGATAACTATTGATCAACATGCTTGACAAACTGACAGAGGTGTTAACTGGTGATTAGGCTCATATGTTGTAGATATATTTCGTTAGTCTTCAATATTTGAAGATGTAAAATATTGGGCAAACCGTGGTGACTGGATCTACTTGGTTCAAGTTACAGAAGTTCTAATTTCTTTCACTTTTGTGATGATTCGATGATAACTAGTCTTTATCGGTGGTGAAAAATTCAAAAAACCAATTTTGAAAATATTTTTCTCCCCATTTGGTCCCCGAAGATCAAAAACTTCATCATTGTATAACATGTTTCACTATTAATAGTATCATACACCGATATATTTGAGTATTGAGTGAAAATACAGTTCATTTGATACCTGTAGACATTTTGCTATAAAAACACATAGTAGATCAGATGTCACAAATTAAATCAAAATTATAGAATAACATCCACAGAATACTTAATGCTTCTGGAAGACGTAGTTCTATTTTAAAATGTAAATCTCGACCTGAATGATCATTGATCATTCAACATCGATATATATATATGTGTGTAAGCAATGAATTCAACATTCACAATAAGCTAAATATATATATTTCCAATATTTCTTCATCACCTTGGAAAACTTGATATCCAAGTATTGTTTCCCAATCAATGCTGAGGATGAATGAGTAGAACCTATCGAAGCGGTCCTCAAGACGTCGACGCGAGGGCGATATCATGTCGATAGCGAGCGTGTAGCAGTAGCGCCCCCCGAGCGCACGATTGGAGACAAATGAAAGAGCTTACAGAGTTCGGCTGTTATGTTGGTATCACTATCGCGAATCGGCCGCAATGGATTGCCTTCAACTGATCAAACGATAACATACAAATCGTTCGTAAAAACTTGTAAAAGACGCGGTGGCAGGAAACAGAAGCTTTTTCTTAGAAAACACAAATCTGTGTTTGGAATCGTAGAAATTTACGTCTCGGATCACGATGTCTGAAGTAAAAGAACACCGTGGTATGTGTTTGGGAATACTGTTCTCTCAATGGAAACAAATGTAAAATAATGAGAAAAAAATGCTTCAAACTTTGCATAATATACTTGCGGTCATGAAAGAAAAATGTCGTCTACCAACTTGACAAACACAAATCACTGTTGTATTTGTAAAGCTGATAATTTTGGGGTGTATATTATGATTTTTCAGGTCGAGATTCACGATAAGAAACGCAACTGCATCTTCCAAAGTTTGTATTCAATAAAGTTTCCACGAGATGGATAAGTGTTGGCAATTATCAATTTGGTAGATTAAATTCTTCTTTCTCGGAAACAATTGTAGAGTACGAACTTTGCGTGCGTGATATTAGTGCTGTAACTGTTAGACACATTATACGGCAGTTCTTTGAATATTATTGAGGTTAATTCTTCGATTTTGAAAATCTTGATACAGATGCACATAGAAATGTCAGTATTTGTGAAGTTTTGGTCATTTTATTCGATTAATAATTCTTCGATGAAGTACGTAGCAGATTAGGCACTTCAATGTTACATTCACTACCCTTTAGTCACTATTTGAACTAGTTTTCAACAGTACAGAAATACAAAGTGAGAAATAATTAGTTTCAAATTCGATTCATCAATAATTTAATAATTGATCATCTTCCTATTGTTCAATCCTTAAGATTTATTGATGATTGAATAAGTTGTTCTAGAATTGATTATTCATTTTGGGGTGGAGAAATCGTCCCTGTGTTGCCCTTCCGAACGGTCCTACCAAAACGATGAATTCCATATCCCCAAATAACCCATCTGTCGCTGGGGTCGCCATCCAATCCGAACTCCATATACTGTCAACATGTCATTTCCGTACCGATTCATTTGTCTAATGGATTCGAAAACTCTGTTTTTTGTTTCCTAAGAAGTTGAAATCTCGTCTCTCATGCCAATGAATAATCCGACTGACGTTTCCACAGATCAACATTTTTCCGTATTATTATTATTCATCCACACAGATTGAAAATCTGTTTGCGTCAAGAGGTTCGGGGGATGAGAGATCCGAGGGGGAGACTTTTTCATCCGAAGACGGAAAAAATCTTTGCATATTGGTGAGATTAAGATCACTGTCTTTTTCAATTATTATTCTCTCAACTGTGTATAAGGGGAAGGAAACATTTCAATAAGATCAGATATTTGAGAAAAATATTCTCGTTTATCAACCACTAGATGTGAAAGTTCGGTTCACCTTCGACGAGCCTCTTTCTTTTAAGGGAACAAAGATCGAGTGAGGGTGATTTTACAGATATAAACGTTGGTGAAACGTTAACTGGGTGAGATATGGAATTGATAAATGCGACATGAAATGACGAAAAATCATTCCAGAAAATCAGACCAACTTTATTAAAACTTATTCTGGAAAAACAATGATTGTATCGAATATTAAAACCAGATATGTTTGGTGATTTTTTTTCAAAAAATGGACCGTATGTATAATCTTGTATGAACGCTACATGGACCAACAATATCTTATAACAGACTTCTCTGAAAATTATGAAGCATTTCACTGAAAAATATCATAACGTAAAGTCGATACTAAAGTTAATATATGGTACTATGATTTATGTAACCACCTATGATTTTCTTCTGGAAAATGTTCTCATTTCGTAACAGAAACCCTGAGTAATCAGTTGGCGCGTGCAGATTGCTCGTGCGCCCGCGAGAGTGAGTTGACAAAGGCGGACAAATGTTGGAAATTGTAAAGTCCGGCAATGGGAAATCAGTTGGCGGGTGCAGATTGCTTGTGCGACCGCGAAGGTGACTTGGGAAAGGCGGACAAATGTTGTAAATTGTAAAGTGCGGCAATGGGAAATCAGTTGGCGGGTGCAGATTGCTTGTGCGCCCGCGAAGGTGACTTGGGAAAGGCGGACAAATGTAGGAAGTTGTAAAGTCCGGCAATGGGAAACCAGTTGGCGGGTGCAGATTGCTTGTGCGACCGCGAAGGTGACTTGGGAAAGGCGGACAAATGTTGGAAATTGTAAAGTCCGGCAATGGGAAATCAGTTGGCGGGTGCAGATTGCTCGTGCGCCCGCGAAGGTGACTTGGGAAAGGCGGACAAATGTAGGAAGTTGTAGAGTCCGGCAATGGGAATCAGTTGGCGCGTGCAGATTGCTTGTGCGCCCGCGAAGGTGACTTGGGAAAGGCGGACAAATGTTGGAAATTGTAAAGTCCGGCAATGGGCACAACTATGGAGTGCATATTCGTTTAGCAAACAATATCTCAATAAATATTCGCCTTTGGTTATACGATCCATGATCAGGTGAAAATACTCGACCAAATATCTAGTTTTTCTTCGATGAAAGTCAAATCTGTCCGTGGTATGAATACAAAATCTGACTCATTGTAACTTTCGATTAATATTGTCTCACCTTATCACATGTAATAATTTCGTGATCGTGGATCATTTTTATCATTCAGTCTGAACCCTCTGCCCTGGCGGGCTTTCCCCTTCTGAGATGGAGGAACACTTTAACCTCAGGTTATATAATTATTGGTTAAGCCTTAAAGGACATCCCAAACCTTAGACTAGATTTTAGTCCTAAAATATCGATATTTATTTCCCTGATTTCAGATGAAACTAGAAACACTCATCTCAATTGAAAGAATTAGGAACATTTTATTTTTCCTCCAGGACAAGGCTCTTTACCGAGTCGTGTCGTAGACATTACTCGATTCTGTTCGTGTTTCTACACAGAATCGGTAATGCCCACGTCATGATTCATGATCTCTGGAGGATGAAAACATTAATCTTGATTTTCGAAATTCAGATGATTATTTCTAGTTTTATATAAAATCAGAGAAATCGTCATTGTTCATTGGAATCTAGTTTCTAGGTTGTGTAGTCCCTTAACGAAAGTCTCTCAAAATGCCGTCTTATCAAATAATGCAACCCGCTCGAATCGGACCGTCCATCAACCACTAACGGTCAGTTCTTGACAACAAGGAATGTTAAAAAGGGTTCTAATAATGACAAGTTTCTCAACAGCTCAATTATTCTTCATTCAACCAAACTTCTGATTTGAAATGTAGAACTATATTCGTAATTTCAAATTTGTGTAACTGCGGGGGGCGAAGATGACTTGATACGGTGCGTCTGGAACTTGGTTAAGAGGGCTTCAGAGGCGTTTACAGAAATACCATTCTTTGATGATAACTTGTGGGAGATATAAGACATAGACATGATAAAAGAACAAATTGATCTAATTAAAAATAAACTTGGGCAATATCAAAAAAAAAAACAATGAATACGTTAATCTAAAAGATGTTACAAACAATGGAACGAGGAGAAAAAATCGAAACAAAATGAATGATTTTGTGATGAATACAAGAACAGAGAAAAAGGAGGAAGAAAGAAACGGATAGTAAGGAAAAAAAAACCAATTTTTCCCCCTTGAATGTTGAAATTTTTTCCCAATTTGAAATTAAAAAATTAAATTTATGTTTGTCAAATGGTTATCGCAAGGGGTGAGCGGTTTTTTACAATATGTTCAGACGGAAGCCACTGCGATCGTTTATATGACACGTTGACAGTGAAATATCACGCTGTTAGAAGGTTCCTTCAACGCCAATAGTGAACTGCAAACTTTACTGGTGAATACAGCTGGAAAATATTATTCTAGCTCTAGAATGTATTGTAAATAAATTGCAATGACACATTGGTGAGACATTGAAGATGAACAATAGTGTCAGTTTAGTGGTATTATTTTTATTTTACTCACCACTCTAGAGTTATCAATCTAGAAAAGAGTGTTATATTGCTGGATCGACTACCATGCCCTCTTAAAGCTATCCGCACTCTATGTAGGAGTAGTGTGCCTATAGCGTGTCTATCCACACGTCAAACGTGGATCCATTTCAACATCAAATGGTTTGACTTGAAGTTTTACATTTGTACGACTGGTCCCAGAACCAAGAAGATGGAATCTATTTCAAATTGATGAAAAACTCATCAGTTGGAAGTTGAGTTGTTCCAATATTGAAATATTGAAGAAGAGGAATTTGATGTGTTCAAATTCAATCGAATTCATATTTGAATTTTCTCTTCTATATATACATTACATAAGTGTAGGTCTACTCATAATCAGGATCATTGTCTATGACTGATAGCTTGAATACTATCAAAATTATCCAAATGGTTTGCATGATTGAATTGTCACTTCATAGTTTCACTATTAACCAGCTCATATATCCCCGTATGACCTAGCTGTTGGTGGGGTCGTTAACATTGAAAATATAAAACCTGTAAACATTGTTGATGAACCACGTTAACCCTCTCAGTACGCCATTCGTCAGTATTAAAATATTCCATATCTCGGCCACATAGCAAGAGAAGACGATGAAGAAGACAAATTTTCTGAATTTTTCATGTTTTTAATTTCACGGATTGCCTTAGAGCTATAGGTACTAAAACTCTGATGGATTTTCTTCCCCTCTCCCTTCCCCTCCCCCTTTCACCCCTACATTCTCTCTTTTTTCAGCAGCTCTCATCCCCATGATTATTCCTGCCCCTGGAAAACTCTATGATACTACCCTCCTAACATGACATGCTAGATCATTTTTAACAAGCAATTAAGTAGGAGATACGGACGGATAAGTCTTCATTTTGCTGATATACAAACTCGTGATGTTACATAAATAACTTAATTTACTTATATATTCGTATAATATACGAAGCTGATAAAGTGAAATATTTTAGAAAAATTAAAATACGAAAAAATCTACTTTATGATGTATGGGAATCATCGTTGACAAAACGTTTGCAAATGTCGTAGCATCAGCGGGTAATTCAATCAACGTGATATCGTGGATAGAAACGGAAAAAACGTAATGTGAATGTTAATTCAATTATTGCTGTGAGAAATATGAGGAATAGAAATAGAAGTGGGTGGAGAATCATTTTAAAAAAATGATATGAACTTTTATAATGTTCATTTGAATGGATGTTCTACTTGAATAAAGGTGGACAAGAATCAATTTCTGTCAACTGATGGAAAAATGATAATTTCACGGAATGGTGGTGATTTTTAAATGTGATGAAATCTTCTGAGAATCATTCGACATGTTGATATAAAACCACAATTATTTATATACTCTTTGTACTTCGAAGAAAACACTCTTATTCAGTAGGGTAGGGTATATTTTGAAGTTATTTTATATTTCATTTCGAAGAACACTTGTTCTTGATTATCCCTCTCAAGAATTAAGACGTTCTGAAATCAAAACTTCGAATATCTAATGCCTACATTTTCAATCAGAGGCTCACTATTGCTTACCTATGGCGTGAGTTCATACAATTTTCTCAAATAAAAATAAACTCTCTTTTTCCACTTTTCACTTTTCTCTCTCTCACATCTCCAATAATGTATCAGTTATTCTCTCCGATATCTATCATCCCTTTTCACTATGGCCATATTAAAGATGAATAGAAATAGTTTTATAATTCGATATTTTTTTGAAAACTTCCAATACAATAGAGGAGAATATGAAATGAGAATACATCTTATCGGATAAAGCTATCCTATCATCGAGTTTAGATTTTTTATATCACAAATATGTAGCATAATAGATAATCAATATATCGGAATTATTATCATCCTAAGAAATGTCTATTACTTAGTTTCCAGGAGGTTGGTTCACAACAGAAGTCAATACCTTCTGTATCCCATTAAATTCCTCCTCCCCTTCATCCCCTTCATATACATAATCTTATATTCTCTCTCGGTAGAATTTTTGTTCTGCATGTGAAATTTAAGTCGATGCAAAATATGAATACATTCTATGAATGTTTAGTAAAATAGTCTATTGACTTTTTATTTATATCATTGATAATGTTCTGTAAATGTTCCATGTTTTGTCAAGATGATAACATTATTATTATTATCATTTTTATCATTATTATCGTCATGCTAACGGGCTCATGACAACCATGATTCTTTCCACACAGCAATTATCAGAAGTATTGACTGAATGATACATTGTTGTCTCATTGTTGATAGTATTGTTGTAATAGAACATCTGATCACATCAAATGTTTTGATCGAGAAGTTTTTTCAATTCAATAAAATATT
The DNA here is from genome assembly GCA_907164805.1 of Brachyptera putata. Classification (NCBI taxonomy): domain Eukaryota; kingdom Metazoa; phylum Arthropoda; class Insecta; order Plecoptera; family Taeniopterygidae; genus Brachyptera; species Brachyptera putata. The sequence goes on from OU015467.1 coordinate 32,270,170, forward strand.
TGCACATCTAAGCTCTATTTATGCGTAGACATCACTGAGTGAAGTGCGTTTATGTACGTTGTCTTCCAGTTTCTTCAGGATTCATTTCCACGTACCTTGACCCCTCGATGTCCCAGACTATACATCGAATACTGATGAGCAATCACCGTGATCGAGTGTCGAACCCGTGTCTACAGGATGAAACACCTACACGATATATCTGTGGAGCCGAAAGACAAAGCTTTAGCATAAAACCAATATCCCGAATCTCCCCTCCTCCCCCCCCCCCCCCCCCCCCTGGAGTCCTATTGGAAAGCAATAGCCCTCCAACTATGGCATCACTTGAAGCGCCTGTGGAACTTCAGTTATCGGATATAATATTATACAATAAGAGATGGAGATACGCAGTCGATACTTGAATACACTTGAATATCACACAACACAAATAACAAGAAGACAAAAAATGAAAGGAAAACTCTACAATCGTGAAGAAAATCAAAATACAGTCGTTGAGAAATGTCTAACGACGCTCGTTTCGTGGACGATTTAGGGGTGGGGGGTGGTTGAGGGATGAAGGAGGGGGAGAGGGGGAGAGAGATGGAAGATGACTTTACACAATGAAGATAAGGGAATCATATTTTTTGGGATAGTATTGTGAGACACATTGAACCTGAATCATTTGATCCTTTTTGAACTCAATTCTTTTTCTTCGATTGCTTTTTGCTTCCTATCCAAATGTATTCAAATTTAACTCGAAAATCTTGTTTCTGTCGTCGATATGTTCATTTATATACAGTTTCGAAATAAATTCTGGACAGATCACAATCAGGACCTATTTTAAAACTATGATTTGATTCTTCTTTGTATATTTCAATATGACTAAAACTTGTCAGAGACGTATGAAATATATTATTCTCGATTTTCTATTCCTATTTTTTGTGTGCAAATTATTCCATCACAAATCTCACTGCTCATTAAATTTAAAATATTAGTATATTATCAATGTATCTAAAATGTTACTACAAAAATAATCTTCGTCGTCGAGTAGGCCTACTTGAGCATCGAATCCTTTTCAACTCTTTCCTCCTATAAATCCGTCTGAATGTAAATGTAATTTCTAAATACTTTATCTTGAATCAGGCAACTCAGACAGCATGAAATGAATAATATGGTTAAAGTAGAATATATTGTGAGCCATATTTTCCTTCACTTGTATTTATTCGCAATTGAAAAGCTCAAGAGACTCTGTGTAAGGTATGAACATGGTATACTTGAACCACCAATTATGGAATACCATATAGCTTTTTCTTAATATTAAAAACATCCCATCGTAATAATTTTTTCAAGTACTTTTGTGAGTTATATCTTCTTATTCGATACATTATGTTAGTATTTATATTAAAATGGAAAAGAACAGTATCTGACTTTTATTATGAATGATAATAATATTTTGTATGAATATTGAAGTATGTCGTTTGGATGTTCTCAATAGTTATTCTTGAAGGAAAATTTGGCATAAAAATCACAATAACGAAAATTTAATTATGATAAATCAAGCGTGCAATAGAATATACAATAAACAATTTTATCTCTTCAATTATATCTAAATTATCACACATGTATTAATTTATGTATCAATTTATTGATCCAAGTGGCCGATTGATAAGCCACACCTATCTTACTAGCCACACCTAATTACTAATACAAATGAAGTAAAACATCGACTGATATCTACACTTTTTTTAATAACATCGAAATTTGACTCAAAATCACTGTTCCCAATTGATGGATGGATGGTAGATCGTTCGGTCGAGTGATCTTACCACCCCAAAGAATAATTACAAATTATATGATTCGTTTAAAGAACAATACATTCTGAGAAAATAATTCCGGGATAAGAAAACAACTAAAACATTCGCAGTGTAGAGGAAAAAATTGATTTTCTCATTATTTCTGAAAACTTCATTCTTCTTTTTTTCTCATAGGGACTGATATGTTTTTCATTCGAATGTAGCCCACACTTCTAGTTGACTCTGAAATTTGTCTATCGATTGTTTTCTCATATTCACCTTGGATGATCACCACACTTTTGTGTTGACATCACCCAAACTTGATATAAATGCTCTTCCCAATATCGTTTGCCTCAACTCTCCAATAATCATTAAAAAGCTCAATCAAGAGCTTGCTATTGTTTTTCCTCAGGGTCACCATGACGATCACCCAAAGTTTCTAATCCACTGCCATCTGGACATCTGTACCTTGATACATCACGTGCGCCGTGGTGAGATCTCTTCAAGTATCTCGCATCGATGCATCGAGCAAACGAGATACATCTCGTATCGCCGAGTCGCAGCATCCACCCTCGATCTCGATCCACTTCACCTACAAGTCTCTCAAGTAGACTGGCTGAAGCCATTTCAACATGAACAAATTTGTTATCTATTTGTATTCGATTCAAGTGCCTTGGATTGTGAATAGAATCCCAGCGATGAATGTCTTTTAGGTTATTTTCACTAACAAGTTCGGAGAATCTTTGAACGGTCGGAGTAATTGATGTGTACATGTGCGATCAATGAGGATATATCATTACAGATTTTCTGTTTGATTTTTAACGATGCTGAGTGGGGTTGGTAGAAGATGAATAATGGGGAAACGAGATAAAGGTGGATTGAGGTGGTTGGATGTAGAATGATGTATAATGCTAATGTTTTATTGGGAAGCGGAATAACATTCTACAACGTGGAGATTGGTTGACAAAGAGCTCCGGGACCATGGTTATGATATTGTCAAACGCGGGTACTAACATGCGGCTCTATTCTCAGCTAGCCGCTAGATGGCTCTTTCATTCCGTAAAGGGTTCAGTGATGATTCCGAAATATTTTTATAAAACCAAATAACACATTCCAAACTCAAAGCCCATCACGAAAACATACTTTATATATATATATATATATATATATATATATATATATATATATATATATATTTATATATATATATATATGATGATTTTGCAATGACACTTCCGTATGCCTATAGGTCTATATTATCTTGACAATAAAAGATGTCTTCTGTCAAATATGTCGAGTTCTTTTGTTTCCCCGTGAGTGATATCCGCTGGAGTATATGAACACCAGGGGGCAAAAGTGACTCGAAGTTAGATGCTACAGGTACGTACCTGGGTATAATGAGACATATCACTTCAATTCCTACTCCATTTGTTCTACACTTTTGTTTTCTTTAAATTATTATCCTTCTTTATAATTATTTTTTGTCTTGTGTGTCTGCGATCTTCACTTCGGTTCCATCATTCTCTTTCTCTCTCTTTTCTCTCTCTCTCTCTCTCTCTCTCTCTCTCTCTCTCTATATATATATATATATATATATATATATATATATATATATATATTCATCTTTCTTTTCTTGATACGTTTCTCTTCATCACTGATTGTCCTATAAGGTCGGTATCATCCCTCTGAACAACCCTGCCCCCCCCCTGCCCCCCTGCCTCCCCCCCATCTTTTCAACAAACTCTGACACGACAGACAATTGCCCCTCGAGCCAAAGTAGTACTTTTCAAAATCAAAACAAGAATACACACAGAATCGCATTCTTAAGTTTCATCACTATAGCAGTAGCTCCATCACTTCAATTAGAAATTGGCGTCGCTTGCTAGTACGTACACGTGAAAAACGAAAAAAGAAATTAGAAAATACGGAGCGAAGGAGAGTGTGATTCGGTATTCTCTTTCAGACAATAAGAATGCAGGAATAAAAAAACAAATTAGAATGGGATAGAATACAGACAATGGGGACAATAATAGGTTGTTACAAGATAGATGAAAATATGTACAATATGTTTGTGAAGAAAATTCTATTACACTGTATAGATATGTTGATATGGGAAGTTTTCCCTGGATAAGTTTTGACAGAGCCGTGTATAGTATCAAAATGGAGATACATTCAATTGATTGCGGAAAATTCTTATTTTGTCCCGATCCAATGTGTGGTTCTCCAGGAAAAAATTCGCAAACAACCCCATGTGCTGAGGGGTGTAGGAAAATTTGCGATTTTTCCCGGAAAATTTTCCACATGGTCGTGTAAAAAATCGACATGAGGGTACATTCATTAGATTGCGAAAATTTCTTATTTCGTCCCGATCCAATGTGTGGTTCTCCAGAAAACAAAATCGAGAACAACCCCATGTGCTGAGGGGTGTAGGAAAATTTGCGATTTTTCCCGGAAAATTTTCCACAGGGTCGTGTAAGGTATCGACATGAAGGTACATTCATAAGATTGCGGAAATTTCTTATTTCGTCCCGATCCAATGTGTTGTTCTCCATAAAAAATTCGAGAACAACCCCATGTGCTGAGGGGTGTAGGAAAATTTGCGATTTTCTCCGGAAAATTTTCCACAGGGTCGTGTAAGGTATCGACATGAAGGTACATTCATAAGATTGCGTAAAATTCTTATTTCGTTCCGATCCAATGTGTAGTTCTCTGTAAAAAAATTCGTGAACAACCCCTTGCGCATAGGGGTGTCGGAAAATGTACGATTTTCTTTGGAAAATTTTTATCAGGGTTGTGTGTGATATCGACATGGAGGTACATTCATCAGATTGCGAAAAATTCTCACTTCGTTTCGATCCAATGTGTGGTTCTCCAGAAATAAATTCGCAAACACCCCCCCGTGCTGAGGGGTGTGGAAAAATTTGCGATTTTCCCCGGAAAATTTTCCACAGGGTCGTGTAAGGTATCGACATGAAGGTACATTCATTAGATTGCAAAAATTTCTTATTTTTTCTTAATTCAATGTGTGGTTCTCCAGAAAAAAATTCGTGAACACCCCCTCGCGCATAGGGGTGTCGGAAAATTTACAATTTTCTTTGGAAACTCTTTCTCAGAACCGTGTGTGGGATCGAAATTAGGGTACGTTCATTTGATTGTATGAAATCTTGATTTCGTCCCAATCCAATGTCTGGTTCTCCGTGAAAAAATTCTTGAATACCCCCTCGGAAAATTTATGATTTTCTTTGGAACTTTTTTTAAAAGAACGTGAGTAGCATCAAAATACTCACGTGATCACTAGCTTTCCGAAAATCGAACAATCAGCCCGATCGCATCGTGGGTTCTCCAGCAATCGCCGATCGAAGATTGTCGATTTTTTTTTGTCGGACGGGTACTAGTACGGGGAAAAAACCAAAATTTGAAAAAAAGTCAAACTCTTTTGCCGAAGCCGTGTGCGGTAACAAAATGGAGGTACATAATATCTGTTGCCGAAAATGTTGATTTCAGCTCGGTCCGATGTCTGGTTCTCCGTAAAAAAAATCTTGAAATTGAAGGCAAATTTGCAATTTTCTTTGGAAAAGTTTAACACAGCCGTGAGTGGTATCAAATTCAAGATAATCGAAATTGATGACGTACAGTTCTAATTTCAGCCCGATCCGATGTATGGTTCTCCGGCAAACATGTTTTGAACCAACCACTGCAGATCGGGTGTCGGAAAATTTATGATTTTCCCTGGAAAAGTTTTGACAGGGTCGTGTGTGGTATCGAAATGAAGGTACATTCAATTGAATGCAGAAAAATCTGAGTTTGGCCAAATTTGATGTTTGGTTCTCCGGCAAACATGTTTTGAACCAACCCCTGCAGATCGGGTGTCGGAAAATTCATGATTTTCCCTGGAAAAGTTCTGACGGGGTCGTGTGTGGTATCCCAATAAAGGTACATTTAATTGAATGCGAAAAATGTAAATCTCAGCTCGATCCGATGTATGGTTCTCCGGCAAACAGGTTTTGAACAACCCCCCGTGCAGAGGGATGTCGGAAAATTTGCGATTTTCCCCGGAAAAGTTTTCACAGGACCGTGTGTGGTATCAACATGAAGGTACATTCAATTTAATGCGAAAAAACTTGAGTTTGGTCAAATCCGATGTTCGGTTTGCCGGCAAACATGTTTTGAACACCCCCCCGTGCTGAGGAGTGTCGGAAAATCTATGATTTACCCTGGAAAAGTTTTCAGAGTGCCGTGTGTGGTATCAGAATGAAGGTGCATTCAATTGAATGCGAAAAAATATAAGTTTGCCCAAATCCGATGTTTGGTTTGCCGGTAAACATATTTTGAACCAACCCCTGCAGATCGGGTGTCGGAAAATTCATGATTTTTTTTGGAAAAGTGTTCACAGGGCCGTGTGTGGTATCAAAATGAAGATACATTCAATTGAATGCGAAAAAATCTGAGTTTGGCCCAATTCGATGAATGGTTCTTCGGCAAACATGTTTTGAACAACCCCCTGCAGATCGGGTGTCAGAAAATTTATGATTTTCCCCGGAACATTTTCCACAGGGTCGTGTGAGGTATCGACATGAAGGTACATTCATTTGATTGCGGAAAATTCTTATTTCGTTCCGATCCAATGTGTGGTTCTCCAGAAAAAAGTTCGCGAACACCCCCCCCGTGCTGAGGGGTGTCGGAAAATTTGCGATTTTCTCTGGAAAATTTTCCAAAGGGTCGTGTAAGGTATCGAAATGGAGAAACATTCATCAGATTGCGGAAAACTTTTATTTCGTCTCGATCCAATGTCTGGTTCTCCGTGAAAAAAATTCTTGAATACCCTCTCGGAAAATTTATGATTTTCTTTGGATTTTTTTTCAAAAAAACGTGAGTAGCATCAAAATGCTCACGTGATCGCTAGCTTTCAGAAAATCGAACAATCAGCCCGATCGCATCGTGGGTTCTCCAGGAATCGCTGATCGAATATTGTCGATTTTTTTGGACATACGGGTACTAGTACGTGGAAAAAACCAAATTTTCAAAAAAAGTCAAACTCTTTTGCCGAAGCCGTGTGCGGTATCAAAATGAAGGTACATCGAATCTATCGCGAAAAATGTTGATTTTAGCTCGATCCAATGCCTTGTTGTCCGTAAAAAAATTCTTGAAAATATAGGAAAATTTGCGATTTTCTTTGGAAATTTTTTTACACAGCCGTGTGTGGTATCAAAATTGAGATAAATTCAATTGATCACGTACAATTCTAATTTCAGCCCGATCCGATGTTTGGTTCTCCGGCAAACATGTTTTGAACAACCCCTCCAGATCGGGTGTCGGAAATTTTATGATTTTCCCTGGAAATGTTTTGTCGAAGCCGTGTAAGGTATCGACATGAAGGTCCATCCAATTGATAGCGGAAAATTCTTTATTTGTCCCGATCCAATGTGTGGTTCTCCAAAAAAAAAATCTTGAACACCCCCTCGCGCAGAGGGGTGTCGGAAAATTTTTCACAGAGTCGTGTGTGGTATCGAAATGAAGGTACGTTCATTTGATTGCATGAAATCTTGATTTCCTGTGAACCTCGAACCTGTGTGATATAGATGTTGATATATGGATAATAGATTATTGGACGAGCGATAACCCTATCATCCTATCGTCTCATTCACTTTGGTTACAGAGGGCAATCCTGAAAGACCTATATAGAGATGGACATGTCGGGAATCGAACCGAGGCCCGAGCTGACCTAGCAGTGTCGATAAATGATAGACATGCATCATTTTAGTTTATTCATATACTCATATCCACGAATGAAAAAGAGCGTCCACCAATAGAACAAATACAAATATATTACAGTTTTCCCCAAAAATTACACAAAAAAAAATCCCCCAAAAATTACCAATTTTTTTCTTCTCTTCATTTTGAATGTCTTCCTCTATAAAATTCATAATTAAAGGACTGAAAGGGTTGAATTTGTGAATATAGTTATATGATAAATATGGAATTTTTAAAATTTTCCAAAATGTAGTTCACAAGATTCAAGATTAGAATCACAACAACTTTTATCAAAATCTCCTGAATTTGCAGATTAATTGCATGAATTTGTAGCATTAATAAACATCCGCCCCTCAATATACTGACTTCTCACATTTTCGTGATTGGAAAAAAATTAATATTTTTTTGTCTTCCTTAACGATCATTTGCAACTGATGAGAACGATCAATAAAATAGATGGAGATTTTCAAAATTTCTTCTCTTTTCTCATTCAGCATGCTTCTCTTGCAACACTTAACTCATGAAATTGAAATGCTACACAATTTACTTTATTGGCATAATAAACGTGAAAATCGACACTCTGCTTTCTCATAGATACTTTGATTTTTACGATCCAATTCCGCACAAACACAAGTAATACTGTACTTTGATTTACCTGCAGCGCATTAAATGCGCATTTCGGGCACAAAAACAACACTTTATAGACGACAAGACCAGTCTGTTGTTTTATACTTTGTAGCTTCTACAACACTTTGTGAATGTTATTTAGTTTTTATTACTAGTTACATCGATGCAGTTGCTCAGTTAATATGTGATAAAGTGTTGTTCTGACGAACTTGAGTATAGCTTTACTTCGAGAAAATGTTATTGGATCTAAAATCACAGATTTTCAGGATGGAGTTTCAACAGTCGAAAAGTTCATATACATGTATAAAAATCGGACGAAATGCTTGTGAAACCAGTATTATATTTTAGTTTTCCTCATTTGAAAGATTATATGATATTATAAAAATACCTCAGCCAGTTCGAAAGAATAATTATTATTGTGTACAGGCCTTGGGATTTATTCAATAAACCATTATAAATCCATTTTATTTCAGTTGAAGATATTACTGATGAATATTGGCCTGGGGAATAATGAATAAGATGATGGACGAATAAGATGGAACTATATTTTAGTTTTGGCTATTTGAACCATATGAAGAGAAAGGCCGTAGCCATAGAATGACAGAAGAAAACCACGAACAACTTTTGCCAGGTTAATCTACCGTGACGGGAATCGAACTCCGTTCTCCTGAGTGACGGTTCATGCTCTCTATCAACTGAACTATACCCAGTTCTCAATGCAATCATAAAATATACAGTTCAAAACGATTCTCTAATGCTGCGATTAATTATCCGATTAATTATAAGCAAAATAGTTTTATATCATAATGGAATTCTGAAAACAATTGACAAATTTCATCAATGTATTCCCAAATCTTAATAACTTTTCATTGAATTTTCTTTGATAACTGTTCTTTGACTATAGGACACGCGTTCAACCATAACCCTACTTTCTTATACTTCCACGATTCTTCAAAAACCATCTTCAAATCTTTAAATATTAAAATTGCCGTCGTGAAGAAAGTAACTACATAAAGCGATTGCCCCCCCTCCCCCTCCCCCCTCCCCCCCCCCACACACACACACTCACAAAACAATGAACTAAATATTATCTTTGATGTGGTATTATATATTTCTCTATGTACATATTCTCGCCACTGATGGGTCCCAGGTTATTCAAAGATGCAAAGCCTTCTTCATAGCATCCCTTGTTATAGGGTAGAAATACCATTACTCTTTCTTATTATCCGTATACCTTCTATATATATTTGAGAGCTGTACTCTTGAGAGTTGGGTGGATATGTATATACATATCCTCTCTCCTCGAGAGAAGGAGATTACGAGCGATCGTCCCCCCTATCCCACACTACTACCGCCCAGGTGGTTCGAGCCTCATTTCCCCGTGTCTATCTAGCCACCCATCTAACGCTTTATATGCCGATTCTTCAGTCGAGTCATAAATATGCAAACTATACAATACTAGAAGCTGGCGTCATTTTTGAGAAGTCGTTTTTTCGGAATCGTTCTGTGCGAGTTTGACTGGATAAGTCGAGTCTGGCCGTTTGAGTGGAACGGTAGAATGGAGTGAGTTCAGGAATAAAATTGGAACGGTTTTAGATGGTTAGATCAGATCTAGATCATTAGTTAGATGTATATGTTCGTGACCAGGACATAAGAAGGTTTCGAGAGACAGTCTGCCCTATCATATATCACTAGCGCACGGTTGGTTCGAGCCTTCTTATTTCGTGGATACGAGTGAATAAAATAAATTAGCTAGTACTATGTATGAGAATTGATTGGTGATTGATTGTTCATGTGTACATATACATATTATGATCAGGAGTTCAGAGGTCACTCGGCTGATAATAGCACTTTTATCGTCTGTCAGTGAAGTCCGCGCTTCTCCAACATCGCCCCTGTGGCCTAATGGATAAGGCATCGGCCTCCTAAGCCGGGGATTGTGGGTTCGAGTCCCACCAGGGGTACGTTCTTTTTAGTTCATTCAACTGATTAAAGTATACAACTTATGGATGAAAAGTTTCCTGAGTGGTAATCAAGTCGATTTGTAGCTCATTCGAGTGTATGTCAAAATTTTTCTTGATGACCGTTTTTCACCTGAGTACTATACACGTATGAATTTATATATCATTTATTAATTTTAGCATACATTTAATGTTCCTGATATATTAATATTGAATAATATGAAATTATTTTTATATATATATATATATATGATGTATATATATATATTGTTCAGAATCGACTCCCTGCTGTTGCGAACTAAAAAGATTGTACCCCTGGTGGGACTCGAACCCACAATCCCCGGCTTAGGAGGCCGATGCCTTATCCATTAGGCCACAGGGGCGATGTATTAATATAGACTGTGAAAATGTTATCAATACACATCGTAATGCCAAATATAATCTTAAAATGAATAAAACATAAGAAAGTACCTATTCAATTTCTTGTTTATTATATATTGAAAATGTAATTTTGCTGTTACACTGAGCATCGCCAATTGCTGATGGATTCTCGATTTTTTGGAGTTTTCTGAAAGCTCTTGTTCATATCTTTCAGAAAAAGTCGCGGGAGGTTGAGAATTGTTGGTCTTTATAGTTTTTAAACTCACTCGAATATGATGGTTTTTGCATTGACGTCTGGATTTTGACAGCTGTTCTTCTCTATGCATCATGGTGGTCATCAGTTCTGCCAACTGTATACCGCTATTTGAATCTTGGGCGCACGTGGTTTAAAGGGGGGTGGGGTGAAATTATTACTTCTGTACCGAGGTCATTCAAGGCGATGTTGGTAAATGTTGGTCATTACTCATGCCTCATTTGACAAGCAACCATCATGGGATGCGAATCGTGTGTTTTGACTGCGTAGTGATTGAAGCTACGTTGTTAAGAGTGGGTGAGAGAGCATGGTGTACTTACAAGGGAGGTCGTGTGCCCTAAGTGTATGAAACAGTGCCATTTGAGATCGGATGTTATGTATGTTTGTGGGAAAACAGTTGTGATACGAAAGGGAAAGAATGTGAAAAAACGTTCTACACATCATGCACGTGAGTTTTTACCTATTTAATTTACCACGTACACGCTATGGTTTTCTAAATTCTGACATACCCGTGGTCAGTGTTTTTGTGCACTTTCATGAGTTGGTACGCCTTCAATTTTTCAAAGATGGCCGACACTCTGCTTCGGTTTTGTCATCGTCGTATTTAAGTAAGTTTTTCAGTTTTAATTTATTTGAATTCATCGTGTCCCGTGGGTTTTTTGAAAAGATATATTCAATATCTATCGAAAAACACCAAAATCCCCGGAAAAAAATCAGAAATAGGCGTGCTCAGTGTAACAGCAAATTTACCCAAGCCCCCTCCGCAGCTCAGTCAGCTAAATCATCGCCTTAGAAATTAAAGTCACGTTGGGCGTGGGTTCGAGTCCACACTTGGAATGAGGTTTTGTAAACGTCCGTTCACTCATCATCACTTTATAGTTCCATTATCACCCGCACCAGTTGATTGGGTCGTTTAGCGAACAACAATCAATCGATCAATCAATAAACGTGAAATAAAATTGTAGCTTTTTTTTATAGAACATTTAAATAAGGTGTTCTGAAATGGTAGAGAAACTCGTTCAGTCTGAAAAATTTTCATAGATTACATAATTGAATAAATCATCAAGTGGAGGTTTATTCAAACTACAATAACCGACCAATAGACAAGTAACTCCTTCCTAACCGCCAACAACCATACATTGGAGTGAATCTCCCAGGAATCATCACCTTCCACCCCCTCACTCCCCCTCCAATCCCCTCCCCCCCACCCATCACACACGTTACTTCAATGGCTGTTACATGCTGGGCCTGCTAAAGGAGTCCCCGACTCCACATCGGTGGCATCCACCAAGACAATCGCCGTGCAGATAGAAACGACAACCCCGTAGAGAGGTGTACACTTGCGGCCACGTATAACTGGTCCATCACACACACGGCGGAACATTTCACTGTCAACACAACATATAAACGATCCCAGCGACTCTCCGATATTGTGGTTGAAATGCTTCACACCGTACAGAGAAGTGCCGTCCGACATATTGTTGATCCATGATGAATATGTTGGAACAATATTATATTGGTACGATATAATTATATTAACGTATCAAATTAACATACATTAAGCATTTATTAAATGATATGTTGGTTGCTATTTGATTTGACAGTAGGTTTAGGCGTTGACAATCGGTGGTAAATATATAAAGTGGGGTGCCGAATCGCCCGCCAAGGTGATTCCGTGGACAGTAAATGAGCATAAAACTAGATCAGTGCAAGACACAAGGTTGACGAATTCACATGATAAGACGCAGACAATATCTGTTGAAAATGCTGATGACTCGAATGTTTCAACAACAAAGATGGAAAGATCACTTTTTGTATAACAGGATTACTTTGCCATCGATTTTTACCTCATCACATATCTTCACATCCTGATAACATGTAACATATTTCAAATGTTCATCACGGGTGTACTTCAGAAGATACTTCTCTGACTGGTGTGAAGAAGTTTCACTGGACTGAAAGTCTGAACAACGATCGTTTATGTGCTGGGTTGACACTGGTCCAGGTCCATGTGGCCGGGAGTGTAGTACACGTACGAACCACCCCTATCCTCCCGCGTGGCTATGAGTGTGTATTTGTCGCCTAGAGGGTAGTTCTGGGATCGCACCGGAGGGTGTTGTAGCTACATCACCGAGCTTGTCTCATCGGTAAACAAACGAAGAAGTGAGCAGTGGAGGTGTGAACTATTCCATTGCTCACGCTCGAAATACATGCTTCAAGATGGAGGATGTGACAAGCGGAATAGAATATTAGTTTCATTTTATTCTACTCGTTCATTGTGATTGGTGAAAACCAGCTCGAAGTCGTGGAACAATCAGAAGGTGCCACTTCGAATCGATCTTATACCAACTCATCCTCAGCCTTATTGGTAACATAATTACTGTATATATCAGGATTTCCATATTTCATTGAAAATGCCACGAACAGCTAGGTTATATGGGGCTGTGAATGAGTGATATAATATCGAAATGAAGTTGTAATGAGAAAACGTTAACAACCACTTTATCCTTAGGTGGGACTCGAACCCAAGCCCTTCATCTTCCAAAGATACCTAAGCTGAATGAGGCAAACATTGCTCTATTGAAAACTATCCTGTATTATAATAATATGGCGTTGAGAGTATATTGAGGAATATTTTACCATCAATTATACCAGTCAAATCTAGTCTGGCGTGAGAAAGAAAGTGTTGGATCAAATATAACAACTCACTAATTCAAAACTAATAATGCTAATGCATATCATTCATGATAAAAGCACTTTTTCTCATACATACATTCTTTTATAAACACTCTTTCCATCTAAAAATGTGTTGTTCTTTTACGTTTCTACATACTACTTTGTTTTAACCTGTTTATACCGAGACAGCTCGCAACGCTTTCGAATACATTTAAACATCATCGCATATAGACTTTCAACTTATATGGATAAGAGGAAAATAATAATATGCAATACGGGAAACTCACAGTAGGTGAGACTTTTTGCATATTTAAATTTCTGAAAATATAGAAAAGTTCATATAGAATCGTATCCACACCCTCCTTCCCTCCCTTCTTCCCACACTCCCCCCTCCCCCTACTACCTCTCCCACGGTCATGACTATTAAACTTAGTTGTTTTGCCTTCTTTTTTTCATATGCCATTCTTATAAAATGATAAAACGTAAGGAATGGAAGACAACGAGTAGCATTTCCAGGGTTTGAGAAAGCTGTAGATATAGCATATCATGAACAATGTATGCATTCTCAGAGATCAGAAATGGGTTCACCACTTTGAACTATAAAGGAAAATTCTACCCAGACTACCTTTTATAGAACTGACTTTTATAGAATTTATAGACAGAAGAAGAATACGTTTTTATAGTATTAGAATGAAGGGAAATATAACCAAAGATTCGGAGTAGATGGAAATGTAGGAATATTATAATATTTCATATAGCTTATATGACAGTAGGAATATATAAAAAGTGAGAAATAGAGAGAGGTTTTAAGAGGTTATCTGTCAAACCGATATTCCATTCATCAAAATGAATAAATTATATTGAACTCTCGAATATGGAGTTATTTCTGTAATTCCTAGGATTGTGTATATATATATATATATATATATATATATATATATATATATATATATATATATATATGTATCGACTGAAAGATCAAAAAACTTTGTCAATTAAATGAAATTTATCAAGACATAAAAAAATCCAATTTCCTTTCAAGTTTTCCAGAATCAGCCAAGATGGAAATCCACGCGTTGGGTTCACTGCATGTATAAAAGAACTATCTGAAGATGTCATCTTAATTTAGCAATGACTTCTCAACAAGATGTGAATAATCATACTATACAATTAATTAAAAACGTGTAAAAGAAAGCCGGGTGTCATATATATATACATAGATACGGGGAACCAGCGAGTAGCGAAGTGAACGACGAGTCATTGTCTTACACATTCAAACATTGGAAAACAAGTTTCATTGCAATCTCCCACCCCCGTTCAGCCGCCCCCCGCCGCCCCCCGCCGCCCCCACCACTCTTCAATCCACCGTGCAGCCACTTCTAATAAGGATCATGGCTGTTCGTATTTCATCCACGAGGTGTAAAATAGGGGCTGCAGCAAATCACAGGATATACCACTTCTATTTTAATTATTTCATCTCAAGTTAATTACTTTTTTCTTTTCGTTTATTGTCTTCCCGCGAACGTCTTTTATTTCAATTGTCATTTGAAGTCTCGTCTTCATCATATTTTTGACCCCGAGTTCTTATTACACACACACACACATACATATATATATATATATATATATATATATATATATATATATATATATATATATATATATATATATATATATATATATATATTTCTTTTCTTGTCATGTGCTTCATGACTGTATTTTCTGTTTTCTATATTAATTTTGTTTATTAGATTTTATGAATTTTTTTGTTTTGATAATTAGATGAGGAAAGGAAGAAAACAGGAACAGAAAACAGGATGCTTTTAATATATTTTATAGGAATTATTGTTTTCTCTCTCAATTTTTCTAATAGTTGAATGAGAAGAAATAATGAATTCGTCGTTCATGTAATGATTAAAAGCATTGAAATCATGTTCCGAATAACATGTCCTGATTCACACTGATTCTCGAACAACATGTCCATGATATCTTCAACTCATTTCATTATTGGTTCTATTGATCTGTGAAACCAATTTTTCAGTCCATCAGATAATTTTGTGCAAAGTCTCATCCGAATAAACAATGTTGATTGATATAAAATATGAAATGAGACAGAAACACTCATAACTTCCATTCATTATTACACATCGACGCATTTTTTAATAATACATTTCATTTAATTCCATCGCCATTTTCAAAGATCTTGAATTATTTTCAATCTCAAGCTCTCTGGCGCTTTTCTCAGATTCTCCTTCCGGGTATGATTCATGTGGTTGGTCGCGTTTTGGAAATCTTTCGGTTTTCGCTTTCCACCCCCTCCCCCCTCCCCTCTTTACCCCATCCACTCTCCCCTTCCCGCATTATTACTCTCAATTCACGCTCATTCAGGCTTCTTTCTTTTATCTCCACTCATTATTTGCAATCACGAGGCTTAATTAAATTGTTCGACGAACCCATGTTCTCAGAGCTGAAGACGTAAGGAACTCTTTTAGTTGTAAGCGAGGTGTTAGATGTGGGGGGGTGAGGGGGGGTGAGGGGGGGCAAGACGTGAAGGGTACTTGTAGAGCTAGGACAAGGTAAACACAATCTACAAATTAAATTTTCTCAAAAACAATCCAAGATGGAAAAATGATTCATTTCGGGTTTTATGATGAATATTTTGGGCTATTATTAATTTGTACGAACATGAAGCAGAATGAATGAGTGATTCATGTGATTATTGATTCATTCCTAAATCAATATTTACATGAATTGAAATCAGAATAAATAATTCTTTCCTGACCTTCGCCTCACTCCTCTTTCTTCCGATGTGTTACAAAGCTCGGCATCCAGTATTCTGTCACTCATTCAGCCACCAATATTAAAGGCCATCACAACACTGAAACTGGATTTCAACGAATAACGACGACATTGAATTCCATAATTCTAGAGAAAACTGAAATCATCGTATCTATCAATATCAGAAATTATGATTGATTAATTCGTCCTCCAGGACCTTTCACCAAGTCGTGACGTGGACATTACTCGATTCTACTCAAGATCTCTGGACCAGAAAATTATTATCATTTCTGAAATTGAGACGATGATTTCCAGTTTTCTCTGAATTTAGGGTAATGAATATCATCAATATTCAGTAGAATTCAGTTTCAGAATTGTCCTTTGACCAACGAAAAAATTTTGGTAGTCATCCCGTTTCCATGGTAACGAGTGTCAGTCATTTATTACCCATATATTGTGCCAGTGTACCTCCCAATACTGACCGAACTAAAGTGCTTAATTAACCAAAACGATCACAAGTACTAACAGCATTAAACCCATGCAGTACCACCAAGCCACGCTACCAACCGCACCAGAAATCATCGCCACTTTTCATCCCGCTAATCCGTATGCATGTATGCCGGTGTATTTAATTAGCGTGTTGTTTGTCATGTTGGCGATATGGTGATCTGCATTAACAGCTAACTGAAGGTATGTGATTATTACCAACTGGACGCAATCAGAATCGGTCATACCACTCCGCTAGGACTGAATTGTGATTTTCATTTTCATATGTTTGATGCCCTGTAATGGTATCGTCAATAATCATGGTGGAGATAATGTGGAGGGAAAGCGAGTAGAATCGGAATGGAATATTTGATGATGAAAAAATTTGGTAGAATTGGATGATTTCAGTACAAATAACAGAATACAACGCGATATTATTGATATATGGAAGAGATTTTTGATTTAGACATTTAAAATATTTATGAAATAATGTCAAAAGTCGATTACTTTTTACTTTTCGACAACTTTTTTGTCGAATACTTGATTACTGGGTGACAGTATTGTCGAATACTGGGTCTTTCATAGACTGGAAAAAATTGACATTAAGACTTACGGAGATTTTTTTACAACCTCAACCAAACTAACCTAACCAAACAAACATCCTAAACTAATTCCATCTAAACTAAAACCGATCTGAAACCCACTTCCCGTCCAACAAAGAGCCAATTCACTTCCCAATACCCAATCAAACCCGACCCGAGTCGACCTCACCCCCCCCCCTCCCCATGTCCCCCCCCGTGTGACGTCAATACCGTTTGACCACATTGCCCGATCAACACCAGGTGTTTGTGATAAGGCCATTAGAGCAGGCATTGACAGCGACGCTCTCTGCGGCGTGGCGACGTCCGAATCACGCCTCGACGTCACGCGGCTGTGAAGCGTCGCGACGCCTCGATTACATGACGCTCGGTTCATTGGGTGATGATCATGCAGCGAATAATACGACATAATGCCGGTCAATGGGATAGACTTTGAGGTTGATAGCTGTTTGCCGTGTGATGGAATTGATCGGAGTTTTGATGATGTATGACGATTATGATGTTCCATCTCAATTACAAGAATTGTGGCCGCCCTCGGTAGGCTAAGTCAACTATCGTTAGCCGTAGTAACTGATATCATCGTTGGGCGTGGGTTCGAGTCCCGCATAAGGCATGGGTTTCTGTAAACTTTCTTACACCTATCATCACTTCATAGTTCCATCATCACCAGCTCATTCGTACCCCCGTATAACCTAGCCGTTGGTGGGGTCGTTAAGCAAACAATAATCAATCAATCAACAAAAATTGTGATGTATTTATTTTTCCTCTAGTACCCGGCCTTTTTTTCTTATTCGTGACGTCATCATCACTCAATGTTCATGTTTCTATACAGAATTTATGATTTACGTCATGACTCATGATCTCTGGCTGAAAGGGACAAAAATTATCTCTTATAAACTCATATCTGTGGCGAAGAAGTGTGGTCATACACAACGTAGACCTAGTGTTAAAGTTCATGGTTTTTAATTTGAAATGAAAATAGAATGG
Organism: Brachyptera putata; assembly: GCA_907164805.1. Lineage (NCBI taxonomy): Eukaryota > Metazoa > Arthropoda > Insecta > Plecoptera > Taeniopterygidae > Brachyptera > Brachyptera putata. The sequence goes on from OU015467.1 coordinate 32,288,438, forward strand.
GGTAGTAAGATCGCCCTTGTGGTGCCCCGTCCAAACGATCCTACTTGCATCCTTCGCCTCAATGGGGGAACAAAGATTGTGCATCAAATTTCGATGTAATTTAAAAAAATCTCTCATATTGAGGTATTGATTTCTAGTTCTCTCTAAATTTGGGAAAATAATTTCCCTCAATATTCTTCAAAATCTAGTTTCAGGGTTTTGAATCGTTATGTCCTTTAAACATCATGACTCAATCACGTAGCATTATCGATATTCCCACAATCGTATCCAGCTTATTGCCGTGTTGAATATGATCGATTAATCGCGAGATATCTCTCTGTGCATTATGCCAGATACCAATCGTCGACATGGTACGCACTTGCACCCGCTGATGCACATGCACGTTGCACATGCACATGGTACATGGTGACCCGATGCACTCGCCATGTGTCATCACATTCTTCCAGGAGGCCCTGTTTCAATACAGCCCCCTGATCACTGAGTGTTATACTCACCTGGATCTTGCTGGCCGTGAGATATCGTATCGCTGTTCGCTGCAATTGTTGGGAGGAAATACAAGGGAAACGCTAATTTTATCGATTTGTGATGAGAGTGAGACTGTGAAATGAATGATGAACTTCAATTAGGGCCTATATTACTTCTTCTCAAAAATTGATATTGAGCAATTCTTCCTATAGAGCCTATATTGTACAAATAGATTAGATTTTTGTTTTTCATTATTTTAAAATTTTGAAATATTTTTCATCAAAACCTGTCCGATTTTTCATACACTGATATATACTTGACAGATATAAGTGATATTTGTCCACTTTATTCATTTTTATGTAAATATTTTTTGAAAATTGCCATGTAAATCTTGAAAACCATCTTTGTTAATAGGGCTGAGGATGAATTAAGACGGTTTCGAAGCGGACCTCCTGATTGTTCTAAGACTTTGAGACGGTCTTGCCATATTACAAGTAATTATCTATAGATTATGTTAAATTGATAACTATGAACTTTGACACCAGTTGTCTGTTGCCGTATTACCGTCGCAGAAGGAAGTCCTTCAGTGTCCAAAAAGTCGGAGCACATTAAGAGAGTATGAACCGTTTTTCCACGTAATATACCGGTATTATGGGTAAACTAAACATATACGAATGTTGATATCTTCCTTTTTGAACCAAGCATCTTCGACAATGCTCTCTTCCTTCCTAGCCAGATGTGAGGCTTGAATATATGAACGATAAGAGAACAGCTTAACACCTCTAATTCGTATTCTTCTTCAGGTAAGTCCACCACATCCCGAGACTAATGGGACAAAAATATATGACTATTCCCAATTAGACCCAAATTATGCCGTAGATGGATGAGTTTTATATAGAGGTTGATCACACAATATTGACCTTTAAGTTATTTTTAATTAATTCCGCCTTCTATTCGCGCGTGATTAATGGATTGGGATCAAGGGATTGAAATCGGATTAGCAAAAGTTTTGACGTTTTCGAAAGTATATTTATATGAAACAGAATGCTTGCTTTATGGATCGTTGTACTTGAAACTGACTCCCAATTATTAATTACGTCACAGCATTGATTGTGACTTATTTTTTCAGAGAATAATCCTGATGAAATATTGAATTGATAATAACTGATCTTGAAAAGAATCATTTCGATTCCAGCATTATATTCAATGAAATGGCGCAAAATTCCATACTATCAAACATCCTTGGTGAAAAATTCAAAAATTACCCCCGTGTTCGAAACTTCTTGAAATGTTGAAACTGGATTATTGAACAGATTTTCCATTCCCTTGTCAAGTTTCAAGACGTTGTAATTATGGACTTCATTGAATTAATTTTATTTCTGATGAATTGAATTACATTTTTTGTATTTCTTCCAGTTTTTTGTTCTGTTAGTGCTGGCTGACATGTTCCAATGAGGAAAACTATGTAAAACATTCGAACTATTCCATGACGCCATTTACTTCATTCACAAACACAAACCATACGACCACGCTGTAATTTATATTCGATAAAAAATCACGATTTTATCAAATTAATGAAATATACATTATTTGCATTTTCGAAATATGCATAGTTTCCGTGAGATAAATAAGAGAATGCAATAATCCATGATGAAACAATTACATTTTGAAAATAAATTTCGAAAATCAAAATCGAAGTGTGATTTTATTATATTTTCACTTATAAATCTCAAAAACAAACCATGAATTTGATGAAAATTCGTGCGCCCAGTCCGCAGTGTAGCCAACGTTGCGACTTGCGTGCCTGGTTCTCGTCTATTCCCACGAGAGTCGCATGGCTAACCACACACAATTCCTACAGAAAATACATCAACTTGGATAATAATTAATTCCTATACACTTTGGGTGTGGTTTGTACTTTTCAACAATATTAATAAGCATTACATTCCTATCCCCCAAAGATCTATAGATCATTGAAAAAGATGTCATCCATTAGAAAAATATATTAAATCCCATTTGAGGGATCGGAGTGATTAATAATTCAAAACTTATTCCAGCATGGAATATCGTATATTAAGAGGGCACGGGATGGTTTCAGCGAAATATCAGGTTTTTCGTGATAACTTCAGAACTGTATGACATATCGGAATTATTCTAATACGGAGAAATAAATACTTTCAAAATGTTTTCAAGATAGTATGAGTAGAACTATTTGACTCATATTGAAGGTACACGGGAATAACGATACGAGGCACACATCGAGAGTTTTAAAATAAATGCAATTCAATTTCGAAATCATGTTTTTTTTCCTATAGATCGATATTTGAACTGGATTCCATGTCCATACAAAAAAAAATATTCCTAGAAATATTTGATTAATATTTTTAAATGAGATCATCGTATTTTGATTTAATCTTTCAGTCGTAATATAATATATTTCACATAAGTCATCCAAACAGTTCACATATTCTTCAAGGAATCTTTGCACTGTGAATAAAAGATCAAACAATCCTTATATTTCGTATCACTTAATATCATCAACTGATCCTTCCCAGCATCCCATCTCCAACTTTCACCGTCTTTGTCTTCGCGAATCTCAACACACTTACATGCATCAAAAATAATCTCTATTATTTTCCACTCAAACAATATCATGCATGTGTTTACTGTTTACTACACTGTTCTTGCACAGAAGGTTTCATAGTCACCATGCTGGAAAATTGTATTATTGTCGTTCCTTTTGAGTAATATACAAAATATTACAAAACAAAGTCGTTCTCTTCTATACACATATGTTTGAAATAAACATAAATAAACATGCCAGAAGGAAATGTGCTCGAAATATGTTTTAGATGAACTATATAATTGAATAGTATGTTCATATGTGACAAAGATATTTGAAATGAAACAATTTTCCTGGAAGTAGATTCTATATTATGAGATGAAAGTATTTTTGGGAGCAAAATTAACAGTTTGTATAATCATAGAACAAGATGGAATACGGTAATGGTAATTGTTAAGTTACTATTAGTGTTTTTTTTACTTTGAAATGAGTAAATAATGTAAAATTAAGAATATCTCAAGAATAGCTACTTGTTATGAAATGTGCCTCAGCGGTTACGTCAACTGTGTGGTGATTCATTAAAACATTCCGTTTAAAACTAAAACGAAGAAAACTAGAACTTATTTATCTTACAGTGTTTCAGTGAACCTGAAACTAGTACATAATTTGACCAGAACAGAATTAAGATTCACTTCTCCGATTTCTGAATTAATTTCTGTTCGATGGATGATCGTAAGCAAAGACTTCAACTTTTGAATGGAAATTAATTTTCAAAAAAGAAATTTCGAAAAAATGCACTCGATAGCTTGGAGATTTTCTTGATCATTCTGAATTTCTTTGTGAGCCCACAAATTCATGCACTACGTTTTGGTAATATTCGGGATCATACCACATATTTTTGCGGTCGAATTTGAAAATTTGAGATTTGAAAAATGTGTTCTTTCGAACTTTGAAAACTGAAATTTGGAAAAGTTCATATCCACATTGGAGAACATATTAATAAAGCATTCCTCATCCTCCAGGAAAAACATCACACTTATTCATAAACATAAAATACATTTCACAATCCAGATCAAATGCAAGATAATGACTATATCACACAGATATTACAAACTCTTCGTCCCGTATAACTGAGCCACGCCATATCGTTCCCATATCAATGATGCGTCCATGTATTATGTATCAGTCTCTCGCCTCTGCCATGAGACGTATGAATTATAAAATATTACCATGAAATGTATCTAAGCTATCCGGGCCAGTATTCAGTATTCAATACGTCATGGCGCCGTGTTCACCGGCGTCGCTGGCTCGATCGGCATCACTTATTAACAGATGGAATACTGCTATGTGTATGGAGGGAGGTGAAGATGTTTCAAAGGGAATTTTAAAGTGTGAATTTTGAAATGTATTAACTTGTTTTCAGGGAATAATATGTGTAGCGTGTGATAGATGGATTATTTTTAATTATTGCATCGAGTATGTTTTGTTATTATGAATAATTTAATATTGGTTTGGGAAATATTTGAATGTATTCATAGTTAGTTTTGTGTGTTCAGTATTTCAACGGAATAACTGAGTGTATAGGTCTACATGCGATGAATTGATCAAATGTAAAATATATTAATAATTTCATTCTGTTTATTTCACTTCAGGAAGAGCCGGTTTCTCGAACTCTCAGTTAAGTAACTATCGAGTTGAGTTACCCCCGTATACCTTACCAAGGGTGATAATGCGCTATCTATCGTCTGATCCATCAACTATCGCTTCGTAAAACCGGATGGATTGGTTAGTCAGATTTTGCAGCTACCACAAATTATGAACAAATTATATATATAAAAATGTTGTTGAATATGGACGTGCATATTTTTTTATGCATTTTTACCCTATGAAAAAAGTGGAGCATAGTCACCGAAATTTAATTCATCGGAGAAATTCATTGAAGTTCATTGAACATTCGAGTTCGATGAATACACATAATACTACAACCAAGCTATTCTGTCGCACCGTATAATCCTGGCACCTCCACCGAAACTGAGAAATTATCATATTCGAGAGATGTTTGTACAAAAACATGCATTTATTCTTGCAATTCAATGCTGCTCAACGATCCCACCATCATATGGGGTTATATGGGGGTACGAATGAGAGTACATGATAATGAAACCATGAAGTGATGATATGTGACAGGACGTTTATAATAACTGTGTGGGACTCGCATAACGAGACGCATCTGAGGGGAATACAGATATTTGTAATACCCTCCATGTGGTAACCGTATGAGTATAATATAAACCTGGGGCCCAAATCACATAGTTTTCACAAATATTCATCTAAAAATACACACTTTTCAGCTGATTACTTATGAAAATGTTGGATTCCAAGTGTGGTTATTCCATTCCACATCAGTTTATAATTATTTGACATATCTGAGTTTTTTTCGCATTGAATTTTGATATCTATTACCTTTAAAAAACTATTACATAAAATCGACTCTCATGCACTCTTGATAACATAAGATCAATAAAACCTTCACTTTGATTTGCACAACGTCCCAACACAACGTTTGATTTAACTCCTTCGTTTAAATTCAATGAATAAGTAAGTATAACCCCGGACCGAACACCAATTGCAAAGCCACATTTACCCGCCTAACAAATGGTTCGGTTGTACAGAATATTGTTAAATTTAAATACAATTAATTTAAGAGGGGAAACTAGTGTTGTGCTGGCCCCTTGGATTCCTAGTTGTGATTTATTCCACACGCTGGATCTAGTTCTAGCCGCTGAGTTATGTTTACCGCATTGAGATTTACTCAAACTAATAATGCACCCTTAAATCTAAACATATGAATCTGTAATCAGTGCGCAAGGGTTGGTAGTGAAGCTTGTTACTATACTTATTCACGTTATTGTTATTTTTATTGTAGGAAAATTATTTTTATAGCTATAATGAGACTAAAAGTGAGTACTTATTTCACATGTTTTCGAAGATAATCAAATATGTATTAGTTTATCAGTGTAACCATAGGCCTACATAATATAAACCTGAACCTATTCTACAAACACACCGTATTTAGGACTGAGATCTATTGGCGTCGGTGCATGATAATCCAGATGCGATGAGATTAGAAGGAAAAGATGAGTTTGAGAGTTATTTATTTGTTCATAATTGTGTTTTGGATGGATGGTAGACAAGTTAGAGAACTTTCCTGACGTGTTATTTAGTAGTCATTCCGATATTCTCTTTAACATATGATATATGAAACTACAAAACAGAACGTTATGGTGATTGTGCATGAGGGAATCGAACCCCGGTCTTCTGGAAGAAGTTTCAGAAATTGACATTGAACTTTACCATCAACTGTGGAAGACATTGCATGAATCGAACTTGCGAGCGATTTAACCGTCGGTTATATTATTGATCCCCTAGCAGGACAATCTTAACGATACACGCGACAACAATTCAATACCCCCCCTCCCCCCACACATCCCCTCGCCGGCAACCCCTCATTTCCTTTGTTTTCTTTAACGAACATATGAGATTTCTTGCACGATTTCAACAGATTATTTATTATACTATGCGAAGAAATATAAAACGATATCGATTTATGTTTATTTTTAAACACATTTTTATTGATATTAGGACATGCGATAGGTCATTTACGTCATTGATTTATGTTGTTTAACGACGTTGCTCACAGCTGGATTGTATAAGCTGACGAACAATGGGAAGATGACGCATGAATAATTTGCGTTTGTATTTACATATGAAAATTGGAGGAAATGATTACTGTATTTGTACGACATGGTTTTGGTTGAGCGAGTAGTATCGGAGACAATCATATCGTGTCGTGGCTTGGCCTAGTAGGCACTCTACAGGGCGCGAGGCGAAACATAGGCAGCCACATTCATCTAAGCATCAATAATATTTCAACATTTATATCTGAAGTTTTTGGCGAGAATTGGTTTGGTAGACGATGCTGACAAATTTTTTATTGGACTTTCTAAAATACCTATGAGAAAACAATTGCGAAATTGAGAGTTGAAAATATTTGTATTGAAAAATGGAGAATTTTAGAAATATGAGGACAACAATGATGAGTATATTCTACAACTTTCATAGAATGTAGGTAATGATGAGCGATTATTTATATATTTTCACACATATTTACATAAATATCTCTCCCATTTTACACAGCAGATAATGCGATTTTATTGAAATTCTGAGTTTCAACCGAATTCAAATTTTGATATATCATTTGTCTTTGATATTCCAATCAAAAATGTCATTCCGAAAAGTTCCCGTGATTCAACCCCTGCGAGCTCTTAAAGTTCTCTCAAAATATCATCATTTCTTCATTCCTTTTCTATTCGCTGAGTCTAAATGCAAAATAAAGTCAAGAGTTATTTCTGATGCAGGAACATTTTCTCTCTTTTCTCCTTTTATATAGAAATATACTGATGATTATTCGGAAAAAACATAACTTTAAATAAAACGGTTTTGTAGTACATGTCGCCGCCATTCTATGTCACCGCTCGAATGCACATTTATTTCTCTATTTTCTTCTTCTGCCGTTTGGAGTCTCCGCTTGGATTCAGTCGACATAATAATTGCATTTCCATTTTCCAAGCAAATTACAAATAATTAAGATTCATTCAATGACGATGATGCAATTAGTTATGTAAACTGGCTAAATTTATTTTTTGTAGGTTGAAAGAAAATACGACTTCTGGAGAAAATGAGCAATGTTTTAGACACAAAACAGAATGCCAATGTAAATCGTTGTGGGTAATAACGGCCTAAAGTCATCGACTGAATCCGTATCGGGATTCAAGAGAAGAAGATAAAACGATGTAAATGTCTCAGTTATTGATACTGATGGAAGAGATAATTATTTGGAAATGATTCATAGTTGCTTTTGACCACTTTGGAATGCATATTATATAATGAACCAAATTTGTTAGTTAGCCCACCAAGCTTTTAATTGGAGGTTAAAGCTATATAAGACTGACTATCAACATAAAATTCACGTTTTACGAATATTATATTGAATTTTAACAAAATCAATATAATGTATGGATTATACTTGATATTATTTTCCTGATTATTAGCAATTATAAAAATAATGTATTCATATTCTCCGATCGGAAAAATCTATTTGGAAATCGGAAAGTTGGTGATACTTTCAAATCGTGATTCTTTTATACACCACAGTTTGAATTTCGAATTCGTCCACAAGAAAAGCGTAATCTTTTTAATCGCGGTCGTTTAAATCTTTTGATCGAATATTCTCAATGTAGTTAAGTTGACTGATTTTAAATCAGTATAGCTCCAGTTTAAGTAGCTATAACTCGGTGGAAAAGAACAGATTGCGGCTTCCGCTTAAAGAAGTGATTAGAATTGGAACGAGCCACTGCAAACATAAATAAGCGAGGGAGTTCTTCCAAGATAATGTATCTTCAATCAAAAGCGGTGCACTTGCGACGTTGTTGCGCGCACGCAGCGAATTGGATCCGCCATGTGGAAAATAAGTTAACTTAGGTACAATTGTTGTGTAGCGGCAGCTTAAGGGCCTAACTCATGTTGTTATGCTGTAGACCAACCGACAGATGGCACTGCGAACAGTTCATTTACAAAACTATTAACAAAATGTAATGAGTTTGTAAATAACTTGAATAACTTTCGGGAAAGTGAAATTGTATTGTTTTTAGACTCTCTCTCTCTCTCTCTGTTGCTCTCTTTCTCCCTCTTTCTCCCTCTTTCTTTCTCTCTTTCTCTCTGTCTCTCTCTTCCCACATAAGAAGTAATTCTGTTATGATTTCCCCTTGAATATTTCAAAGGTTTTAAACAATATTAACGAAACAGTTTACTAAGATCTTTGATTGAGGAAAATGGCGTCAAATTAACAATGTTTTGTATGAACTATTTAATACCACATTAGAAGTGGAATGAAAGCTATTTTAAATGATTTTAACTCTCGTTTACGATATAATTATTTGTTTTGTATTCTGTCAGGTGTATGACGTTAAATTTTGATTAAAATCATAATGAAATTAATGACGTTTCAGAACGAATTATTATTACAAAGTTATTGTGTTTTCAGGTTCTAACGGAAATGTTAGTTCATACCATTTTATATACCTTCGAAAAACTATATATTATATTATGTTGAATTAAATTATAGAATAAATATGTATTGTGATGAAGTTGGTCGTGTAGCTAAGTAAACAAAGACGTTGCCTTGGAAACTGAAGTGAATTCAGGTGTGGGTTCGAGTCCCGCATAGGGCACAGTTCATTTATTCTTCTCATAAAAGAAGCTATCTCTGTTCTCGTGGTCTTGAGCTAAAGTCATCATCGTCATCGTAATTGAAATAGCTTTTCAATTATTTTACCAATTAAAATAAATGCTATAACGAAAACACACGTTGACATAGGCCTATATAATCGAAACATTTTCTCCATATAATACCTCATATTAATGAATCTGATCTATGTACCTATATGATAAACAAACAAGAAGGCTTAAAGTTCGGTAGTTTTCATGTATACTAAAAGATTAATTTAACGATAGACTATATCATCGCCTATTTATCATCTTGTTTTATCATGTAAATTAATAGACGTTAAGGATTTATTAATTTCGTTTAAATAAAGCTTATAGTACGGTGTGGTATATGTTTGTCCAGGGCTTGGGGGCGGGGGGGGGGGTGGGGGGGTGTTCGGTGGCGGTCCTATCAGCATGGCAACTAATGATGTCACGGGCCCTTGCCAACTAATTGATGAACGACGCAGGGGCAACATAGCCTACTTGCTATACTTGTGACGTATCTTATCAACCCATGGACACGTTGGACGCGCCAATTGGTGCTTGCGTACGATCAAGCACGTACACGAATAATTTTATAGATACTCAGGGAAAAAAACAACGAATGAACAGTATGTGGTGAAAAAAATGGTATTTTGTTGTGAGTTTATTTATATACTGATGATGTTTTTTGTGTGTCGTGCAAAAATGGACCGATATATTTGTTTTTGGATTTGAATAATAATTTGGATCTTTGTCATCAAAATGGTGTGAGGGTTCGAGATAATTTCAATGCATTTTATTTCGATTCAGTTTTTCAAACAATGAAAACAAACAATGACATTTTATCGCGGTAAAATATTAAATTGCATAAGGGATGTAGTGTGCTATTGAATTTAGGGATCGTGAATATGTTTTATCATTCAGAAACACTTTTTTTCTAAAACGAATTCTCAATAAACAAATCGATTATTTTGAAATAGCTCGAGTATAGAGTCTGAAAAATTCACAATCGAGAATGTTTTTTTCCAAAATGTGACAAAATCTATGTTGTAGGAATTGTTCCACATTCTGAAAGTGCCAGGACAATATATATGACCCTCTTAGAACAATTTTTCTCACAAAATAACAAGAGACAGGAAGAAGGAGAAGGAATGAGAAGTTGGGGTGAAGAGAGGGGGTGGGAGGGGGTTAGGGAGTGGAGGAGGAAAGGGTTTATAGGGAGGAAGATTGTTGAAATTGTAACTCAGCTAAAAACCAACTCGGAATGGATTTTCATCTTGATACATAGAAAGATGTTTTCAACTTAATTCATTATACAGTTTAAATTGATTCTCCACAATATTTTGACCGTCATTATTTTCCCAAATTTCACTCATGTATAGGATTACCACTAGATTTCGATACTTTGGGACTTCGATACGATATCGATCCGAAATTGAAATAAATTTCGATGAAAATTTCGTTCGATATTCGATATTAAAATTTCGATGTCGTTTGGTATTTCTACCTATGTACAATGATACATTGTATATTGTAACTACAATGTATTGGAGTCGTAGGTCCACCCGTCACACATCGCTTAGGAGATCTGGGTTCGATTCCCGCCATGATCAACGAGACAGACTGAGGTTTTCCGAGGTTTTCGAGGTTTTTCAATTAGTATTAAAGAACATTGAGGTAAATAACGGGATGGTCCTAAGCAACAGTCATGATCGTTTCCTAACCACTATTCAATCAATAAAAAACAACAACCTTCCATCTCATCCACCCATCACCTCTTCCATCCTTCACCAACGACAGTTATCACAACCATCAGCACAGTGCGTCGTTAAACCCAATATGAATACAAGTCTCCAAACCAATAAACATGAATAGAAAACCTCGTTTCTCCTTGTTATCTCGTGACGAGAAGCAGCTAGAGCATTGATAACGCTCATAACAGAACTCTCATTTGGGTGAATACAGGCGCAGATATTTATGAGATTCATTTGCGTACAAGCAAACCATTGCGAATATTGCGAGATACAGAAGCAATAGCGCTTTCTTTCTACACAGCTTTTCATTCGTAATTCCAGTCATATTTCAGTTTTTATGTTCGTTTCTTTGTCACTTTCAACCGACTAACATTCGGAGGGAGGGGGTGAGGGGGTGGAGGGGAAAGGGGGTAAAATAGCGTCATCTAAGCCCCCGTGATACAAGATTGTAAAACCTATTTTTGTATAACAGTGAAATAAATGTATTTGTACTTGTATTCACGTGAGAGGAAAATCGCTACCAATATAACAAACACAAATTCACGTTTATATATATATTCACAAATCTGTTAGGTATTTGAAATGTTAATCAATTCCTGGATGGGATTTACGATCAGAAACACTACTGCATCTTTCGAAAGTGTTGAATATTTGAATCCACAGTGAGTTTGTCTACAAAGGGCTGAGTGTTAACAGTTATTTGGTTGGTAGGGGAAGTTCTACTTGCGTGACGATAAGCATGAAGCAGCTAGTGAAATGAATGTATAATGGTCTGGATAGAGAATAAACTAGAAACCTTTTACATATTGTACGTTTTGCTGGAAATTGCATTATGTTTTTGTTACGGAATTACATACAGAATGAGTAACGTGATACATGTAGTTTAGGCTTATTTTGTTTTACTATTTTATTAGTATAAGTTGGAAAAATATATTATATGGAGTATGAATGGTATATGGTTTGATTAAATTTCGAAATGAAATATCTGATATATGACGAGGCAAATTCATAATATAATGTGATATAATATATTTGATATATTAAATTCTGTTGGAAAATGTACAATATGCTGTAGATTATTATTGGCTTATTATTATTTCTTGGTAATTTTATTTCTTCGAAAATAATGTGCATTTCTGGAGAGTTGGAGAAGAAAATAGATTACCAGAGAAGGAAATCAGTCATTATCGTTGCACTATCACTTAGTACTTCTGTACCATGATAAATAACGCACTTTACTTACTCCATTACCTCATATTTCTCATTCATAAACACATAAATAATTCTACATTCACAATGATTCCATTAATTACTCCCTCAGTATGTTTTGTTTATTTCCTATATCAAGCTTCTATTTATTTATTCCGTCTCAATGCCTCGGCTGTCTATAGTCTATTCCCCGCATTATCAATCTCGCCAGTCTCATTCTTCGTTGCCAATAAATCTCTCTCGTTGAGTGAAGCCTATTTGATCCAAATGCTATTGAATTCCCGGTGCTTAATATAGAACTCTTCCCCGCTCCTTTCTCCCCTCCTCCTCCTCCTCTTCTTCTCCGCGCTCTTACTAGCACGGGGAGATTGAGGACTGTTTTATACTCGCGTGTGTCTGGGGTCGAGGCTTTTCTTTGGAAGTGGCCAACCATTAATAGGTTATATTGCTGGTCAGTGGTATTCAATGATACAACAATACGAGTCTCTCTCTCTCTCTCTCTCTCTCTCGCTTCCTATTCAATAGTTTTTCTTGTTTCTTCTCACCCTCTCTGTTTATCCAGACCACAGACGCTTTCATCCCTTGACGCAATCTTACAAGAGGATGGATTCAGACTGAATTCCAAATCAATTGTTCTCGACAATGTTGGGTCAATGCTTGTTTTTCTATCTAAATATCACATAGTTGAATTATATACCAAACCAAATCAAAATTTGAAAATGTAATATCGATTTAATTTTGATTACTTGTTTTTATATGATGATTTCAGAAACAATATTTTTTCATTGAGAAACGCAGAGAAAATATATGAATAGATGGTGTTGAATGATTATGATTTTCTTTTATCAACAAGTTCAATGACTATGGTGACCATCAGAAAACGTCCAATGGTCAATTTTGAGGATCACCTAAACTAAGCTTCACACTATACCGCAATTTCACTTACTATAAAGATAATTTGTGTAAGAAATGACAAAGAAAATCACACTTTTCGATGCTCAATTTACAGCTTGATGTTCCAGCTTGTTATTCAAGCCTTCGCTAGGTTTATTAAGAGCTGTGGACTTGACAGTAAAAAATGAAAATATTTGTCGATTAACTTCCAGATCTCTCCCAAGAACAAATTAACAAAACATCAAACATTCAAATATCGAAGTGACTCGAACGCCTAAATCACCCATATTAAATATCACTACTGCCACTCAACCATGCCACAAGACAAGAAAATATCGTGACCCAGATGAAAAACATCTATCTAATGATCACTGTTGATGATTTATCTGCGCACACGACGTAGTTACAGACGGGGGGGGGGGGGGGGGGTGGGGTTTGATCCCCGAGCAATATCCGTCTAGAAGGGCATCATCAAGGATAACAGATGACCAGTGGATCAGCGGCCTGAGTGACTTCACGAACATGTCACGTGTTTTATTGTCTCAGCCAGCTAGAGGCCAGTTGAGGTATTTTAGTCATCAGCTGAAATGGGAGTCAACACTGGGCGACGTATTTATCAAAGCTGAAGGAAACAATAGAAAAGACCAACATATCACTATATAAGATACGGTGGAGATAAATTGAGTATTAGTGGGGGATGGTATGGGAGCGTGACGTAGGAGAGAGTTCTTAATTTCAACTAGGGTTTTATTGGGTGGAGTAAATACACTGAAATGTATTGAGAATTTTGGAGGAATCGATTCATTTTTATCGCTTTATTGATATCTTAATTATCCGTTGATATCATTATTCTATATCAATATATCAATATATCACGGTTGATTTGAACGCACTCTTGAGCAGCCGAAAAATGTTCATATTAGAGGCTGGTTTCATCGGAGTATTTATTGGTGAGTTGAGCGATTATCGAACCAACTTGATATTTGAATTGAATCTATTTGTAGACTCTTCTCAAGGTCACATGAATTTGTTTTTTGAAATTCGAGATCGAATCAGGATGAAATCTACAGATTCACTGCAAATGTTTTCACGTATGTACCCCGTGCGTATTCCTTATCCCACTTCATGTAGCGTCAGTGCATTTTCATTTTAATGTTGTTCATAATCTACCAACACTTTTTTATGTGAAAGCAAGTTTCTTTATTGATATTCAACTGATTCTCATTACTCTCAGAACGCTGCCTCGATTATACATATAGATACATGAATGTATCAATATAATATACATTCTTAAATATATTGGTGGAGGTGCCGGGTCCATAAGCAATCGACCAGAAGTATATGAAGCAGACCGAACATTATAGCAACTATATTGTCCTTCCACGATCATAAAAATGGACAAACGAGAAATCTGATATATTATCTTTATATAAACAACATTATACAAGTTTGGTACGATCACATTATCTTGGTACATGTATTTACTGAAGCGAAATTAATTCGTCATTTCAACCCAAGTCGCTATATCACAATCTTTATACCGTATTATTACAACAATGTACTGTAAATTGTTCATTCTACTTCTTATTGTTTGTTTAGTGCAAGGACAATTGTGATGAACAGAGATGGCAGAAACATATTGAACTATATTTTTCTCAATATAAAATCAATTTGCAAAATGAATCTAATGAATTCTGAAATTAAATCCACCAACGTAGAATGAACAGAATACAATTTTATTCTCATCCGAACTGAAAACGATATGAAAAATCAATCAATAATCATCAATGAATATATGAAAATAACATAAACATATAATTCTCTACTTTTTCCAATATAAAACTAGTTTTCAAAATGTAACAGATAAATTCTGAAATTATCTACACTTTCGTATTTCATATAAAAATGTGACTTCTCTAATAGTCGCTCCCTCGCAGTTAACCAGTTTGTCTTCATCCCAACTGGATGACAATATTAAAATGACTTGGTCGCATAAATAACCGAAATGTGTTAGAATATATTTCTTCACAAATCGCATTAGTAGTGCATAGGCATATAAATCATGCTGTGAATTATTGGCCACCGGGTTTCTATACACTAGATCCATCTGAAGAGCAAGCGAAGGAGTGTATATACTTTAAGTGATCACATGTCATATATCTTAGCTTCACCTGAATTTATTGGAACGCTATTTCCATTCGGCGTCGGTTAATCTCACTCGAGCGACAGAGAGAGGGCGATAGAGACGAGAGAGAGAGTGAGTGAGAGAGACCCGAAAGCACCTGCCGGTGATGGTTTGCAGTATATTCGCTACAAATCTTGTTCAGACACAACTTCTTGCAGCTTGCCATACACTTCGTATTATTATAGGGGTTTTTTGGAATAGGAATCGTAGAAAAAAAATGTCAAGATATTGTCTCGGAATCGGGATAAGTTATTGTATTTTTGTCTTTACCTGACATTGAAAAAGAGAGTTTTTTCATTAAATGGCCAGATGAAAATGATCATAATGAATGTTCAAATGTGAGAGTTCTCAAGTATTTCCATTATAAATAGGCTATATATATATATATATATATATATATATATATATATATATATATATATATATATATATACATAAGAGAGGAATCAATAGCTAGAGAAGGATTGTTGATTGTTTGTGCGAGATCCGTCATTCAGGAGACCGAGGTTTGATATCCGTCCTGGTCGATCATCCTGACTGAGGTTACTCGTGGTTTTCCACAGTCGTGAAGTGGATACTGGAATGTTGTGAGTAATATCAGGTCACGACGTCTTATGCCTCAGATAGATCAGTGCAGGGAGATGGTTTAGCTCTATACGCTGGTTTATAAACCACAATGAATGTAACAAGAATAATACCAGCTTAGTTTATGATTCCGTAGCGACTCAGCTGATTCTCAACTCAGTCACAGTACATTTGACGGAGTAAGTATGAATATTTCGTGATACATCTGGAAAGATCTCACTTTATTCCTGTGAATTGCATTTTCTGTTATAATGAAGTGAATTATAAAATCATCCATATATTCAATTCAGTTATAAAAAACAAGTTTTTCAATTTTTTTTCTCCATATATTTAGAACAGTTTTTCAAGAATTAAAGAAGTAGGCCTATTTTATTCCACATTCCTCATGGTGGTATGCATATACACACATTTCCCTATATTTTATCAGAAAAATCTTTTCTGACTTCCGTATATTCTACACTCTTTTATCGAGAATTCGGAATTCCATTCCGCTATTTCTTGAAATTCCAACTTGAAACCGATATATAGCTGGTCAGATGTCCCCCTTGACTGAAGAAATGTCGACTATCCCGCCCAACACAGTCACTGAAGCTGACAGTCAAATAACCAAATACAATTCAAATAATATAAAATGACCAACCAAATAACAACAAGAAACAATAACAAACCCAACATTGACGTTGGTCAAAACATTCCTGCTATCTCGGACAATAAACTAGTTCCCAGTGAATCTTTTTATTGGAATTCCAAATTGACATGAAAAACGTAAGTTATTCGAATTTCGAAGAGATATTTATTTCATTACACATTCTATAAGATATTTCGTATTCTGTATTCAAATATGTCGTTTATAGACCTCTAGAATACAAAACGTTGTATTTTTGCATGGATTTGTATAGCTTTAAAAATGTACAGTTCGTAACCATTCCATCATCTTACATATATATTATCCATCTTTTTCAATTATCTCTTTCTGTTTACTCATTTCCATTTCTAGTTTCAAGTTTTGTTATTTTCCATAACCGTCCCATGTGCAAATCTTTGATAAAAAGATAAACTAAACACTTTTTCAAGCTCTAGATTTTACAAATACATTGTGAACAAATTGTGCCACTTACAATAACGTAACTGGGCCTAGCTAGCTCCAAGAGACCAAGGACTTTGATTGGCTGATGTTCTCTGGTAGAGCTAACTACTAGTTAGTGGCTACATCAACAAGTTCATATCAATGTGTTAGTGATGTTGAGAAAGTTGCACCGAGCTAGGCCTTTGATTGGCTGATGTCCTCTAGTCGAGCTAACTACAGTTAGTGGGTACATCAAGTACATATCAATGTTTTAGTGATGTTTCTCACGCTAGACAGTTGCATCAAGCTAGGACTTTGATTGGCTGATGTTCTCTGGTAGAGCTAACTACTAGTTAGTGGCTACATCAACAAGTTCATATCAATGTGTTAGTGATGTTGAGAAAGTTGCACCGAGTTGTGACGTCACTCTAGTCACGTGTTCAGGGATTCCCTCGAGCGGCTCACTGACAATATCTCGCCGATACAATGGATAATCTTGCCTGATGCTGGATCTGTGACGTCATGATTCAACTGCTGTGACGTGTGCTATACTTGCAGGCACGAGAGAATACTGACAGTTACTGATATTAAAATAAGAAATCAACACTTTATGTTTATTTCTGTGGTGTTTTCTTTATGATGATGTGAGTTTTCAGGACGAGGTTTGCGATGAGAAATGCAACTACATCGCCCAGAAGCAATACTGTATTTTGGAAAGTTTGTGATTGTTTTTCGAAAATTACGAAAGTTTTTTCAACAATCACTGAGTTGGTAGATGGTGGGTGCCAGTATGTGTATGGATAATATGATATACATGTATCGAGGAGTGAAGGGAATCCTCCCATTGGTAGATACAACACTGCTATATTTGTGTGCCTGTTGAATTTTGAGGTAAAATTATTTCTCAGGACGATATTTACGATCCGAATCACAGCTACTTATGAAATATTTCTTGAGAGATGTGTGCAAAGTCGGGATACCTGAATGGTACATCAATTCATGAATTCACAAGAGCTATTTGACAAAAGTGTGGATAGCAAATGTATCACAAGCAAATCCTGAAATTATATTAATCTCATCTGTTTAAATATATAAAAAAAACTTGTGAAATTGAAGTTAATATAAAAAAATGAAAAGAATGAAGAAGATGGACAGAGCATGCATGGTACGAATGGAAATATACATAAAAGAAGAAGTTATTATTTCCATTGATATAATTCAAAAGAATAGAAGTGATTCTGTGGAAACAAGTAACCACAGAGTGTTTACGATTATTTAGTAGAAAGTCAATCTCCTCCTTCCGTGGATACAAGTATACATTATATTCCCATTCAATCCCAATTCCAGTTCCATCAACTGAAAACGCCAGCCAACATAAATCACAGGATATGATTCTCCGCCTTACATTACCCGGTTCTAATAGATCGCTGTTTGAGATCTGAATTCATCAGCCCTGACAACAATACAACTCTCTCCACCCGAGCAGCAATTGTCGACATCATCGTCAACCACTTAAACATCAATGCGGGCCTATTGTCACCGACTTGACAACAATCTGATTTCAATCCGGCGTTCATATTATCCCTGAAGATGATGTACGGATGTGCGCGGAAATCTTCAGGAGACAATTGACAAGTTTCATCATTTGGATGTAATTAATTGGGTTAGTATGTTGTTTGTTGGATTGATGTGTTGATGTGGTAGTGATGTGTGATCTGATTGTTGTAGTTTCGGTGGAGACTTATTGTCGGTGTGAGTATAATGAGGAATCACACATACGTATTAACACACATAGTCAGTACACACACATATAACTCATGTATATATGTATATATATATATATATATATATATATATATATATATATATATATATATATATATAAACTCATATTCATTCCAAAACTTTTCAGATAATTATTCATATATTTTCAATATATTCAAGTATAATATAGAGTAGACAACTACGGGTACACCGAAGTTATCAATGAGCTAGTTTTTGGATTTCATTTCGAAATGATGTATTTTCAAAATAAGTTACATTCAGGAGCACAGTTTCAACAGTATTTATCAAAATGAGAATGTAGATTTAGACAAATTGTAGGATTAATTTTCGAACAGCCAAATATATCTCAATATGGATACGAAAATATCCCTGCGATTATTTTCGTTTTTTTTCATATTATTCCATTTTTGTTTCTTGTGATATCATAGAAATAACTTTAAAACCATCAGATGCTCATTCAGTGACTATGTATAGTGAAAGTAGGTATAGATCAGACGAGCCGATATATGTATAAGTAGTATTTGTTTTATCCCCGAAACTAATCAACTGCTGAGACAGAGCAATACATCTTCACGCATACCTGTCCTCCTTTTCACCGTGCAATCAATCATATATTGTTGCTATTTCTCAAGAGAGAATACAATCTGGTTCAGAAATAGATGTTGAAAAATGAGGTGAAATGATTATATAATATAATATATTGGAACAGGTAAACTTTTGGGGGACGCTGAATCTAGTAAATACCTGAATGCTGTGAGCAATGAACAAAAATAACAACAATAACGATGAGTGATGAAGTGTTCCATTATAATTTGGTCATATTTTAAAGTATTCGAATATAATTCAGCAGAGCACCCACACATGTAATACATGGTTGAAGGACGCAATGACACGATGGATGGAACTTATTGGCAGCGGAAGAATACTTGATGAGGTGATGAGACGAGAGGTTTCTAACGACAGTGGTCGTTACCTCAGCATTTACCTAGGCTAGAATTATTAACCAATATATATATAACAGTAGAGCAACAATTGGTATTTTGCAGGTTGATAAATTTCAACAAACTAAAAACAAGAGAATCAAAGATTTATCGAGAAAAATTCCCAATATCTGAAAGCTGGTATTAGAAAAACCAGCCTAGATTTATCGCTATGGCAAGAATATAATGTATTGTATCTAATCATATCAGTAGATAATCAAACTGCCTCGTGCAATATTGAAAGGCTGTTATGAGTGATTGCCCGAGCCTCCCCTGGTGGCAAACGTCGGTACTACTCTCTAATGAAGAGCGGAAACAATCTTTCCACCTGTCAATGCTGCGTACTCACCCTGCGTTCCCTCACTGGCAATCTACACCGGCAGAATCTGAAGAGAATTATTGATGAGCATGTATTCCCTCTCTATTAACTTAATATACCAGCAGGTATATATCAAGGCGATATAAGAAAACAGACCGAAACGGTCACTCGTAGGATTGTTTCCGATTGGCGATCGGTTATTCCGGATGTGTGTGGAAGCGAGAAAATGACTGTATCGTTATCTAGTAGCGGAAAGGATCATCAGATTTCTGAGATAGGTTCATCAAATATTCTACAAAGATGAAAGTTCTATATACCCCTTCCTATGTGTATATATCAAAGAGTCAAAGTTGGCTGTGAATTATTTACACCCAAAACCAACATGCAAATCGGATAATTCTGAAGGGGGGGGGGGGGGGGGGGGGGGGGATAATGTAGTAAACAAGATGTATAAACGAAATTTGGGTAGATCGAAGGGAATATAGTGAATTAGTTCCCTGATGATGGAATCTTGTTTTTCTTGTTGGAAATACACTTTTTGTGATAATTTAATTCTGTTTTGTGGATTAGTGAATTAGCAGTCTGTGGATGGAAAATGTCAACAATTGTGATTTCACTATATGGAAATTAATGATGCAAATTAATGAGAATATTATCTTCTTCCAGTTGTCAATTTTACTCCTCAGTTACTATGGTAATGAGTGAAAGTTTCATCAGATTGGTCAGTGAGTTCAGATCACTTGTCCTGACATACTGGAAGTGGATGCGATTACATTTGATCACGAAAATATTATTCGTAATCAACCATAATAATGAGTTGATTGATACTTTGTTAAACATGGATAAATTCTGAATTTGATTCCAAATCGAGTAAATTCGATGTGGTGAGTTATTACTGTTTTAGTGATACATTTTGAATGATATAAGATATCAACATGTTAATGCGCAAGAAACACGAATACCTTCAAGACCTCAACACAGTATCAGTGGAAACTATACAACTAATATCGCGAATGTTCACAAACGATTCAGTTAAAACACATTCTCGACTAAATACATGTGAAAATAACACAATTCGGAGATTTTTTTTTCCTGGAGGTATCAAAAATATCTGTGATTCTCCCGTACTACAGTCTTGACATCTCTTAGCGTTCAAAATTCATCACCAAAGTACTAATATTCCGCTCAATCTATTCCCATGTGTTATTGCGGTGGTACGACACTCGCACATTGGTCCATTTCATGTCAGAGTTCGGGATCCCTTCACTTGATGGATGGTGAAAAATACATTCCAAACCAAAGATCTTAACTTCGATCGAAATGGAGGCAATCATGAAAAAACGTCAAAGACCAATATTAATTGAATTACTCGAACGAAATGGAAGGCAATCTGTACATCGTGGTGCTCGAGGCGTTCTTTTTTCTTATTTCAAAAACGGAATAGAATTCATTCTGTGAGATTTGAAATCTCTTCTGACACGCCAATGTATCATCCATCACTCGGAGCTTTATTCCCGCCTAAAGCCTAAAGGAAGACACCTCGCCGTGTCCTCATTGCATCCACAAGGCTGGTGGAACTCGGCTCGGTGGAGTGATCGAGGAAAATGCACCCGGAATCTGGATTTATGGATGACATATACGGGAAACGTGAGCCAACTTTTCGTCAATGGAATGGTCTATATTTTATGAATATGGTTTTAGGCGAGGCGTATCCTCAAGGAATGACAAATGAAGAGAAATTTTGTATTTTCAAACTAAGAAAACATTTCACTTTTGTTTGAAAACTAAACAGAACAGAACACTTTTCTCAATAACAAATGAATAGAATAGTATACAGTACTAAGCTTGAGAGTTGAAGGACCAATAATCTATATTTATTCAGGCAACCAATCAAGATTTCGAAACAAACAATTGATGAGTATTGACTTCAAAAAAAAACACGAAGCATTTTAAAATAACTCGGAACAAATAAGAATTTTGGAAATTTTGGATTATTTCATGATATATTCATATTTTCGATGTATTATATATGTATTAGTTATGTAAGAGATTGAATTTGCATTTCTGTTTGTATGCAGGAGAATGGTGTCAAGTATATCACTTCAACTATACACTGAATGCATGGTGCAATGTAATTATATAGAAGGAAGTTATATAGTTGACAGCACATGTTTGATTTTCAAGATATAGTTGGTTGAACAGCTCTGGATCGCTGACCTATCCATTGGTGAACGATAGCTGAGAGTCTCTGGCATGCTCGAAATACTGGGGTTCGATTCTCCTCGCGGTCGACCAGCCTCAGAGAGAGTTCTCGAGGTTTCCGTCGTGGTTCCAATTCCCGGGCACAGGGTACCACACATGCCATAATTCAAACATATATTTAATTTCAACCATCATTCAGAAGCGAACTGAAAATAGATTTTCTGACATTCTGAAGGATGAATTAACATATGTTATTTGTCCGAATTGTCGGAAAATATCATTTCAATTCTTCCATTTCCCGGGCACAGGGTACCACACATGCCATAATTCAAACATATATTTAATTTCAACCATCATTCAGAGCGAACTGAAAATAGATTTTCTGACATTCTGAAGGATGAATTAACATATGTTATTTGTCCGAATTGTCGAAAAATATCATTTCAATTTTTCCATTTCCCGGGCACAGGGTACCACACATGCCATGATTCAAACATATATTTAATTTCAACCATCATTCAGAGCGAACTGAAAATAGATTTTCTGACATTCTGAAGGATGAATTAACATATGTTATTTGTCCGAATTGTCGAAAAATATCATTTCAATTTTTCCATTTCCCGGGCACAGGGTACCACACATGCCATAATTCAAACATATATTTAATTTTTACCATCACTCAGAGCAAACTGAAAATAGATTTTCTGACATTCTGAGGGATGAATTAACATATGTTATTTGTCCGAATTGTCGAAAAATATCATTTCAATTTTTCCATTTCCCGGGCACAGGGTACCACACATGCCATAATTCAAACATATATTTAATTTCAACCATCATTCAGAGCGAACTAGAAATAGATTTTCTGACATTCTGAAGGATGAATTAACATATGTTATTTGTCCGAATTGTCGAAAAATATCATTTCAATTTTTCCATTTCCCGGGCACAGGGTACCACACATGCCATGATTCAAACATATATTTAATTTCAACCATCACTCAGAGCAAACTGAAAATAGATTTTCTGACATTCTGAGGGATGAATTAACATATGTTATTTGTCCGAATTGTCGAAAAATATCATTTCAATTTTTCCATTTCCCGGGCACAGGGTACCACACATGCCATAATTCAAACATATATTTAATTTCAACCATCATTCAGAGCGAACTGAAAATAGATTTTCTGACATTCTGAAGGATGAATTAACATATGTTATTTGTCCGAATTGTCGAAAAATATCATTTCAATTTTTCCATTTCCCGGGCACAGGGTACCACACATGCCATAATTCAAACATATATTTAATTTCAACCATCACTCAGTGCAAACTAAAAATAGATTTTCTGACATTCTGAAGGATGAATTAACATATGTTATTTGTCCGAATTGTCGAAAAATATCATTTCAATTTTTTCATTTCCGGGCACAGGGTACCACACATGCCATAATTCAAACATATATTTAATTTCAAACATCATTCAGAGCGAACTGAAAATAGATTTTCTGACATTCTGAAGGATGAATTAACATATGTTATTTGTCCGAATTGTCGAAAAATATCATTTCAATTTTTCCATTTCCCGGGCACAGGGTACCACACATGCCATAATTCAAACATATATTTAATTTTAACCATCATTCAGAGCGAACTGTAAATAGATTTTCTGACATTCTGAGGGATGAATTAACATATGTTATTTGTCCGAATTGTCGAAAAATATCATTTCAATTTTTCCATTTCCCGGGCACAGGGTACCACACATGCCATAATTCAAACATATATTTAATTTCAACCAATATTCAGAGCGAACTAAAATTAGATTTCTGACATTCTGAAGGATGAATTAACATATGTTATTTGTCCGAATTGTCGAAAAATATCATTTCGATTTTTCCATTCCCGGGCAGGGTACCGTAATTCAAACATATATTTAATTTTAACCATCATTCAGAGCGAACTGAAAATAGATTTTCTGACATTCTGAGGGATGAATTAACATATGTTATTTGTCCGAATTGTCGAAAAATATCATTTCGATTTTTCCATTTCCCGGGCACAGGGTACCACACATGCCATAATTCAAACATATATTTAATTTTAACCATCATTCATAGCGAACTGAAAATAGATTTCCTGACATTCTGAAGGATGAATCAACATATGTTATTTGTCCGAATTTTTGAAAAATATCATTTCAATTTTTCCATTTCCCGGGCAAAGGGTACCACACATCCATAATTCAAAGATATATTTAATTTCAACCACCATTCTACTCAAACTGAAAATAGTATTTCTGACATTCTCAATGATGAATTAACATATGTTATTCGTCCGAATTGTCGAAAAATATCATTTCAATTCTTCTAATTCCCGGGCACAGGTCTCATACAAGAGATCCGTGATCATCCTCTCCAATGTACAGATCACTCAATAAGCTAACATTCCACAATCAGTCTTTATTCATTATCCACCGCCGCCAATCAGTCTTCAGTCAACATCGCATGGTGGTCCATTCTTGTGAATCAAATGAAGCAATAGACTTCATAAAACCTCCGATAATCAAATAGTGTATATCAAGACGACCCTGCTCAACTTGACGACCCCACCAACAGCTAGGTTATACGGGTGTACGAATGAGATTAATTCGGGTAAACTAATGCCTCCACCGACTCGATATCACGCCCGACTTGACTTCATCTTAAACATTTTTTTTTCATATATGTTGCTTAACGACCTCACCAACAGCTAGGTTATACGGGGGTACGAATGAGCAGGTGATAATGAAACGATGAAGTGATGATAGCTGAAAGGACGTTTACAAATACCCATGCCTTATGCGGGACTCGAACCCACGCCCATCGATGACTTCAGTTTCCACCGCTGGCGATAGGTGACTGAGCCACCGGGGCGGCTACACAGTTTCAATTCTTTTAACAAACTATAATTTCCACTTTGACACTTCCCGCAATATATCTGTGCTTTGTTTGTTCTGATCATCATCCATGTGACATTGAGTGTCACCTATCAGCCATCGATACCAGCCAACAGGTATTGGTGATGGCTAGGGGTGGGGGGGAGGGGGGGGAGGGGGGGAGGAAGGGGGACGATCCCCACCCGACCGTAGAGCCTTCCTGTCGAACATCTCATGAATAACCATACAAGTCTCTCGTACTCTTATAACCACGAGAGATGAAGGCAGGAAACACCTGCGCGCTAGCCACATGGGATAGAGGAGACGGTCGTTCGGAACCTTTAATAGTGACTGAATACTAGTACACACTTGTATCCGCCTCAAATGAAGGCTCGAATCACCCTTGCTTCAGTGATGTGGGATAGGGGAGATGCACGATCGGAACCTTCATCTTCCATGAATCTACGTATATCTACATGTATATGATCTATCGCGATCTGTCACAGTAGATAACGGTTCGAGACTCGTGCGTGTCAATGTTGTGGAGCCGGAGGAGACGACAGGGTGAAACGTCAATGCAGATCATTGGAAGGCAAAGTATGTTGTAATATGCGGGGGGCCCATTGTATTGAAAGCTGGCTACAATATAAGCCCGGTAGCCGGTTGACCTCGTAGATCTGTGCCCTTGATCCATGACCTAGCGTTTTAGACTAATACAGCAGGTAGCTGATTTATAGTACTAGGTACACTCAACTGGGAAAAGAAATCAACTTTTTGTTTTTATTAGGGTGTCTCTAGTCTCCGTAGGGCAACAAGTTCCCGCCAGGGTGATTTCACAGATATGAACGATCCTGAAACTTGAACTGTGTAGGATGGAAGATTGATGAATACGAAACAAATTCTAATGATCGAAACAAATTTCATAATGACAGAAGTGTAAATTTGATGAGGACTAAGTTATTCTAAGAAAAGAAAAGCAAACATCCTCTTTGACATCTTTTTCTCTTCCATCTATAGTTTCTTCATTTCTTCCTATCTCTAGTTTGGTATCTTCATTCCTCCCTTTCCCTTCTTCACATCTCTCTAATCCTATATTCTCACCACCCACTGTCTTCTATAGACTTACCCACTTCGCCACGCGGCATGTGTACACTCACTCTCTTCATGCGTATTGATTTTAATAGCAATAACCGATACTGAATCATCGTCTAATTAGAATGATTCCAAGCAACTCACTGCACCCTTCAACCCCCCCCCCCCCCCTCGAACCAACCCCCGTGCAATCCTCCCTGTCATTACATTGATGGTTGTAAAGTACACATCGTAATTGGGTAGAGATTTTGACAATGTATTTGGGGAATTGGGGGGTTGTTTTAGACTGATTCTTTAAGAGGCAAATATAATTGAAAAAGAAGGGTGCTTTTCTTTATTGTGACGTCATTTCTAGTAGATATTTTTTTCAGAGGGGATGAATAATTTGTGTTTCCGTCTCGATTTCTATTGTAATCATTTGTGCCTAACTTTTGGATGTAATTTTATAATCTAATCACGATGATGTCAAATGTGATTGATTGACCAATTTCAGGTTGGTTTTGTGAGGGAGAAGTAGGATGTGAATAATTTCGAATAATTGTTTCAAACTTACGTTGAATGAGACGTAATGATAATTTTGTTTTACAACTGACATACTATTATATACCATTAGATGCAAGGCTTTCCTTGAATTGCAAATCTTCAGAAATATATTTCTGATGCAATTTCTATCCAAAAATATACACATTCAATTCATCTCAATTTATTATTCATAAAATTATTTCTCAACCCTGCTGACTGGACGTTTGAGAGAATTCAATTTCGTTCTTATTAGCTTCTCTGCGGTTGTTTTCCATGAATAATTTGAATCTGATTTCAAATAGCATGTTTTATCACCATACTTAAGCAGTTGATTGGCTTAGATGTGAAGAAAATTACTGTGTTCTTTTTAAGAGATCAAACAAGTCATTACCATAACTTTGTCAGTTCATGAAGATCCGCATGTTTCGAACCACCAAATCATCGTCGACGTTGATGGGGGCACAAGTAAAGTGAGAACAGTCATCCACATCAGCAGTCATCATTCACTGGCTCCTACCCCCAAATGACGTCGACGTTGATGGGGTCATGAAGTAAAAACACTCACAAACTGAAGATAAATACCAGAAAACACATCTCTTACTAATATCTCCCTGGTTGAGTGGCCTCTCCAGTATTTTCTCCAGCGATGTTTTTCCTGCTGACTGGATGCGTCAGTAGCGATCTCTTGTGGTGAGATGAAGAAGTTGACAGCGACGAATCGGATCGAGGTTTTTGTGCTCGGGGGTCAATCAAACACAGACAATACAAGGATCGACTGATATACACGACTAACACAAGAAATAGGAAGCTTGAAATAATGGAAGAAGGTAACACTTCAAATAAATAATGTTTTGGAACTTTCAATTTTTATAATAAGACTACTGGAAATCTCAGTTCTGATATGCATAAACACAATACACGCTATGAAAGTAGCATAATTTATCTTGATAGCGAACATATATACTCTATAACAAAAACAAACCAGCTGACAACTAAGTTACTCGACGCTCCATTAACTAAGCGAACTATTGAGTTTGTCTCGAACGCCTTTCTACTCTTGAATACGTACGAATACAAACGCATTCACACACACACACATATATATACACATATACATAACATACTCACATATACATACACATACATACATCCCATTCTGTGCCCAATAGATAGCATCCATTCCGACTTCGATATTTTAAGAACACAGTCATTTTACCAAGAGGAAGTCACCAATAAATACTGCTAAAATGCCGACAAAAAGTTTCACGTTCTTTTTTTCGTACGCAAGTACAATGCATTTGTTCACATGGTTATTGTAGATCACACACACACAGTGAGTCCACGTCCAATAATAGATCCCCTCTTGCGAGAAGACAATATCAATTACATGACATCCTGCCCATCACCGAGCGCACTTTACCAGTTGACGGCAATCAATAGACTTCTTCAATACGACATTAGATTTCATTAACGAAATGCCCGAAATATAACACTTAATTGATGTTAATCATATAATGCGAGGAGAAGTATTAACGAGTGTTTGACAGCAGATGTCGATGACTCATATCCCGTTGCCATGACGACGAATTACGGGGTTCAAATTGGAGTAAAAAAGATAAAAATGAAGTGAAGTTTTTTCAATTGATTTGTGAATGGTTATGGAAATGTGCAATTGTGAGAGATTAATAAATGTTGGATCTATTGCTGGTTCACTCAAGTATTAGTCAGTTAATAGATAGTCAAGTTGTGAGATTAGCATAGGTTACAAAGGACCATAAGTAAATTGACAAAGGCGGACAAATGTAAAGTCCGGCAATGAGAAACAGTTGGCGGGCGCAGATTGCTCGTGCGCCCGGGAAGGTGATTTGACAAAGGCGGACAAATGTAAAGTCCGGCAATGAGAAACAGTTGGCGCGTGCAGATTGCTCGTGCGCCCGCGAAGGTGTTTTGACAAAGGCGGACAAATGTAAAGTCCGGCAATGTGAAACAATTGGCGGGCGCAGATTGCTCGTGCGCGCGCGAAGGTGTTTTGACAAAGGCGGACAAATGTAAAGTCCGGCAATGAGAAACAGTTGGCGGGTGCAGATTGCTCGTGCGCCCGCGAAGGTGTTTTGACAAAGGCGGACAAATGTAAAGTCCGGCAATGAGAAACAGTTGGCGGGTGCAGATTGCTCGTGCGCCCGCGAAGATGTTTTGACAAATAACAAGTCTTAATTTTCTAATTATTGGTTGATGTGATGAGGTCTGGTTACACGAATAATCAACTCGCTGGTTAAGCGTTAAGCAGCGGATCAACTTGTTAACTTGTTATCAATTGGCTATTATTGATTTTTCGTACGATGGTTGAGAATTGGATTAATTCACACATTTTGTTCCTCGTGCAACGTAGTATAATCGCTAGCTGTCATTAGGTCTTATTACTTGAGCTACAGAAATAACGTATGGAGCCAAGAGTTGATCCGCTAACGTTCGGTTAATTCACTAACTATCATGTATACAACCGACCCACGAGTCACAACGACGAGTAGAGGCGTAAATACAAACTGTTTCTCTCAATATAATATATTTTCACTCTATTCTTATACTTTGAGTTCCACACAAACTTGAATGTGAACAGAATAGTCCACAGAAACATATAATTGACGGTACGAATGAGTGGATGACAATTGAGTGAAGTGATATACGCGGGACTCGAACCCACGCCCGGCTGAGTATTGGATGATTGAGTCAGCTGATTGAGCTGCTCAATAAATATCCTCGCTCAAGATATGGCGAGATCAATACCAACCTATTGCCAAATCTCGTCGAATCGTAGATCAAAGCTGTTCGAAAACTTGCCTTTATTTGCATATTCATTGAAATATCCGTACACCTAAAAGGTCATGCCTTGGAAAGCCTGACATTTTTTAACCAATGTTATAAAAAAGGTTACCGAACGTCGACCATAAAAACATTGAATTATGAGATAAAATATTCTCAAAATATTGAAACCATGTTAACATAATTTTCAACGCAATAGGAACGTGTAATATAGATTTAAGAAGTTGTCTAAAAACTAACATAATACGTTGTATGAAAGCTAAACTGGAATTAGACACCAAACAAAGATACAAATATATTAAGTTGCTTTTATTTATTATCTTTGATTTCAAATATAAAATACAGGTTGATTCCTTGATTCATAAGTTCTCCAGAGATATAAAATGTGTTTTTAAAATTCAAGGTATAGCATTAGTGATTTAAAGATTTTTTTTCCATATTTTCGATTCTCGTTCTGATTTATGTTTATCATTTTAAATGGTTTGGAAAAGAACCATCGACGTATAAACATGCGGTAATATTTTGTGAAAAATGTGACTGATATTGAAATGATATAAAATTGAGATAAAATTGAAATAATTAACGATAACATACAAAAATTAGGCTACTAATGAATGATTTCTCAATATTCGAGTGGAATCCTTCAGGGCTGATATTCCAATCTCATATTCAAAGCATTATCTACCAAAAAAAGTTTCAAAAAATCACTAAAAAACTTCGAAATGATTTCATTTCGGTGGCTGCGAAATCACCTCAATTTTTTCGAGATTATCCTTTTCTTCAATAATCACTTTCCTTCAGGTTTACTATTCCATCTGATTGTCACCTACCCATATCTTCCTGAATGCACAATCTATGCGTGATTTGTGGCAGTCCTGTCGATGACCTTTCCTATAATAAATGACGCAATGATAATAAATATTCCTCCAAGACAGGGATTAAAAATAACGATTTGTCCAAGCGGAGGTCAAACTACTTCACAGGCTGAGCATGTATCAATAAGGAAATATCAGCGGTAACTTGATACCACAGATAATATTGGGAAAAAATTATTGCATATTAAAATGGTATCGGTAAATCATGATCAAGAAGTAACTGTATGGGTCGGTTCCATTGGAAACATGGTCCTGCCGTATCGTGCTCGAGCAAGCCTTCTCTGGGAGAAATATATAGAGGCTAAAT
This sequence comes from Brachyptera putata, assembly GCA_907164805.1. Taxonomy (NCBI): domain Eukaryota; kingdom Metazoa; phylum Arthropoda; class Insecta; order Plecoptera; family Taeniopterygidae; genus Brachyptera; species Brachyptera putata. Next base: position 32,319,287 of record OU015467.1, read on the forward strand.
ATATTAAATATAGGTATATATAATAATATATGAGAATAAGTACAAAATACAGAATCTATGGATGAAAAATATATACATAAAATGGATATATGAAATGGATGAAAATATATCCAAATGGAGAATCATGTATGAAGATATGACATTATGTCGAAATGCGAAAATAGAACATAATATGATATTGAAATATAATAATATAATACTAACTTATAGCTTCAGGTTTTTGTTTGTTAATTTTCATAGGCTAATTAGTTACATTTTCATTTTCAGTTAAATGTTCCTGATCCGTTACTGTTTCCTTTCTATTATTGTATCAATTGCTTCATTATTCTGTGTCGCTTATGACAGCCAGGGAGTCCTTATGATGAAGATATTTTTCAAGTGAATAATTCAGAAAACAATAATCCAGACCAATAGTAGGACGCAGGACATGAGTGAGAGTAGAAAGAGCTTGATGTTCAGGCATTATGTGAATGTCATAGAAATCTCCATGCCTTGGTTTCCAACCAACATATTTACCACGTCGAATGTATCCGTCAGTTTCATCCCTCATCAAATCGATTTTCTCGGATATGAATAGATTTTTCAGATTTTTCTTTCAATATTTTTCGTATGGATATTCTTCAAATTCATGCCAATCATCATTTTCTCAATATTCACATACAGCCTGGAAATAATTTCACGAAGATCTGGTATACCCAACGACTTGTGGAACGCGCACAATGGAACTGAAAACAAACAAACAAACAAACAAACAAACAGAATGACCAACACAAACAACGGAGAATGATATAAGTGCCTTGGCAGTCGATCAGCCTACTGGATAGACACGATGTTGCCGTCAAATATAAAATAAAACCCGAGAAAACGAAAACGAAAATGAATCCCCAAGTTTATGAAGGCAAGCAATTTATTGGTTAATTAACTCTACTTTATGATACCGGTGTATCATCTATTTTTTGGTGGGAATGAAAAGCTCTAGACTTCATTACATAACTGAATCCTCGAAGATAATAAAATATCCTTGCACAACTCTCAATATATAAAATCACCGATTCACATGCTAATTTGTTCAAATAATTCAAGGTACCAAGTGCATGAGGAGCATATTGCTACCTAAAGTGGTTTCAGTTTCATGGTTAATGGTAATTGGTTGGAGTTTTTTTTTTCTTGAAATCTAACCGATAAATACGACCAATATTTATTAATAATCTTGCTTTATTTATGTAGGAAAGTGTCAAAGGTTAGATACGAAACGCTACCTTATTTTTTATAAATTCCTGTTTCAATAATATTATCACGTATTAGTATTTCAAACATGCATTGAATGAGAGATAAATCTTAAATAGCTGTATTACATTTTTACTTGTGAAACGATTCTATATTCAAATCTATAAGATGCTTTATAACTTGAAATAGAAGCAACAGTTCGAATAATTGGACGAATATATACTCAAATTAAAAAAGCTAGATATATATTCATTTCCCGTTGATTCGTTTTTCTTTGCATCTTCGGTTTCCCCCTCTCTCTCGTCTCTCTCTCTCTTCGTTCACTATGTCAAATCGTGTCTCATTTGACAGCGACTTCTTTTTTCACCCTCGTTTTTTCTACTCATCTCCGAGTTGCTCGTTAATTGAAAGTATACGAAAAAGAAATGAACGATTCGGTTTTTGCGTCATCATCTAGGAACACTCGATCGGGTCGTTGAATAGCATTAAAAGTCGTGAGTTCCGATTTATTCTCTCAGGTTTTTCGAGTATATGCTGCTCTAGAATCAAAACCACCCTCGTAAGAATAATAAAAACGGCAATTACTGCGAACAACAGAGTTCAACATCTCTCAAACGCTTGTCGAAAACTGAAACGAATAAAAAAATGGGAGTAAAATGTAAATTCGTTTTTTTAAATGTCACGCGAAAATTTATCATCAGGAAAATAGACAAAGAAAACTGTCTAGTTCATTTATTTGCGTATTGTTCGAATCTCAGATTATATATTTTCTGGTTCCGAACTTTCACAAGTCCCGATTTGATAACCATTCTCATATTTATTGCAGTAATTCATTGCGATGATTTCCGAATATTGGGAAACATTCTCTTCCAATTCTTTTTTTCAGTAACACTTCTATTCCTTGAGAAGAAAAGACATACAGAATGGTTTGCGTCTCACGAATTCCAATTGTTGTCATCTATTCATTATGTTTCATACAAAATTATTCAATCTTATTACATTTTTTTTTTCTCTTTTTTTTTTTCAAGAGGTTTTTCGTGATTACCCTCTGTAGTCTAGACTGGGTTCTACAATAAGTCGGCCATGACCGCTTCCTTCCCACTATAATTCCCATTATCCAAGAACCTTCATCTCATCATCCCATCATCTCATTAATTATCCATCCGACGCCATCAGATACTTGTAATTACGATACTACATATTTCAAAAAAGTTAACCATTTGGTGTCGATTGAGTTTTTCCTACTCAATTATCAAAGTTGACCAATCATTATCGACCACGCTAGCTCAATGATCATCTGAACACCTTCAACTGTGAACGAGTATCTCTAAATAACTTGAATACGGTTTTTAAACCCACACAGGTCGACTCTGTCGTATCGGAAAGCCGTCTTTCGTTTTCAGGCAATCAACTGGAATTGTACTGATGGGGGGGGGGGGTCAGCTCTCGTGTCCAATCCAATTGTCCAATTGGTCATCCCCTGTTTCCTTTGCTTCGACCTAAAAGCAAGCACACGGCCAGATGCTTCCAATTAACTCTGGACCACTTTGCAGCGAGACTTGAATTGCTACTGGGACGCGACCTACTGGTCGGCACACCCACTAACTGCTGCTTTGAGCCGGGGTAACGGTACGACTGACGGGCCAATCCACGGTAAACGGTATCGGAGAGAAGAAGTAGTTTCAATTGTATGCTGTTTGGTTGGTGATAATTGTAATGAGAAACCCGGGTACTCAATGTTTACGACATCGTGTTACATGGTTTATACGGTGGTCTGGTGGACGATGTAGTTTCAAGGCAGTAAAACGGAGAAAAATGTGGTTTTGTGAGAAATGTGTACATTGTACTTGAAGTAAATTAGTTGGGATGATGTGAGAATAATAATTACCATTTTTTTTTATTAGTGTGTTGACTCAATGAAAAATTTTGTGAACAGATGAAATTATCGGCTCATTTTAATTTATTTCGTCTCAACCATTACATCAGACCGAGGAGAAACAACCAATATGTATTGGAAATTGATTGCATGATTCCATTTGACTCTGTTTGGCTAATTATTAACTCATGGTTTCCCACATCCGTGAACGAAATTGAATCATTATCACTTCTTCTTCATCGAAACTTGATCGAAAACTAATTTCCATTCAATGGGCCAAGTAATTATATTCCTGTTCGATGCTCAGAAGGTTATAATTTGCATCCTGAGTATACTTATTATCATGCGATATATATCATACCTGACATGCATCTTCATTTTTTTTCCAATTCTTTCCACTTTCAGTGTGTGACATAATACCAACAATTTCTGGCCCGGTTATTGAAAACGTGGAATTGCAAACTTATTCTCTGTTCTGCCATACACACACACATATATATGTGTGTATATATATATATATATATATATATATATATATATATATATATATATATATATATATATATATATATATATATATATATATACATGAATATAGGAAATATAAACATTTCCGTATTCGAATAATATTTTGAGCTAGAATGAATCTCACAATTTCGTCTCAAGTCAGTTTCAGAGAGCAGCTGTCACCCCACAACAGACCTTGGATATTCAAATCAGAGGATATATTATTATTATAGATTTTCGTGTATTTCTCATAAATTGCTTATCGTTTGTGATCAAATAAAAATCAAAACGAATCCATCAAAGTAATCTACCCGAGACACGAACATGAACAAGATTTCGGTTACACTAATATACTCTAAGACTGGGTAAATACAGGGGTGGGCTCAGAGGTGAACGGTTGCATGTCAACCAATGACAAATACAAGATAAATAGTTGTATAGTTGTATCCACGAGAGGTGAAGGTGCGGAACACCCGTGTGGTAGTGGTGTGGGATAGGGGGGACGGTCGGTAGAACCTTCATCTCTTGTGTATGGCAGTATGACGCAAGCTGTGTCCACAATACATCAATAAGAAAATCACAGTTGTAGGTTTCGAAGAGAGATGCAAAAGATTCGAATCATACAATTATGAGTAACAAAATAATATTTTATTCTGAGACTATTTTGTGAGTAATTTGGAATTTTCATTCAGTATTGGTTTTGTTCTGAATTATTTCGGTACTGTTTCATCCCATGAGTCTACTCCTGGGAGGATTTGATCCTGGGTATATTCCTGTCATTCCAGGCCACTGATTGGTTGAACGATACCACATAATGTCATACTCGAACCATAACTTCTATATTCCTGAGTAAACCGTTGTTGATAACCTCCGATCAGAAACTCTCATTTGGGTCATTGATTTCGTTCTGTATTTATTCTGTCACTATTCTGTTCGTTCAAACTTACACGTATATGGAATAAGAGAATAATATATCAATTCAATATTCGAGTCACATTTTTATTGCTTCACGAAATAAAAGTTGATCAATAATCATTTACTGATTATCATTTTTTTCATCGACAGCTTGTTAAACCTTCCCTTCTGATAGAGTGTGAAGTATACCCCTGTTACAGGTAAGAACGCATCACGAATGACAGAATTAAACTTTTCTTGTAAAATATAGTGATTGTAAAATGTATGTGAATAAACCTGACGTATGGAAAGTGGTTAGTAGGAAGATGCGAAGAGTTAGATGACGAAGATATCGATGAGGGACTCGGTAGTGGTATAGGAACCTAGACCACCTGATTGTGACACGGGAAGAAGTGGTGACCCCTCCCCCTCCCTCCCTCCCTCCCTCCCTGACCCATGTCAACTGGTATCAAGATAATAACAGCACTCATACATGCCTGATGAACCAACTGTTAATGGTTCCCGGCGGTGGAGGTGCCGTGATTTCTACCATCGTTAGCAATCGGAAAAATCAATACTTATAAGAAAATGTTTGACTATCACGAAATGGAACAAATTGTACCATGAATGACGTTATTATAGCTCATACATATTGCGTAATTGTGATGTATACTTGAACAAAAGTCAATACCTTCATTTATATATGTCAACGTTAGTGGATTTATGGCTGTAGGAAAATATAATATCTTCAAATGTAAGCTATAAAAGTTAAATGCGAGTGAATTGTTGGAAATATTCGGATAAATTGACGGAATGACAAGTTGAATAGGTGATAAAACTAGTAGATGTATTGGGCCTACTGATTCAGGGTTCATACAATCAAGATGGCCTCAGGAATATTTCGTATAGGCCCTATAGGATTCTCAACTAGGTCAGTGAATAATATTGTGACAAAACGTTTGATGAAAGTGAGATGGTCAACAGAAAATGATATATTAATTACTATTCCAAACGGTTTGAAAATGAAGAACCTCAAATATGTAGCATTGAAAAATCATTCTACTCTCAATTCATATATATTTTGGCTTCACCGTTCAACAACGCACGATAAGATTTATCAGCGACGGCGAATAACTATAAGAATGATTATTGAGATGGAAGCTGATTTTATGATAGATGAATGTTATCAATAGCGGAAAGGAAGCGGCCGTGGCTCTTTCCTAAGTAACCATCTGTATATTGACTTCAAAAACTGAAGAAATCACCTAAAACCTCGACTTTTCAGGATGGTTAGGTAGGGCAGGAATCGAACCCCTGCCTCCTGAATGACAGTTCAGCTTTGAACCAGTTCGAACGTTCGATAAAGTAGTAAAGATCTGCAGAGGGTGGGACTACTTTACCGACTATGGTTTAAACTTTGAAGCATTTGCTTCGAAGTGATCGTATAGAACAAGTTCTTAAATGATATACAGCGAGCTGAGATTAAAGATTTTTCTTTTTGATTCCCACACATGCACACTCGTCTGAGCGCACATGCTGCGTTTTCCCAGTAGCACACAGCCATGCTTATCGCACGTATCAGGTTTTGAAAGTAAGATGCGATATTCTCGCGCGAGATATTTTATGAGTCGGTTGTTAACCCGAGTTATCAATCACAGCCTCTTAGATAACATAAACAAGACGGCCGAGGTTCGTTAGCAGGCACGACGGTGGCTCTAGGGAGCCGTGGAGCCACCGAGACTAACGACGTTTGTGAGAAACGCAATTTATAAGCAAAATCGTGGATTAATATTCGTGAACATAAATTAACGCGTGGATTAAAGGTGAATGAGGGATGAGATCGGTTTCAATATGATATTCAGATTAGGGGTGTTTATTTTATGTCGTGTGATAGAAGGGGGATGAAACTTTCTCGTTGAATCAATAGAAATTATGTCACCAAATACAGTTGCTATTATAAGAACTCAGAATAATAGAACTCAATCAATTAATCATGGAGGAATCAGGAAAATGATGAATTTTGAAGGACGTGAATGATATATAACTGAAAATAAAATTGTTCCTAATTGTGAAGAAAACGCAGTATTTGAGTTGCAAACTTGGAAAAACTTCATATACGATATAATAGAAATCAACGCACCTTGGTAAAACCCACTCGAATTTGAAGAGAAATTGCAAACATGTCCGACAGATTCAATATTTCTACGTTTTCTGATATGAATTGTTTTCGCTTTTATCGCCCTGTTTTTTCAATGTTTATTTTTTGAATGTCAATTCTCAATATCTCAGAATATCCTGGCTTTATTGTGACATAGAGCTAGACAGATATGAGATTTTATATTGAATAAATGTTTGCACCTTATCTAATTCACAGAAATATCATCCTGGGAAATTCCCGTTTGAAACTGAAGCAACGTTTTCAAACTTCACTGGGCACAATTTTCTTTTGAAAGAATCTTTATTTGAATATCTGTTGTCAGTATATTCAGTTCCGATTCGGTCACCAATCATCATTATTAGGAACCTACAGATCATACTTGTAGTTCTGCAATAGATTGTTACATGTTGTAACATTGCAAGTTCTAATCTTCAGAATAAAGAGTAATTTCAAGGTGCAATCTCGAAAATGACTACCTTTGCTTATTGAAGGATACATTTGAATACATCCTGAATTTCGTAGTTTTTTGTGTTATGTACAAAAATGAAGACAATTGAATTGAATTGAATGTCATGAGAGAATATTGATCAGCAGGAAAATCAACAATAATGTACAGAATTGCGATTTCAAATGTTTCAATTCAGAAATCAGAAGCAGAATTGTATCAATGTGCATGATTATCATGCATGATAGAGGTATCATTTTTGGGGTGGTTAGATCGCCCTTGTGGTGCCCCTTCCAAACGATCCTACCTTTCTTCCATAACCTTAATTTGGAGACAAAGATTTGGTATCAAGTTTCGATATTTGAAAAAAAATCCTATAATATAACATCTATTTATTTCCTATCGAACTGAAAATTAGCATCACTATTGAACTCCGATTGTAATGAATGAGTACATAAAACTGACCCTTAACGTTTTCAGCAATATATTGTATTTAAAAGGTGTCAAACAGTCATAACATGTTTCTGTGAATGGGCACCGCTAGCATGCCTTATTGCGTGCCATCCTTTTTCGTCGAGTACGCAATAAATAATGGTGTATTGATTGTAAAAAGGAATCAAATAACTGGAATGTTGCCAGGATCAAGGTATGTAGGAATGTTGTTCGAAGACAAATTTATTCAGATAGTTTTGTAGTGTCATCGGGGCCGAGCTATGGCTTGATAAATATCAAATTGTGCGAACAAATTGTTCGTATATTTTATTAATGTCAGTATGAGCTATGTTTACAGTTGTTCGATTTTGAAGATAAAGGCCAGCAATATGATTTTATACTTGGATGCGTACATGAAGGTCAATTGTTCATTTTACTCGATCAATTTTTAATTAATTGATGATCGAATAATTTTTGTATGGATACAATTTCTGTTCATTATTGTCTCTATTCAGAAATAATTATAATATTATTGAATTTATTCAGACAGAAACTGAATAAGATTGAAGAAACCAATTTATTTCATTCAAATAATCAAACTTATCAAACCAAACTAAACTGATTGTGAACTAGAATTTGAAGAGAAAATAAAAATTCAATGAATCGATGTTGAACTGTTAATGCTAACACGAATGTATCAAATATAGGCTCAACACACACAAATATCTTCGAACGTTATATTTGTGTACAGGAAATCTTTGAATATTCAAAAGCTTATATTTGAATTATGCTGAGACATTCCGAGGTTCGGAAAGATTCACGATAAAAAAACACAACTACTCCTTTGAAAGACGTTGAATAATCAAAATTGCGCGCGCAAAGTGTATACCTCACTATCACCGAAGTCGTTCAGTCGGTACATGACCTGTTTTCGTGACTGCAAGACTATCTGAAAGAAATCCGAGCGAAAAGTGTGATTTAATTCTGTGTAAAGAGCAAGTGTTGAACTCGCCGCTGGAGACCGCCACCGCTCGGTGCACAGCTGTCAGGGAAAACTGTTGGTGGTCGAAAATTCGAGTTCATAAATACTGTCGAGCGCACAGCGCAGGCGCGGGGCACAACAACAACAACAACAACAACACATGCTATCTTACGATTCAGTAGCTGGTCATATCTCAAATAACACAAATACATCAATTCAAACATTTTGTTCTATTCTCAGATTTTCACTCGTTTTTGTCGATCCTGACGTGGCTTTTCGTGGTTTCCCACAGTCTGCGAAGTGAATACTTGGATGAGGTAATTGGACACTACTTTCAATCAGTGTAGTGATTACTATAGACCTAATTATACCAATATACCGATCACTCGTTTTGTTTCATGACATAATGATGAACTTGACATTATACAGCTAAGGAAAGAAGTGTACATTGCCTCATTTCTGTGCTGATATTCAATGAAAACGAATTGCTGAAGAAATCAATGAGGAAATTATCGATTGAACAATGCGATTGGTTGCATGAAACCCTACTCTACGTCACAATACGTCATAAGGTAGACGAGTCTGCATGATCTTGTGGGGCGTCACAGACGTTATGAAGATTAGGCCTATCAAAAGCACTTGTTTTACAATCAACAGGTTTTTAATGATTCACAACTTTTGACGCCGGATCAACCCCAATGTTGTTCACTTTTTACTGCCATCTTATTCAATATGTGAAATATATGATTCGTAATTTGCGGATTAGAACTAAATCCCAATTCCATGTAAGCTAGCTTTCACAATTTCCGAACACTAGCTGATCGATATTATAGAGGAAATCTGATTCCCAACCCTAACGAGAAAAACGCTAGACAACAAAGGTTCCGATTTTCCGTCACTTTGAAAAAACCGGTACGACTAGACGACATAACGGTAATCTCTCATCATCACTTTAATTATCAACCTGCCAATAAAGCACGTCGTTAACCAACTCGAAACAAAAAACGTGAGAGATAATCGATTGTTACATCAATCAATAGGACGAAACTGATTATTACAATACACCTTGGAAATCGAAACAATATGTTATTAAAATACTAAATATAAAACAGAGTTATAAAAAAGTTTTTTTGTTGTTGTTAGTTGAGCGGTGAAATGTTTGTTCTGTGTTAATGATGGGAGAGATCATCAGAAACGCATTACCATGGTTTCTGCTGATGAGTCGTGGGGGGGGGGGAGGGGGGGGATCATCTCTAGGTGGATACAGCAGGTATTTTGTCGCGAGTCTCAGGTCAAAAGAGAGGTAAAATGAAGTGAAAGTTTGGTTACGTTTTTGTGGATTCAGTTGGGATCGTATTGATAAACCATTTCACGGGAATAAGAATCGATCATTTATTGGAATTTATTTGGTATTTGGTCCTTTTGAGTTGAATGATGCAGCTATATATTTCATTGAACTTTTTGTAGTATTTCTCGAAAATTATTCAGTCAATTTCTTTTTTCAATTTTATTCCTGACATTAACCAAAGTTAATAATTTCATAATAGTAATATGGAATTACAAAAAGTTTCAGATACTGTAACTTTGGACATCCTATGATTTGTATGGTTTGAAAATATTCCATTCATAGGATTTCTTGTTGAATTCACTGTTTTGATATTTGAAACTCTACCAAACAATCGAGTAATTCATTATAAGATTCATTCAAACCTCCACAGTTTGAAAAGGTAACGTTTCAGCGCGCCTGAAATTGTTACTCATTTTCAAAATAGTCCTTAACGACTCCCATCAACGTATGGGTTATATGAGGGGTTTAATGAGCAGATATAATATTGGGAGGATGACGTGACGAAAGTACAAACAAAGTTGCCCACGCCCCTTGCCTTATGCGGGACTCGAACCCACGCCCTAAGTGAACTTTTCCCGAGGTTTTGCTTGAGCCACTTGGAAGAGCTGGGAATGTTGTGAAATGATTCAATGATTCTGTGACAATAGAACACGGCATCATGAGAGTGTTTACCATCTGGAAACTCATCCAATGCTGTGAAGATCAACTAGGGCGATTTCAAGTATCTATAAGTATTTCTGAAGAAATCTAATGTGTTTTTGAAAGGTTTCTTCCGGTGGACCGAAAAGAACGCTACTTTTCCTCTAGTTTAGTAACAATCAGGTTTTCTGATATTCAATCAGTAAATAGAAATTGTGACTTCGTGAATCAACATATATTTATTCATCAGAAGTAATATATATATTTCTCATTTATACATCGCATAGCCTCAAACACAATCGAAGCTTATTTCATAACACTGTCTGTTTCACTTTAAGGCTCATTACCCAATGAATTTATTTTGCACTTATTTGTTGCTTTCGAACGATATGGAACATGTAATGATTGAACATTAATATTATGCTATAAAATATGAAACACAAATATCCGGGGGCTGTTGTGAGTAGCCTCTACAGTTAATTAGTATCTGCCAATTAAACGGCGACTGTGTTTACAGCTTCGTGTTATTTAGACCTTTGCCTATGAAAATATTGATCGCGAATTGTTTTTCGCATTTGAAAAACCAATAAAAAGAATGAAAATTTAATTAGTTCGGACTAAATTGTTTGTGATTTTTCTAAATGCTGCTCGATGATACGTCCCTAAAGGCTAGGTTATATGGGGGTACGAATCAGGGGGTGATAATGAGATGATGTACTGATGAAAGGTGATAGGTAATGATAGGAGCAGGAATCGAACCCGCACCTGTTTGGCTTCAAATCTCAAAGTAATGCCACTATTGTCTGAGCCAAATCGATGGTATACAATGTGTAATTTGAGAAAAATTAATCACAGTTCATCAGTAAAACTTGACATTATTGAATATATTAATTCAATATTAATGATGAATTTTATATACTTCAATTGCCAGATAGATTTATCAAGTTATTGGGTTCCCATACAACTGTAGACCTGGGCTGGGAGCGAACAAACTAGGAGCCCGTTTTACGAATCTCACTTTAACATCATTCCGCTAATTATTAGTTGAGACTCGAAAACAAATGTGTTTCCAAGGGTGCATGGTAACAAAGTCAATCTCAAATATTCTCAAAAAGCCATTTCTCAAAAACCGTCAATTCGTGAAACTCGGCCAAACACTGAAGATTTTATAGGAGAACACAATTTTGTGCACATTGTTGTTGAATCATCACACAAATATGTAACATATCTAAAAATACACCGAGAGATTTTCTCATTTTTCTCATCGAAACCAAGAATCATCCCAATAGTAACCTACATATTTTTTATATTCAATTCTCTGTGAGGTCTCAATAACACACAATACCATCGACCACAACAATAGTTAAATATAACTAATTAATAAATACTATTGTATCGACCAGATCAACAATGGGGCAATTGTATATCACAATACATCCATGTTAAAAGAACCGTAACATTTGAAAATCAGCTAATCAAAGCGTTACTCCACAATATTCTACCAACATTCGATGCGGTTCATGAGATCTTTATAAACACTTACAGACAGGTTGTTCTGTCCGTGTGTGGAAGAGAGACAGCGTGTATAGAGTTGAAGCCCATCAGAGAGAGAACACGAGATAAACTGATCAGAATCAAAGAAATCTATTGTATCGACACAGGATGTGGGTGGCAGATTTGTTCAAGTTTCTTTCTTTTTTCTATATATTTATATACATTATAATAAAGAGAATGTCTATATAGAGGAATTGAATAGTCTTATGTTATTTTCACCGGGTTATTAAATGGTGATTCGTCTGTCGTTTGTTAGAGCCAAGTTGACAACCGGAAGTCGAGTTTGTAGTTGTACAATTTGAGAACAATAAAATATAGTCACGATATATTTATTTGGCAGTAATGATTATATAGGGATCAATTTAAGTAGGATGGGCAGGTATTATTAAATCTCATTTCGAGTGTGGGAAAATCGGGAAGCAGGTACTTAATCAAATCGAAATATCCTGTAACTGAGAATATTGTTACATGCATGGCGGTAACTAGGCCACGTAACGTGTTTTAGGAGATAAAACGAGTTATTAGATTATTTATCCACAGATTTTCTGCTCGTAGAATAGATGTATTGTGGTATTATTTTATTGCTGAAATGTAAGTTTGGGCTATTGTTGTTGAGTACACGGAATTATGTAAATTCGTTACGTTTGGATGAATACGAAGAAAATTTGATAATTATTGTCGTATGATATTACAATTTAGACTGAGACGAAAGTTTTAGAGTGAAAAGATTTTTGCGATCTGATTTGTATAATATTCATGCTATAAAATTGTATATATTCAACCCTGTTTGTAATTGACAAATTATTGGAATTATCAATACTTGGTTCGTCTTCATTATTACAATTGAAGTTTCCAAGCAATTGTTGGATCTATGACGTATTAAATAAAGCACTTTTCAATTACATTCGGATTCTAAAACCGCAGACTTGACTAGTTGGAATTTGAACGAGCATTTAAACCAGACTTCCGTAAAAAGTTCACCAACCATAAAAACAATAATTCATCAAAAACCTATGTTATTCAACAAACAACTGAACAATTCATATTTGCCTAAAATATTTCAAGTTATTCTCAAAATTAAATGTATTTTTTTAGCGAGAGGTTGGCTAATCAGGCTCTGATCATTAACGAATCAACCACCCAGAAATTACAGGAAAAGGCAAATTTCTAACAAACATTGAGAGATGAAGGGAGTGGGTAAGGGGTGGGAGGGGGGGGTTGTGACGTAACAATGTAGACCTAACCAGAACGGGGAGAGACGAGGAGGTAAGCATCATTAGTCGCTATTTGCTTATCTTGTACCTCGAACTCTACAAGAACACTCGCTCTCTCTCTATCTCGCTTGCTCTTATCATTCTTTCCCTAGCTCTCTCTTTTTCTGGCTCATTTGAAGGACCTAGATAGCTGACTCGTTTCTTTGCTGGATACAAATCCAATGTTAATCAACGACATTGAAAAATCATGTATAGCTCAACCAAAACATTGGTTGTGTATCATTAGAAATAATTGGTCTATCTTGTTTTCTTCGAGTCATCTCTCTATTAATGAGTTTTGTGTGTGTAGATTTACTCCAATATGCATTCAAAATTGGACAGTTTGAAATATAATGAAATTTGAAAAGTTGAAAAATTATTTATTCTTCATGGTAATTGATGTTGGAAGCCCAAAAGCCTGAATATCAACAAGACTTCGGCCTGCTAAGAGGGGTAGAAAATATCTTTCAACATGCAATATGATCGATAAATTGATCATTTAATTTTGCTACACGACAAATATAATATGCTATATATGCCCAACAAAATATCATATTGTTGTCCGAGTTGAGAATAGTATCATTTATACTTCATCTAGAAATAATATTCATAATTCATAATACCTTTATAATCACGTATAATACGTTTATATTATATTATTAAGGAATAATATTCATAATTTCTTTTCGAAGAAAAAATCTGAAAAACAAGATTTCGGAAATTATATTTTCATGAATAAAAAAAATATATCAATACAGGTAAGAGTATAACAATTTGATCAATAATTTTCCGAGAATATTCAAATAAATAATCAATCTCAGAAATATTGTGATTACTACCCAACCTGAATGACAAAACGTGAATATATTGTCAATAAGTGATGACAGCAAGGCAGTCGTAATATTGTCAAGCTATAGATCGTACATTTCTTGCATGTTTACGTATGAATATTCATCGCGTTCACTCCTTCCTTCATTTATACCTAACAATGTGAATAGATTCAACCCCCCCCCCCCCCCCCCCCCACCCCCTACCAACCCCTCGCGCACAAACCACCTCGATGTCGAACCTTCAAATCTCTTTGCTCATCTAGTGGTGTTTGTTTTAAAAGTTGGCACTCTCCACCGTGGAAATCACCAAAGTGTTACCAGCCTTAATCATCGGCCGTACCAACCTTCAGAAACCAACTAATTGGGAATAATTCCTCGTACCAACATACGAAAATATATAACCATTAGGATATGAAATAAATTTTTCTCAGTGTATATTTACATAGCGGTTTTCGGGACTTGTTCGTTATATTTCCTAAGCTAATAATGGTTGAAATGTGTAATGTTCTGCTATTATCATTACAACCTAGGAAGCTATTTCGTATCAAACAGTTCTCATCCATGTACCGTATAAACTTGCACAAGTATATTATTAGACGTGTTTTTATTATTCTTAAAATTAGTAATTAGTGTGAATAAGATATGTTTTAACTGAAATAATATGGGTCTATGGATATAACTGTAAGATGTAAAGGGAATGTTTTATGAATTATTTGAATGGGTAAATGAACTTTTCTGACAATTTGTATTGAATTGTATATGATCCTGGAATTTGGCGAATACAAAAGAAATGCGTAAAACTCTCCGCATAAATGATTCGTTTCTTCGTTTTTTATTTCGAAACATAAATTATTTAAATTACGCAATTATTAATGATTTCGTTCTATCGAGTGATTTGTTGAAATTGATTATATAACTCTACGAATTATAAACCTCCGTTCAATCATATTATAATATTTTCATACCACAACCGGTTTAAATGTACGGTTTATTTTATCTGTTAGAATCAAGCTCAAAAACCTATCAATTCCACACTTTTTACACTTATACCATTTTCCAACGTAAATTAATCATCAATGAGTATCAGATTTTTTTTCCCAATTGATATCTACAATTCATTCTCTATTCAAATTCTACCATTTATATAATCTCGGATTTTATTAATAATTATTTTTGAACTGCTCATCAATGGTTCAGTCATAATGTACAAAATGTTCGGAAAGTTGGTAGAGATTGGTAATTAAAAATTACCACAAAATCCATAATTCTTTTCAAATATTAAATCCATAACCGAACAATTCAATTCTATATCAAATAAGAATATTCAATTCGATAAGATTGTTAAGTCAGATTGGTTAGTTGGTGTACCGTATTCAAATTTTCTTTGATAATATTCTCAAAGAGTGCGATTAAAAGAATTCAATCAACAATCTCTTGCTGAGTAAACGCCAAGCTATTGAGAGAGTATCCACAGTGCAGGTGAGCCAACCGGTTCGGATAAAAAGGAGTATCTGTCGAACAAGAAACTGAGCTATTCAAAGGGTTTTATCAAATCTTGTGAATAATAGTTCGGCATTACTTCTGGACCGCTGAGCTTGAATGAAATCAAACATCTAGCATGGTATTGAACGACTGGAGATGAGGCCTGCTCACACACAAGAGCAAGTGAGAGGGGGAATAATGGCATGTACAAAACACGGAGAAGCAGATATATCAAAGCGGATGAATTTTATATCGTTTTATTAAACTAGGAAAACGCCATATATGCGTTATTAGACGAGCGAATAGTGATAGAATGGGTAAAAATGTGTAAAAACTGCTTGGAGAGGTACAAATTTAGCACATTTTATGTTTTTTCTTCAAAATGGCTGACCCGATCAAGTTGAAAATGTCCAGAAATGTCTATTAAAATGTAATTGAACTTCACGAAAAAATTCATTTTTTTGGAAAATAAAAATATTTTCTTTTTTTTTCCACTGTGTTATTCTAATGGGTATTTTTGAAATTTCGAAAATTCATGAAAAAAAAATTACCATTTGATGATACCACAAAACTATACAAATCGGAGTTAGATGAGGAACCATATTGAACAAAAGTTTCAAGTTGACAGCTGTATGTAGCCGTTTAACCTGTGGAGAACCGACAAAAAACATGAAAAAAAAATGAAAACGAACACCAATTTCTCTCAGTATGTCAAATTGAATCCTCGCTGAAGCTCGTATAATAAATCGAAAAGTAATGATCATTCAACAGATAATTGGCCTACATGTAATAATGTGGCATCCGAAAATAACCCCTGTTTTTCTACATTATCCAACCAACCGCCGCCATTCGAACCACCAATTAACCTAGATATCGGTAAGGGTCGTTGAGAAATTATAATCAAATTAATCGAAAAATCTATGGAAATTGGTATATTCCCTTAGGTATAATTAATTCTGGAAGTCAATGAGTAAATACTAATGATACAGCTCCAAAATCGAAGTCAATGTAAAAGTGTGCATGGAGTCAATTATCATTGAAGGTGTCATTTATCAACGGAAATTGATTAAAATTGAATTGTTGTGATTTCATGCATTCAATGACGATGAGAATCGCATGTGACAAAAAAAGTTCCAATTTTGACTACATACAGATATTGTATTGATCGTTCTATATGAAATATTATTGATAATTTCTTTCGATGCCAAAAAACATTTCCCTTCTTCAACAAGTCATAATCTGCCAACAACCACAGTAAGTCTTCCCTCAACCTTAAGAAGCCTTAGGAATGCTTCTATTGTAAACCTCAACATAGTATGCTCAGGTAACACTATGAAAACTGCATGTTCAGTTCATTTTCTGTTGGTCACCTTAATCACCCAAACTTTGTTTCACTGTCATCTAGATATTCGTGGCTCTTCTCAATACGAACATAACTATGTCACATCAGGCGTTTTCTGAATTGCACTCTATTGAATAAAATCGAACGCTGAACTATTTCTCCGTAGTCTTAACCTCGAACCCCTTTTGTTCAGAGGTTTGGTTTGTATACGTCTTGTATTTTCAAAACGATATTGATAAAAAAAAAAGGTTTCGAAGAGGTTTTTGTGATTCAAATTTGAATAGATTATTCAAATGCACGGTAGTTTTTGTCAGTTCTTTATGCCTGTCACCAAGGTTATCTTATAATATAATATGCTATAAATATTACTTGAAAACCAATCTATATAGATCACCGACATCCTGCCCTTATATATTATTGAAATGTGGGAGTTTAATTCATATCTCGGTCGTAACGATTTTTCCATCTGAAGGTTAATATATAGAGATTATTGGAACGTGTGAATTTACTTGTAAGAAGATGCGTGAATAATTACGCACTGTCTGGTTGATAGGCCTGCACGCACCTTACCCTTATGGTAAACAGGGTGGCTGTAGGTGGGTTCACTGGGGTAATATGATAGCAATGGCGTAGGTACGTTATAGTGTCGAGATATGAAGCTTCTTTGCAATCTTGAAGAGATGAAGCAAGTGTAGGATTCAACAAAAAGAAGGGACGGACGGTTTTCTGTTGGGTTCGTACTCATGTGGAATCATTTCAATATTGAGAAACAATATTTCTTATTAGAAAGAAGTATGAAACAATATCAGTTTACTACTATCATAAATGGTTGTTCAAATATTTAATGATTTCTGTGTTCAATTTACCATTGAATGTATCACTCAAGTTATGAAAAGTTATGAAAAGAAAGGATACAAACGTTGTTGAATATTCCTTGAGTTTTGTTCTAACGAATGTGCCATCTCGTGAATCAATACTCAACATAGACAATAATGACAAATGATAGGCCTACTAAGTGTTCAATTCAATATTTCCGCTTACATATCCAGTATTCTATTGTTCACTAAACCACTTGCGGAAAATCTGGAAAATGTAATCGATAAGCTATTAGAAAAGTCCGATTAATTGATTTTTTCTTTGACACTTCATTTGTCTGAGAGTATATTATCTACAGATAGCTCAGTCAGCACTTTCATTGCCTTGGAAACTGAAGTCAAGTAAGGTGTGGGTTCGAGTCCCGCATCAGGCACGGGTTCTTATAGAACTTCATTGAGCTATGATTCTGACTATTTGTATCCCCAAGTAATCCATTTATTGGTGGGCAAGCAACCAGTCTAATGATCGATCATCATGCTCCTGCCATGTACCAAGTAACATTGCAGTTGTGCCCGGTCTGTCGTCGACTAAGACGCATTACTCGTCGTGCGTCTTATGACGCGTCACAGATTCCTGCGTCGTATGTGACACGTGATTTCACCCCTGACTTAACACCCCCGGCTCGGAGATCATGATCCTTCACTCGGATGCTGATCGAGATCTTCGATCAACTTCGTAACGTTTCGGACACATTCAGTTCGGTAAGCCACCACATACTGTGCCCACACCACCTGCATGCTTCTATTCAAGATATCGGGAACAGAGTTCGACACAATTCGGGGGAAAAGTATAAAAAATGATTCTTTTAATCTTGTGAAGCTGACTGGATTCACGAGAGGAGAATTGTATTATTTTTGCGGATAAAGAAAATTTGGTAAAGGATTTTAGAAGGAGTATTGAGATAGTTTTGGGGTTATTTATTGAAGCAAATTAATTTGTTTCTTGAAGAGGTTTTTGTAGTGATACAATTTAATCTGTAGGGTCTAAGTCGTTTTAGAAAATGAAATTTCCGATATCTTGGTCGCTATGTGTATTGTTATATTCGACTTTAAATAAGATTAAAATAATGAATGTTTCATTGACTCGGTTGAATTGGGTATTGTATTCAATTGAAACTTCAGTTTTCATTGAAACAGGAATTATTAATCACATAAATATTGATATCTAAGAATTTCAAAAAGTGAAAGATGTATTCAAACATAGAAAATACTTTTACGAAGCTTTTAGACATTTTGTGATTTCCCACTGTAGCCCAGGTGAATGTCGGGATAGCTCCAACGATATCTGCCACACCACCGCCACCTTCCCACAGGCATCATCTTCATATCATCATCTCAATCATTCATACAATAGATCTTCCTTATCAACAAAGTCTGTCGCTAAACCAATACAGAATGGGAATACAAAATAACTCAATATGAACAAAGTAAATAAACCATTAGTTTCTTATTTGTAAGTCAATTCATACCTTCGTACAACAGAATCACTCGCCTGAACGGTTCACTATTTCTTTCAACTAATTACCAGATTCCATTTTGAATTCGAATCAGAACGACTGAAAAACAAGCAAACGAAAAACACTTCAACCAAATAACTCTTCGGAAATAATTAACCCATCATTTATAGATTCAAGATTTTTTCTCATCGCTGATTATTAATAAACCTCCAAGTTTTTCATCCCCCTAAAGATATTCCATTTTCGAAATTTACGAAAGACAAAAACAAATTTCAGTAATTTTGTTCACTTATTTTCTCATTAGCAGTCTTAGACGACGAGGGGGAGAGCCTATGGATATTATATTATACACTATACAAAACAATAAAAGCAAAAACTTCATGATAAAACAGTCATAGATAATTTTTAATGAAAAAACCTTCGGCTAAAACCAATTTAATCGCGATTAAAAACTAATGAATCAGTCATTAAAATCTAATAAACAATATACTATAGAAGCAGAAGCCTGCAGCAATGTACAGAGTTGATTCAAAGTTAATAGAGATCGATTTATACGGGTTGGATGAAAACATGTAAATTGATGTAGATTTGGTTCAATTGTAATTATTATTATATTATAGAGTACTTCATACTTGCGGATAGCGTAATGTAGAAAAGCTATGTACATGCAGTGAAGAAATCGTGGCTGCCAATGATTACAATCATGAAAAAGAGGATAACAGACATATGCTTTGTGAGATGTGCGAGATATTTATGTGAAGTATGAATGAAAACAAAATGTCAATATTGCAAGTTTACTCACGAATAATCGTGAATAAATAAGTTCGTCAATTTTCAATCATCTTCACAAAATTCACCTGACTACTTGTGAATATCTCTGATTACGCTCATCCAATTGACGAGTTGATTATTATAAACTATCAAGTTTGATAATCACATTATTTTATTTCCAGATTTGTACGAGCATAAAAATCGTGATAAATTTCATTTCTAATCATTATATTTCACAGAAAAAACACTTGAAATGAAACGTGTTACAACAAAAAGGTTTTTTCTCCACGGATTTCCAGCCATATTCAAGATTTGTTGGATAACTTGTTGAAATCCATGAACAGAATAAAACATATTTATTCTTTATCTGAAGATATCTCAATAAAGTATAAGATTTAAGATTATCGTTCTTAAGTGTCACTTAAAACTATTTCTCTAACGATTTGAAATCTTGAAATCGAATCCTTTTATGACAGAATAAGTTATGTAAGTAGCCATTTCCAACCAAACGATATTCATTCGTTAGAAAAAAAACAGCTGGATTTTTTTCTAAATAATAAATATGGGACAAGTTTTTATTCCATGAATAAACGGTTATCGGTTTTTTGACATATCGGTTACTGAATAAAGGTGCACATCTTTTGTGAAATACACCCCCGTAAATTTGAAAAGACTTCATCCCCTAATCTTTGAGTATCAGTAGAATAGGGTTCAAGGGGGGTAAACGGGGGTGGCTAGATTCCATGGAAGGGGTGTTTTTATGTGTCACTTTTATAGAAAACTCGATGTATTCTTTTTTTAGAGAGATATTTAACTGTCACATCGGTGGACTTTCGATACCCTACTTATAGATTTCTATATAGTTTAAATAAAACCCTCCTTCACTATCAATGTTGAGAGTAAAAAAGTGTTTTCTATTGAATTGTTGGTGGGAAATATAACTTGTCGAATGGAAGGTCACCCGAATGTTGGTCACGAAGACTCGTTTGACAAACTTCATTGATTGATAAATAATACAAACACATATGAAATAATTGATAATACTTAAGAAAAATAGGCTGATTCTCCGTCTCGATATTAGCTTCAGAGAACTTATGAATTTACATCAAGGCCTATATCAGCGTACATTAATAGAATAAAATAAGATAATTCAACTAAATTCTTCATCATTGAACGACAGTATTTTACTTACAAAAAGTAATTATTATTATAGTGATTGATGCGAATACAATTAGTTTGTGCACTATATAGATGACTGTGTATTCTCCTTATTCAATTTCATTGTAATTATTTTGAATCCAAAACAGACCATTTCCCGAAGTCATATTTGTTCAATCAATTTCTTGATTTTTAATCGATTTTTAATTCGTTTCCTAAGTGAGCTCGAAAATATCCATCAATTTTTCTGTAAGTTCTCTAAACGAATGCAGTTTGCGTGTATCAATGACTCCACGGTTGAAGGCGTTGATTAGTTTAGTGTATCAGCAGGAGAATGTTCAAGGTTACCGTGGATATCCTGATGACCGACCAATCAGACGGCGCTAATAACCACCTGTCAAACGCTAACCTCACTTCGTAAAACTACAGCTGATTGAAGTTTGAAACTGCCCACATTTCAGCTATATGCAGTCCATACACCCTGGGCATTATGGAAGAAAGATCAGACCAATGGCGGTGTTTTAATACGAGGTGATTTCACACGCGTTGCTTTACAGTACATTTCATTTGTTTTATTTTATTTGATACGCTTTTCATGAATAATAAGAATGTGTTCATTCAGCTAATTATGAGTTGGGATACAAGAATTAGTTATAGTAACTCCAGGCAATAACAATTGTTAACCCTCAAATCAAGTCTAATCAACACATTTTCAATTCGCATTACTTGAGCTTAAACACTGAGTTAAACGACGTAATGTTTTTATGATCGAGATGTATTTGCGTCGGTGAATGATGAATAAGGTGAGATGATGGATGTATTCGGGGCAGTAAGAAAGAAGTCTGCTCTTCAGGAATCATCCCAGTTTTCACTCTAACGTCTGTATGAGTCCACCGAATGATGGACTGTGGCTAGAATCGAACCCGGCTCTCATGTATAAGTTGTTTCGTCACTAACTTTCAGCGCTATGGCAACCTGACAATCACGTTTCCTTCCTGATAACAACCAAAACTGAAATATTCATAAAATATCCATAAAAAATACAATAATGAGTCTTCAACTTATTCATAAACAATAGAATATTAATATATCAATTTCAATTTTGATAATAATTTTCGAAATTGTTCAAATTTCACAATATCAAAATTGAATATTCTCAACTGCGGTCATTCGATGTAGTCAAAAGACCGATCAGAAGAAAGAATGAAGATGAAGAAAAGATGATTGAATGCTGTCATTTCAGATCTATCGTTAGAAGTATTGTCTTCCATTAGGGAGGCCCACCGAGTGATTCCAAAGAACATGAAAAGGCAGTGATTTGAGTCCTTCTTATTGGAAACTTGACATCAGTTCGCGACTAATCATGAGCGCTGTAATCGCTTCTTTCCTCTCGAATCCGTTGAAACCAGCAGTCATGTTATCTGGTGGTTAGAGACGTCTATCTCACAATACCATGCAGTTCCACCACACACATAACAATACGCGACACAACAACATAACAACAAAACACCCACGTTACTGTTATTCATTGAAATATAATCAAGACATATATATTCTTGAATTCGTACTGAATTGAAATTAAATTTCTGATTGATAATTTGGAAAATTTGAATCTCATCAACTTTTCAAAATTTGATAATATGATGATTTGTTCCAACTTTTCCATGGAAATATTGTGAGAATACCAGATTTGTATGCAATAGCTCGATAACTTCGCTATATGGACATTTTCATTCATTCAAAATGATAAATCATATCATATTTCATGACTTTGATATCTTTCGGACCATTATCGATAAACTACAATCGAAAATGATATCATATCTGAATCACGGTGAAACAGATTTCTTCTTTACCAACGCTCAAGAGTTCACCTAATGTATTTTTAATTTAATATATATACTCAACTATTAAAACATTCCTACCAATCATTCTCTGAACGTTTACAATTTAATCAAAGATCCCACTCGACAAAATACAAATCGAATCCCCTCGAGCCCCTTTTAATCTGTCTCGAATGAGCTCCAGCCCCATGTGCCCAGCATCACGATACTCTGACAGTCTGCCCGTAATGCCCTCTCACTTCCTCTGCCAGTCGTCTAATAGTATCATTATGTTGCCAAGACAACGAACAATCAAACTACAGACCTACAATGAAACGAATACGAATGATGTTCGATTTCGTTTTCTATCTTCCTCTAACTTACTACAATTTCGATCTCGTTTTTCTTTCTCTCCGCGAGTTAATGGTAAATCGGAAAGGTGTTCATTAAATCTGAAAGATTGATGCATAGAAAGAAGACTGTCGAATGTTTTCATAGTGAAAATAAGACAAAGAGAAGTATAATATGTAATTATTATATCTATTGAAGGGCGTATTGTTATTGTGTATATACAACGTTTTGAACGGAGATTTTTTGTTGAATAATCATCATGTTTTTTGTTTGTTTTTCTGGTTGTGTGGTAGTGCTGTTTTAAATTATGTTTCTGCTTTGATGGAAATATCCAAGACTCGGGATTGAGTGACGTGTACCTACAGTACACAAAGTGTGGTTACTTCTTATGTGTATTGTCTTGTACAGTATCACAATCATCGACAAACGTCTTTCATACAAATTAACAGCGATGAAACAGATGAACAGAATTGAAAATTAATGGACAGAGAAATGGATAGATGAATGAGAAATGAAAAGGAAATAGTGTCAATAATGACAATTACGAATATAGAAATAAAAATGACTCAATGTGGATTTTTGAACCTATCATTTTATTGATAATCAAAGCAGCATCACAATAAATAATTATTCCTAGCACGTAATTCATCCTTTGTATCCATGAAATATTATTGTTATAACACGTCAGATAAATTGTCCACTTTTTATGGATGTTTGGTTGTATAATATAGTTGTTCAATGACTTCCTTTAAGGGTTGAGTTGAACAACGTCACCCCTAGAGTGTAATGCAGATGTTGGTGTTGGTGAAACAAAGATTCGGGAGGAGATAATTGTGGAATCAAATGAATAATACATATGTATGATAGACTCAGGTACTGTGAAATATCGAGTAATAAATTACAGCTCAGAAAAGGTATATGTCAACTATAATCAAAGACAAAAAAAGTGTTTGAAAGAATCGCTTCCAGTAGCAGATGTCACACAAGACCTGGTGATCTTGTGGAAAAAGTATAGCAAACAATATTTATATATTTTTTAAATAATCATGATATTTAACGATGTAATCATTATACTCGAGTTAAAATGTTCATTGATGATGATTTTGATCGAAATTTTCTATAAACGCAGAGGAGACAATCGTTTCAGAACTATTAATATAATAGCTATTTTCAATATGAACTAAATTGAAAATTCAAATCTGAATGAAATTAGTATTAGGCATCAAACTTGAATTGTGTGGACGGTTTAATTGTCACTTTGAATTCATCTGAAATTATAATTCCATTGAAAAATTGTATGTGTTGGAAGATGTTTCTGAATCATCATTTTAAATAGTTCAAAAAATCCTAGTATTGAAAAACATGTGTATTTTCACGTTATGTAACAATTATCAGGTGATATGATATGGGTAGCACTGTTGAGTGAATTTAGTTCCTAATTGATTATAATGAGAAATTTCCTGGTGGTATTTAAGATTTAACTGAATTATGAGTGACTGATTGAGAATATTTCAAAAATCTTCAATTTCAATTTCGTTACTGCAGTAAAAAAACTACAAACTCCATTTCTATTACAAATACAAATTCCGCGAACTAACCTTAATTTCAAAACCATTAAAAATTAAGAATTTCAAGTAAATTGAGAGAGGGAGTTTGAGGGGTGGGGACACAGGAGGTTTGAAATACGCCCCTCTATTTTAAACCTCACATATGTATTCATTGAATATCGGCTGGTATTTTCATGTGCCTTTAATGTTCTCCATTTCACACGAACAGAATGCTCTTTCTGAATAATACGAGCCTAGAGGCTGTTAAATGTACTACATATTGCATAGCTGCTAGGCGTCTATCGTCTCATACTTGCTTCATTAGCATATTTTCATTTGACAATGACGCCCGTTTCAGCCGGTTTTATGAGCGCATAAATGGTCAATATGGAGCTATATACAGTTCAAGTGGAAGTGCGTATACTGGGTCTACATTACTGACGTTTGTCGTAATGTTGGAGCAAACTGTCTTTCGGAATGTCAATTGCTGAGACAATTCAAGGGCTTACAATCGAATAGCTTGATCATATTGGATGAATTCGAACTATTATTATAATATATATGTATGTATGTATATATATATATATATATATATATATATAGGTCTATATATATGGGTTGCTGTCAAGTGATCCACCCAGAAACTAGTCCAGCTCTTCAACTGGTCCACCTCTATATTAATTTAATAATTATTCTATATTTCATATATGCAAGTGGTCCACCCGGCAACTGGTCCACCTCGCATTTTAATAATATTAATAATAATCGTATTTATATGTCCTTTCAAGTGATCCACCCGGCAACTGGTCCACCCGCACTTAAGTATAGCGCTCCATTTAAGAATTAAATTTCCATTGTTGAGCTATCTACTCGCGGGTGGTGTCATTCGAAAGGTAATTTTACGTACGTTCTGAATTTGCACTTCGTTTTGCAATCGAGGGACAATAGTGGTAAAAAACAGCAGCTTGACTGAAATATTCGGGAGGATAAATTTAAAACATCGTTCAGAGTTCAAAACACGATATTATATTTCAATTACGTGTCAGAATATCAAATTTTGTACTGTGTGGTAGGTTTTGAATGTAGCTAACACAGTAGATACCTAATATCTGGATATATGACATGTACATTCCCTAAAACTGTTCTAAACATTATGAAAAGCTTAATTTTCAATAGTGAGTTACATATATTCAGTTATATTCAAGCAATTGAAGATTTGCCAATAATTTTACATACCTCATGGAACAGCTGAAGCATATTGAATACTTTAAAAAATACTCCTCACGCAAAACGTGATTTTTGTAACACACTTTTTGATGGTCAAAGAAACTTCTTTCTCTCGAAATAATGCAATTTTTCGACATCTTTTCCTTCGAATTATATTGTCTTTACAATTCATATCGTAAAGCATCGCAAACAAACGAGATTGCCTCAGTCCACGCGGTTTTTTACGACAAAATTAAGTTTCAGACAAGACGATATGTTTTGCACGTCTTATTGGGAGCCCGTTGCGCTTGAATACGCGTGGGCCTACCTCGCTATCTTCTCGAAAAGCTCAGTTTATGTGATACCAAAAGTCGGTTATTGCTTGTGTCCAATTGGCATCCAGATTATGATCGATCAAAGACCATACTTCATGATTCACAGATATTTTGATGTGTATTTGCGCTCAGCAATAGCCAAAGTGTCTTCATACGATTATCACAAAATATATGTTACCATGCAGCTGCGTAATTCACTTCGGAAGAATTTCAATAAATGAGAAAACTTATGAATTATTTCGGGTAATCATTGAAGAACAATTTCTGCCATTTAAATATTCGACAGCACAATTTAAGTTGAATCGACGTTATGAGAACCTACAGTTGACGCAATTCTTCAACGAAAGCACAAATTCAGGTCCTTGGAGTTGTCACTCCAACCACGAGCACTAATTCTGGGAAGATCCAAATATATAGTGCTCAATTAGTGCTCTCGATTGGTACCAGTCCCATAATCGGAGCTCCCGTACTTTTTGAGATATTTACTATTCAGTGGTGGGGGTGCTACCTTCACGCTTCACCCCTCCCCATGAGCACTAATTCTGAGAACATCCAAATTTTCAGTGCTCAATTAGTGCTATCGATTGGTACCAGTCCTATAATTAGTGGTCCTTTTTCGCAATATTGACTTTTCAATGGTGGGGGTGCTAACTTCACGCTTCATAAGGCCAATGTTGAATGAGAGTGAAGACATGGGCTCAGTTTTTGGCCTATATCTTCCGGAAGTCGCAGTAAGTATAATGATTTATTTTTTTCCACATCAAGAATGGCCGACACCTTTGGTCGGAAAAGGGATTTTGCGGAAACGATTCGGAGGATTATCGCTCTTTATCTGACGGTCTTTACCGCGATCGAATGAGCCATTTTTCCGTTTCGCCACCCGTTCGACCGACGACCGCCACCGCACTTTTATTGTTGTGAACACGGCCGACCCCTTTTCACGGAAAGATTAACACGGTGGGTATAGACGCTACGAAAATAATTAGTCATTCAACATGGGTGGTATAGGCAGTTACCATACCTACCATGGTAATCGACTCTTCACCCAAATCGTGTATTCGAAAATATAACCAGTGTTGGGTAGGAACTTATCGAAAGGAACGAGTTCCCGGGAACTCGTTCCTTTATGAGGAACTCTAAAAGGAACTCGTTCCTTTTAATTAGCAGTTACTTGAAAAGAACTTAAGTTACTATTTTTAGAGCCAGTTTTTCAAAGTCCCGTTAGAGTGGTCGTCAGAAGTTAACCTCCGGTTGCGCGATTTTTTCGTTTTTCGACCTGCCGTCAGCGATAACGCGCACCTGACCGACGGTTATCTACTCGCAAAGATAAACCCTGGATTGGGTCTTCGTTCAAGTGCCCGTTACTTCACTGCCTTCTAGCATACAATTTTGCATGCGCATTTAAGCACAACCAATCAGAATCGTCGTTGTTCTGGTCAGGTTCTCGTTAGAACGAACAGATAACCGGGAGTTGAAAAACGATCCTGTCGTTACAGGTCGGGGTTAGACATAAACGTCGGTCAGCTAACGCAGACCTAACGATGACTATTGAAAAACCGGCTCTTAGGGAACTTGGAACGATTTGCAAGTTCCTTATTAGTTAAGTTCTTTTACACAGACTGTACTTCAGAAATCCAAGTTGAACTGGCGGCGCCAAGATTTATTTTGTTCTAATGTATGTTGTATTTAAGTAAATTCCAGCGATTTTAATCTGAAAACTGGGTAAAATTGTGGGTAAAACCTTCAACTCCATCCGGGCATATCTAATTAGCACTTCTAGGAAACTCGCACGCCTGAGCCTTGGACTATCCACCCCTGTTCCCAACAACATTGTCTCCGCAATTCTTGGTAACCTTTCGGCAAAATACTCTCACTCACTAGAAAAACTCCGCGCCGGTAACTTTTGAAGTTCTTGTATTAGAACTGGAACTTTTCAGTTCCTTTTTTTCTTGAGTAAACTGTAACTACTGTAGTTCGTCCTTTTTCTACTGAGGAACTGGAACTTTAACTAGTTCCTTTTTTAGAGGAACTTACCCAACACTGAATATAACCGACAAACCGACCGACAAACTACCATAAGAACAGCATCGAAGTATCGATTTTTTCGTAGCCTCATAAGGACAATGTTAAATGAGTTGGAACAAATTCTGATCAGTGTCGAAAAGTCGGGTTTTTCGCTCATCACTTCCGTAACGATTTTCCGCAAAGTTGTGATCGATCGCCGTCCGAAACCGGAAACGCCATCGCGCTAAATGACCGCTATAAGACCGAAAGTCGGCGGAACGGCCGACACCTTCCCGGCCGAACCTGTCTCCAGATCCCGTCGAGCGGGCTCATTTCCTAGTTCCTACAGGTCTTGACAATACCTTCCCGAATATGTTCACTCCGTGCAAATCTAACGGTCCCATCGACCGCAACATCGCCGGGAAGGAAAGCACTTTTGGGTCGCCACGGGCGACACCTTTGATCGTGTGATGGAATTTGCGTTAACGGTTCGGGGGATTGTCGACCTCTAACTGGGGTGTTTACCGCGATCGAATGGGCTCACCGGTTCGACAGTCAAAACCGCACTCGTTTCGTTGTGAACACGGCCAACACTTCTCCCAGGAAAATATTCAGAGTCGTTAAACGCGGTCGGTATGGTAGGGAAAATGTTGAATTTCAAACACATTCAACATGGGTGGCCATACAAACTGCCTATACTAGGCTTGCATTGACTGTTTTTTTTTTTTTTTTTTTTGTAGCCCCCATATAGGGCCCTACCTACCGTGTTGACCGAATTTCAGGTTTGGTGATGGTACGAATGGAAAAATAATTTACGGCAATTGCAACTAAAGTCGAAATGTTTTTGGACAGTCTTGTTCGTTATTTGATTACGATTCCGATTTGAGAAAACCAGCCAATTCGGCTAACCCACGTGGAAATGACAAGCTTTCCCGTTTCGAAGAAAATCTGTTCTTGAATCGAGATCACGGTCTAAGTGGGTATTGCGAATCTACCCCGCCCTGATTGGCTAGTTTCAAGGAAAAAATACTTTCTTTCTATCGCTTTTCTCGTCCTGTAGGTGGCCATTTTCGGTCGGTTATCGAGAGAAAGGACTCTGCCGAACGATCATCAACTTTCGATCAGATCGGCATCAAATTTATAGACCTAGCACAAACTCAGATCTTGTGCTTACATTGGAGGGTATGCGTGCACTTGGATTGGTGGTTATGGTTAGAAATCGATTTACTCGGAAAATTACCCAGCACAAATTCTAAAACTCTCGGCACAAAATCTAGAACCCTAGCACAAACTCTGAGCGAAGTTTCAGAATTTCTGATTACATCGGAGGGGCTAGGTTCATGGTCCTGAATATTATTGCTCATGGTGTAGCTGGCTTATACGGGGAAGTCAAAGGAAATCAGCGCACGAAATCTCAATTCTCACCCAGGTCATTCTAAAGTAGGCCTAAGTATTGACCATAGGATAACCCAATACTCTTTTTTTCATATACAGGAATTCGGCTTATGTGGGTCACATTTCTCAATAATACAATATAATATATCATAAGTGAAACACAATATATTTGAGCATTTAATATGAGTTCTTATAATTGTGAGCTAATCAAGCAATCTCGGACCAATGTGTTATGTTTTATGATTATGTTCTCTACGGTTAGTACAGTAATATTTGCCGCCCTGGTGACTCAGTCAACTAGAGCACTAGCGGTAGAAACTGCAGAAGTCACCGTTGGGCGTGGGTTCGAGTCCTACATAAGGCATTGGTTTTTGTAAATGTCCTCTCATCTATTATCACTGCACCTTTTCATTATCACCCTTTCATTCGTACCCTCATATGACTTGGATGTTATTGGGGTCGTTAAGAAGCATTAAGATGAAATATAGCCTATAATAAGGAAGCGTCCAAACTCGTCCGAATCTTAACTCGATTTCATCCGAACTCGACCGAATCACAACGCGTCCGATTCCTGGCTTGACCGAATCTCAACTTGACCGATTCCTAGCTCGGCCGAATCTTAACTTGACCGATTGGTAGTCGGCAAAAAGATCGCGGCAAAAAGAGCGCGGACATAAGACCGCGGACAATAATCTCGCGGCAATAATATCGAGTGGGTGAAATGATCGCGCGTACATAAAAAGGTCGCGCAGACAAAAATATCGCGACCAAAATGAGCGCGGGAAAAAAGATCGCGGCGACCATATGATCGCGGACAAAAGATCGCGGCGACCATATGATCGCGGGCAAAAGATCGCGGCGACCATATGATCGCGGACAAAAGATCGCGGCGACCATATGATCGCGGACAAAAGATCGCGGCG
The DNA here is from genome assembly GCA_907164805.1 of Brachyptera putata. Classification (NCBI taxonomy): domain Eukaryota; kingdom Metazoa; phylum Arthropoda; class Insecta; order Plecoptera; family Taeniopterygidae; genus Brachyptera; species Brachyptera putata. The sequence continues at coordinate 32,350,101 of OU015467.1, forward strand.
ACCATATGATCGCGGACAAAAGATCGCGGCGACCATATGATCGCGGGCAAAAGATCGCGGCGACCATATGATCGCGGGCAATAAGATCGCGGCGACCATATGATCGCGGGCAATAAGATCGCGGCGACCATATGATCGCGGGCAATAAGATCGCGGCGACCATATGATCGCGGGCAATAAGATCGCGGCGACCATATGATCGCGGGCAGTGAAATCGCGACGAACATATGATCGCGGGCAATAAGATCGCGGCGACCATATGATCGCGGGCAATAAGATCGCGGCGACCATATGATCGCGGGCAGTGAAATCGCGACGAACATATGATAGCGGGCAATAAGATCGCGGCGACCATAAGAACGCGGGCAATAAGATCGCGGCGACCATATGATCGCGGGCAATAAGATCGCGGCGACCATATGATCGCGGGCAGTGAAATCGCGACGAACATATGATAGCGGACAAAATGATCTCGGACAAAAAGATCGCGGACAAAAAGATCGCGGCGACTATATGATCGCGGGCAATAAGATCGCGAGCAAAAAGATCGCGGCGACCATATGATCGCGGGCAGTGAAATCGCGACGAACATATGATAGCGGACAAAATGATCGCCGACAAAAAGATCGCGGACAAAAAGATCGCGGACAAAAAGATCGCGGCGACTATATGATCGCGGGCAATAAGATCGCGAGCAAGAATATCGCGGCGACCATATGATCGCGGGCAGTGAAATCGCGACGAACATATGATAGCGGACAAAATTATCTCGGACAAAAAGATCGCGGACAAAAAGATCGCGGCGACTATATGATCGCGGACAATACGGCGACCATATGATCGCGGGCAATAAGATCGCGGCGACCATATGATCGCGGGCAATAAGATCGCGGCGACCATATGATCGCGGGCAATAAGATCGCGGTCGCGGCGTACAAATGATCACGGACGAAACTTACCGCCTTTGTTAGTATCTAATACATGGAGACGGATACCAAAACCATCAACTTATATTACGCTAGTCGAAACCGCCGTCCGCCAGCAATCGATGCACAATGCTCGGGCATAGGGCGATCGCGGGTGAGAACGAGGGATCTAGTCCGAGGCCACGTTTCCGAACGCCGTGACGGAACGCGGTCGCACGGATAGTTGAAGACGCGGATTGTTCTCCTTTACCAGCCCGTGGTCAAATCAGCCCGATCCGACCGGTCGTTCTCCTGCAAAGTTCTCCCGAGTGTCTCTTAAGGGCACCGCCGTGTTAAACGATGTGCAGCGATGGTCGGAGAACGATGGTTCGAATCCTGGCCGAACCCGGTATACGAATGCGTGTTTCGTCGGTGTGCATCCAACAGTGCCCAACCTCGCGTCGATCCGCCCCGGTGTTCGCCGGCAAGCGCCGCCTGAATGATGCACATTGCTCGGGCATAGGGCGACCACGGGTGAGAACGAGCGATCATTTGGTCGCCGCGATCTTATTGCCCGCGATCTTATTGCCCGCGATCATATGGTCGCCGCGATCTTATTGCCCGCGATCTTATTGCCCGCGATCATATGGTCGCCGCGATCTTATTGCCCGCGATCTTTTTGCCCGCGATCTTATTGCCCGCGATCTTATTGCCCGCGATCATATGGTCGCCGCGATCTTATTGCCCGCGATCATATGGTCGCCGCGATCTTATTGCCCGCGATCTTATTGCCCGCGATCATATGGTCGCCGCGATCTTATTGCCCGCGATCTTTTTGCCCGCGATCTTATTGCCCGCGATCTTATTGCCCGCGATCATATGGTCGCCGCGATCTTATTGCCCGCGATCATATGGTCGCCGCGATCTTATTGCCCGCGATCTTTTTGCCCGCGATCATATGGTCGCCGCGATCTTATTGCCCGCGATCATTTGGCCTCCGCGATCTTATGTACCCGCGATGTTATGTCTCTCGCGGTATTATTGCCGCGACCTTATCGCCGCGATCTTTTGGTCGTCGTTATTATTGAGTCGGTCATATTACCGTGAGATGACCGATTCCTAGCTCGATCGAATCCTAACTTTTATTCATCGTTTTGTATTCATCCTATAGTGATCACAATGGAATAATATGTAATGTCTACAAAGGAGAATATGCATGGGTCTACAATATAAATGATCGTAAATCAATCCCGAGTTGACTTTTCTTGTTGAATCTTTGAAATTGACAAAATAACGTTCTTTGGCATGTAGAGATAAATTAATAGAGTTTGTTTTTCTTTTGTTTTTATTACTTGATGTTTTTCAAATAAATACAGAACAGAACATGGATTTATTAGCCGGCTACGTCCAAACTCGATCGATTCCAAACTCGCCCGAAGCAGGTAAAATGGTAGAACGGACGAGTCAAGATTCTGTCGAGCTAGGAATCGGTCGAGTTTGGAATCAGACGAGTTAGGCTCGGCTGAGGCAATCTCGTTTGTTCGCGATGCTTAACGATATGGATTGCAAAGACAATATAATTCGACAGAAAAAGCCACATAATGTAGAAAAATTGCATTATTTCGAGAGAAAGAAGTTTCTTTGACCATCAAAAAGTGTGTTACAAAAATCACGTTTTGCGTGAGTAGTATTTTTTTAAAGTATTCAATATGCTTCAGCTGTTCCATGAGGTATGTAAAATTATTGGCAAATCTTCAATTGCTTGAATATAACTGAATATATGTAACTCACTATTGAAAATTAAGCTTTTCATAATGTTTAGAACAGTTTTAGGGAATGTACATGTCATATATCCAGATATTAGGTATCTACTGTGTTAGCTACATTCAAAACCTACCACACAGTACAAAATTTGATATTCTGACACGTAATTGAAATATAATATCGTGTTTTGAACTCTGCACGATGTTTTCAATCTATCCTCCCGAATATTTCAGTCAAGCTGCTGTTTTTTACCACTATTGTCCCTCGATTGCAAAACGAAGTGCAAATTCAGAACGTACGTAAAATTACCTTTCGAATGACACCACGCGCGAGTAGATAGCTCAACAATGGAAATTTAATTCTTAAATGGAGCGCTATACTTAAGTGCGGGTGGACCAGTTGCCGGGTGGATCACTTGAAAGGACATATAAATACGATTATTATTAATATTATTAAAATGCGAGGTGGACCAGTTGCCGGGTGGACCACTTGCATAATTGAAATATAAAATAATTAATGAATTAATATAGAGGTGGACCAGTTGAAGAGCTGGACTAGTTTCTGGGTGGATCACTTGACGCATCACCATATATATATATATATATATATATATATATTTATATATATATATATATATATATATATATATATATATATATATATATATATATATATATATATGTATATATATATGTATGTGTGATCGGAGGTTTTCAGGGCCGACGGTGAATGGAAGAAGAATGATGTCAAATGCGGTTATTTGCCCTTGTTTGAAAAATTTGCGTGGTTCTGAAAAGAACCTCTTTTCTCGACGTTTCGGCCGTCAAATTACTGTAGATAATTGAGTATTTCAGATAATTGTAGATAATTGTAGATTGTAGATAATGTAGATAATAGAGACAAATTATCGTAATCGTGTATTAGGCATTGCATGAGCGAAGTGAATTACTCAAATTTTGACGGATGAGTTTCGAAAATTGAATAAGAGATGCATCGATTTCTCGAAATTGTGAATGGAATTACCAAAAAGATCATACAAATCTGACAAATAAAGGCACAAATTTCAATATTGACTTGCGATAGGACCTGAAACATTATGTATAAAATACCTCAGATAACTCGTCATGAATGTACTACATTGAATGTATTCATAATAGAGTCACTATTATCTATAATGAATCGACTTTGTATCGCGTACACAAAGTGAATTTAGAGTAAAGCATACACGTTCGCTACCTTTCCACTTTCCAATTAAAACGTATTTAATTTCCATCCATATAATCAAATATTATTAAATCATTGAAAAAGTAGTACGAATCTAATATATGAAATACTGGGTAAAACACAATTTAATTTAAGCCGAAGACTTGACAGACATTTCGAACTTCTAGCGAATTCATTGCGTTCAAAGTGATAGTAATGGCCCCATATATCGTAAATTCTCTACATTTCTCACTGAATTAATATTGTCTCTCTCTCTCTTTTCCATCTCGCTCACTTTATCTCTCTTGCTCTCTCACTCTCTCAAACCCATTGACACGTTTTCGTCATTTAGCGATATAACCATCCATTATATTTCAGGTATTCGGTTAGTCTGATCAACCGTCAAAACAGACTCGTTTCTCGACGAATAGCAAACTTATCATTCATATTAATAATTTGGATATTTTCTAGGAATCATCTTTGTTCGATTAAACCGCGTGATTTTGATAGCTGCCAGAAGATGGACAAGATTGAGGAGATAATACTCGACAAATAACTCACGTGTTGGATAGTTATAGGCATTCTAGTAATACATGTTGGTAAATCTAGAAGAATATGTTATGTCTAGTTTCTAGCTTGGGTTCTAGTTATCGTATAGATAGTCTCGACATTGCAGCCAGTGAAGTTTCACATTGTCTGACTTTTTCAAAAATTGTCAAAAAAAAACAAAAGTCAGAAAAATCACCGGCGAATGCACCCCAACATTTATAATCCAATTTCGAGTGAGAAAAAGCGAATATTAAAAGTGAAAACCAACTATCATATTAATGGTCAATTTTCATATTCGGCACAATTTTCGAGCATCAATTCGTTTATTTGTCAATTTGTTAATTTCTCTATCAATCCTCACAATACATACGACCCATAAGTATCGCATCGTAATGTAAAATTCATCATATTTCATCTTAATTTATCTCAATAATATTATACAACTTAATTTTCACAAATCACTTGAATTATTTTATATTCCTCTATGTCATCAGACAACCTATATTTGAATGAAGACTATCCATTTTGAAATAAACACATATTAAAATTAATGTACATGAGTTCATCATTGGTATTTCTGATTTTGAGAATAGTCGGCCGAAAGTCAAACAGAAGTAAATTTGATGACGAAAAAACCCCATTTTATATATATTGAGTAGAAAAAGTAAGCATTTTTCATCTTTCTATACAATATTACATTGAGTTTTGTTTGACATCATCACGAGTTATGATTCTGTATTACTCAAAGTTATAGAAGTCTGTCTAAACTGTAAATTAGCGACTGGCTTGTGTGGGAAACTTGATTCTTAGTGAAACTTTATTCATCCAATTCGAGTTTCTCAGCTACCTTGTTCCTTCTTCGAAAGATTATTGATGATTCCATATTATTCGTCCAAGTATTTCATCAAAGTTTGCACACAGATTTCACGCGCGCAGCAAATTCTCATACTTGCAGCGTGCAGCCGTACTCACCCGCTCACGAGTCGATCCGATTCGAAATCTTGAATAAACCAAACTAGGCTTAGAATTGAATGATACATTCATCTCTTCGCATCGATAATTATTTACAGTAATAATATCATCATCTATAATTACATAATATGTAAGATTTCATTATTATGTTTGATACAGAAATATTAATACATCATTTTATAATTTCACAATGGAAATTATTGGAAATGATTGCTCTGAATCATCATTTTTTTACTCTTTTCTTTCAACACTTGTGACATTCATCAATTTTTTCAAATAACATCGAAATTTTGACTCCAAATCATTATTACCCAATCAGGGCAGATGATCGGTAATCGTTCGGACTGGGCATGAAAATGTGATCTTACCATACCATGTTCATATTTCTCATTCGCCCATGTTCACAGAATAAGAAAATGATGATGCTTCAATTAAACGAGGTAGTTTGTCAAGATATTTTCTTATAAACATTTTCCCCTAGAATTAATTGTCATCTTAAACAAGCATCCCAATGTTGTCTATCTTTGATGGCGACTGACACTATAGTTTCTCCAACCCACGGCAAACTTTGAGGCTATGGCTTTATTGTTCGAATTGTTTGCTATTTCTTCGTCTTATTTACTTGTAAAATCTTCATATAGATTTACTAACGACCATCTTATGTCTCTGATTATTAATTAATGCTCGAACGGACTAATTAATTAGTACTAGCTACCTTGTGTTACAAGTTTATACCCATTTAGAATTATTTGTTTTGTTCAAGTCTTTGAAACTTCGATTTTCCGTTATGACTTCTGAGATCTACCTTTCATTTACCTCGCGTAACTTATAGTTAGTATTTTGCCAGTTTACTAAACTGAAAGTACTTGAATGTGGAAAGCTTATTAAAACTTATTTCTTATCATAAAACATATGTGTATCTTTGAAGAGTTCATTCATTTGAGATGAAATAAAACGCACTATTGGAAATGAAACACTATTGTTTGACGTATGAAATAATAAATTATCTTTCCAGATGAAATTACTGATGGTTGTTCAAGTTATTAAAAAAAAAGAATAATTTAACGACGAGTTCTTTCAATATTACATTTTGTAACGTGGAAAGGTTGTGTACGTGATTCCAAATTATTTGTGAGAAATCTCATTTGTTTTTATATGTTTTTATTGTTATCTATTCCCGTCTTTCTGACATAAAGACATAAATAAGTAAATGTATGACATTTCTATCAGTGATCTTTGCCAGGTATTCGTTATGAACACTGCCTACATGTCTACATAAAACTGTCTACTTCTGTTTTCTTTCTCTCTTTCTCTTAGTTGAATTCCAAAAACCAAAAAGGAATTATTATTACTGCCATTATTTTCAATGTCTAGGCTCGAACATATTTTAATGGGATTGGAATATGTGCCACAGTTTTATTACATATTTATGTAAAATTAATATATCTAATATAAAATGTTGGTCAACTAATAACATAAATAAGAAACTTAAGTACCGTACCTGAAAAGTTGTTAGATTTTATATCAAGAGACATTGCTTCTAGATTATAAAAATCATTTGACGTAGATTGCTGTTATAAACTGAAGTTGTCATTTTCCTCTACCTCCTCAAGTCTAGCCAGGGCTTAGAGATGAGACTTTTAGATGAAACGAGGCCGAGAATCAATAAAGAACGTTACAAACGCAGGGAGAAAATAAAAAATAAAATCTTTGAAATTTGAACAGATTCTATTTAATGAATAATTTGTTATTTTCAAAAGTTGATGATATAATCATTATTCATTTCATAATTTGCAATTCAAAGCGAAGGTATATTAAATCAGGTCCATTATATATATATATATATATATATATATATATATATATATATATATATATATATATATATATATATATATATATATATGTGATGTCTGAAGTTTTGAGGGCCGGTGGTTGATGGTAGGTCTATCTTTGCGGAAGTTTGCCCTTCTTTGATGAGTGTGGGTTGGTTCTGAAAGAACCTTTCTACTCGACGTTTCGGCGAAAAACTGTTCGCCATCTTCTGGAGTCGTTCTAGTCTCGTGGAAGTCCTTGAATCGAATTCAAGGACTTCCACGAGACAAGAACGACTCCAGAAGATGGCGAACAGTTTTTCGCCGAAACGTCGAGTAGAAGGGTTCTTTTCAGAACCAACAACACTCATCAAAGAAGGGCAAATTTCCGCAAAGATAGACCTACCATATATATATATATATATATAACTTATATACATTTTTTTTTGGGGGGGAAAATTAGTTTTCAAAAATTAATTTCAATAATTTTGAAAATGAGTCATCTTTTTCATCCGAGCTCATACACTTGTATATAAATGCTACACACATTGCTGTTACAAATATTATACAAATTAGCACTCATCATAAATAAAATCAGCCATTCATTCCTAGCATTCCTGAACACTATTCAAGATCATCTTTCACAAGAAACGCTCGACCAAAGACAAATCTTCTACACACCATTTGTTGCTTCACGATTCTCTCATATCTGAAATCTTGCGGGTAACATCCCACAAGAATCACTCCGTAATAATCTTACATGGTCGGACGAATGTTTTTACAGCGGTAAAATTGAATACATTTCGGAATGAAAACAAACGGCCTGGCTTCTGTGTTTTAGTGCGTTTTCTTATCAATATCAGGTGTCACACCTGTGGAATATTAAGACAAAAGTGAAGTGGCTGAAAAATATTATTTCAAGACATCTACAATCCGACAATAATACATATATAGGCCTATATATATATATATATATATATATATATATATATATATATATATATATTGATTGGACCACATTTGAGATAAACCATTTCGAAATTTTGAAAATCTTCGTCAGAATAAGTCTGAGGGGAAAAATTGAAAACAAATATATTCACAAATTTCAAGCACTCGAAATATCCACTAATCAGAAGTGTTTCAAAATTCGAGGCAATCGTTTTAAAGAAAACAAAATGTGATTTGATTTGTTTTACATCAATTGAAATAGTTTCAGAGCTATAAAGAAAGCAAACAGTGAATCAATCGAATCGTGAGCCGATTATAATCAGTGAAGACAGAAGATGAGGCAGTGACATAATAGCTTCGGAATGGAGATGTGTGTGCTCTTCTCATTAAATATCGTATCACATATCGTCCATATAGCTTATACAACGTGAACTTCGCATTCTTCAAGTGATATGACTATATGAATAGATTTGCATTTTTGACGGGCCTTTATTTTGAAGATTTCAAATCAGTATAAAACGGGAGTAATTTTTCTGGGGAAGCAATTGATAGATCAACACTTCTCCCAACTCACTTCCGATCTCGTTAATGGATATTCATTATGAATCTTACTAATTAGTAGTTTATATCGCCATTAGTCAAATCGTTACAACAATATTTTGAAAACAATTCTCCCCTTGTTATTGCCGCTTTCGATGAATTATTTTTAAAATTAAAAGTATGGACAGTCATAGACGATAATGATCAGTCGGTTTGGAGCCACCGATCTCAAAATACGCACTTACAGTTGGAAATTAGTTGAATTTCCGTTGGTCACCTTGATCACCGAGCTTGATCACCCAAACTCTATGATTCACTACCATCTTGATAGTTGCTATAAGCCATTATATTCAATGTCAACAATTTGCAAGTACATTTTGCATGTACTTTTATTTGTACTTTTGATTGTTCCCCAACAAAGTAATTGTATATTCAGTTGGTTCATTTTAACATGTGTGTTTCACAGTGGGAAGGAAGCGGTCGTTGCCTGTAAGAGCATCTCAGTATACACTCCAACGACCGAGTGAAACCATGAGGAACCGCAGCTGGGAGAGTAGACCATGGCGGGAATCGAACTCCGGTCTCCAAGTCACCATTCGTATCTCATTCACCTGAATCACTGCTTGAGAAACTGGAGTCAAGGCGGGCCCGGGTTTGAGTTCCGTATACAACCTGGGTTTTTGTGACCATCATTCAGCATCAGGTGTTTTCAGTGGTGCAGTCATCAAAGGCACAACTTTTGAAACTGATTTGTCACCATCGGGCGTGGGTTCAAGTCCACACAAGGCACAAGTTTTTGTGAAAGTTAGAATTACTTCATAGCTTCATGATCACTTTTTTATCAGTACCCCCGAATAACCTAGCTATATGGTGGGGTCGTTAGAAAATAATAACCAATCGAATCAAATCAAATTGATCAATACTATCCACTCATTCCTACCCCCAGATCTGTAGGTGTGGTCGTTAACAATAATCAAGAATGCCCATTGCGCTAGCAACTCTAGCACATCTATCTCAGTGATATGATTTGACCTCAACTGTACCTGCAGCATCAGCTAAGAGGTCTTTGATGATCATTATTAATCTGAATTTGTTGCATATTGTCCTGTATCAAAGCTATTACGAGCCACATCCGTTTCCATTATGTTCCACCAATCACATTGCTTATCTTACTGACACGTAATGGACTGTTTAATGTCGCTTAAAACCAACCAACTAATTTATTACTTTCCTTTCAAGTCGAGATTTTTCTTTTAATGTCTGAGATAAAATAAGTTTTTATTAATTGGTTGGGTGGTGCTGCGTATGTATATGGCCTCGGCGGGGTGCGGATATTGTCGTGGCTCATAAGAGATATATTTCAGATAATATTATTATTAATCGGTGGAGATCTGTATAGGTAACATTGGAGAGGTCAATAATTTTCTGGTTAGAGGTTGAATGTGTACAAGGTTTATGATGTAGCATATTTTTGTGTCGAAGAAATTGATGATATATCGGGTTATGACACTTTTTCGTAATCGCAGAAGTATCAGTCAACATGCACATTTTGAAATTTGAATGTTTAAAAACAAAAATGTTTATTTTTTTCCAGTTGTTGACGAATTCACGTCACACTGGTTGTATTTTGCACTTCATCAAAAAAGTTATTCCGAATGTTCTGTTGACCACACATGCAGAAGTGAGGAAGCGATGTTTTCGTTTTCTCGTAATTATATTGGAGATAAATTGATCCTCGAAAATTCTGAACTTGAAAAATAAGATGATAAAATATATACATGACATGTTTATGTTATAATAATGAATTACCTATATGTTAACATATGTTCGAGACTGAACATATGGACAATATATAATATATAATATATATATATATATATCTACGTTCCAATAATTCGAGAGGATGAATTCATCTCAGATATAATTACATGAGAGAACTAATATTCCTCAAGAAACTGTCGTATTTGTTCGTATCGCTCCTACTCAATATTTCATGAGATTGATGGACGAATAACTACATCAAATATATAAGGGCATTTGTTTTAGAGTTTGAGAAGGAAGGTGAAATTCTGATAGAAATGATACAAAAGTTTCAGAATTATAATTTTTGATGTCAAATGTTCAAAAATTCGATTTTTTTTTTAGAAAATATAGTGAATATTTCAAGAATTCGAACATTTCAATACACCTACAATGTATGGACAACTAATATCGGATTCAATACAAGTATGTCATAGAACGTTGTTCATCTTAAATGTAGGCCTAATAGGTTGACAAGAAATCAAACGTGCCTATTCAATCATATTTTGAATGGCATAGCCCTACATTAATATAGAATGTGTTTTCATTCCACTTATATTTCACACTCATACTTCATTGCCGTTCCTATAACTGAAGATAACACATTTTACCAATGATTCCGAGCTTCTCAATATTCACTGGAATTGATTCCAAGTCTGCCTGTAACTTCCCCACCTCTCAGCACGACTAAACGATACAAGATCTCCAAGTCACATGCAGTATACATGCTCGAGACTGCTGCTATTGTTGGACATTGTTAGCTAGGTGGGCGAGAAGAACTCGAGCTATAGGCCACAATCGACCTGCGATCTGGACAAACTTACCTACCAATCGTAAATACACACACTGCTTCCTGTACAGTCCACGGCGAGAGTAGCAAATACCTCTCCAGGTTCACTTCCAGTCTCAATGTCACGTATAAACAGTCGTCTGGTGACATGAACTGCTTCAAACTGTACAGAGGATCCGATGCAAGTGCTTGCAAGACTCCCACATTTCAATGTCCATGAAATACGAGATAACGGTGTGTTTATTGACGCAGTACAAACAGTTCGAATATCCCCCGCTGGGGATTCGAACAACTGAACGGAATATCGGCAGTAATAATGTTCAGAGAGATGTAATCAAATCACAGGTACGATTTTGTCTTATTAAAAAATATGAATATTTATTGTTTCAATGGACAGGTCACCATGATTTGAAAGTAGCAATTTGTGAAGTGTGATTTAAAGACGTAGGCTTGAAACCACCGTGGCTAGCGACACACATGGAATAACACGTGATTATAGCCAGGCTGAAACTGCAGGAATAACATTAAAACACAATCGCTTCGAACGTTGACTTCAAATATCATTATCATTGTTAACAATAAACTTAAAAAGATGAACATTTCAAAGTGAAAGCTCCAATGGAAGACTATTCTGAATGTTAGCGTGATAGTCATTGACACTCACAACGCCCTAGTGTGACAGATGTGCAAGTGGCTAGCACGCTGAACCGTCATTCAAGAAGCCGGGGTTCGATTCCCGCCATGGTCGACCATTCTGACAGAGGCCTTCTCCTGGTGATTCTCTGTCGTCAAGGTCTGCGTTCTTCTGTTTCCCACTACCAGAACACCTATACAAATCTTTTACCTCACCTTCCTATCATTTCATAGATCATTCAGAGACGCCAATAGATCTTAGCCATCAACTTATCCCGTCGATAAACACAATCTGAATGAGAAAATCCTAAAAACAACCGACAAGTCCTTTTATCCGGCACATTTTTAGAGTAGCCAGAAGATAGTTTAATTGTTCCTATCCAGCTCTATGATCGGAACACGTAACGAGAAGTCGGCCTGTAGACCTATACAAGCAGTAACGAGACCGCTATATACGATGCTACAGTTAGGTATTCGTCAGAATTAATTATTCATTATCTTTAACATAGGCAACCCTTCCAGTTCTCGTCTCTATAAAGCTTATAGTAGGCCTACAAGCAAAGCTAACCATCCCCCCCCCCCCCCCCCCCCACCGCCACGACGCCTCCACTACCCGCCCCCATTACATACACGGAACATGTATGTGTACCAGGGGTGGCAAAGATCACTAATTTTATACACACATTACATTGTTATTTCTATAACCCCAATGCACAAGTATGGGGGATAAAAGTGATGGAACAAGGAAAATTACAATATTTGTATAATCTGTACAAAAGCGAGTTCTGAGACTGATTATTGATTCATTCCAAATCAATAATTGATTTAAATGAGTGATTAGATGATAACTGAGATCTATTGGCGTCCGTGAATGACTGAATCACATGAAGAAAAATGATGATACGGACATATTAAAAGATGCTTTGGGAAATGAGAAATTAGTATTCGTGTTCGGAGGAACCATAATTCAACAGTATTCAGTGTTAAAGACGAAGGAAAACCATGAAAATCTCAGGTCAGTTGTGGCGGGAATCTAACCCCGGTCTCCTGAATCTCCTTCTCCTACTCGAAGTCTGCCACCGAACTGATCTGCCCCTCACTTTGATTAGGCGTGTGAACATTATATATATATATATATATATATATATATATATATATATATATATATATATATATATACACACATATATGTGAGTGTGTGTATCAAGGTAATTATTCCTGATTGGTTGTTCACCCTTGGCCGGTGAGGTGTACGGCCCGCGGATTTATTAATATTCTCCATTTGTGCCGCCGTATAGACCTATATATACGCCGTAATGAAATCATTAATATACATTTTTTCGGGGCCCCGAAAATCCGCAAAGAAATGTGATGTACTGACAACATATACATACATCCATTACTACATTAATGTTATACTGTTAATAGACATATCTGTTTGTGGGTTCTGTTTGGCTGCGCACAAAAAAAAAATGAATTTATCATCGAAAAAAAATAATCTGACAATATGAACGTGAAGCGTAAATTGTAAGTAATGTGCGAATGTGTACGTGGAAAGGCCATGTTACGTCCGGATGTCACGCGTGTAAGTAACAATATGTGACGTCATACAAACATTATTATGACAGTCATAAAGATTGAGTCTTGTTGGTTGAGGGTTCGAGTCTCGCTCACGTGTCAATTGATAATGCGTTTCTTCTGTCATATTATTCAACTTATTATGGAATGTGTTTCGGTGGAAATGTATAAAATATAATTTGTAACTGTTTGATATGTATTCGAATGTTGAGGTTGGCATGAGTTAGAAAACAGCGGGTTAGTTACATCTTTCAAAAATATTACCGTTGAGTGAATAGTATTGCAATTCATAATTGTAATTTCAATCTATATATGCCAATAAATGCTTGTGCGAAATTATAGCTGTGATCGAAAATTTGAACTTTCCATGAATGGAAACCCTCCATTAGTATTCTTTTTTCCATTCAATTAAGGTTACTAATGAACAGAACGATTAAGCTATGGTTAAGAAAATGAATAGCTACAAGTATGAAATAACATATTTGGCATAACAATTGATAATTGAAAATATCAACAAATTCAATTATGTTGATTGTATAACTGAACAAATGTATTGATATTTTCATATTGATTCATCGAAACGGAATGATCAATTTTGTGATAAATACAAGAACGAAGAAAAAAAAAGAAGAGAGAAGATTTCAAGAAGAAGATGAAGAAAAAGAAGATCACGATGATGAGAAGTTCCAAGATTTTTCTCCCCAGTGCAAATGATTGCCTAATTGAACCCTGAAGTGATGTCACCCTATGATTTATTGTTTGTTGAATGGGTAATCATAATTTTACATTATTCTTCGAGGTGGTAAGATCGCCCTTGTGGTGCCCCGTTCAAACGATCCTGCCTTTCATCCAAATCCTTGAATGGGAAACAATTTTTTTGTATCAAGTTTCGATCTTATTGAAAAAAAAAAACATCCCATATACTTTTAGAAGTTATGGACCATTGGATTCTGTAGAAACATATCACAATAATGGTATTCCATATCCTGAAGTATTGATTCCAGATCTGGCGCCACAATTCAGTGAGTCTGTATATCTTATTACAATGCATAATCAGTCCACCTATGTGTCGTTATCATGTGTGTGCACAGCCTCTCTGTTGCTTCAGCGTCTCGAAGATTTACGTGCGAATTATGCACACGACTTATCTTTCAACTTAAGTTACACTGAACTTAGTTTCAACAGCAGATAACTACGAACAAGAATATTGTTGTTCATATTATCTTAACGGATAATCCTGTTAGTTGGATCAAATGAGCGACTTTGTTATTTATTATAGGTACACATACACATTGCGAAGATGGGAAGAGCTGATTTTATACGTGAGATGGGAAGGATGGAAAGTTGTTAAGTATTATTGAGAACCATTAAGTAAACATGTTCATTAATCATTAATTTTATAAATTGAAATAAAGAATGAGATAAGTAGTTAGACCTACCGGTGAGTGATTATATTGCGATGTTGGTATTCTGTCTTGTCAATGGTTATCACATCGATAACTGACCACGTGGTCAACTGTGCATGGAATCATTTCCAGTGGAGATCTTCAGAGAGAGATTGAAGTAGAAATAAGTTGAAATTACCTTAATTGAGGGTTCGTTTACAACAGGTTCTGTCTGAATTGACTTCGAACTTCAACATATGGAATGGAACAGAGTATAATAATCGATAATTCCATCAGTTCATTCCATATATCGGGAAACAATTACTTTATTTTTTCTAGTTCTCGGTGATTATAAACTGTGAATAAGCAAATAGATGAAATTACGCCAAAAGAATTTACACATTTGTAGACAATACAATTCTACAATTGAGAGATATATCTAAAGAAAAATTTAAAATTTCACTATACAAAAGCGATAACTTCAATCGATTGAATAACGAACCGAAACCAAAATGAACTAGAAAACTATAGAATTACTGCCCAGAATATGTGACTATGTAGATGTAGCTGTATTATTATATGAGCATGGAACGAATTGCTTCCATGTTAAAACTCTTGGATATTCAACCAGTTTGAGAGTTCTCATCGATATGTTTTAACCACTACTAGAACTAGTACTATCAATTGAAACCATCACTTCGAATAAAAACACTTGAGAAATATTAAAAATGTCATCACAAATACTCACCACTTACCACTGTTTATTTTACCCAGGTGTAACAACCGCTAGAAATAATTCAATAAAAACATTTTGAATTAATTGTTTCTATGTTTTGTCAGTGTCCATGTTCCCAGGCAATACGTGATTTCATTGAAGATCCGGTTCTTGCAATGATACTTCTATTTCCCCCGCTGTTGTGTACTTCAGATGTGCTCAGTTGGCACGCGGGATGTTTTATTGAACAAGTATTTCTTTCGGATTTAACTTCAGTTATAAATCAATGAAATAGGATATTTTTTCTTTATAGGCCCTGATATAACTGTACATTACCAGAAATAAAGGTGAACCTAAACATTAGTTGAATGACTGCATATTTGTTGGTATTTAATCTATATTGATTTGATTTTTATGGTAAATACTTACAATAATGGATCACCTAACTTGATTGGAAACGGCGTAATGTATCTAAATAGCAGGAAATCATAAATTGTGGCTTATCGTGTGAGCTTGGTGACCATGGTAACCGTCAGAAAACAACCAATAGCAATATTTAGTGTCACCTAAACGATGGTTTTTAGTGAGCTACCGGAATATATTGGGTTCGATGCTTCCAATAGGACCAAACTTCACATGCCAATAAATACAAACTCTTCCGCAAATTTCATACGCCACATGGATGCATGATAATAATATAGAAATAATTCAATATAAGGATTCAAAATATAGAAAGATCATGAAACAATGTTCCAAACGATTCAATTATGAAATGTATCACAACGTTATTGGGATATTACTACTGATGAATAATAAATACGATGAACAAAAAAACAGATATCTATTCATATCATCGTTTTAGAATATTATTACACTATTTATTCGTCAATATCAGAATGCGACTGTGAATATTGTTCCGTAAATTTTAATCTGATCCACAATCGATCGATGGTTTGTCGAATAAATTCTCGAACAGAATTCAAATCCAGCTTCAGAAACTGAATAAATAACTTGGAAGATAAATCAATCCATTCGTTAAGATATTCTGATCACATATCACTGTGTCTGTTGTATTTTGAAACTATGTCACTTCAAATAAAGTCCAGCTGATCATTTCTCATCATCCCAATCGAACAATGGGAAACAATACGAGCTAATATTCAAATTAGAATTGCTATTGGAGATATTTCCCTAATCTCTATGATATATCAGTCGAAATCAGTTATCTGGGACGGAAATGACGGGCCTAATATAAACCATACTGTCGACAGATATCATAGTGCAGTTAAATCGAGGAGAGCGTAGCAATAAACCAAAAGTACCGTTTTATATCGATATGAACATTCTGCAGGAATGTGATTTATTGATCTTACTCGCGTTGGTTAATCTTGAGGGATGTGTTTTCTAGAAGTTCAGTTAGAGAAAGAGAGAAAGATCATCATATTAAGATGCATAAGAGGACTAAAATGTTCTGATGGAGTTGGCAGAACCCTATAACAACCAGCATTGCGCTTTCCAGCGGTCGGGAACTGTACTACACTGTGAGGAGTTAGAGAGGAGTGGAGGTGAACTTCTGTCACCAATCATCACCACCCACTCATTCGTACGCCCAAATAGTCCAGCTGTTGGTGGGGTCGTTGATGCAATTCGTTGGGTGAATTAAGCCAATTGACCTCTCCATTCAAAAACAACAGAAAAACAATTGATCGAAATGACAATAAGGATTCGGTTTCGATGTGTCACCATTGTTCCATGTAACACGGCAATACATCCAACAATGAGATCAATAATACTTCTGACGGGCAGTGCTTTCCAACCGCCGCCTTATTCTATCACAGAACAGAGCTCCGACTCTAATGCGTCCTACTTCAATAAACAATCCCACACAACAGTTTTCCGCGTCGAAAACACTCGAGCAATAGGTATATATTATTCTTGACTGTTCACAGTCAGTCACCCCCCCCCCTCCCCCCCCCACGACCGAGCATTTAGTCCAGCTTCCGCCGCGCGGAAATGGCCATTTTCAACTTGAAGCATCACTAACAGATAACTAGACATATACATATACAGATATATATATATATATATATATATATATATATATATATATATATATATATATACCGTTTAAAAAACAAGATCAACAACAACAACAACAGCAACAGGGAAAAGTGTGCGGCTCTTGACGTCAGTTCCTCTGGAAAGCATTGCGGGGCACGTGGTGCTTTCTGCGGTGTCGGGGGGGGGAGAGAGAGAGAGAGAGAGAGACGTCGGTTGAGGTTATTCCCCGGAGCGGTGTACGACGAGCCCGGAGAAGCGGATTCCGGCGTTTGGCACTGGCCGTAGCGGAGAGTGGAAAGCTTCCGGATGGCCTCTGAAAGATGCACGACGCCCCCCCCCCCCCCCCACCCCCTAGACTACCCGATGATGTTGAGTGTGTGTTTAACCTAATGTATTTATAGGCAGACGCGAACTGCTGAATATAATAATATGATCTGGTAATAATACCGGTAATCCCTTAATAGATGTTATGTATTCCCAGGGTTACAGTTTTTATCAACGTGTATACATAATTGAGGTGTATGGATGATGCTCGCATTTAGTAAACATTGGTTCATCGGATGATGATGTAGGAATCAACAGATGATTTCAATCGTCAGTATTTATCGAGTGTTCATTTTAGGATTGTGTTATTTCAGTTAAATACATTCTTAGTGGTTCTCGCATGCATGTAGCGTGTTATTGATTAGGGTTTAATTTTTTCAGGTTGGTAATTCGGAAGAAAATTGGTTGAAAACAGAACAGATTTCCAATATATTTCATCTGATGGGCATTTTTGATTGAATATTTTTCTGTTTGACGATTGATTAAACTTGAATGGACATATTGGTGGAGGTGCCAGGTTGAGTTTATATTGTCGTACATTTTGAAATTGACCGATTACATACACACAAGTAATGTTCCATGGTGGAAATAGGAGAAAACTTCTATATGACATTCAGAATTATTGAAATTTAATGTAATTGAATTATTTTATGTGTACCTTATTTTTTCCAACTAAATTGTTGGTATTAATTTCTGTCATTGAACTTCGTATGTAGATGTTCATGAAATGTATTATATTATATAGATTATAAAATCAAAAACCACTCACTTCAGCGTGAGTTTCGTATATGGAGTTTGATACAAGAAAAGTTTATCCGAAATAATAAAGAATCTCTCCGTCGGGGAATCGAGCCCCGGTCTCCCGCGTGACAGGCCCCCTCTCTTTCTCTCTTTCTCTCTCTCTCTTGTCGAATCTTCATCATTTATACTTTTCATCATCAGATAAATATATTACGGTATTAATTGTTATGTGTACATTTTTCTTCTCAATGTCTTCACTTGATAACTAAATCCATTCCAGGATTTCGTATAAATCAGCGAAATTGCTACATTTGATGAATACGTATTTCTCTTAAACCGCATTTATATTCCAGTCGAAATGTACTTATTTAGATTGATACAGAAGATATTTCAAATAGAAATAAACAATCGTTAAAAAAATGAATAAACCTGTAAAATCATCCGCAGCTATTTTCATATTATTAAGTTACAACATTTTCACGAAATCTCTCTGTTGTCAACAGTTTTGAATGATTGGTTACATTACGTATTCACCACTCATGCGAGCATTCTAATAGTATCGTGGGACAAACATTGGGATATTTAAATGTATAAAAATGATTTATTATTAAATCCTTGATACACACCGCGGTTGTGCACTGATCTGACAGACAGAGATGGCTAGAGGGAGAGAGGAAATGAGAGGAATAAACGTGTGAGGGTGAGATGGAAATGGTCGGCGAAATAACGATGTCGCAAGTAAGATTGCTTCTCGAGATATTTCAGGAAATATAGTTGCATCTTGCAGTTGCGTACAAATGGTTATTGTTGGAAATGTAATAAGAAAATCTGTACTTGTGATTTATTTGTAGGTGAATGGTAGACATGGTTAAGTTTTAGTAGCAGCTAAATTCGCTTATATATAATATTACTTTGTTGAAATAGTAGTTCTGTGAGAAAATAAGCGGTGGTTTCTGTTCAAACAATGCATAACATAAGTATCATTTCAGCTCAACAATATCAGTAAATTACGTTTTTCAAACTCAGCCAAGTTAGTAGTGAGCAGCGAAATATAAATTGGTCGTGTCAAAAAAAGGATATGATAAAATGCTCACAAATTACATCCATGAGAGTTTCATGTTTTTTAGTTCTCAAATTTTGTATTCGGAAATAATTGTAGAAATATGAAAATCTTCTTCAAAACTTCTATGAATAGAGTATAGATCCTTAAAAGATCATTGAATCAAATCCCAGGGAGCCTGTTTTATCTTGAAAACCCAAGTCGATCTGTGAGAGGTTGTACAAATTCATTAGATTGTTCTATTTCAAACAATATGTCGATTCGAATAGTGACTGGATAGTGACATTCAATCAAAAAAATGCTGGTATATATCGTGACTCCAAATTTACTGAAAAATATTGACACAATATTTGATTCTAGATAGAACATTTGACTATACAAACTACTCTCAAAATACCTCTCACAAATCATATAATACAGAAACTTCAACATTTTATTATTCTGTTAACAATCTTTTTCCACGATAACATCACTTGCGATGATTTCTGGTAGGCTTGTATAACATCGACGCACTGAATTTAAATGTGGAACAAAAGTCTCAATCTTGCACACGTCACTCATGACGTCATCCGTGATCTCCATGAGATCCTTGTAGAGAAGAAACGCGTACCCGACTGATTGAGTTACATCCACGACTTACAAGGTAGTTACTTTTTATTGTCATCAGGAAAAAAGAGGAAATACCGATATCTATGTTTTACAAGACTTGAATTTTAAAAGGGTGATTTTCGAAGACATCAAATGTATGTATGTATATATATATATATATATATATATATATATATATATATATATGAACATGAATGTATTAATTGTAAGTGATATGTTAGCGGTGAAACAAACGCTATTTTCTGTCATGTTTAGTGGTGAGTCAGTCAGTCAAGCCGAGGCATATTGAGAATACCAGCGTGTTTATATGGTTATATCCACAGAACATGAAGGTTGTCTGCCAACAGAATATCACTAACACCTGATATCTGTTGACTAGCAGAGGTTTTCAGGACCAGATTCACGATAATAAATTGAACTGATCTTTAGAAATCATAGAAACTTGAAAGTTTCGTAGCAATATTATGTGAAAATCTGAGTGTTCACAATTATTTTGTTGTTGGACTCCCTCATTATTTGATGGTTACAATCGAACTTGACTTATTCACTGAAAGAGTTGGTCGTCTATCAACTCATTACTTGTGAAATGGTTGAAAATTCAAAAACATTACTGCAATTTTGAGGATACAACTCAATTGGAAAATGCAGATGCAATTTCTAACATAAACCTCATCCAGAAAAAAACAACAAATGTACCAATATAACGGTGTTATTTGTGTTTGTTTTGTTGGTAAACGACCTGTCTTTTCGTGGATACAAGTATAAGTGAAATACATTCGGGACACAAGTTCGTTGTATAGATGGTCGATCGTCTCGATCAGTCAATGAACGTGATCTAGCCAGGTCTCGTGCTCGACCCAGCGTTGAAGTCTCCGGGCTCGGCTGGGCGGGATTATTATTTGACATGAGAATCAAACATCTGGTAATCAAATACTTTCAACTCGACTGATTGACTCTTCATCACCTCAATAATCGTGATGTCATCATTCATTAGGCTAGTGGTGGAACAATTATTCACAATTTATTGGCCAAGTTACAATAAAATGTGTGCCTTCGTTAGAACTGTGGAGCTCGGAAAAAGTTCGTCACTTTTCGAGTGGAGTAAATGTAGTCTTCACTTCGCTCATCCAATACGCTGATGACTCAGTCGATACCCAGGTTGGTTCACGAGAATAAATTGAAGAGATGATTCCACCTGTTTGTGATAATGGTGAATCATCGGACTCCCATGTGAACCTTCATTTTAGGAAATCGTTAAACTTGGTCGCTGAAGACGAGTCGTAAAAAGTCATATTTATTGTCTTCACGGATAAAATAGTTTCCTGATCTTGAGAATCGTTCCTTCTGTTACAGGGTTACAAGGAATACTGTAGAGTGCGGGATTCAATAGTCTGTGATGAAGTGAATGTAATATCCGTCGATTTGTGGAATTGCTTTTCGAAGATACAATAATTATAGTCACTGGTGACTTGTGTATAGCGGATATTTTCAACAAATTAAACATTTCACACTTTTGTTATGAGATAGTGATGAGAAAAACAAATATACCGATAAACATTTATCAGACATGTGAATGAGGAAAGTCATTCTTCAATTCACTCGTATCACAATTGGATTTTGATTTTCGCTTCGAAACAGAGGTACGTAGAAATCATAGAAACCATAGATATCATAGAGATGGAATTGAATATCACATTTCGTACATCGAAAATCGAATTCAAATTGATCAATTCGATAGCTTCAAATATAATATTGTTCAAACTGATGAAGAATGAAACAATATCTGTTTCATACGAGTTATCTCATCAACTCGTATGCATTTTACGAGTTATATATTAAATCAAAATATGTATTTTTGGTATGAGAAATATATAACGAGTAGAAACGATTCAAGTCGCAATTGAATTGAACCAGATAATATGTTTCTCCCTGTGATAATAATCAACTCATTTCTCCCACAGATCACGTATACATTGTGAAGCCTATTCATGTAATGATATAAACTGGTTACATTTCAGAATACCAGCATCATGTATTCCCGTCATCTGCATGGAAATGCATGTATAGCCTCTAATTGTCTTCGGACCACATCGGAATAACAGATCTCGCGTTAAGAGTGCTAACCTTCCAAGATGACCGTGCAGCGGGGAGACAGAGGTGAGAGCGAGAGAGATGAGGGAGAGAACGAGAGCGAGAGGGAGAGGAGACGGAGATAGATAGGGATAAGGAAGAAAGGGAGAGAAAAAGAGTTCGAGAATAAGGAGCTAGAGAAGGAAAGAGGTGACTAAGATTTAGTGGTGGAAGAGGAGAGAAAGAGAGAGACAGAGAGAAGAGAGCGAGAGAGAAACGTGAAGAGAGACAAAGAGCGAGAGAGAAGGATCCCGATGACAAATGACAATGCGATCGAACCGACGCCCTCACAACAATGTGTGAATCTCAAGCGAACACGCAAGCAATAAATCTAGGTGGCTGTGAGTGCATGCTTGCATTAATGCAGTTGTCGCACCTTGACTCGGTTCCTGCTAGCTCGGTTCATGCAGCCGGCACCGGCACCGGCACTGGTACCTCGGTGCACACGTCTCAGAACCAAGGTGTGTCAACTCCCATCACATTTCATGCAGGTATCTCGCTCATCTTACAATGCATATTTAGCATCATTTGCCTAGTTCAATAATTACCGTAAACAACACTACAGCCATATAAGTTCAAATAGATATTTTTCCTCAATTAATTGATATTCCAGCTCAAAGAACCACACGTGATCAAGTCCCATACTGCCGCAACACCAAACAAATTTAAAATAAAACATAAATTTCTTGTTTGGTTTTCTGTCAGTATTAATTTATATAGTAAATAATCGATGGTAGTTAATTATCCGTTCTGAGACATTACAATCTCCGACCGCTGTAATATCGTGTTGCTCGCAGTGAGAGCGAGAGAGATGGAAATGAGAATGAGAATGCGAGAGGAGTTATGGTACATGGAAAGGTGGGATTGACAAATATCCACTGTCATTTGCCAGCAACAAGTGATCGGTCTTCGGAGCCAATAGCCTTTAGTGTCGACAACGATCGTGTCCGGAGAAACGAGAGGCGAGAAAAACATGGGCCGAATAACTACGAATAGAAGATAATGATTCATCAACATTTATATCTCAAATATATGTATATTTGTTTTATTTATTTGTATAGATTATTTGAAAACCATTTGGAATGGAACATTGAAATTGTTTTAAGTGAGATTTTAATGGAAGAGAGAGAAAGAGAGAGAGAGAGAGAGAGAGAGAGAGAGAGAGAGAGAGAGAGAGAAGGAGAGGAGAGGAGAGGCAGAGGGAAAGATGATATAGGAAATAAAGTGACCAGAATGAACATTATAGGAACTGAACATATATCCATGAAAACCAAATGCTTCTTCAATAATTATTAACATTTTCATTTTGTTCAACTTCCCAGATTATATTGCAAAGAATATATTCACAAAAAATGAATATCAAACATTAAAATCAGAGCACTGTTATAACTCGATTCCTGTACTCCAACCTTATACGGGATTCGAACCCACGTCCCCTCCATGTTTTATATCTTGAAACATCTTTCAGTAGTCCGTCTTCCCAAAGCTATCCCACCAAGCGGTTATATAATATGACAATATATTTAGTGAGACATTTTAACCACGCGAATAAATTGTTCGTATGTGACACGATCTTCTAGGATGTGAAATCACGTATCGACACTGCCAATCGTCAGCTGCGATACGGTTGACGGTCGTGGGTGTCGGCTGGTAAGTGATGCGCAGGACAGGGTGGATTATAGCTGCAAGAGTTCAGGCAGCCATTTGTACGAATGCGTCTCTGGAGATCTTCTTCTTCTTCTTCACGTATGACGTCATGACTATGTCACGTGATACAGATAACAGGGACACGTGACTGGACTAGGAGACGATGTTGTCACGTCTTCACATGCTCATTGGGATATTAGATCAGAATATATATTCTTCTATTTGGTTGAAGAGTAAGTTATCTGAAATATTGTGTGTCGGTATATTGTGAAATATAAATTACATGATAATATTACTTGTGATCCAATTTTCTTATTATTCCAGATAATACTTTGATTCAAATTCTACGAAAATTTCATGGATGTTATAGTTGAAACAGTGGGGTGTATTTGTAAATCCATGTTTCGAAGAATTAAAATAGCGAATAGGAAAGTTGTGTGTATCGTATCATTGGAGACCATATTCGAGGATAATGCGATTGTTGAATATACTGCGATGATCATTTTGATGGGATAGTGAATTTGAAGGACCACGAAAAAAACTTTTTTTCTAAGATATGATTTTCATTTTTTGTGACGAACATATTTGAACGAAAACCGACACATCATGTTAAACTAGTAATCGCTCAGTCAACTTAAATATGAAATGTGAATACATAATTAAATACAATATCTAGAATTCAAAATCCTAATTCGTGCTAGTGGAACCGAAGCTGATAAGTATATTCCCAATCCCAGTATATTTCTATTTCACATTCTCCATTTCATTCAAACCTAATGCGCACAATGACAGTTGAATCATTTGAATAGGCACGCCCACCATTATATCATCGTCTCTAATAAACCAGATAGTTGGACCTCCTTAATAATTGATTGATTCGGCGCAAAGACAGTCCTACCAGCATATCCAACCAAGGCCACCTTCTCAGATTCCCAATAAATTCTCAAGATATCCGATTGCTCTCCCAGTTCCATTGTTAAAGAATACGTGAACCAGCGATTCGGTATCGAATAAAATATCATTCCTTTTCAAAACGATAATCTCTAAGTCGATTATTTATCGGTATTTTGACTTTCATTCAGAGACATCTGTATGGTAATACAAAGGGTTTTGTTGAGAATTCGAGAGAGAGAGGAAGAGAGAAAGAGAGAAGAGAGAGAGGGAGAGGGATAAATATATAACGTATAGAGAAGTCTTTTTTGAAATCAAGACGTGTTCTCACATAAATTGGCAGCTTTCGAAATGCACCCCAGCCTTATTTGACGTGGGTGTCGCAAGCCAGATAAATGGTCGCCAGGGTGAGTCTATCAAGAGAGCTTTGACGATACGCAAGTCCATTTCAACAAGACTACTTCTCGCGGATGTATATCATATTCACGGCGTGATGAGGCAGATTAGTAGCGTGTGATGAATGTGGAGGAATTTGACGGATTGCCAACGTGATCAAATTGTATTATTTATGGTGATATTTTTTCAACCCAGTCCATTCATCATTGATTATTTTGTGTTTTTTCCCTTATCAATCGATTCATATTTCATCATCATGTGTATTTGGCAATCATATATATATATATATTATGACAAAGTCTTCATTCAATATAGATTCTTATAGTTATAAACATAATCCTTGATGTATAATCATTACTCCCAGGAATTCTACAGAACTTGGAGGCAATCTCACGAACTCTTAGTATTAATTTTGATTTTTATTAATTGGTTATTATTACATGTGTACAGAAATAGGTACATATAGTTTATAAGTTAACGAGTAAAATAGGTATTAAATATCACAGTTTGTAGGATCACACACAGTATCATGTAAAAACAACATCGTGGAGGTAGTCAGATATAGAGTAAAAACAATAACTAACATATGTGTAACTAAGGGTGAAAACAAGTTAATTCGCTGATTATCGCTTAGAAAGTATCAGTTAGTAAACCTGATCTAACTCAGAATTACACTCAATTTTGTCTGAATCAAGATTAGCATTCAACTTTTCTATACCGTACCACATTTGTTCATGGTCTTATTTTTCGCTTGGAGTTGTTGATTTTATATTCTACTTCCGTTTTGTATTTCCTATCCAAAATATTCATAACCCAATCTCATGTTTACCATCTCTTTCTATCTTACATGAATTCGTTATTCGTATCCTGTCTCGCCAGGAACCAATCATTGTGAAGATTCTGCGTGAACAGTTCTTGTCAATTGGAGAGTTTGATAATCAGTATCGACAATATTGAGTATCATTGCTGGATATCGATTCTATGATCACCTGATGTTATCAAATAATACGAGATCCATTGATAGATATAACCTAATGAAATGTCTTGACACGGTTCTCAAACAATACACCCCCCCTCCCCCCCTTCCCAATGAAACATCGTTACAATCTGAAGGACTGCATCCTTGCTACGTCATAGATTCACTGCTTGTAACATAACTTATGACTATGAAATATTCATACAATACTAAAACCAAATCATTTAGATAGTGAAGCAGTTTTGTGTTCCATAAGTGTACTTAAGTTTAGCAGCGCAATTCGCCATGCGAAGTGTCTTCCAGCGTTCGAAAGTCAATGGCTGTAAAATGAGGATAATGCATCATAAGGAAATACTCTTAAATCAATGTTTCTTTTATTCTTGTTACTATTTAAATTTTCAGTAGTACCGTGTATGGAATATGCATATCTCACATATATATATATATATATATATATATATAACATCCGACAACATATATATATATATATATATATATATATATATATATATATATATATATATATATATATATATATTGTTGGTGCCGAGTTTCCCTTCAGCCTTGAAGCTTTTATCTCGTTGTCCCCTTTTTCTACTTTTAGTATTTCTACTCGGTCGAAACTGCATTCTGCTGTTATTCCGTCATACTACTCTACACGTCAGTACTCGTCAGTACATTGTTATTGTTTTTACCCTTGACCGCTGATTTTCACATCATCCCTTCAGTTGCAATCTCGCTTTGGTCGGAACGTGTCGTTTAGTTATTGTTTTCGTCCCGGTTTCGGACACCCATTCGTCAGTGGCTTTTTTCGTTTATGCAAGTCGCATTAGTTTTTCTACACGATATTCTGTGAATATTTATTTAGTGAAATCACGCAGTATTATTCCGTTTCGTATCGTGTTCGTTCTTTACCGCAATCCAACCTAAACCTTACGTACGTATTTCTCCCTCCTACCCTCGTCTTCACACATAGTGCATTCCTTTCAAGTGCATCGTGGCGACGCATCAAGACACGCCGCCAAGGAGAAACTCAGGTATCGTGCTTTATATCTCAAACCCTATACAGTCCACTTATATCAACCCCAGTCGCCAATAGTCGTAGGATTATTACCATCCCGTGCCACAAATAAATCCTGTTGGATTTGCCACGGCGCAAACATGATGACAGAATATATATATATATATATATATATATATATATATATATATATATATATATATATATATATATATATATACATGTGTGTGTGTGTGTGTGTATGTGTGTAACGTTGGTTTACTGTGTACTCAACTGATGACATTGACAATGCCGTGGAATTCTGTTTTTTCAATCTATTAGGAAAATTATCAACTAAAAGGATACTGAAGAAAATCAATAATATTTTACAAATGTTGAAAATATTTTTCAAATCACTATGCAGATGAATACATATAATTATCAAATAAATTAAATTCAAGTCAAATTTCACTCCTTGCAGTTGGGTGTGCTGATAAAGCCTCTAGTTCCATGCCGCGTGGAACCGTGTCTGCGAGCCAGCTAAGACTGGGTTCGACGCTAAACCGTGCATTAATCAAGGAGGGGGGAGGGGGGGGACCGATTATAGCGATAAGTCAAATAGCTCGTTCGATTAAACGCACGACGTAACGAGATGACAGGCTAATTGGGATTAGAGACATAATAGATGAGGATAAATGAATTAATTAAAATGTGGAATTATAATGATATATTGTGAAATTAGTTGTGAATTCTGATATTTTGTGGATATTCGACACTAGAAGTAAGAACAGAAACCCAATATGGCCGACGAAATGTTACGAATAAAGTGTCAACAATGTCATAATGAATGTCATTGTTGCGCGCTCCATAACACTGACAGCATCTGATATAATCTGTCTGTCGAATAAGCAATTACATAGGCAATAACAGAATACTTATTATTGGGACCATATTTACATATTTTACTTATTCATTACAGATTGTTCATAAAACAGGTGGTAATGGTTACTATACCTAATGAAATTACAGTCAAACATACTCGATATAATTTATACTTCAGCTCTCTTCTTAGATCACCAATCTTCGTTATGTTCTTGATATCTTCTTCCAATTCATTCCATTCCCGCGTCGTTCTTTGTATGAATCCATATTTACCTACTTCTCTATCCACTTTTTCCACTTCCATCCTCACCCCTCCCCTTGTACTTCTTTGTAATCCCTTTCCAATTCTATTGCTTAATTCATCCCATCCTGTATATTCATTCTTGACTCTAACAAAATATCCTGGAGGAGAATAGATACAAGATCAATAAAGGTGTGGTGACCGATAGTTTCTGAGATTTGTGTTCCTGGCTGCAAGGAAATAATGTTCATTATTCACGAGATAACGAGATAACGAGCTTTAAAGTTTGACATTTGTATACCGGTGATGTTAGAACTGGAAGATCAAGAATAAAAAAATTATCAAAAATGTGACAGCATTAGGAGTGCTGACGTATTATCTCAAAACTGATTGAATTCACAAAAATAAAATGTCATAATAATTGAAGAGCATAAAATTATATTGGGAATGTGAACTTTACATTCAATTACACTGGTTTTTGAAAACGTAAACAATAGTGAAGATAAATTTCTCGATTTGTGTAAGCACCGTGCACGCAGCTCGTTAACCTGATATAAAGGAATAATAAGCCGCCCCGGTGGCTCAGTCAATTATCGCTAGCGGTAGTAACTGAAGTCACTGTTGGGCGTGGGTTCGAATCCCACATAAGGCATGGATTTTTGTAAACGTTCTTTCACTTATCATCACTTCATCGTTTCATTATCACTCGCTCATTCGTACCCCCGTATAACCTAACTGTTGGTGGGGTCGTTAAGCAACATTACATGAAACAAAGAACAAACCGAGGGGTTAACAACTCCTGAAATCAGGTGTACACTTGCCCTGAAATCCCATGAAATCCCATTGAAATCCCTAAAATCACCTGAAATCCCTGAAATCACCTGAAATCCCTGAAATCACCTGAAATCCCTGAAATCACCTGAAATCACTTGAAATCACCTGAAATCACTTGAAATCACTTGAAATCCCTGAAATCACGTGAAATCACCTGAAATCCCTGAAATCACCTGAAATCACTTGAAATCACCTGAAATCACTTGAAATCACCTGAAATCACTTGAAATCACCTGAAATCACTTGAAATCACCTGAAATCCCTGAAATCACTTGAAATCCCTGAAATCACTTGAAATCACCTGAAATCACCTGAAATCTTGAAATCTGAAATCAGGTGTACACCAAATGTTCTAGTTGTAAGCCCCTAGGAACAAACAGTGTTAATAGCCAGCAGCACGCTGCACGCATCTAGCCGCTGTTGGTGGTGTCGACGAGTGTGTGCTCACCCAATACCGATACGTAAATCATGACCTACCGATCTGCATCGGTATTCGCCGGACATACCGGAATGCGGGTCCAAGCGGCCGTGATTTAGTGACGTGTTCGAGCCTTAAGGACCCTGGACGTATCGAGAGCTGACAAGCGTGTGGTGAGGAAGGACATCGTTATGGCATGTGTAGGAACGAGATGCCCTCCTTTCACTTTGTTAACTCTTACATTATTCATGAATATAACGATTATGAAAGTACCTTATATTTTGGTGGCAATGCTTCCAATGTCCCAGGAACACTTATTTTTCTCCGTTTTTCGATTCACTACTGGCATTTTACTTACTGCTTTCACAGGGCAAACTATGAGATTTTTTTTTTTTTTAATAACATCGAAACTTGATACAAAATCATTGTTCCCCAATTAGGGCTATAGATGAAAGATTAGATCGTTTGGACGAGGCACCACAAGGGCGATCTTACCACCCAATGAGAATTGACAACAAAATGGAAGAATTCAATTTCCAATAATTCATTCATTTTTCATTTCATTTTCATTTTTAAAACATTTTATTCTTGTTTACAACCTAATTACACATACTAGTATATAGTTATAAATAGGATAAATTCAGGTGATTCGGCTGTATGATTATTACAATATATGAATGTAACAAGAAAGCCGCGTAAGAGACGAACTCTTGTGTGCGGCTTGCCTGGAAGAATTAGTTATGCAAGAGGAATATAAGTGAAAATCACAGGTGATCACTCCCGCATTGGTCTCATTATCGAACCCCGGTCCCCTGAATGACAGTTCATCCTGCTAGTCCATCTGTTCCAGTATAGGCTCCTTATAAACGATATCGAAGTATTCTCCCATCGCTCTAAACGATATATCTTGCCGATTCAGAGATAATATATTCCTGAGGTATATTTCAATTCTGGGCATTGTTATAGTAAATTACGTATGGCTTAGTGTGGGGTCCGGCCAGCCTCGACAGAGCTCGAGTTTCATAACATTTATTATAAATACAGTCGACACTAAAAGTGAAACACTTTAGGTGGATATAAATGATGCTTTGAACTACAAATATAAGGTGAATATAGAGCGTCAGTTAGAATGAATGTTAATTGGTTGATTTAGTGATAATTGTCGACTTTAATTCCATTACTTTACCAATATTTTCTATGTCCTAATCAATATGATAATTTGTATTTGAATTTCTCGTAAATTGCGGCCTTATAGTAATTGAATATATCATTTTACCATATACATATATCTATGAAAATGAGTATCAAGTGAAAATCTTTTTTTGTTTAAATACCCAACATTTTTATGAAGGATTTTCGATCAATCTTCAATGAAAAACTAACGAATTTTGTTTCGATCTCTTTAGAATCAACTATTTCTCAAAGCTCTACAGATAGGGAGGAAGTATGATTATTTAATTACTACGCCAATGGTTCATATGAATGATTCATTCTTGAAAAAGACAAATAGAATTTGACTATATTTAACCCCTTTTCGACAAGGAAGGAAAAAGTTGTTGATGAATCTATACATTCCATCACAGATGTTTGATTCAATAGAATAATCACATATCTAACGGTCTTTAGTATTTGCTTCAGAAACAGTCAGGAATCCTCGGATAATCTAGTTGTTGATCAAGATGTTCAATGATCAATAATGATACTCCCTTTCTTGACTATAAAACTAGATCCACGCCAATTAGTGTGACAGCGTTCCTGTTGTCAATAAAGCAGGATACCAGCAAAGAGGAGGCGCCTGGATCCTCTTACAAGCACCACGACTATAGACTGATAAAACTAGACCCATTAAGTAAATGTAAGTATTTGACAAGAAACAAATGCGAACTCCATGGTGATAAGTGTCTCTCGATTCGAACAACTACTTTTATCCGAGAAAAAAAGACAAAAATTGAGAAAAATTGAGAAAAACTTCGAATAGGAATAAAACGAACACGATTATAGCTCGACAATGCATATGGGTAATAAATAAATATGTCATTAGAATTGTGCAATTATTGTTCTTGAAGATATACTTGTGGCCACGGAAGAAGAAATATCGTTTACAAAATGAGTGATTGTGAAAACTTCGGTGGTTACTGAGGATGCGATGTCAGGATTTCACATCCTAGGCATGGAAGAAAATCCGCATTGTGTCCTGTTCTTTCCTGACATGCGGTGAAAATAATTGAGAATCATAACGCACACACTTTAAATAGTGCATTTATATATTTATCACGGCGTTTCTTTATATAATGAACGTTACCTATATACCGTATTTCCTCCACCCTATTTCACCCTGCTTCTATTAGGCAGTTGTTGAGCACTGAATGTGATCTCGACATCATCTGATCACATTCCACGTGTATACGCTCGAGAGGAAGATCTACCAACATAACTGGCACAAATATCAACGTCTACCAATATTTACGTTCATTCAATTTCAATATCTGTTTTCATTTATTAATACTTCTGTCAAATTATTATCAAACTGTATCATTTTAATCAATATAAAGTGTATTTGAAATGTATATAAAATTATATGGATCAGAACAAACTATTATCAAATTATCAATATTATCTCAATTGAATTTCGATATCTTTTATCATTCATCAATGTATTCATTGATATTATCATCAGTATTATTACAGGGGTCGATGATTTTTCTGAACGAAAATCTAATTAATAACATAACTCCGAATCTTTCGAAAACAATCAATCACTCAGTTGGTTATTCACTATTATTCAGTTGGTAGATGACAGTCATCTCTCTAGAACACAAGTGTATCTCGCTCGCTTCTCACAAATCGCCACAGCCGTGTTCGAACACAGGACTAATAGATCAGACTCCAGAACAAGAATCGCAATCAGTTCTCTCAGGTATTAACACGACGTCCTGTGGGATGACCACGCGGCAAAAGTGGGGTGATTTATGTTCACTAACTCTGATTCTCAATGAAAATTATATATTTTATATCGAATTGTTTGGATTCTATTTCTGGATGGTGATGGCTCGATCAAGATCATTTTTATCGATTTAATTATAGAATAATTTATCGTAATAATTCTACAACGCACACATATTTTTTCCCATATGGTCTACATATAGTGATTCATTGTGAGCTTCATTCATTTCTCAATTGCTATCTTCAGTCTTTAACATCAGTGACATACTTGGTCATTTCTGTTGCACCTTTCCTTTTCTTTCTTATGAGTTTTTGTATGATATAATAGTTGATTTTTATCGTCCTTGCCCCTAATGAGAGTACGCGATCAAATTTTTACAGGGTTGTGTAAGGTATCTACATGAAGGCACATTCAATTGATTGCGGAAAATTCTTATTTCGTCTCGATCCAATGTGTGGTTCTCCGAGAAAAAATTCGTTAACACCCCCTCGCGCATAGGGGTGTCGGCAAATTCACGATTTTCTTCGGAAAATTTTTCCCAGAGTCGTGTGTGGTATCAAAATGAAGGTTCGTTCATTCGATTGCATAAAATTTTAATTTCGTCCCGATCCAATGTCTGATTCCTTGTAGAAAAAATCTTGAATACCCCCTCGGAAAATTTATGATTTTCTTTGGAATTTTTTTTCGGAACGTGAGTAGCATCAAAATGCTCGGGCGATCGCTAGCTTTCGGAAAATCGAACAATCAGCCCGATCGCATCGTGGGTTCTCCAGCAATCGCCGATCGAAGATTGTCGATTTTTTTTTGACATACGGGTACTAGTACGTGGAAAAAACCAAAATTTTGAGAGAAAGTCAAACTCTTTTGCCAAAGTCGTGTGCGTTATCAAAATTAAGGTATATCGTATCTATCGCCAAAAATGTTGATTTAAGCTCGATCCGATGTCTGGTTCTCAGTAAAAAAATTCTTGGAAATGGAGGGAAATTTGCAATTTTCTTTGGATTTTTTTTACACAGGCGTGAGTAGTATCAAAATTGGGATGAATGAAATTGATCACGTACGGTTTTAATTTCAGCCCGATCCGATGTATGGTTCTCCGGAAAACATGTTTTGAACAACCCCCTGCAGATCGTGGGTCGGAAAATTCACGATTTTCTCTAGAAAAGTTTTTACAGAGTCGTGTGTGATATCAAAATGAAGGTACAATCAATCGATTGCGAAAACTCCCAACTTCAGCCCGATCCAATGTATGATTCTCCGGCAAACATGTTTTGAACAACCCCCTGCAGATCGGGGGTCGGAAAATATGCGATTTTCTTTGGAATTTTTTTTGTCAGAGTCGTGTGTGGTATCAAAATGAAGGTACATTCAATTGAATGCGGAAAATTCTTATTTCGTCCCGATCCAATGTGTGGTTCTCCAGAAAAAAAATCGTGAACACAAACCCTCGTGCAGAGGGGTGTCGGAAAATTTATGATTTTCCCCGAAATTTTTTTCATAGGGTCGTGTTAGGCATTGACATGAAGGTTCATTCAATTGATTGCGGAAAATTCTTATTACGTTTCGATCCAATGTGTGGTTCTCCAGAAAAAAATTCTTAAACACCCCCTCGCGCAGAGGGGTGTCGGAAAATTTACGATTTTCTTCGGAAAATTTTTCCTAGAGTCGTGTGTGGTATCGAAATAAAGGTACGTTAATTTGATTGCATAAAATCTTAATTTCGTCCCGATCCGATGTCTGGTTTGTCGTAGAGAAAATCTTGAATACCCCCTCGGAAAATTTATGATTTTCTTTGGATTTTTTTTTTTTTGAAAACGTGAGTAGCATCAAAATGCTCAGGCGATTGCTAGCTTTCGGAAAATCGAACAATCAGCCTGATCGCATCGTGGGTTCTCCAGCAATCGCCGATCGAAGATTGTCGATTTTTTTTTGACATACGGGTACTAGTACGTGGAAAAAACCAAAATTTCAAAAAAAGTCAAACTCTTTTGCCGAAGCCGTGTGCATAATCAAAATGAAAATACATCAAATCTATTGCCAAAAATGTTGATTTAAGCCTGATCCGATGTCTGGTTCTCCGTGAAAAAATTCTTGAAAATATAGGAAAATTTGCAATTTTCTTTGGAAATTTTTTCACACAGCCGTGAGTGGTATCAAAATTGATATGACTGAAATTGATGACGTACAGTTCTAATTTCAGCCCGATCCGATGTATGGTTCTCCGGCAAACATGTTTTGAACAACCCCCTGCAGATCGGGGGTCGGAAAACTTACGATTTTCTTTGGAAAAGTTTTCACAAAGTCGTGTGTGGTATCAAAATGAAGGTACATTCAATTGATTGCGAAAAAAAAATGTTTCGTCCCGTTTTATTGTGTGGTTCTCCAGAAAAAAAATCGTGAACACCCCCTCGTGCAGAGAGGTGTCGGAAAATTCACGATTTTTCCTGGAAAATTTTCCACAGGGTCGTGTAAGGTATCGACATGAAGGTACATTCAATTGATTGCAGAAAATTCTTATCTCGTTATAATATTCTATCAATATCAATCATTATTACGTATTATCATAAATATATTATGAATACGTATTATTATTTTAGAACATGCAGCGAAAACCGGACACTCCATAAATTTTGAAAAAGCGCATATTATATCGAAATAGGATCTATTAATACCTAGACTCATAAGAGAGGCGATTGAAATAAAGATAAGACCTGATGCATTAAATAGAAGAAATGATGGGCGTGCAATTTCAAACTGCTGGAATACCGTTTTATCACCTGTTATTAATGAGTTTCCTAACGTAAAAACTGGGAAACCAAATAGAACGTTAGAGATGGATAGTTTTGAAACCCCAGTAATCGAACGGTTCGTGAATACCAGAGGACCTTTGACTAGAAGTGTGAAGAAGGGAATGGAAGCAAGGGATCGAAACATTGATGCTGACAAATGAAAAATAGAAAATGAGAACAATTATAAGGACTTGGAATTCGACCGAAGATTTAGTTATATATTATGTGGTCAAGAAGGCAGATATCACCACCAGTTGAAGTTTTTTCGAATTGATTCCATTATTTATATCAATCTGTGATTGTTTTTTCTAGTTCTTGTTTCTATGATGTTGTATTGTTAGTTAGTTTTAATCAGTTCTACCTGACGATCGGTCGGCTGGACAACTTTTTTGTCAATTTTATATTTTCTGTAACTTGAGAATGAACGATGCAATTCGTTTGAAACGTCGTTTGATTGATAATTAAATATTTTACACACAAGAACAATCCTAAAACCATGATTTCATCTAAACATAATACTTGTGAAAGCTCACACCAATTAATATATATATATATATATATATGTGTGTGTATATATATATATATATATATATATATATATATATATATATATATATATGTATATATATTTATATATATGTGTTTGTATGGGTGTGTGTGCGTGTGTGTGAGTGTAATGGAGAAACGTTCGGATGTGGAATCTGTAAAAATTGTTCTTAGTGTCAGTGATGAATTATTAGGGGTTATTTCTCCGGCCCGAAATAAACCTGTTACCCTTCAGCCACCCCGTTAAGGTGATATATCGATATGAGCTACCCCCCGAGAATCGATGAGTCGGAAAATACTCGACGACGCCACCCTCTCAATCTTCCTTAGACGCCCGACGTCTCTATACGACGCTGGGAGTGGAATAACGCGCCGGGCGAAATACTCGCAGTCATACAGGAAAAATGGAAATAAATTGATAAATGGTATTAGTTCTTACTAGGAAAACGCCATATATACGTTGGTAGACGAGTGGATAGTAATGGTATGGGTGAAAATGGGTAAAAACTGCTTCGAGTGGTAACAATTTAGCACATTTCATGTTTTTTCTTCAAAATGGCTGACCCGATCAAGCTGAAAATTTCCAGAAATGTGTATCAAAATGTAATTCAACTTCATGCAAAATTTCTTTTTCTCGAAAACTGATTTTTTTCCGCTGTGTTATTCTAATGGGTATTTTTGAATTTTCTAGTATTCATGAATCCTCGCTCATTGAATCCTCGCTAAAGCTCGTCTAATTATATTCATCCAATATATTGAGGTGTTTGAGCACAATTTTATTCTTCATTTATTTATATTCGTTTTGACGACGTAGTGCTCTGATGAGTGAGATCTATTGGCGACGGAGAATGATGAATGAGTCGAGAGGAGATGGATGATGAGAAGAGAGAATGAGATGGAACTTTATTTAATGAAATATATTCACACATGCTGGAATAAGCTTGTTACCGGCACCTCCACCAAAGAGACATGGATTGGTAGTGTCTCAACTGGTCTCAACTGATCTCAACTAGTATTGTTACTATAATTTATTGTGAATTGTGATTTAAATGATGAAATTAGATATTTTGATCGCTTTGCAGATTCATTTATGATTTTGATTATATTTTCATCAACTTAAATTTTGATCAGCAAGATATTCCTCTATATGATAATAGGCTTTTTCTGATGAAAGACATTCCAATCTGTTTTGAGACGTTTCAAATTTATCAATATATTCAATAAAACTAGGAAAGTGTATTATATAATTTTCCATTCATATAACTAGAGTTCATTTATGAAGTGATAACAGAAATATTCCATGAATCAGGTCTATGTAAAAGCGTATCTGAAATGAAGCAGCTTCTTTATTAGATGACGAAAAGGTTAACGAACTCTACGACACAGTTTTTTGTGAAACATATCGAATTTGAAACTGATTGGGTATAAGTGTAGTGTCCACTGAATAGACAGATGATAACCTGCAATCAGTGATAACTTTTGAATGGACGATAATTTTCCTTCAATAGATTCACAAAAAATCTTCACAAATACGTCGACAATATTGATAATGATGAGATGGCTACATTGGATTCTTTGATTAGTAAATTACAAGGCAATGAGCAGGATGTATGAAGAGTAGAAGGAAATGTGTCATTATATATTTTGACTAGTAATTTGAATCAATTCAATAGAAATATCACGGAAGACATTTCACACTGAGTTATTAGACTCAGTTGGATAACTAAGAATTCATCATGCTGATGTTTCATCAGGGGAGCATTTAAATAATATGTCTGAAGTCTGCACAGAGGAGATTTCAAAAATACTCTATCATTTTCCCACGCCATAACTTTGAATTGAAATATTTCAATCGGCAATGATTTTGATGGTATAATGATATTTGATTATTATGATGAAGATATATGATGGTAACGAAAAGAGTGTTTTCTTGAATTATTCCGAATATATTTGAATATAAAAAACAGATTTTTAAAGTATTGAAGAGAATTGTTCAGAACTAGAAGTATAGTAGCGTACACTTTTTCCTGATCGAATATTTCAACTGACCATTGGCTCAACAAACAAGCTGGTTGCGATCCAAGAACAGGGTAATAATATCTCAATGTGTTTTTTCTTCCTGTTTCTATCACTTTTGACATATTGCTGATCGGTTCTGGGAGGCATCCCCCTCCCTCCCTCCCTCCCTCCCCGAGGGGATGGATTGAGTGATGCCCAGAAGCCTGGTGACCTATAACATTGATCCCTGAAGGCATTTGTCACTTATCCCCGTTAGAGGGTCCAGACGTATTGGATTGGAGAGATGCTATCGCGTGTAATAGGTCGCCGTTGAGGAGGCGGCAAGAAAACCAACATTTGTCTGCGACGAAATGATGGTCGGGAATTGACTGGGGAAATCATTGTTTTATTGAAATGTGATACGAAGTTCATATTGTACTATTGAAATGTGATCATATAGCAATATTGAAGGAAAACATGGAATATCTGCGAGCAATTTAGCAATCAATAGAAGTAGATTTGAGAGCTTTGAATTTGAAACAATAAAAGTAGCTAGGGAAAAGAAAGAGAGAAACGAAAAGAAAGACTTTTTTTTTTTCTGAAGCATCCTGAAATTGAGTCTTTGCTTCGCTCATCCAACAATTATTTCTGTTCACGTGGGAACATTATTCCAACTATTCCCTTCAGAATATTTAAAATCGCAAAAAAATCATTTTCAAATGTTCAGTATTAAAAAATTCAAGATTTTTTCTCACTTCACTTCAATGTAACCTAAAATTCATACAAGAAAATTATGTATGATTCGTTTCGTTTCTGTCCGGAATGCTCTCGACAATATTCGTCAAAATCATTTCCTTCCTAAAAATGCAATCATTACTCCACACGATACAAATTATAAATTGAAATTTACTGAAAATGAAACGTGAATAAGAAATGAGAAATAAATAAGAGTACTCCGTTCGCGTATCGGTCTTCTATCTTATCATCATTCTTTTATCATCGTTATTATCATCATTTTCATCATTTGAATGGAAAACTGCATTTCTTGCATTTCAAAATGCATTATTTTATCGTCACTTCCTATAAACTTCCAATAAGCATTATTTGCGGCAAATCTTTCATCGCAGAGTTCTCACAAACTGAACGATTATTTACGAGATTAGAACACACAATGTATTGAATATCCGGCCATAAAACGCGAGACTGCTAGCTGCTCACACATCGTTCATAGATTGTATTATTCCTCCGATGTTTACCACTAATATGAGGAACGCTATGGGAACAGAATATAGAGAGGAATATTCTGTTTCAGGAATAATACAACTTACTGTGCCATTCTGAGAGGTTAATTTATAATCATGTATGCTGAACGAAACCGTGATATGATTTAACGTCTTTGATATATTTTAACATTTATGTTTGTGGTTTTATTGGGGATTACTACCATGTTGGTATCTGACCACGTCAATGAAAATTATATCATCCATAGACACACTTTCAGGAACAGTCTTAAGACAGTTTTCGATAAATTACTCACATAAGCATTGGATTAACATTGGATTGATAATTAATGACAAGTAAAAAAACAAATTCGTTTCATTCACAAAATGGCTGAAATATCACTTCATGGAATAACTATGAACAAAATATTGAATTTTCTCTTCAGAACTATCCAAATGAACGTGAAATAAACTGACGCCTTCTTTCCTGGGAAACTAAACCCTACTATTGACCAAAAACCCTTCAAAACTTCAGAACAATATGCTGAACAGTGCCTGAAAACGAACCATTTGGAGACATTTATTTGTCTATATCATTTCACCAAGTCTGTCCACTCGATGTAGGCTCGAATTATTGGAATGATTATAACGGAGAA
Organism: Brachyptera putata; assembly: GCA_907164805.1. Taxonomy (NCBI): domain Eukaryota; kingdom Metazoa; phylum Arthropoda; class Insecta; order Plecoptera; family Taeniopterygidae; genus Brachyptera; species Brachyptera putata. Next base: position 32,390,060 of record OU015467.1, read on the forward strand.
TGAATTGAGGAAGTGAGTTTCTATTTTACACAATTCACTGATTAATTGATCAGATATTTGATGATATAAAATCAACAATGAGAAATATATGGAAAGGAAAAATAATGTGACAACTATGACGTTTTCCGAAAACAATATGAATCAATTCTGAATCTCAGTTTGGGAGATTTTACTTTTATGCCATGTAGGTGTATACTTTTGGTTGTGGTGAGGGGTATTTTATATCACAACAATTCCCTCTCATTCAGTAATTGTATCTACACATAATCAACGCAATATGTCTTGAATATCTCAATACCTCTACAAATCTCTTCCGTTCTGATCATTACTTGGGAATTGACATTCTTTTGAAGGAAAATAATTATCAAATCACAGTAACTTCTTGAAGAGAGAATGCTCTGTCCACAAGATTGATAGATTTATACATTGAAATACAATGCAAGTGCTATTTCGGCGTCTTGTAGAAATAAACACCACTTAAAGATCAACTTCTTTCATCTGGGAAGATATTTCTATATCCTGATACTCAGCAATAAAATCAATCAGTTGATTTAAGTATCGTCGTTAATTTAAAATCGTTAAAATGTTTCTAAAATATTTCCAACCAACAAAATAAATAATTTTTTCTCAACTTACAAGTTATAAAGATAATTCTCAAATTGAGACCACCCTTCGGTTGAGATTTCATTTTATTACCCAACCTATCTTCAAATTATTTATGTGCGCCGTTAAAACAAAAATTATCGAACACTAAATTAATCGTCCAGCCAATGGGAGTGACGGTAGATGACGTCACTTGGGTGGAGAGCGGAGTCCCCCGTTGTGATCGGACACTGATGGACAAATTCCCCGAGAAATACGATAGATAGAAATCGATACTGAATCAATAAATCGTGAAAGATCAATATGATTATTTTAACAGAAGTCTCGAGTCCTATATACCTATAAATTGTCTGGGTCACTTCGTTTCAGAGGAATCTTTGATGATTGTTTGTGAGATAATTATTTGTATTTCAACTCTCACATTTGAATAAATGAAAAATTATACACACTCAAAAATGAATTTCATCAGATGGAAACACAAAGAATTAGATTCTAATATGTCTTTATTTTTGTTTTCAATAAGGTAAGATCGCCCTTGTGGTGCCCCTTTACAAACGAAATTCATCTTTCATCCATATACCTAATTGGGGAATAATGATTTTTAGCAAGTTTTGATGTAATTAAAAAAGGCTCCATGTCTATATATCTTATTACTTACTCTCTATGTTCTGATGAGATAATATGTATTCAAAGATTATAAATTATCCAGAACGTTCAGAATACTTCATGCTCAATGCTAGAATGCACTTCATGGAATAACTATGATCACAATATTGAATTTTCTCTTCAGAACTATCCAAATGAACGTGAAATAAACTGACGCCTTCTTTCCTGGAAAACTAAAACCCTACTATTGACCAAATACCCTTCAAAACTTGAAATACAATTGATATTTTCACATCAATTGACTGAACAACGTGAAATGATAAACATACATTCAACATTTCAAAAACTATTCGAAAAATCATTACTCGATATCTAACAACTTTAATCAACAAAATACTTTCTCATAAAATCTTCAAGTTCGATCTTCGGTTCAAATTTGACATAGACTTTGAATACGTAACCAGAATCGTATTTGTAGAATAGGTTGTCAATCGGTATCTACCTTGATTGAATGAGAGGCTAGAAGGCCACCAATGTTGATCTTTCATTGCTTACTACCTGGTATAACACCCTTAAAAAAAGAACCCACCCTTATTTTCTACTTCACTCTGAGTAAATAATCGTAAAAATTCCCTTCTCATAAAAAAATGTGACTTTTACCCTTTCTCAACAATGAACCAAATCAAACATTGGCTATTCTCATGTCAATAACTTTTATGAGAGTTATTTGAATCTTGGTTATAAGAAATACGGTGTTAATTGTCAACATTACTAAGGGAACAAAACTACAAAAAGACGAATTCCACAAATTTAAGATATTCTGAAAATGTGATCACGAGGAATTTGTATAATTTTGTTCGCCCGTTTGTTGAACGACAGTCGATCTGAAGACAGTCGGAGCCGGGTTCGAGTCTCGCTTATAGGGCACGGATATGAGCCTTTGTGAACGTCTTCACTACATCATTCCACTATCACACACTCATCTTCACTCTTACATCGTAATTGTAGGCTTTCAAATCGAATTAGTATGATCATCGATGAAAATGAATATTATATAATCATTTGGGAATTTGGAATTTGAATAGAGAACAAAATGTAATCACGCAATGATCGCAATGTTAACTATATTAAAATTTTTCATTTTGATTTGTTTTTCAGATTTTATTTTGTATTAAACACTCCTGTATTATATTATCGCTTCCTCTATTTATTCGTTACATTCATATATTATTCTAATATGCTATTCGGTGTCAAATGGACAATCTTCAAAAAAGGAAGAGTCTTTACATTCTGGTGACAGTGATGAGATGTATTTGAATAATTATCGAATGTATCAGTCCTCGCTGATAAATGTGTGAATCCCCTCCGCGTGGATTCTCATCGCATCTTGCACACGTCACTCTGACGTCACTCGGCTTGTTGTCGAATGAATAATACCGATCACTGCTCGTCAAGAAGATCCAGCTGGCCTATCAGACGGATCGCTTGCCGACTGAGACATCGAGGACCGTAGATTGATGGCGGTTTCTCAACGAGCGAGAGGAGGATGGAGATATGGGAGGTATAATAGGTGTGAGGAGGATGGGTATAGAGAGATTGATGGTTGTTTGGTATTAGACGATTGTAGTGAAGTCGTTAGGAGGTGAGATATAGTGCGTGGATACAGTTTTGATCAGTCACTATAGTGACAAATTCAAGAAAAAAAAACTGGATAATTTGCAATTTTGTAACTGAGTTTATTTGTATATTTGTATTTATTCATAAAAATAAATAAGAATATATCTGGTAATCATATTAATGACTTCTGACCTTCCAACATGTGATAATATGAAATTCAACTAATTTTTGGATGATTATTAAATATATCTGTTACTGAGCAGATTTCATTTTGAAGTTTTTTGATCAATTCCTTACAGAAAAAGACGAATCTTGGCCAAAATGATAAAATTTAAGGAAAAAATACATTCATTCAAATCTAGGGAAATTCTTATAATAGTTCAAACCTATCCAACCTTGCTGGAAAATAATTAAATACGAATTGAAAATTAAAACAATATTCACGTCATTCATCCAGCCAATAGTCCAACAATGACTTATATCATTTATATTATGTTTTATATCTTTATTAGTAGGAGACGAGAACGAAACAAGAAGTGAAAAGATCGTAACTTATCGCATTCTTTATTTCTCCTCTCACACTTTCGCATCAACTTGTTACTGTAAATAAATAATAAATGTCACCGGAAAACATTTAACAGGACGTGAAACTTTTTCGAATCAAATTTCCTGATCTGCTTTGACTCCTCGTTTCTTTCCCCTTCGGAAGAAAATATCCTTCTTTTTCGATTTTATTCCATCCCTGTTCCATCTTTGAAAAGCAATCACGCCCGTTTCTCTCATGGTTTGAAGACGCCGACGTCTAGACGCCCCCTCCCCCCTCCCCCCACTCAATTCATGGCCATTTAACCATCGTTCGAACGGATGTTTTTAAATGTTCATTGATTGTTCGGAGGGGTTAAAGATTTTATGGGTCATTTCTTTTAGCTTCGAGAAGCCGACATTTGTCGATGTATAAAAAGTCGAAGGCAGATTTCAGAAGGCGCTGGCTGATAAAGAAGTTTGTTGGAGAAACGTTGTTAGAAACATCGACCCATTGAATACGATGTTATGTTTCGTCAACAAACAAGGCTTATAAAGTATACTTGGCGATCATATTACACTACCTTCTTGCACAGAGGTGGAACATGATCATCATTGTATGCCCACTAAGCGTGTAATTTCTCGAAGCAATAATTTTTACTCCATTTACGCCGATTTTGAATTGTAATTCCGAATTCTTAAGTGAATTTTTGGAAATTTCAACCATCGATTTGAAAAAAAAAATATCTGAATGATTATTACACAAAACTTCACGAGTGCCAAGTGGTAAGAAGAGCAACTTGTATGAAAAGTTACGTGTCGATTGGATCTCAGAATGTGTGAAGTTATGAATTCGAAAGAGAATATATTGAAATTATCCACATTTTACACATCACAAAAATTCATATATCATGTATTTTCAAATAATTAGAAACAATATCACGTATTTTCGAGTCAAAAACGGTACAATATTCCAACAAATGGAACATCCATAAAACGGATAAAAGACCTGGATCAGATTTCTCAATTCTTTTTACATCGTGTTCTGTGGATTGGTAAAGAAGAAGACGGGGGAGGGGGAGGAAGGGGGAGAAGAAAGGAGTGTGGGGGATGATCGTGTTGTAAAGATCAAGTCTAGCTAAAGGGTGGGTGGTTTCTTTTATGGTTGTGAATCGATAGGTCTCATTTGCTACCGTCTACGTGGCAAAGGGGTAGCGGCGGGGGGGGGGGGGGGGGGGGGTAGTAACTTGTTGAGTGGAAGTCAATTCTGTTCGGAAATCGCGGTCCGGCCCAATAGGAAGGCTACGTTTGTCCGGGAGAATAAAAGACGAAGCAAATCGAGTGGATCGAGAGAAGAGTTGTTACCGGGATCAGGAGTGGAAAGGGGTTAAAAGGTTGAATCGTCGTTTGACTTGTTGAATCGAGATCGATGAGTGTTCGAGGATCAGTAATAGCGAGCAACTGGAGTGTGTGAGAGAGACAGAAGAGGAGAAGAAAGGATATAATAATACCAATTGTTGAGAGAAAAGTTTATCAAACTTTTGGGAATCGTTTAAGATGATAATATTAGAGTCGTGGAATGAATGGTTTTTGTTGGAAGAAGATTCTTGGAAAACCTGGCAGGCAATTGACTAGAATACTAGACTGAAGTACATCATCTTTACAAGTAATAACTCTCCATTAGCTCTTGGAAATGTCGCTTCATTCATTACTGGATTCGAAGTGAGATCTGATTATTGCTCTTGTTTAATCGTATACAAATATGTGTACACTTGACATCACATAGAATGTTTTTTTCTTCCGAAATTAAAATAACAATTACCAATTTCGAAAATTTTATACATTTTTTGAAACTTTATAAATTCAAGTGGAATCTACGCACATTCAACCGCTGAAGTTTTCACAGTGGAGCACTTTTTCCACTATCTTCAATTCGTATCAGCTAATTTTCTTCAGGATGCATTTTCTTGTATAGCTTGATAAATAGCTTTATTTGCTCACAACTTTACAATCAATCAGATATCTCTCAATGGATCTCAACGACCTCATGAACTTCGTGATATGGGGGTACGAATGAGCGGGTAAGAAAGTTTGATTCACCTCATGGTCTTGGTTCTCGATCGCTTCCCAGTACCAACTGTCCCAAAGACCTGAGAAAATGAGATTTCATCTCATCGTATCTTCATTTCATTCATCACTCATCACTAATCACAAGTCTTCTTCTCATTCCCGCAACTATACCCGTGATACTGATTATACCCCACCAACAGCTAGGTAATACGGGGGTACGAATACGCATGTGATATTGAAACTATGAAATGGTGATAAGTGAAAGAAAGTTCATAAAACGGATGCCTACTGCTGGACTCGAACCCACGCTCAACGTTGCCTTAGCTGACTGACTTTCCAGCAATAATTTCCAATCAATGATTGCTCTAAGCCCGATGAACAGATTTCTTTGTGTACTGTTCACGAATGTGGTCTGATTTTGATTGGCCTATTGCGATTAAAGCTGTTAAAAGATGTAAAAACATAAAAGCGAACATACGGCGGTCTGTCTTGGATTTGAAATGCCGAAACAAACATTTGTCGATTTTATGAGGTCGTAAAAAGTGCGGTCTGTCGAAATAAAGGAGGCCGACAGCGGAGTCTGAAACTGTGTGGCCGCAACTCGGTGTTTTGCACTGAAGAACGAGAAAGGTGGGAAAATAAAACGCGTGGTGGATATTTTCACCTGAAAAAATACTTTGAACACTTTTGAAATCCCTCTTCCATCCCCCGCTAAGTCGCTTCTTTAGAAACTTGGAATCGAATCTGAAGTGGACTAGAATCTCATATTTAAGGCTTTTTTATATGTAGATATATTTCATGTATCATTCATTCTTTCGTTTCTACAAAAACTCAACCTGAACCTAGACCTCAACCTTAACCTAGTTGTTGTTGGAGTACCAAGAAGAAATTGTCATAATTTGAAATATATTTCACTGAAGCTATCAGCACTCCGTAAAAACATACTTTCTTCAATCGATGGAATAATAGAATATCGATATTTTGTATGTGATAGATATGCATACTGTATTCAATAACGACAAGCTACGAGAAAAATAATAATAACCTTACTTAACCTAAAGAAAGCCTTGATTAAAGTTATGTATTTCTAGAAAAATGAATGGAGCCAATTTTTTCAACCGATGGTTAATTATTGATTATTTGATCATCTATTGAAGAACGGAAATAATTTACGTTACCAAAGTGTGACAACAAAATGATTGACCGATTAATGTTTGATCCAATAATCATTAGCTTCCGGCTAATGAAATAATAACAAATTTGGATCTGATGAAATAATAGAACCAATCTGTATTCTGCACATCGAGATGAGCAGTACACGGTCATGTGGATGGTCCAGATACTCATAGAGATCTAGAAGGCGCTTACTTTACCGACTCTCGAATAAGTCACCAACTTTATACTGAGATAGCGAATCGAAATGAGCCGCAGAATCGCCAAACTAATCCAAACCACGATCACAAGAATATCTGAATATTTCTGTGCAGCAAAAAACACGCAAGAAGCAAGTCGAGTAATAAATATATCGGTATATGGTTTGACAGGAATGGAGACATGTGAACATTCCAGGAGGGATGATTGTGCGCTATAAAACATGCATGTTGTGATATGAACATGCGGTCCGCGGTTTATGCATGACATACATATATCGAATTAGAGTGCACACTTCGGAATTTTGGTGATTTTTACGAGTACAAGTTTGGGGAAACCATATAGTTTTCAAATTATTAGTATACATAAATAAGTGTCTTTTGATCTTGAGAACAGTAATGAGACATTCGGATCTATTGTAATAACAGCCAATGTATTGGGGGTGCGAATGAGCAGGTGATGATGAAATTATAAAATGAGGAAGTGAAACGGCGTTTAAAGAATCTCATGCTCTAGGCGAGACTCGAACCCTCGTCCAAACGGTGACATCACAGTCTCTTAAGCGGTGTCTTAACTGACTGAGCTAAGGAAGGCGGTGAATTACTGTAACAGATCCCCTGATTATTGAATCATTCACTCCGTTTTTCTCGGTCCATGATATGAAGCTTGGTATAAAGATGATACTTATTTTTCTTCCTCCAATTACAATCACTATGATGTTCAAGTAATAGACAACAAACATCAATTCGACGGGTCGGACATTTTATTAATAGTTCCCTAAGCGGGATTCGAACCCATACTCAACGAGACTCAAGTGCTTTATTCTCTATCCCTCAAGTCACCAAATTATTCGCAGTCTTCATGTACTCAAACTCATAAAAAAAATATGTAAACACAAATACATATACATAAAACAACTAAAAGACTTCATTATTTTTTCCAACATCCTTCACAATATAAAATTAATGAGACGTTCATTCGGGTGCCCGTAACGTAATTATATTGTTTTATACTCGTATAACGAAACTATTCCTGGGAGAAATAAGCCTATCTAGTAAAATTCAGCAAGATGTCTGCATGTCTAGTCTATGTAGTGTGAGAGAGCGAGAGATAGTGGAATTTGATTTCGGTTGTGAACCTATCTCTGTTTTCTCTTTCTCTTCTTAAACAATATAATATTGTAATATTATCATAGCTTCTCACTCTTTGATATGTATACCTTAGTAAACTGTCAAACTTAGCCGTTATCGTTTCTGACGCGTCTAATCCTCATATATACGTCCGTCAGTATATCAAACTGGCGATATCCGTCATTCCAAAAACATTCGCGAATCTTGTTCAATTTACTATTGTAGGTTTAAACTCCACTTCTTTAGACTCATATTGCACAGATGAAATTATCTGTGAATAATCATTCCGATTTCACTTTCAATTATCATTATTGGTGTTTCATTTAACATCGGAAAAGGTGACATTCATTGTAAAGATGCAAGATGATATGAATATATAAATATTATTTTATGTGACATTATTTCATATATAGCATATATTTGCAATGTTAATATAATCATTAGGTTGATTATCGTAATAATTATGTTGTACTAATACCCGAGATAGATGATTTTAAAATTTGTTATCTCTAACTTTACCTTGACAATAATTTTTCATTCTAAAAATATAATTTCTTCAGCAAAATCTAGAAATCAATTTCATGAAGTGGTAAGTTAAGATTAATTAATTATGAGATTTGAGTTCTATACTAATTTTTAAATGGAAAAATATCAGATTCAAGAAATTCACTGTGGAATCAAATGAAAAATGTCATTATTCACCTCATGCAACAATGGCTGTTTTATTTTCTTGAGCAAAATTTGTGATTGCAAACTATATAATTTCCTCCGTATCTTCTTTTACACGTGTCTTTCGTATTTTGTATTATTATTATTATTGTATGTATTATTTTGTACTAGCTTTGATGAATGTATCTAGCCTAGGCCTACTATGACACTAGAAGCACTTCTTTGGAACTGCTTCGCTAAACGGACCTGGGTTCGAATATCGGTGTGTCCTTTCACCTATCATCAATCCAACGTTTCATCCAAGCACCATTCAGAACATTAAAGTCCTCACAGTATAACAAGTATAATACACATCGAACTAGATAAACAACAGTATTAGTGATATATTAATATTTCTTACGAATGTTGAATATCTAGAAGTTTCCTCGAACCAAATATGAAGAGGAAAGATTAAAAACAATGTGATATACATTTTATTCTGAAATGAAATATAATTATAGAAATAGCTCCACCGTCCCAACATATCCATCAATTTTTTAAAAACTCTCATCTGGAAATGACTGCTCAGAGAGAGTTTCTAAAATGATCCAAACCGATTGAGAACAAACTTTTAATAAAATCAACTCAAACTAATGCTATAATTTCACATTCAATATCATATTTTTCATATGTGTAGTAGACAGACAATTTTTGGCAGAACTCTGTTTGTGAATATGGGAATAGATTTCAAGCTAGCTGTCTGAGTGACTTTCATTCGGTAAGGTTTGAATTTCTGAAACCACCCTTCACCCCCAACCCCTCTCTCTCTCTCTCTCTCTCTCTCTCGCTCTACCCTCAACCATCATCCACCCTTACAAACGAAACAGCTCACAAAGAGAAAGAGCGATTTCACTATACATACGTCATGAATTTGAAAATGGCCTAGCATAACAACCTTCATTTCAGGGAAATGCATAGATTAAATTTGCCAAGTCAAATCCTAGATAACCCCATTAGAGATGGCAGAGAACGTGGCATATTCCCTTGGGGTCAAGAAATATCCATTTTCGAATCCCAACAATAATGTAAGTTGTTAAAACATCAGCCAGGATTGGGAACGGGTTAAGCTGGGAATGATCAATAGGGATTTCTCTTATGTCGGGAGGCATGACGTCATGTCGGCATAAGTTAGATGATATGAAAACAACCAGAGCCTTCTTTCACGGCCTGGACACGAATGAGTCGGGCAGGATTTTTTAATTTTATGCAGATGACAATGGTATAGGTCTATAGATATTGAATGATTCATGGCAGACATTTGTACTGCGGGAAAAACTCTCTGTAATGTATCCACACAAATATGTCCGATTATGTGATGATCCATAATGAACGATATGTCACGTGTTATTTGTATGGAGCGATATGTTGTGAGGTAATAATCGATTGTGGAAATATCATCTAAATGCTACATTCGATTGATCTTTTCCCATCTTTGTTATTACAAAATTTGATTCATTAGCGTTTTCGCCAAATATATCTGTATCTTCATTGTATTTGTTAATTTGTTATCACTTGTGGTTCAAGTTCAATTTATGATCACCCTAACGGGAACATGTTGCGCTATAGAGACTGCATGGCTGGAGACGCCTTAAAACACCTAATAAAATAACCTTTCATCTCAGCATCATCCCATCATCACATATCATTCATAACTTCTGGACAATACTAATATTGCATCACATTTCTCGAATCATTAAAACAGTAAGAACTTCACAACAAAGGCATCAAATCACTACAGAAGAGTACACACTTAATACAGCAAACAAATCGAAAATAATGAACCAAAATTATTCTTCACTTTTGTATGAATCGTGGGCGGTAAAAACATGTGAAAAAGCCCATCTTCGTATTTGATGTATAATCAAAGAGTTTTCGTCGTTTTCAGTGCGCGTTCAATGGTTTCTATCGAGTCCTTAACGCATCGTCGCACCCTCCCCCCTCCCCCCTCCCCCCCCCCCCCCCCCCCCTCGTACCTTCCCACCTTACCGCAAAAAACACCCAATCATCCTCGAGACCCAGTCACTGGATTCTTTTTGATTAATTCAAATGGTGCGTGATCGACTGAGAGAGAGAGAGAGAGAGAGAAAGAGAGAGAGAAAGAGAGAGTGGTAAAAGTAGACACGAGTATTTGTATCCGAATTCTAAACTGGTAAATGTGATTCAATTTTTTTTTTATAGTTTTGATTGTGTACAGTAGAAAATTAAATTGAATTTCATTGATTGATAATTGTTGATGGTTGATTTATTATTATATTATAATTGGTATCTGGGGTGGTGAGATTGCCCTTGTGGTGCTCCGTCCAAACGATCTTCCCATCATCCATCGACTCAATAGGGGAACAATGATTGTATCAAGTTTTCATGTTGATGAAAGAAAATTGTCATTTTTGTTAATAAAATATATCTATATATATTCTAATAATTCATCATGCATGAGAAAAGCTATGAATACTGAAAAAAATCATGAAATATAATTCAAAATATTATCATCCCTCACCGCAATATTTGAAAAAATCCGTACAGGATCAAATTTACGATACAAACCTCAACCGCATCTTTCAATAGCTTTAAATCCTCGAAGCTGGAAGGAGATTAAGTTATCACCAGAGTTTCCACAATTATCAAGTTGCTAAACCATCTATTCCTTCCGTGCGAACAAGTATAGAAGACGCGACAAATCAGAGACGAAACGATTGAGGCAATAATTCGAGATATTTTCCGAGGAAATAAAAATCGTTTCCTTTGAGCCCGAGCTGAACGTCGAGAGGAAGAAACAGAGGGGATGAAAGGACGTGTGTTGTGTGGATCGCAGGAAGCAAATGATAAGGATTTATACCGACCTAGGAAATAAGTACAGGGTGGTACGGATTACTGACGAATCTAATCACACACACACACTCACTTCATTATATATATATATATATATATATATATATATATATATATATATATATATATATATATATATATATATATATATATTCTAAAGTACCAACAAAAATACATTGGAAAATCAGAAAACTATATAAGTTTATTACCTTTATATCAATAGTTTCACTCGTATAGCAACAGTACGCCATCGTGCATTTCAACTTTTGGGTTATGATAAAGTTGATGTCTTATAAATTCAACAAATTTGAACAAGATGAAGCAAACATTGGAAAATATGATGGAAAAAATGAAATAAATTCGATCAATTCTTTATACAGATTAAATATAATCTGTACTAACATTCAAAATATTATGAAAATAATATATTTCATTCAAATTCATCATCAATCTTGTATTGTGTTCAACGGTGAAATAATGATCACACTGAACTTATACTATGTGTGTGTTGAGTTGAAAATTCGGGTGATTTTATAAGTTTTCTTCTCCAAAAACAAGAAGAATATTTATCGCCTCTCTCACCCATCCATTAGATTAAAACCATGTATAGCGTTTTCGTTGTTTCGCGACCATCGGAAGATGAAAAGACTTCTCTACCCCGTATATGTAAGCAATGATGTAATGCATTGAATAGAAGCGGCGTTTGATCAAAATGGTTGGATCATTGGTATAGGCCTTCCACAGAGAAGAAAAGCTCTTTCCCTTCTTCCCTTTTATGTTTTCTAAGTGGTTTTATTTATGATACGACATCGATTAGAAGGAAATGTGTCGTCGGGCGCTCTCAACGAGCGAATAGGGATGGGAAAATAAAGAACACATCCAAGCATGTATGAAAGAAATGTTGGTGCTGTCTGAATAGCACATGGATCACTGGATTGGATTCCAAAAGCAATGACAAAATTTGTTTTTGTTTTAGTAAATGGAATATTTGTCAATGGTATTGACGCTATTCATAGAGCTGTATATGCATGATGGCAATGTAGCCATTCGACGAGCTTTCAGCAATTCTATACAATTATTTATACATTCGGAATGATCAGTACTTATTTTTTATAAGGACTGAAACTACATCGAATAGTGATCCTACATGTCTAAAGAAAGAATCATCGGCTATCAGAATATTTTTATTATTATTTATTGTTGCTTAACGACCCCACCAGGTTATACGGGGGTACGAATGAGCGGGTGATAATGAAACGATCAAGTGATGATAAGTGAAAGGACGTTTACAAAAACCCATTCCTCATGCGGGACTCGAACCCACGCCCAACGGTGACTGCAGTTGCTACCGCTAGCGATAATTGACCTAATCACTGGGGTGGCTATCAGAATAAATGCATGTAGCCTATAATTTTTGGCTTCTATGAATTCTTGAACAGTTAGAAATCCTTCATCGCCAGTTTGAAAACTTGTCTTGAGAAGGAATCAATTCCAATTTTCTGTTTTAAAGTCCTGTAAGTTCAGTTAATGGGCGACCTTCTTCTTTTGAGAACACAAGTATACCCATTAAAGTGGTACCAGTTATTAAGAATGCATCTCCACCTACTTTCAGCTCCGTTACAGACATTATCCACATCAAATGTTGATAGGAAAATTAATTAAATATTTAGACATGTCTTTGTTCCGATCACAACTACACATCAATAAAACTATGGAATAATTACAATAATATCGGTCGGCATCTTTCAGCTGAGCCTGCGAGCTTGAGATTTCTGTGAGGGAAATATTTCATGCATTTATAATTAGTTGTTTAATTTATCTGCCAGCAGCCTCGCGTCCAGCCAGTCAAGAAGTCTGACGGTTGATGGTTCTTATTTCAAGAATAGAATATTATTGTGTTCGTTATTTGAAAATTAGAAATAGTTTTGATTGACAGGCATAGCTTATAGCTCAGTGTACGGCTTGTCTAGAGAGGCGGTTCGCACACTGAGTGGGTTGGGAACTGTGCTTGGCCTAGTTTTAACTGGATATGGGTGATGAGTCAAGTGGCTGTTGGAACAAATCGATGGAATGGATTTTCACAAATTTTTTAGAGTGTGCCCTGGAAGTATAATACTGAAATTTGTGCAATTACGAACACAATTTAATCAATTTTCTCCATTTTCTATAATTTTCATATCAATTTTCAATTGAAACTCTATTTTGAGCACTGATATTGAATTTTTCAATGATCAAAAATGTAATAACAGAATACATTTTAATGTCAAGCTGAAATAGTATATGATTTGAAGCAGCATCACATGTTCATGTCCGTCTTTTGAGGTATGTCCCCTCCATTCTTTGGACAATTCTCTGTTCTCATAACTATATCGATGTCCTATTCATCCAACCTGACCAACCTAATCAATTTGATTTCGATTAACAACATTGGAGACCGGTTTCAAAAACTGAAAAAAAAGATTTTCATCGAGAAACATTCTCCGAACTTTGACATCGATTAGGGCTCTCTCAGTTCCACTCCATCACACAACATCTAGATACAGTGTACGAACTTCTCCTTCTTTCAACTTCACGTACAAAAAAACCTGTAGAAAACAATTGACGTCTTGGGCAGAATAATTGTAGTGGGCGTTTCCCTGCACAAGTGGTTCTGATTTGATTGGTGGTCTCTGAAACACGTTACGCTCTGAACGACAGTTCACGTTCATTGGTTATACATCCCATCGACTACGATTACTTTTATTTGAAAAATAAAGAAAATAAAAACCCCTCTCTCAGAGAATCCAATTCCCCGATCATAATAATTGAGTAGGATATGACAATCGGGATGATGTAAGAATATATAGGTGTGTATCGGGAGGGAATTAACAAAAAAAAAAAAGATCGAGTTAATTTCTGGTTACAGTTCTGTTTTTTTTTCTCTTGAGCATGTCAGATATTTTACCATGGATGTTTAAACGTTTGACAGATTCTTTAATTGAAGTTCGAATTTGTAAAAATATATCTATCGTCTGTTGTAGAGAAGTACAGTCGTGGTGTTATAAAGTCTGGGCTTCGGCCGGGAGATCATGATCATGCTGATAACAAACCTACAACAATGCGAGGAAATACGTTTGAAGAGAAACTGTTCAGTGAATTATTGATGTTATGGAATGAATGAAACTGTTACAGTTAACGACACGACCCTAATCTGAGTTGTTGGTTGAGTCTTGTGAGATGAAGTAACAAGGACCATTTGTCTCACACAATCTGTGGTATTAAACTAATACCAAATGTCTTATTATAACAGTCTCGTATTCATAAGAACAACTCAATTCAAATTGGTCGAACAAAACATGAGCACGATTTGATGAAAAAGCAGCTTGAGCTAGGGTAATGATTGATCAGAAACATTATTCCATACTTCACTAATATTATCAAATATGTCAGATCACTAGAATAGAATGGAATAGAATACTTTGTGTCCACACACTCGGAGACAGATAGCAGTTGAATACAGTGTTGGTGTGAAGATTCAAATGATGATTGTAATAACACATTTTCTGGTTGAATCAGTTTGGATCAGGTTCTAATAACTTTGGCACCATATCGGTGGAATCTGCTACTTCCAATTCTAAGATGAATCTAATCGACATTTCAGAACCAATGTTCTCATATTCATGCCTGTGATTTGATTCTTCATTCTATGATTACAAGAATACCTATCTAGTTTTCCAATAGTAATCAGGACTTGACCGCAGAAAGTTTATTATGAAAAGATTCCTAAACAACTTCTGCCTGCCAATTCATCTTCTGAGCATCCATGACTGATTCTCAAGTATCGAAACTAATCCGACGACTAAACGAATTCGATCCATACCGTTTTTACTCTTCCTTTTTTCAACTTCATACATATTTTATTTCAACCTTGTGAATTTGATTCTCGAATGTGGTTTCTATGATAATAATAAAACCTTATTCTGACATTTTGGACGTTTCTATTTGAGCGGTTGGTACAGCTGTTCTGATTTGTGCTGTCGAAAGATTCGCTGCGTCTTGTCAAGGATTGACTTGAGATCGCGGAATAAAACTGACGTTCTGTTTCACGAGAATAACATGAGATCACCCCTATGTGTGGATCAGGACAACGCTATAGTTTATGCTTCAACTGTTGACTCTGGAATCTATACACTTGTGTGAATATCACTGGGGTATAACATGGAGTATTCATTTATTTCTGTAAGAATCAAGTCACATTGACAACAATGGCATCACTTTTTAAATGAGAATTGCATTGTTATTATTCAAAACTAGTCAAAAATCGCAAACTCTGGATCTGGATCTGAGATCCGGGTTCAAGTCCCGGGGGAGGTCGCGATTTTTGAATAGTTTTATCGTATCATTATAATAACCTCCTGGTGGTTAATCAGAAAGTTGTTGAAATAATATATATATATATATATATATATATATATATATATATATATATATATATATATATATATATATATATATATATATATATATGTGTGTGTGTATGTGTGTATGTATATACATTATACTCTCCATGTGGATGTTTTACAATTATTAAAATATTCTTGTGTATTGTGAAAGTGGGTGGGGTGACATTTGACAGTTCACCCGACTCAACGTCACGCATCGTTCTGTTGCGCTGTCATTCAATCAAACCCCGAGCTCCCAACAATACAGCATCCAGCCGGACCAAGCTAAACACGGCTATTGTACGCGCCCGGGGGGGGCCTCGAAATCCAGCCGACAAACTTAGGAACAACTCTCGATACACGACGCAAAATGTGGACAAAACTCGCGAGAAATATTTTATAAAGTTCCCGAGTCGGGATCAGTTGAACTACTTAGAAGTTTTTCAGGAATTGGATTTGGATTTGGAATAAATGTTTTGATTTATGTGGAATCAAAAGATCATGGAACTTTTTTGATTTATAACTTTGAGAAAATTGATGGTTTGTGGATTTTCATTTATATATTTTTTTTTTTCGATGAAGTCGTACAGAAAAGAGTAATAAAAACAATCATTTTGAAAATTATTATAATGTTCCCATTGCAAAATACAAATACGGCTTGGAAATAATGTATGAACACATCATACAAAATGAATTCAAAAAATAATATGTACAAATTTGTGTAAATATTATTCAAATATAAATTTATAATTTCGAAAAATCTGATTTTCTGTGACCACAAGTGTACATCAGAAAGAAGTGTCTAGTCTATGTGGGGAGATAATGAAATAAAACCTCCCATACGAGTTCCACTGATAATGCCTTCTCGCTCAAAGTACACAGAATCATCACACAAAGGTTTATTAAAGGTGAAATGGATCTAATTCTGTGTCAGTAATAAAATCATTCCATTACAGAAATGTTCGCTTTGAGTGAAATACTGGAAGAGGATTGTTGATGATACATTCGGAGTCTGCGAGTGTCATCATTGTGTATGGCGAGATATATTTCAGACATTTCAAAAAATTAATTCTTCGAAATACATCAAATATTCCTGTAATGGATATTTGGTAAACATGGCCGACTGAATTCAAAGCTGAGATTTGTAATGGTGTTTGCGAAACCAATACCTGGAGAGGGATCTGAACCTGCGACCATCTGGTTTCAGGTTTGAAGACTGTTTGAAACTCAGCTGTCTCTGCAACTTGAGTTGTTAAACTCATTTCTGTCAATAAAGGACGTCTCTAGACAAGAAACACAACTATTTCAGTTGAAGTTGTTCACTTTATGCGACGTCTGTACTTTTAATTCAGCTTAATTAAATCAACAATCAACTACTAGAAACATAGAATACGTATCGGTTCAGAATTGACGAACCTCAACCAAAGTTATGATCGAATGAAATTAGAATGACAAAGTTTCGAAAAAATATGAGAATCTCAAATCAGCAAAAATAAAACAAGTCAAAGTTGATTGAGATTGAGATACCTCGCCTGATCAACAGTTGCACTACAATAACGTGTGATTGTGAAGCGCGATCTCGGCTTGGCTTTGAGAGATTTATACACAAATCAATCCATATTAATAACGTTACTTCATTTCACGTAACATTGCGTGTTCATTAGTAAAAATTATTACTTTCCATTATTGAATATAGCTCATCTACAGCTCTCATACTCTATCTCACTCCCACTCACACGATCGCATGTGCTCTCTCGCTCTCTCTCACTGTCACCATCAAGCATAAAAATCTGATTCGGCTAATAATCCAAAACTCAATCACCATTTGGTGGCGATCTCATCAAAGGTTGTCATCGTTACTAGTAACAACCCTATTATCTACCCCTCCCACCCCTCCCACCCCCTCCCACATGTACACTCGTCAATGGCTGCATTCTTCCTCGTTTTTCACAGTTGTTTCTGCTTATCAACAGTTATCATTTGTCTATTGGGATACGCAAATAAATCTAGAAGTCATTGACACATGCTCTGTGACCATGGTGACCATCAGGAATCAATCAATTGTGAGCTCTCAGTGTCAACTAAACTGTTGGTCACTGTTAAGAAAAAAAACAAGAATAAAATTATTCAAAACTGGAATGAACTAAGCTTCCAACCAACTCCAAGAATGCCTATTTGAGCGATTCGGCTCCAAATAATGTGTGTCTACTTTGAATTATAACTATTAACCGCTAGCTAAGATAGCTCGATAGCTACGATAGACAAGATAGCTACGATAGCTAAGATCTTAGAACCACGAGAGAATCCTGCGATAGCCAGATAGCTAAGATAGCTCTATAGCTAAGATAGCTAAGATAGCTACGATAGCTAAGATAGCTACGATAGCTAAGATCTTAGAACCACGAGAGAATCCTGCGTCAGGATGGTCGACCGTAGCAAGAATCGAAGCCCGGTCTTCGGAATATCGGTTCAGTGAACTAATCATTCTATCCCAGAAAGTTTTATATATCATCGAGTATAAATATACATTTTTCAAAGTTGTATATCGTGTTTAATATGATATTATAGTGTAATTAATTATTTGTATTAAGGTTAATTGAATATTATACTATATTGAGCCTATGAAGCATGATACTTCCCACCACGCTATCAATTCATCACAACATTATTGCAGTAATTGCCAAGTTGCATGTAGCTGTACCCACATAAGAAATGGTGTAACCAACAATATAATTGTTCTCTGGGTTTTAAACGAGAAGTGAATGCGAGCTGGAAACAAAGCGTCATATTGCAATCAATCTGTACACCTTGACAGTGTCAGCGATACGCAAACAGTTCTCGGGTTCTTCGACTGGAACAATACAGAACAATGAGAACATAAGTGGGATGCGTTACTGGAGGATAAGAGTGTGTAAAATTATCAAGCATAACCGAAAACACAATACCAGTAGAAAAACGTGTTACTTTATATCTGCATCAATAATAGTGTTTGAAATATCAATTGCCTTGCAGTTGAAATGGAATCTTTCAGGCGTGGAAAAGGTCGTAGGTGTGCGATATGCGTGAAAGCTATCACGCCGTGAACTTTGACGAGAGTGATTTCATTCTTGTTCAATACTGAAGACATCTCATCTAGTTGGGAAACGTTCTGGAAAATGAAGTCAAATTTGGCTGGGTTAGGAGTTCAGCATATAAGACATTGGTTTTGTAAATTTTTGTGAACATAATTGATTTATTATCCTCTCCTTCGTTATCCAGAATAACCTTGCTTTTGGAGGGGTCGTTGAGCATATAACAATCAATCAAGTATATAATATAATATCGTGAAAAATATTCGAACTATTTTTGTTACTTCATAAAATTTATTGTTCATCAGTTTATTTATTATACATATTTATGATATATTCATACATCATCCATTCAGCAAATGTATTCATTATTAATATTCATTCATTAATCGATCAATTATTTCAAGTTATGAAATTCGAAATCGTTATGAAGATCGTGAAAGCTACATTTGAGAAGAGACACATCCATCTTTTGCTTTCTTCATCTGGTTTCATCACAATCTAATAAACATAAAGTACAAACATCAATGTGAATAAAGCTGAGCTGAGAGCCGAGTTGTACGCCAACAGTATAGATTGATTGTTCACGAGATGTTTTGGTCCGGCGAAGACGAGAAGACAAGAAGCCGAGACGACCAGCAACTTTACCCTGAAACATAAACCTTATCAACGTAGTGAAAAGTTTTCCCGCTACTGCTAGAATAGCGCTAGAATCGTGATATGGTTGCGTGGCTTTTCACTAATTTTCAATGGTCCAGTGTGAAATTTATTCACATTACCGGCAGCCTATAATCAAGGGGTAGCTAAATACTAAAGGGATGAAGATCAAAGGGTAGATTTGCGACTGCATGCGGATCTTATATATGGTAAAGAGGTAAAACACCCGAACATGGAGGTGGATATGGTCTGAATAATACAGAAGCTACCTGCTTTAATTTGTTATAGTGTTTTACGATTTAACTGCTGTAGGAAATAGTTGAATATTAAGAGTGGTTATGTGCGCTCATCATTTACATGAATATTTATATATTTGTGAGCTATAACTCCATGAGTGAATGAGTGAATATAGAAATAATATGTGATAGTTGTTGAGTAACCTGCACTGAAGTGAAAAAGGGGGTTGGCTCCTTCCCTCTGAAATTGTTATCTCTGGTCGAATGTTTATAGGATCTTCAGTGATGGTTGAGGTCCAGTGGGTAACGTTTGTGTCAAACGAGGTTTCTGAATGGGAAGAAACCAATCCTCCTTTTTTTTTTTAAAATAACATCGAAACTTGATACAAAATCATTGTTCCCCTATTGAGGCTAAAGAAGAGAATGGGATCGTTTGGACGGTGTACCACAAGGGCGATCTTACCACCCCATTTTATTATTATTTTGAAATATACTTGAAATCTTGTACAGATTGCTCTCTGTACAAGGTGGTCAGCTGACGCCCAGGCCAGTTGCTTTCCTGTCCAGTTGGTACCTACTCTCATCACTCATACAATTCTCTACCATTCTGATACATAACATTTATCAAATGAGGTATTAGATATTGGCAACATCTAATACCTCATATTCGGGTCGCGAAAGCCTCAAACAACTCATTTATCAAATACTTTCATCATCTATTAAGGGTTGATCTTATTATAATTCAGTGCTCAACGACCCCACCAACAGCACGGTTACATGGGAGATGGTACTGCCACACGTTTTGGTCACTCCTGTAATAAGAGTCTGTATAAGAGTATAGAGTTACTTGAGTTAGTCGGACCGAAGACAAATAGAACGGCGAGAAAGGGGTAGGTGGGGTTATAAGGTCGCTAGCTACAGAATGTATGGTTTTGTCTTGTACACCACCGATACGGTCGAAGAGTTTTGAATATCCATTTGTCTTTGCGCGTGCAATCCCTGCCAGTGTGACTGAGCCGAAGAAGTTGGTGTAAGAAAATGCTGGAATTACGATCTCTTGGCCCCCGTATAATACCAGCGGTAGTGGGGGGAGGGGGGTACGTTGACCACGAACTAGGGGGGTATTTCTATTGATGTTAAGGAAGTAGATATAAAGATAAAAAGATCACCCTCTCCTGGACAGGATAGAAGGGTGAGGGTGTATTAGATGGATTTAGAATAAATTTGTCAAACTGTTTCCTAGTTTACAATTGTACTATCAAACTATATGGTCAGTATAATGGTGTACTATTTATTGCAAGTACACCGGATTGCACTTAGTACCGAGTTAAAATCTTCCTCGGACCCTCTAGACGTCTCTCTCTCTCTAATTGTATTGTGTGTATTCATATCTTATAGGTGATATATTATCCGCGGTAGCGTACCGGAAGTCAATTGTTACACACATAACACAACTAGTACATGAGAGGTGGAAAAGAGTTTGAATGAAAGACAGAACCGATGACAATTTCCTCGCGCAGAAATTAACCTGATATGAAGCGAATCGAAGATGAATGAATGTAAGATTGATTTAAGATGAATGGTGGATGGATGATTTGGTTGAATTATTTTGAATCCCCAGTGATAGTTTACTGATTGACCCACTCACATCTTGGAATTCTTGGAAATAACTTCTTGGAATAACTCGAATTGAATGGGAGACGATTTAGCAAACTATCTGTGTTTTGTAATCTCTCTGGAACGGTATGGAATAATGGGGTATAGTTACATTCTAATAAAGGAATAACATATATTCTCAATATCAGAATAAATATCCCTCAGTCCAACATTTTCACATTTCAAACATAGTTCAATTTCTTCTCTAGCCGTATAAATACCACCTGTGGACATGTCTATAAGCAATCATGCAGTTAGTTTTCACGTATACTTGTATCCACCGAAGAAGAAGGCCGTATACCAACAGAGCAATTGTGAAAACTTCGGTGATTACTTAAGTCTAGCTCGGTGCACGGGAAGGATTTATCGCTATTGAAAGATGCAATTCATGAACTTTGTTCGAGAAAACCACAATACTCTGAAATAACCGCATGTATTATCTGTGTTTACTATGTTGGTAGGCGATTCTTCTTTCTTCTGTGAATCGAATATACCGTTTTATGAGGCATTGATGATATATTTATTGATGAGCCCAATCCATATATCTGTAGATCCTGCTAACTTATGCTGTATCCTGCTAGATTCTGCTGGGATCCTGTTGAATTCTGCTGGGGATCTTGATATAATATCTTGTAGATCTTGCTAACTTTGCTGTATCCTGCTAGATTCTGCTGGGATCCTGTTGAATTCTGCTGGGGATCTTGATATATTCTCTTGTAGATTCTGCTGAATTCCACAATTTTTTCACCTATTCTACAGAATATAGTATTTTCTTTATTATACTCAAAATTTCACTTTTTCCACGTATATATTAGAAAAGTTTATCGGTACTGAAGCTTTTGTCATTTCATATTTTTTTCAAGATACTTTTGAGTAAGAAGTCAACTTCTGGAATTCGTGGAAAACTTGTTGGCATTGTATAAGTTTTATAGCCCGTAGCAGAATATGATTAGAAACTGACAATCAAGGTTAGAATATCACTTCTTGATAGTTGAAACAGAAGTTGACTTGACGGTATAACATTTATTGTGCTGAATAAATGAGTGCATCAAGTATGTGTATATGCGATGATTTCGTGAGAATATTTTTATGTGAAATTTCGTTCCACTTTTTGAAGTGACAATGCTAGACTACTGAAAACTGAATTATTTTATTCTGAAAATCATAAAATATTGTCTAATTATGTTGAATGGTATAGTTTATATTATTCACAGAGAAGGTTTTATTCAATGATTTGTAATAATTGTAGGTACTATTTGATCGCACAAATACGTTTTCCCATGATCATTCTATTTTATCTAATCCCACGTGAAGTTTTCGACATGCTCATAAAATTACCATTCATAAAAACCTATTTCCTGCCATGATTCAAGTTATATCCCACCTGACATGAAATATATGACGATTTCAACAAACGTCAGATAATGTACATATAATATAATATCGTTGGAGCCGCTGAAACAGCATCCCTGACATCTTCCATGTATCCAAGACAATAAAATCATATTTTTATTCGAATCATCACGAAGTTAATTATGTGCATGTCAATAAATCATTCCAAGTGTTTGGTAATGGTGAATTATTCATTTGTAGTCGGACAGTTCACCGCCTTCATGATTCGAAAACACTCTTTTCACGATTGAAACCATAGCAACGAGAAAAGTTGGGGTAAACAAACTGGAACTGTCATTGCGACACCATTGTTGTCTGATTATTACAACAATGTGGGAAATCATTTGAAATAATCTGGGAGGAGAAATGGAATGGCATTTTAGAACTCTGATCAAATCTTGCCTACAATGATGTTGCAGTGATAATAATTTAGCATATAACCGGCACACTTAGCTCAGTTGGTAAATCACTCATTCCATGTGATCCGGGAGGTGAGGGGCATATCGGACATGGCTTGATACCCGTCACCTTCAATCTTTACAGAGGTGTTCCGTGGTTTCTCTGCACTGTCGTATAGGCTAATGCTGGGTTAGTTCCTACGCTATAGGCCACGGCCGGGTCCTTCCCATTAACCGTCCTACTATCTAAGAAACCTTCATCTCATCATCCCATCCTCTCATTAATCATTCATCCGACGCCAATAGATCTTGGTGCGACGCTAAAACCATTAAACAAATCTTATAAATCCATTTCATACATCCACATCCCACATAATTATGAAAAGTCTTGTTACGGCATTCATACATTTGATTGCAATTAAATAATTGGGCTTCCACAATATTTGTTTGTGCACTCACATTCGGGGTATTTATATTTTCAACTAGGCTTGCTTGTGATCATTGGTCGAACGCAGTTAACAGACTAATTAAATAGATCATTCGACATTTTTATAATAATGGAAAATATGTATTCATTTCATTATCAGTATCACCATTATTTTTGATATGCACATCATAATGGTTTTCATCAACGCCATTCAGACCACGTCACCACCAAACCGTTAAAATGAAGATAATTACACTTTTAATTAACTATCGAAAACATCTATACACCATTTTTACCACCTGTGCATGTCATGGTATATGATTATAATCCCAACAATGATGACTGTAGTACCTATAAATCCCGTCTGATTGGATATGGGCGTGAACAACCACCTCGAATGGAAAGTTGCAGTTCGACGACATCCATCAACCAGCAGACCACGTGTTTGATGTATTCGATATGTGGGGGGAGGGGGAGGGGGCGGGATGATTAGTTCTCGGATGAAATCAATGAATCAATTGTCCATGGCCGATCGGTATTCAATTGTTGCTGGTAACGACAGAGCAATCCGTTACCGTTCCTCCTCCGTGTGACGTCACCCAGCCAGGATCCTGCAGGAATAACGGGATGAGTTATCGCTGGTTGTGTCCAGATGTGATCGGTGGAGGTTATTGAATGCACGGGATGAGAGGGGAATAATAGTGCAGTACTGTGCAGGACAGTGCATGTGTGGATGCAGTTGGATGCGATTGTCATATGGAAGCGATTATTGGTGCTGAGGTTTTTGTGGACAAGTGTTCGGAAGCTGTTGAGCAGAGAGAATATGGAAAATGTGATATTATACTTTTTTTGTGACCTGAGATGAGGATTGATATGTGTTATAAGTATCGGAGATACCAAAATCGATTATTGGAAAAAGTTTGCCTGAAGTTTTTCTGGGGGGAACTGAAATGAAACACAGTAACTCTTTGTTGATCCTGAAAAGATTCAGGACTGACCAATCTTTTATCTTTTAATAATTTGAGATCGTATTTCCTCTTAACGAGACCATGTGTGGAGTGCGTCTACACATTTTCTTCTAGTTTTACTCCTTGTAATATCGGTATATTTTCCACGGTATACATTTCAATGACCACTCTATGAGACCGCAACCTTACACATGTAACATGTTTCATGTCCGTGCATAGTTACATAAAACCTGAATATGACCTCATACAGAACTGTCTTCTTTCTCATCCACATGTCTACCTCCATCTATCTCTCTCTCACACACAGACAGACAGACTCCCAAATTGCTGATCAATGATAATCCGAGATCCGAAATCCTAAATCATCTCTCTCTCTTCGTCTATCCTTCCGTCCATCCACGTGTGTCGCAATTCAACGTATGCAATAACATTCGGCCAGGGCATAACTCACGAACAAACGTTAACGGACACATAAATTGTGGCCACATTCCCCCCTCCCCCTCCCTCCTCCCTCCCCGCCATTCTCCGCGTCTTATATTGAACGGTGCAATTATTATAATGTAATTAATTATCCAATTACATGTATAATTACGATTATCAAATTCAATAATAGGGATGGTACGCCCGATTAAATTTATTGCCTGTGTATACATTAACACTATGTCAATTATGTAGATAATTTACGAATTAATTTATTTTAGTATGAATTCATAAGTCAATTGGTACTAATTAATGTAAATCACGAATTCTAGTTGTGTGGATTTTTGTCGGGATGGACTATTAGGGGAGAGCGTGCATACCTGGGATAACATGCCTTGATATTAAACGGGATGTATTAATTGCAGTGGATCGGTGACGATGTTTCTGTTCTTGCAGCTGACAGTTTCTTCTGTCGGTTGAGAGTGTAGAGTTAAGAAGTGATGAAGGCCTACTCTGAAAGTTATGGATTTCCATGGGCTCAAACAATACTTTTTCGTATTTTTAGAGTTTGCTTCAGAGACAGTGATGTATGGGACAAAAAAAATCGAATATGTCTCATTGCTGAAGAATATTTGTTTTTTTTGAATATTTTGAATGCCGTATTTGATTATTTTGAATATTGAATTCAACCACATATTGAAAATATTTGTTGATATATTTTGAAAACAGAAATATTGAAAACCAACTTATTGAATGTTTCAATTAGAACATCTTTACATTTCATTTCATGATTATTTTTCAATCAATTTTGTTTCCCAAATTGAGAAATCGGGCAACTATATGTTATCTTCTCACTTCATTATGTTATAGCTTCTATCCCTAGGTATATTCAAATCTGTACATTAACAATTATTTCCTTTATACTTTCCATTTTGTTCATCAAACATAACAAGCTATTAGGTCTACAAATTATCACCATCAACTCTGAACACAAAATACATGTTTTACAACGCATTACAAATTCACAAAACCGAATTCCAATTCAGCTTAAAACTTTTCAACGCGATGCAACTTTTCAATGACGTGAAACCGACGCGCATAATTCCATGCCACACGCATTTAAAGCTTCACACTCGTGTATTACCGTGTGTGCATTGCAGTGGGGTGAACCGCACAATGGGGGCAGGGGGGGCAGGGGGGGCAGGGGGGGCACCCTTCACATGTCCTCACTCCACGCCAAATGACACAAATCCATCTTGTTTATAAACCATCGAGTAATAACATTGACGAGTGATTTGTTACTTTTAATCACCTTTCACAAACATTGAGTACAGTTGGCTATATGTGTTGTGTTATTTATATGATTTGTGTGAGAGTGTGAGTGGGGGGGGGGGGGGTGGGGGGGGGGGTGAAATGGAAAATCATATTTTTAGTCATTTTGACGGGAAATATTACTTGATTCTGTCATTATCATTAACGTGTTTGTTTCAATGTAGATGGGGTTGATGAGTGTGATATCTAGATGTTGATCGAGGAATTATTAATATTTTACACATTTTTATCATTATTGTCATAGATTATGAATACGATCGGCTATATATATATATATATAACTTATAGCGTACTTTTTGTATCCTGATTGTAATTGAGGAAATTATATCAGATCAAATCGGAAACTAATTTGAGACTGTTAATTAAGTAAAAGATAATTAATTAATCGTTTTGAATCTAATGATGAGGACATCTATTTGAGATCACTTGAATTCAAGCCTAGATTGAATTGAGAAAGAACATCCTGAAATGTGTTATGACGTTTATGTAATATTCTCGACGTTTATTGGGTATCATTCTGTACACCAATCAGCAATCAGGCAATCACACTGGAAAAGCGCATAAAAAAAGTTATCATTATTTTCATTTGATTTTTCACTCTGATCAAATGTTGTATTTGTTCATATAATTCAAGTTACGTATGTCTGAGGATATTAACTCGTAATTAATATTACAAAAAGTTGAATAGTATATTTAGTATCAAAAATAAGACTGTATTTTTGAGAGAGGTAGCCGAAAGGTACATACTAATAAAACCTGAGAGAAAATAGATAGATAGGTCTAGATTAGACAATACGACAATAAAACAAGATAATGTGTGAATGTAACGAACACACATTAGAGGAGACTCATTATTAAATAAATAAATTATCGGCTCCCAAAATAAAGAATAGTTCAATCCTAAAATAAGAAAATTAAAACTAAAGATTTAAGAAATGAATTATGTTTGAGAGAGTAAAGTACTGTAAATGTCTACTATGGATTAGCGGTGAATGATAAAAAATATAAAAAATCCCGTGTGCAAGACGAGAGATGTTTCGCGTTATCTCCACCAGAGCGCAGCAAACATCAGCACTCATCCTGGCAGATTATACTCTCTGCATTACATCTGTGTAACGAGGGGAGTTTCATCACGCGAAAACATACACAATCAGATTCTTGGTCTTCGAAACAAAGTCAAGACGCATTCAATATTTATCAAAGATAATTCGAAGATTTCAGAGAAAATATTACAGAATGTTCACTCATAATTATTTTCATGTGAAGAGATAATTAATAAACTTGAATCGATGTTCAAAATGATGATAAAATAGCATAATGAATCTTCTCATGGAAATATTTGACAATTTCGAAATGATAAATATGAATCTTCCAGTGATAAATTATTCATGGGGAGTTCGGAGTTGAGAAAATATGAAAGTATACTCGAATCGAATCAACAAATTGATGGAAACGCTTTCGCTAGATATCACATTTTAGGAATGATTCCTCAAATATCAATAATAGAATGAATAAATTATCAACGATTCAAAATAATTATAATATTCCATGCGTGATTGATAATCTTAATTACAACAATCATCACATTACATTGATACATTGAGGACAATTTCTTATCGTCAATACATCGGGAGCTCACGAGTCGCGCATTTTTCTTGGAAAGGACAACTCCGTGTCGTATCTCCCAAGTATCACGCCTAGGGCGATAAATTTCACGAGCCTATTTTTTACTCGACTTGCAATCAACATTTTCTCCCCCCCCCCCCCCCCGCGAACCATTGCTGAAAAATTAAAAATTAGGAACTGAGTTTCTCTGGGCTTCGGTTTATTTTTCATTTCCCATCTCGGGGGGGTGGGTGTGGGGGCGGGAGAGCGGTTGGAGGCGGCGGCAACGGTCGTTCATGGTACGACCCGTACGACGCGATCGCGATTAAAATAACGATAAATAATTGGAACGAAGATTACTTTTCGATAAGAAATAATTAAAATTTTGTACGCTTAAACCATCTAGAGCCAACCCCCTTAAAAATTCCCCTGAACTCGTCCTATCTCTCTCTCTCTCTTTCTCTCTCTTTCATATTCCGTCCCACTCCACTTGAAGATAGAGATGAAACGGTTAGCGGAAAAACATAATTTACTAGTATACCAACCCTTACCGATAACGCTAATTAAAAATTACTGAAGTTTAAAAACTGGGTGGTGGATGAGGGGGGGGGGGGGGGGGTGCGGGTTCGTGACGTAATAATATCATCTAGAGACTGATTAAAGATTCAGTGTGCAAACGAACAGTAAATCGATGTGTTTCTAACCCAACTTAATCGCGTATTTTTCTACGAGTGAACAATTTTTATTGTAATTTTTAAATTATTTGCGTGACTCTTGTAAGTTATTAACGCGTGTTTTGGAAACTTAATTTGGAAACTCTTTGATAAAAGTTTTTGTGAACGGCGTTTATCTTCGGTTACTATCTCTATGTTCTTTAATTAAATTCTCTTATTGGTAGTGGAATGGTTCATATCTATTTGCGACTACATTAGAATTACAAGAAATTAATGTGACGGGTGGATCAGTGGTTAGAGCAGTGAACCGTTATTACTGTGGTGGTCGACCATCCTGGCAGAGGTGTTTCGTGGTCATCTCAGCTCAGTCGTTGAATTGGATAGTGGGATAGTTCCTTGAGAGCTGACCACGACCGCTTCCTTTATACTCTTCACGTTCATCTCGTCTTTCCTAAGCCTCGTTCATCACGACGATAGATCTTAATCATTATTTCGCCGTTTTGTTAATCTCGATATAAATCGATCAATCAATACAAGTTTCAAGCACGTCAATTTAGTGTAATTGAATTCGCGATATTCTGTAATTCTCGAATACCTGCGGAAATGTTTGAGAATATTATGAGATCAAATTATTCAGAAACTAACGTCAATCAAAATACTAAATGATTCTATGATATGTATGTAATTGAATCGTTAATTATTTTCAGAATATCTGTCATCTGACTCATATTTTTGATTTTCACTTTCTGAAACTTAGATGAGAAAATCATATGTAAATCTAGATTTTCAGAAGTATAATTTTTCGAATAATGTTATGCATTTTATCAAGTACCATTTCCAGCATGAATTAAGACATCGAATGTTGAATGTGTACGATGTTAAAGTTGGGTGGAGAGAAAAGGGGAGGGAGGGAGGGGAGGGGAAATATTGGTCGAGGGGAATTAAGAGGATAAAATCATCCCCTTGTCATTCCTGAAAATATTTTTTTCTCTCGCCTCTAATGAATGAAAAACTGAAGGAATATCTGATCGCATCAAAGTAGAGAAATTAGTCGGAGTTATTTTCTGTTCTCGCGAGACCAATCTGAACAAACTTATTTCAGCTCGAAGGCAAATTACGGCCTTCACAAATCGAGTGCTTTGGATTCCTAAACAAGGACTTTTTTCGTCGGATTTTTACATGACAAAAAAGTTTTACCAACTGTAAATGACACCGCAAGGGAAGAAATGAATCAGCGAGATATAAAAATGAACGTATAATGTACTTTTATAAAATGAAGCTATTTATTTCCTTCTTTGGCCCGATGGCGATTTTAATACGATTATTTTTATCGTTCAACTTTTATATAATGTTGATTGCGAGAAATAAGAAAGCTTCGAGTACTTGGAGTTTTACATTTTGAAACAATATAATCTTCATCTCATAAGATGCGATTGTGTGAGAGTAAGGTGAATAAATTTTGATATAATTTACATTAATCTACGATAAATCACAAAGTTTTTATAGATTACTTCTATCGGACCATACTCTCTATAATCTGAATGTTTTGGATGAAATGAGAAAAACGGAATTGTATAACAATGATATTTATAAACAATTTACCATCTTTTAACAATACGAAAGAATAAACTTGGGTCGTACTGGTTTTTGAAATGATGAAATATACAAAAACGGAATCATATCTTTGTCATAAACCAAAAACATATTCTTCTATTTAAATCAGGTCCAATTTTTCGAATCTCAGTTAATAACTAACCCTCTAACTTCTAGTTTGAGTATACAAATAACATATTAACCAAGGATAATAACAAGTTAATCTGCTGACAACAATTATCAGTTCGTAAAACTGTATTTAAATGAGATAAAACAGAATGAATTGTTGCTGCTGCCATTGTTGTCCCCGGCTAGTATCCAAGTGGCCCTGGTGCGTGGCTATCAGGGCATGTCTAGAAGACCGTGTCCAAGGGGAATAGATTGCCATCTCATGATCGTGTACGTCTTGCAGGTTGAAATGCCCCCCGAGGGACTCGAAGCCGGGGCAGGCTATGATCCCATTACCCAGCGCGTGGATGTGTCAAATAGGTTACGCTCTGCCTTTCTGCCATGTGCCACAACCATCGACCAGAACTCCAATCACACAGCAGATTATAGACGACACGGGGAGACAAAACACAATATTTGATATCACATCAAATGTTCGTTCAAGTTCTTTAGTTTTAAGGGGACAGCAGAATGGTGAGAGATGAAATAAGACCAGCAAAATCTAGGAACAATTTGACAGGAATCTTAATGTTACAATTTGTGCGTGATACTTTTCTACTACATGTCCTTCAATCCAAAAATTTGAAATTCATGATTCCATATTTATTGAAACATGGAGAACTATACGTGAATTTTGTTGAATAGGTTTTCCATGATTGTCATCACATCATGAAAACATTTCAATTCTCACGGTTCAAAATGTCCTCCACTTTCATTTTCGCTGTGATGTTTTTAATAATACTTTCAAAATTCCAATAATTAAATACGGTATCTCGAAGTCTGCCCGAATTATAGAACAAATCGATTGAAACCCAATCGAACACGCTATTCCATTACTTTTCAAGTGTATTCATCCAGAGGACAGCTTACAAACTTTTAATCAAGTAATTACAAAATGACGTGGAAAACCAAGTTTGAAAAGTTAATTCTCAAGTTAGTGTACAGTTTGGCTAAATGGAGTTATTAAAATGGGATGAATTATATCCATTTGATCAGGCTTCAACGTTAAAATTGGTGACTGGAAGTTTATTCGCCGATTAGTCACTCATAGTCACTGGTAGTCCCCGTCCCAGGTAAAACCCGGCACCTCCACCAAAATATCGTTCATACTTCTGTGTGCAGTCTGCATTCATAAATACATCCACCAATAAATCGATTCATTTCGAGTTTCGATACAGAATCGAATAATCCTGACGTCATGACTCAGAAACGAGAACGTGTCCTGGAGAACAATAAATATATATATGTTTGTATCCAATAACATCGAAAGTTGATACAAAAACATTGTTCCTCAAATTAAGACTATGGATGAATAATGAATTATTAATGATGCACAATGAAATATTATGCCTAATTACAATTATGGTCCTCTCATTGAAATTGACGATGCATAATTTCCATCACTTCCACTCAGGAATCGATCTTGGCCAATAAACAATAATTGAAATTTGATTAGTTCTCAATACCAATCAAATGTGTATTTCTCAATTCATTCAAGTTGGTCAGAGTGTGTAGTAAATAATTTCAGGATAAACTATGAATGAAAACTGTCGTGAAATGATCACCCAATAACTGATTACCATATTGTATCCATGTTATCGTAGGTTTTCAACTGTGATATCTGAGCAATAAGAACTAGGCCTAGCTCAGTCGCTAACAGCCCTTGTGATTGTCATATCTCATAAACCGAACCAGCCGAGAAATACACCGGAACGGGAACCATATTCCTATCCAGCGCCTTTAACGGACGCGAAGACGACGATAAAATTTGTCTTTTCATCCCCCCCCCCCCCCCCCCCCCCCCTCCTTCCCGATCTTTATGCGCTGATACACAACAGACGATAAAAATACGAGAATAAGTTCGAAATATAACGAAGATTGTTAGTCATTTTACTATGCAAACTTAATGCAAAAAATATTTCAATTTTTTCCTACGTAGCTGCGTATTAAGAAGTGTTATTTAATGGTCCGTAGCGATATTAAAATTGTATATAAATGAGCAAAAATATATCAATTTATAAACTCACAACGTCGACTTGGCTTATTTTCTTCTTTAGTATCACTTTGCATTTTGTATTTCTTTTCTATATTTAGATCATTGATGTGTAGAATGAGAAATTAAGATCTACTATAAACAAGTTTTTTCATAATAATGTTGTTATTTTGTATTTTCAATAGTGTGGAGACAACTTTTATGAAGTGTTAGAATATCCATTCTTGTTTACATTTGGCCCATACACGTGTTTGAATGTTCTGTAAATGGGTCTACTACCTGGCATTGTCGCCAGTTGGACTAGAACCGTCAAAATTAATGAAATAGGCCCCAATTACAAATGAAATATAATTTAATCCTATAACAATAATCTATCTTCTGATAAACTACATGAAGTTGTTAATTTTGTTTATATCACTCAAACTTCTTCATTGAAATTCTATCTAAAAAACGTCTACATTTGTTCACTTGATGACGAGTTACTTTACACCAACACATCAACTTTGGAGGCAGACCATATGAATGACAGCAGTGGAACATTTTCAGTTCAAACTACTATTGTATCAGTATAAGTGGTGCGCTTTTCTTTTCCGATTGCAAGTTCTTACATTTCCCGCTGGCAGCGCACCTGCAACTTGTATACCGGATACACGAATCACATAACCAGAAGTATCGCGTCCTCGATCAGCCGTCTTGTGTTGTTGTTTCTCAAGGCCGGCGATCGCAGCGCCGCGACGTGTGATGAGGTAAGCTCAGGAAGGAGGGTGGAGGCGAGTTAAGGGTTGCGGCCACTAGTTTAGATGTTGGGTGTTGGAGTGGGTGGGGGAGGTCAAGTGGGGAGCAGGACGGACGGAAGGGTTCAACTCCGAGGTTGTAATTGGATTGTAAAACTCGGTTACCGCGCTTAACCGCTAAAACACCTTTACTAGACGGAACTATATGGTACAAGACGACCTGGAAATATTGTAGTTTGCATTTTGATTCATTATTCATGAATGAATGGGATCTGTACGATATATTTCAGGTTCAAGTTCATGCTTTTTTTACTGATACAAATTGGATAAATTCACATTGTAGGAATGGGAAAAGATTTTGAAATAGATTTTGTATAATCATCACAAATAACGGTTATATTAGCCTACTAATATTTACAATTTGTTGAAATGAATCAAAGGAATTTCGTATTTTGGAGACGGTATAATTGGATTCAGAAACTCATGATGCACTGCAGTCCACGTAGATCCATGATTAGAAATATACTTTTCTTCTCGACGAGAGCCGAATTCAAGAAATTTAATTCAGTTAATGCATAACAATTTAATAAAACCGATGCAAAGATTCATTTTACATGAAGCGTGAATTTGTCTGATTTATTGTTAATCCTTTTGACAACTTAACGCTTTTTTCTGAAGGTTGACTACCAACTTTAGAAACATAAAATCTCCTGTTTTTTAGAGAAAAACACCACAGACCTAAATAAAACTTTTTTGAAAGATGTAGTTGTATTTCTGATTGTGAATCACATCCTTAAAAAAAACATTCACCGTCAAAATAACACATTATTGCCAATGTATCGGTGATATTTGTTTCTGTCATGTTGGGAGACAACACGCGTCTTGCGTGTTCGCAAACATCAATAGCCGAGCTGCGCCATTGTGAGCACAGATACCAGGCTGGGTAAATGGATTGTCATGGGAACTTCTATCATCTTTCACATTAACAAAAGATCGGGGGGACGTGGAGGGGGGGGGATTGGTGGAGGTAACCAGCCAAGGGGGGGGGGGGAGAAATTCATACCGATTTATTATCGCATCTTTTTAATTTTAAATCGTTTGTGTGGTTTATATATAATTTTTGTATAACAATGTGGGGAGTAAAATAATCACAAAAGGAATGTAGATATGGATATATATATATCTAGAAAGCGTTTGAGATTTTCTTTATTGGAATTTAATAATATGAATATACTTTGATATTGTATTTCTTTTTGCTTTCTACTTTCATGTTCTACCGTGGCTGTGGATACCGTCACGGTGAAAGACATTTTTAATCGCTTTGATACGAACGAAAGGACTTAACTGAGATTAATTTCTAATTTAATTACTTCCGAACGTGATAATTTTCCCGATAGTTTGATGGGGAAGGGAAAGCGATGCTGTATATTCATATATATATATATATATATATATATATATATATATATATATA
Source organism: Brachyptera putata (assembly GCA_907164805.1). Lineage (NCBI taxonomy): Eukaryota > Metazoa > Arthropoda > Insecta > Plecoptera > Taeniopterygidae > Brachyptera > Brachyptera putata. Next base: position 32,424,732 of record OU015467.1, read on the forward strand.
TATATATATATATATATATATATATATATATATATATATATATATATATATATTGTATGGTAATTCTATATTTTATTCAACAAAAATATAGAAGTATGAAATGGAGTATCTAAATGAAAAATGATACCAAACCTCCATATAGCGCGTTAACAACTTCATTCAACTTGACTGATTGTTCCAGCAAATAGTTAACTATTGATGATATTGTTTTCCCCGTGAAAAGTTTAATTTCCACTCCAACTAACAAAACAACAAGGAAAAAACTGAAAACGTGTTTTATCATTTTGTATTAGTAGGTGCGCATTCTCATCTTACCCTATTATTAGCAATTAGCGCCAACTAAAGTACCCGTTGCATTTAAAATGAAGGAAAGAGAAAGAGATACTTCAGGACTCGAGTCGTAGTGCGAAAGAGAGGGAGATAGAGATAGACACACACACATACACACACACACAAATGAAATGGCAATCTAGGGAGTCATTGATACATAGGGAAATATAAACATTAATATAAATGGTAGTTTCAGGGTTGTGCGCCATAGAAACCGTAGCTATCTATATTCTGATGATTTCCTCGTCAACCCCCCCTCCCCCTCGTTCCCCCCCCCCACTTCACTAACTCACTCTTACTATTCAGAGCGTTATATTTATTATAAGATACAGTCGTGGGGATGTTATTTGCACACGGCTGAAAATTGGGTGATTTTATAAATTGGAAGAAAATTGAGATTTTATGGTTTGAAAATTTTCATGAATACAGTTCGATCAGCTTGAGAGTGTTGATGATGATAATATCAAACAACAATAGAATTGTTTTCTCTCTTTTCTATATATAAATTATGACCTTTTTCTTCCATATTGGTAATTGAATAGGACATATACTCATAAAACTACTATCAATCAATTTTCAAATTGTCATTATTTTTCAAATGTCTTCCCACGCCAGTGACTCATTAATCATGGATTGAAATTGTACGAGAGATCCTAGAAGGCTGTCTTCCAAAAATACAAATTAAAATAGGACCTATCCACATGTGTTATTTGGGTAACTCGGATATTTATAGAGTTCTAGGATTTTCGAGTAAGATGTTCATCATACGAGAATTGGGCATTTTTTGAATGCAGTTTGAAATTAATTTGAAATTAATGCAGAGCAAAATAATTTCTGCCTTTATTTTAAAATAATTCAGTCAAAATTCAGTCGGTAAACGATCTGTTCCAAATAACCTCATAAAAATACAATACATCGAAATCACTTCTTTCAGCTTGTCTATTACTGCATTATTGAAGGTTCCGATCGCCCGTTCCCCTACTCCACACCACTACTCGCAAGCGTTTCCACCCTTCATCTCCCGACCAACAGTCCGACATTCATCTTTCCACATCCGGTATCCAGCTTCCGGTCGCAACCTTGAATCAGCAAAGAAGCGCGTAACTGCGATAGACGTCCATGGATTGCTAGATGACACTTGTCTAGAGAGAGAGAGAGAGATGGAGAGGGGTGAGAGAGAGACGGAGACACGAAAGGGAACGTCACAGAGTCATGAATATTCATACCGAGATATTCGCATTATGATTTCACCCCAGCTCGATCTGCCGGCACATTCTAATATCGCACTCAAATAACTAACGCCCAATAACCGAATCCAAAAGTGTAACATCGCTCTCAAGTGTGGATATGTGTTTGTTTAACGACGGTAATGGCGTTATACGGATCGGGAATGGGTTGAAAGTGAAGGGATGAATGGATATAAGGGTTGTTGTACACACATGGGCGATCGGGGTGATTTAACATGATTTACATGACGGTAAAATGTTGGTTTATTGATGATGATTTATGAGATGAATTGAAATGAATAGAAAGAATCTTCTTAATGTTGGTTTTCTTATTAACAGCTGTTTTATTGTGTTCACTTCTTTCAATAGTTTCTAGAATTTGGTTTCAATCACTTTCTGGCTCAATTTAATTTTATCTGGGAAAAGTATATTTATATGAAGTTTTCTAACTGAACAGAACCAGTTGGTATTCAAAAACAAATAATCAAACGTAATTATACTAATAATATATTTCACGCCAAATGTCTTTGATTCGGAGAATATTTACTATCGCTATTTCTCTGTTGAGACTTGCATCGCCCTTACCTTCCCTTCAGCAAATGAAACATGAATTCGATGAAAATATTTCTGATCCGCCAGTGAATTTATTGTAGTTTATATTCAGGAGGGAAGAAAGTAAATTACGTTAGTTTCAAAATACATCTCATCTCTCGCGGTTCATTTAGTAAGCCCCTTCATTTTTATGTTCGTGGTTTTCCACTCTAATTGTCTGCCAAGTTGTGCACTTGAATTATATGCCGCGATTGGTTGGTCTTACGATTTCATCAACCAATCCCTGACGTTTCTAAATTTCCAACAATGTTTATGTCTGTTTGGTTAAAGTTTTGTTAATAACAAATATAATATCTTTACCTCGGAAACACCTTCCCACTCTATATAGCTACGAGATCCAAGACAGCGAGTTTGCAACCACAGTTCATATCCAGTACACTCGAATCAAAATGTCGGACATCGTGAAATACATCCGAATGTGAATCTATCTGTTCGAATTAATTAACAATAGGGATGTAATGATACGGAAATATATTCGATAATCGAGAGATATGTCCGGCTCATTTCACGATTGTGAATTTAATCACTTGAAAAGGAAACGATTAAAATTTAATTCCATAAGGTCTTTTATTTTGCAAGTGTACGTATAATCATACTAACCAAAAGGTGGCCGAGTTGTTAGACAAAAGTTAATCTAATAAAATCTTAGTGCTTTCTGCCAACAATGGTGAGGGGTGGCAGGGGCTGAAGGGGGTGGGAGGGGGGTGTTGAAGATGGTTATGGTGTTAAGAAGGAGGGGGAGGGAGTGGATGAAACTTGTTAAAATGACACGTGGGAAAAGGCGGGAAAATCTGACATCATCCCCTCAATCTTACCTTGAGAAGCTATAGTCTTGGTTCCACTCTCGTTAGCTGAAAGCGAGATACCGATCTCGATGCTGCTTCGTATTAAACATGAATTCTTGGTTCAGGAAGTTTCTAGAGTTTCGTTTGTAAGGATTTTGGCTCACAGAACTGGTTTTGGTGGAGGTGCCAAGTATACCAAGTTGTTATTGGTGGAGGTGCCAGGTTTTTTATCAACACTATTTTTATTGTTTACAATCATTCAACATTCTTCAACAGGTTGTTATGTTTGTTAGTGTTTTTCTACATGTTACCATTTCAAAATACAGAAGTAATTATGAAATGGTTATGGCGATATTTGAAGCAATATATTAAAACTTGTATACGGTATTTACTTCATTGATTTACATAGACAAAATCAAAACGATCAATACATTTTTTTAACAACCATAATCCATATGTACTCTTCATATCATGGATAGATATTTCATTGAATCAAGGATATAAATAAATAATACCAAATCAATAAAATGGATTTTTAATATATATCTATTGTCTATATCATTCTCTCTAGCAGCTATAGTTATCGTTGTCCGACTATAAAAGCTCATGATGTATTTGATCTTAGTAAATCATACAATTTCGAATGCAGTATCGATAAACGCTCGTAGCAAATTTCTATCATTCCCATTAATTCAATCTATTCCTAATAACATTTTTCACATCTCCCCAACCTAATCAAGTACGTGACTTTTCCACGCATCAATTCCTCTCAGCCAAAGATGACGGTTTTCTTCTGTAATGAGGTAGTAAATAAAGCGGGCAGCCCATTGTTATTACGTATCAAGAAACTCGTTGTAATAAACAAGAAGAAGAGAGAGTAAATAAATGGATGCATAAAGGGAAGCTGCGTGAACGAGGAGGGAACAAGTGTCAGAAAGAAAGAGAGAAAGGTAAAACAGTAAGAAAGAGAGAGAAACATTATCTAGTTTATATGAATTAGGTAGTCGAAAAGTTTATAATATGTCGCAGTAGTTAAGTTTTGTCCCTATTGTTACTTGTGAGAGCTCATCTAATTTTAAATATTATTTTATCTTTTATTATGTTGGTACTACTGATATGGAAAACATGAACTTGTGAATAATTCGCCAGACAATCTTCTGTGAAATGACGTCAAGACGTTGAGTCATGTCGTTTACAGTTACAGTTACAGTTACAGTTACAGTTACAGTTATTATGACCGTATTTCGTTGAATCTGAGACGTGTTAGCTGATGTCTTAAGGTGGGTCGACAGCCTTCATCTTGGCCTGTTCGAATGGTCCATGACTCAGCATCCTCAAGTCAATAATAGAGAAGCAATGAATCAAGCTACACATGGGTTGCTATCAACGTCGATCCTATGTTATTAATATGATATAAAAATTGAATTCCCTAATTTTTGAAAATCCAATTTGATTATTTTCAATGGAGATAGTAACTCTTGAATTTCGTATGAAGGTCGTGATCATAATCTCTATTTTTATGGGTTTTTATTGAAAATTCAATCGAATTAATTTATCCTTTGTCAATACTTGGTACTGAGCAGGTGGCAATACTTCTGCATTCAAAAATTTCAAAATCAAAAATGTACAAGATTTATACAGACCATTGTATATATATATATATATATATATATATATATATATATATATATATATATATATATATATATATATATATATATATATATATATATATATATATATATATATATATATATGAAATCAGCATTCTATAAAATATATGGAAAATAAGTGAATCCCCTTTCACATTCAACTGAATCCAAAATCCAAAAATTTCCATTCATCATTCTTAATTTTTCAAATTTTCGTTCCATTTTATTTGTTGGCACTTGAGCCTAATTGTCCATCGAAATCTTCTTGCATTATTTATCCGTGTGGATATTGTAATGTGACAATCAGAGCTACGATCAACATTTTCTACTCCAGTGCAATATTCCACATGCATTCTCCATCACATGTCTCAGTTATGTCCGCTCTAACAGAAAACAGCAAGAAGCAACTTCACCCAAACAACTACAGTAATAATAAAATCTTATAATTCGGTTCTGAATATTGTATCTCACATAAAATGTTGTCATTTCAGATATTAATGTCAACATTATAAAGTTTTGATGGTATGAAAGTTATTCAGTTTCCTCAAGAATATACAAACCATCTCAATATTTTAACTGACTCGAGCTGAAATGTTGTGACCATGAAATTCTAAAATGCAACCGTAGAAAATAAAATGTCCAATAGTTTGGTGTTGTCTGCTCGGATTGGTGGGCTAGAGTGTACAGGGCTATAGTGAGTGGAGCGACTTATCTTTTCAGGGTAATTAAAAGGGTAAGGGATTTAGAGGAACAGAGAGGGGGGGGGGTGAGAGGGGGGTAAGAGGGGGCTTGTATTTTAATTGTAACTTACTGAAACCCCTTCAGAGATCGCACAAGGCATTTTATGATCCCCGTGATACCCTTTATTCCCGCCAGGCGAGCCACCGTCAAGCCACCTTACAGGAGACCGCCCCCCCCCCCCCCAACACGACTCGTGAAAAGATAACGTGCTAGATTTAATTTTATTCCGAATGTGTAGGACTATTTTAGATGTATTCTGAGTTTTAATCAACTTGTGGATTTTAGTGCGACTCCAATTTTGATTGTGGAATTGATGTGATAACTAATTCCATTTTATCATTGGATGGAATTTGAAAACATTCATTTATTAAATTAACATATGAGAAAATATGTTTTGGAGAAGGAAATTCAGAAAATGAGGATTTTATTCCATATCCTCAAATGTCTATATGCATGTGTTACAATAGTTTGATAGCTGTCCAACAATGATTGACGTTAAGCACGAATATGTCTCAAGACAACATTCAATCAATTGTGAAGTGTGAATCTGAAAGACCAGATTACGTATTGGTCCGAGTTGTTTTCTGATAAATCACTCCTATTGAGAGTAATTTCATCAATAAAAAGATCATAGAATACATTTTATAGGAATAATGTGTGAACTTTCTCTTGTGGTCACTTCGTAGAAAAACTGTTGAGTATTAAATTCATCGAAACGAAGAAACACAAAAAAAGTTAATGATTCACAGTAACCTAATAATTCTTATAATTAACTAACCGTAATTTAAATACCAGTTATACGTAACTAAAACGTATATTCAAATACCACCCATTAGAACTGTCTGAAATCGGCAATATTTAAACCAGAAATTAGCATGTGTGCAATCCTAACCCATTCCTTACTTGAACTTTGACCTGAAGCTTATTTAGCACCCTTATTCTTCGTAACAATGTATATTCGTTGTACATCTGAACTTTACCGGGGTGCTATTATTCTTATAGACGTGAGGGGTGAAAGGGTCGAAAGATAGCAGAACCAAAATTCTAACTGGAGGATAAATAGATAGAAAGGATGTTGAATTTAATGGTTATAGCAGAAATAAATTATATGAATTTGTTGTACGTTGTAAACGTAAAGTGATATTTGAAGATATTTATGTGTGAAGAAAATTAAACTCTCGGAATTAACCAGACAATTAATCTGATTAATTAATCTAATTTCTTCGAGTTTGGAATATGGAAAATATGAAAATATATTTTATTATTTTGACAACGTTGTTAGTTTGTGTAATTCACAAAAACCGGCCGTTGTAAAGTATTCACAAGAATAATATCACTCTATTTCACAAGTATCTGAAAAAAATCAAAATCAATTCAGTGTAAAATTGGAATAAAAGAGAATTCAAAATATCGGATAATAAGTTACCACAAACACATTATTTGGTCATCAACCTCACACTACATGCTGTTCAATTTGATCTGATGAAGTTAGAAATTTGAGGTAAAATTTCATTTATACAATTATTATGACATATTTCATGTTATATGACATGAAATATGTCATGAATATGACATGATATATATATAGATATATAGATAGTATATATATAGTATATAGTATATATGTATATATTTATTCTGTGGATTCAATCGTTCATGCTATTGGTTACACCAACATTCCAATCAAAATACAATCTCCCTAATTTTGCTTTTTCTAAATTTGTAGATGTGTTTCTACTATTCGAAGATATATTACGGTCTAAATATTCTCAACAAATGTAACCATCTCATCTAATTCAAACACTCATATATTATCCAACAATGAAAACACATCAAGAATGTCCTAACATCAAATCACATCATTCTCTGACTTTTCCCCGAGACGTTTCCGCAGTAAGATTCCGTCAAACGCTGCAACATGTCTGAGATCGCTCGCAGTAATCTTATCTCGCGCGCTGATAAACCACAGTTATCTCGCGCCGAGCTGCTGGAGATACATCTGACACAACCGACGTTTAATTACTGCTAACAACGATCACTCGGGGAAAAAACAGCAAACAGACGGCGCCATCGGAAACAATTACAATAGATACGCTGATACCGACTTACAAACATCATTCGTTTATCTGTTAATCATCGCTGGGTAAATGACCAAGAAAGTCCAGCTTGGGACTACTGTACACTTTTTTATATAAAATTATTTCATTCACACGTGAAAAATAAATACATTTAACAGAAGAAAAGAAAAACATGTATAATCAACTCAAGAGGAATACTTAGATAAGGAAAATTATCTTCGACTTCCGAATCACGTCTTGATTGGTATATAAAGAAAAATTATTGATATCATGAAAATCAAAATTATATATTGATCCAGCTGGAGAAAAATACTGGCCTGATGAGTTAATGCACATTCAAGAGAAGAGGAGCTAAAATAAATGAGGGAAAGTGATAATTAAATTCATAATTTGTGTGTACTAATAAAAATATGAAATGGCATAATGTGATGAATTAGATGATTGTTTATAAAACTATACATCTATTATTAAAATTGTCAATAGAAAGAATGAATAGTGAAATTATGTCAATTTAATGAAAAACATGAATAGAATATTGCTATAAGTGTAACAAGACACATGCGAACACTGTTTATAAGCACACAATTTGTTGGCTGAATGACAGTATGAACAAATAAGGTCTAAACACTATTCAAAAACTATTTCCACTCCGCACATTTCCCTACTAATCCCAGTCAATTCCCCAACAATCACACGGCCTAATCGCATCCAGCAATTCCCAGCCGAAGACCTACTGGATGCGAGAGTGATTGTACCAAAGTGTTCGGTTGATCTTCCAGTCGCATTACAGCTAAAAGATTCGCACAAGGAGGTTGAGTTAGGTTAGGTTAATTAAATTTAATTAACAGTTTATACAACAAGTATTTGGTATCACATCTCTGCTATTCTAAGATATACTATTGCAAGACACCTACACCCCCACCCCCACCCCCACCCCCTCTTTGACTCTAAGATATTGAGATAATAGGCGTCGGAATACGAAACCAAATCCAGTTCAAGGAAGCTCGAATTCAATCAAGCTGAAAGCATACATCTAATATTGTTGTGACAGGAGAATATTTTAATTAGGAAGGGATTTTTACAGTCTTGTATGATGTGACAATGGCATGAAACGACGATAATTGTAGATGGTTATTAGATTTCGGTGCCAATATATAAAGATGAAAGGTTTATACGGCATAGAAAGATGATCGTTTCATGGTCCATTGTCTACTTCATTATAATTCGGCAGCCTCCGTACAAGGGACTTTGTGATGATACGTTGTTGTTGTTTTCCGAACAAACCTGCTTCACAGTGACACGGTAGTCCGGTTGTTTTCCGTGCCGGTAAGTCAGAAACTCGACGGAAAGTTTTTTGTTGGTTCACTTCACCGACCGGGACGGCTGAAACCTCGTACCAGTTAGGATGGAGCCTGAATCAACCCGTCTTACCATACGGAACATTCACAATATGTTCCATGCTATTTGTATGTGACGGTCAGCTATCATATTCCCATCACCCCATCATCTCATCATCTCATCATCCCACTAATCACTCCTCCGGCGCCATCAGATCGCAGCCATCATTGCGGTGCAGCGGTAAACCCAGCAGGAATGATGAGAACAAACACAGAAACGAGAAATCTACAAACTTCAGTTGAACAGGGAAATTGAATTGTGAAGAAATTACTGAATCATATGAAACGTTATTGAATTCGATAATTATATAGAATAATAATGATTTTTATCCCAAGTATGTACATTTTTGAGGGATTAAATGTGATTAATCAAACTAATAATTACAGTTCATAAAACACGAAATCCTCTTGATACGGTAAAAGCTGGAAGAGTTTAATAAAAACCCCACTAATCTATGTCAACATATTTCACTATTAATTATATCACCCCCAAAAGTCACAGCTGTGAATATTTACTGGTTTTCGAGGCAAAACCGTGCATAAAAAAACTTTATTTCTTAATTAGATAAACACATAAAGAGTCATAATTAAAAAAAAAACTCTTCTTCTTTGATAACTTTCACAGATTAAAACCATAATTTTTACAGTTTCTGAGTATAATAAAAAGAACAAATCACGTTTTATATGATATGAAATAAGATTTTTATTTATGATCTCAGAAGTTTTCAAGGTGGTGATATTTTTGTTGAAGGGTGTTGTCGTGCGATGGTGGTGCCCCCCAGCGGTGACCTGAGTAAATCAACGCCACTAATTAAAACAAATACGCATCTTAATTAGGAGAGCCCAGCAGACATTACAAATGGCAGTCATTGCGTTATGAGGCTGAACTGCTTCCCATACAACATGTCCACATGTATTAGTGTGGATCGCCTGTAAGATCAATTTTTTTTTGGATCAACTTTGGTATGGTGTAAGATTCCAAAATTCTAATACCACATGAACACAAAGATTTCATATTATTTATATATTATATATGATAGTATCAGATAGAAAATATATATAGTCTATTTATCGAATTATATATATATATCAAATACTGGTATATTATATAATATTACCATTTATTTATCTATTGTTTGTTTTCGCAGAACTATTGATCTCATGACATCATCACCCACATCAACAAGCCATTGGAATCCGGGAAAACCAACATACTTGATATATGAACTAAGTTTTAATATAGAGATGAATCTGATTTGAAATGAAGATTGACAAAATAAACTGCAAGTTTGTGATGATGATTCAACCCTACAAGTTCTCACTATCGAACTTGACATTTCAGCATGAACATCGATAGATCACTACTATGACCAATAGAAGCGTGATAGGATAAATGGGCAATATCGAGGCAACAATTGAACTGTGAAAGCTAGTCTATAAAAAACGAACTTCTTATTGAATCAATCTTATTGTGCGCTTCTATATACTTGTCATTCCGTTAGATGGCCCTATAACTAGTGATAATTAAAACAACAAAATGCCAGACAAATCATCAGGACCGGGTCAGGAGTGTCGTGGACTTCGTCGGATTAATTTATGAAATGTATTCTTGACTTTTATCTATGGAAGAGAATAATTGTCTTCATGATTTTGTTTTCTCTTCTGAGTATCATGATGGCATCAGGATAGGAAGAAGAAGAATCGTTCTCATTCTCATTCGAGATTTACCTCCATTTCTTTGCCTCGTCACAAATAGCATGGCTTCACTTTATTAGCATATTACCCGATGTTTGGTTTCTTACTTCGTATTGGTTCGTGTTTCTTCTGCGAAGAGAGCAGTAATCTGAGATGTACAATCAATTAGAGTTCATTCATCACTCAACAATAAACCAACAGCCAAATTGAAGCCGAAGAAATTCTCAACATTTCTTAGATGATAATTGAACTAGGTATTCAATAAGTCTAGAGATGGAATCTTTGATTTGAAATGCTAGAAGATTGTCTTGAAGAACTGAAACTTTCGCACGTATTTGACTGATTATATTCAACCCTTCCCAAAGTTTCTTCTACTTATCTGAGAATTGAGCCCAGATTTAGCCAATTGAACCTTGAATAAGAATACACATGCTTATTGAACAAATATTGAAGATTATAGGAATCAAGATGGAGCATAAATTATTCGAACAAAATCAATTAGAAACAATGTCGGTAGAATGTCAGTAATTTCATAAAAAAAAAACGGAACTTCGATTGAATTGAACACGATCATTGTACAAAATTATTGTCCCAGAAAATGTACCATCAGTTTATATGTCAATAGTTTTCCTAATCCAAAAGATCCGAAGAAGGTATACAAAATCTGACCATTATCATACTATTATTAACAATTGTACAAAAGTTGCCTTATTCAGCCACATATCAATTGAAGTCCAAACTGATACTTTTCGAATGAAAATATAACTCCGGGGATGTACAACATTATTTTAACGATCTTTTTGTTCACATTAAAACATAACATCACTGTATTCACAAAACCGATGATGTTCTCACCACTAAACACTCGTCCGAAACATTCTATTTGTGACCTTTCAAATTAAAAAACCATATGAAAAACACATGAAAAGTGATCCGCATGTATCATCAATACGCCCATCACATGTGCGTCACTGCGTCCCACTTGAATCTTCACACATAATGTAGCGTGACGAGTTCCAGCACGCTTTGCACGAATATGATAAGTTGGATCAATCAATGCATTGTTGTATGAATTTCCAAGCGTACATTGATGTGCATTTGTTACTCAAAAGTACAATAGAATAAATATGTATAAAGAGGGGGATGAGAGATTTTTGAAAAATATATCCATCCCTCTCTTCTCTCTTTTTCAACCCCCTTCACTTACGATCACCCTTTAATCCTTCTGCTCCCTACTTACCCCTGGAAATACTGAGAGATGCAACCAGCCATACTGTATTATAACACCTTTGCTGCGCACTTGGAAACTCTTAGATCTTAGATGGGGAGTAATTGATATAAAAAAGCTATCCGAATGAATTAATATATTTTGAATACGTTTGTGTGATGAAATGAAGTTTTTTCAAATAGATTCTCTATGAATTATTATTATGCTTCCAAAATTTCAAAATTGTTCATCTAGAATCATGTACATTATCACGTTATTGTAAGTTATTGCACATAATTTGTGATTTTACATTATTATACTTCGTACTATATTGATTTTAATTCATTCCGTGACCGCTGTGTCTAGCTGAATGGCAGAAGTTCTCCAACAGTACAGATCTGTTCCATCCGAATACCTGAGAAGCCTTCATCTCATCATCATATCGCATTAATCATTCATTTGTCCCCAATAGATCTTAGATATAAAATACCTCGTCGTGATAAACCAATATAAATCAGAAACTTATTCAAAGAAAATGTATATTGTATCGGGTATCAGTACTAGTATTTAGCTGCAGAAATCAAACTGAGAAATATAAATACATTCACCTTGTCTCATCTTCAATACAATCCTCTCATCATATTGAAACGTAAATACCTTTATCCATTATTCCCAGCAGAAAACGATGCCTCAAACGTTTCGCCCATCGTTTATTACCTAATAAACATTTAACGGGCCTCTCAAAGTTTTATTGTAATATAAATACCCCTCGAAGAAACCAATCAACAACTTCAATAAGACTGGGGAAATTAAATTGGCAATTTCTAATTTATTATCATAGTCAATTTCGATGGAGACGAGATTCGGTTACCGGTGCTTGGATACGGATACGCGCGATCTAATTTGAAAACTTGCTCAAGTAAAATTCAAGAATTGGATCGAAAGTCACTTTTAAAAACATTCTAAAACAATTATTTTTTCTTTAAAATCGTGAATATTTTTATATTATTGAGACACTCAACTTATATCTAGATGTCATTCTATATTCGAGTTTTGGTGATTATTATAAGTTTGGGAAAACAACCAATAATCAATTTTCAGGATCAACTGAACCAAACTTTCTCATCAGCTATGCTAATGTAGACTGCCATTCATGATTACACATCTTTGTTATAGATTGAATGAAAGTTATTTTTTCATATATTTCGAATGGATACCTCTATTTGGTGTTTTCCATATGTAGAAAATTATACACTGACAATTGTTTTGAAAATAGTTGTTATTGCAGTGATTAGGAAAACAACGACAATTAAGCAAGAGTTAAAAACCATCACTCTACAAAGCATCTGATTGGTCCAACAGAATAAAATGTTCGAATCTCCATCAATAGTATGAACAGAAATACCAGCACTACGCGTAAATGAGTGGTCTTCTCCTAAACTACGATACAACATCAAGTTCCAAGTTTATTTTCCACACATATCTCCGGTCTATATCTCTCTCCCTGTTCTCCATTTTCCATCGGTTGAGCATCCCTCTCGAGGATAGCACCCCCCCCACCCCCCCTACTTCGTAGCAACTGATTTATCGGCATTCATCAAAGCAGACGGGGTGGCTGGGGGGTGGGGGGGGGGCTCACATTTGCATGACGCCGCTCAAACTTCCTTGGAAATTATCGATGCAAATGAAATGAGTCGGTGTGAGAGATGGGGACGGACGTACACTGGATTAGGGTTGTCATGCACGAGGATGGGAGCAGATAGAGAATGCTGGCTGTTGTTGTTGCTGTTGTTGGTACATCTTGTGAGACGTCGATATGTATTTGTATTACTGTGAAGAGAAGAGAAAAGATTGGATTTGTGGGTATTTGGGAGGTCAGAAAGGGATTAGTTTGCGATGATATTTTTGATTTGGATTAAGTATAAAAAATGAAATATGTTCTCAAAAAACAAATGCTACGGCTATTCTTTTCATAATAGAAGTGATATGTTTCTTATGAACAATTAAAAATTCTCAATAAATTGATCTAAAAATGCTAAGCAAAAACTTCTTCCTGAATTTTTTTTTTTCTTTTTTTTTTTGTAAATTATAAGCGAATATTTCAAATTATTGATTATCAATAACTAATACACACGCAGTGAAAACAGAAATTGAGAATGGATAACAATTAAAAATGTTCAAATATTGTGAGTTTTGAATTGTCTTCTATTTGAAATTGTCAACCTCTTAATCCTCACCAAGCTTAAATAATTAACATTCAGAACGCGATTGTCCAAAAACTGTTCTTTTTTCCCCGACTCGAATTAAAATTCTCAGAAATCCAATACGGTCGAAAATCGTCTACCACTCTCCTATCTTCGAATGCATTTTTCTACCCACACTCAACCTTATAGTGTAAGAGTAACCTTTCGAGAGGACAGTACGACATCGAGTGCGAGTGAGAGGGTGAAGGAGAAAGATAGCTTTAGACTAGAGATGTATGGATTAATATTTTGGCAGTGAAGGGTTGAATAGCAACCCCCTGAATGACATCCAAGCCTCAGAGACGTCATCTGTGATTGGTCGATTGTAATGTAACACCAAAGGCTATTGGCTTATATAGACCGATCCCCCCTTACCCCCCTTTTCATTCCAAAACCCCTCAATGTTACGATAGTATATATATATTTTCCTTAGCACTTTCCTTCATTTGCATGTGGAATTAGTAATGGAATGGTATCAGCTCAGGCCTTTCTATATCCCATTGGGAATTTACAGTCGGTAGAACAAAGCATTGACCTCCCAGGCATCTTCACGAGCGATTTCGAACAACAACCTGGGATTTATAAAATCAATCGATATTTATATCGATACAATCGATTATTATTCTTTTGTCGCAAACAATATTATGAAAAATACGGGAAAAAATATATATTTCACCGTCCATAATAATATGAGAATTTTTGGTACAGAATATTTTGATTATATTTTTATTTATAGATTATAAATAGATTATTTATAGATTATTTTAACGTGCTTCAGTGCAACCGTATTTCATCGTTATTCAAGTCAAGAACAAAATCGCCAATTTTCATTAAATTTCTTGTATTAATTTCCTGTTTTAAGAATTGTATTGTTTTAAAAGGGTGATATCTTGTTTCTGCATGTCTATACATAGTGGGTGGTATTGGGTGATGCGGATAGACGGGAGGGGGGGGGGGGGAGGGGGGGGGGGGTGATAGAAGTTGCTTCTGGCAATGGAGCGATATTTCAAATAAGCAATGAGAATAAAGGGAATAAGGCTGATGGAAAGGTTAGAGAGAGAGAGAGAGAGAGAGAGAGTGCGATGTACGCGTTAGCTTCTGGAATGAGGTTTATGAATTCCTATATACGAATAAATATGTATTAGATTTTCTACGTCACATCAAAGACATTGATCTAATTAAAAAAACGGATGAACGACGTATGAAACAATAGTGCTTTTAATAATGTAGCTACGGGCATAATTCGATTTCAAAATCCGATGCTGCGTCGGAAATATTTTATAAACTTTTTTCGAATAATGACTAGAAATGATCTGGAATTGATTACCTGCAACAAAGTACAGAGTGAGAGTTTTATAACCGCGTAATTGAATGGTATTGTTGGAAAGATTAAATTTACACCCAAAAAATAATAAATCGAACACACAACTTCGATGTAGTTCTTAAGCAGCAAAACTGCAAGCAATATATATATACTTATGTTTTGATGAGGTGATAAGATGTTTCTTATCTTACATTACTGATAGCAATTTGGTTTCGTATTTCGAAGATTGACATTCATTGTTACAAAATAATAACCCTACATTTTAGAGAAGATTTTACTAACCATTTCCTTTTCACAGAAGATTTCTTCATTATTGATAATACCAAATACTTCCCTCAAACTAATTCCGAAATCAAATATTGAAATGACAAATACTAAATCCTCATCAAACTAATTATCAAGTTGATACCATTCACAAATAATTGTAACCTTTGACATGAACAAATAATTGAAAGGATTGTGATTTGTTATTAGATCGAGGCTGGAATGGTCAATATGTTTCACTGGTGCTATCATTTCACTGATCTTAGCGATGTTTTATACCCGCCATGGATCTCGCAGAGCAAAGACGAAGCTATTAAAAAGTTTCGAGCCTCTAAGATTACCAACACTTGAAGTTGGTGCGATTTTAAAAGACCACATTTTTGGTGTCGATTTTATGAAGGTGCGGATAAAGTTTCAACAACTCCCATTCCTCAAAATATACTCCGGGAGTTTTTTTATAGCCAATATGAGAAAGTTCAAGCGATAATAATTCTTATTGTTATCAAACGGGATCTTTAAGAATGAAGAAAGATGGAATGATTGTAATTTTAATCAAACACGCTGTGATGGTGAACTTGGAAATATGAGATGACTTAATTCCAAGTTGTCAACTTTAATCTTTTTCTGGACATAAAACGTGATTGTGTAGATTGAAATGATCTTAATTAACAGAACGTAAACAAAAATCTCAATACGGTCCAGATATGAAATCTCTCTGTTTTTTCTGTTCCCTTGTGTTTTCGTCGTAAACAATGGTAGAATGATGTGATATGAAATAGTAATCTGTAATGAATTATAAGGATTATTGTTAGGATTGATAATCAGTTGTGACGTGGCTGCCTACTGGGACCAATCATTGGGACCATTGGGAGTATTGGGACCATTGGGAGTCGGGTGCTTCTAGGAATTAAATTCACTACAAAGATGTGTTTTGATACTCAAGTTCAAACATATTCCGAGCGAAAATGAAAAATGGGCCTTTTCACCGAAATTAGTTTCTAAAAGAATCGCCACTTTCTTCTCAGTTGCTAACGCGCTCGCTCTATATGATCCGGAAGGTGAGGGGCATATGGGGCCTTGGTTCGATCCTCACCCTCGTTCATCTTTACAGGGTATTTTCTTGGATTCTGTGTGTAGTCTAAGCTAATGACGGGATGGTTCGTACAATATGAGCCACAACCGCTTCCTTCCCACTATCCTTTACACTACCTGAGAAACCTTCATCTCATCTCCATCTTGTTAGAGTCAAGAATGAATATACAGGATGGGATGAATTGAGCAATAGAATTAGAAAGGGATTACAAAGAAGTACAAGGGGAGGGAATGGAGTGCAAAAATTGGATACAGAAGTGGGGAAATATGGTTTCATTCAAAGAACGACGCGGGAAGAAGATGTAAAGAATATAACGAAGATCAGTGATTTAAGAAGAGAGCTGACGAAAAATAACAATGTGTAATTTTATTGAGTATGTTTGATTGTCATTCCATGAGAGTAGGCTAATAATCACCACCTGTTTTAAGAACAATCTGTAATGAGTAAATAAAATAAATAACTCCGATCATTTCATTAATCATCCACCGGACGCCAATATGCTCGTATTATCTCACTCGTCATTGCAGTGAGAAGTTTAACCCAATATAAAAAATCAATCGAAAAAAAACTCCATTGCAACGACCATCTCAATATTATGATGTACTTCAAAAGTCAAAATACATAATTTCGACGTCTTCAATATACAAACAATAATGAACATGATATAAAACAAACATGTAAAGTACAATTAAATTAATGTCCACATTACCTAGATATGTGAAACATCAGCAGAGGTCAAAGTGCTAGGACAACCCCCCCCCCCCCCCCCACCACAGAGCTGACGTCACATCACTAAACATGATTAAATCCAAACCATTATCCTAATACAGCGCCTATAATCCCTATAATGTCGACAATGCGTCTTAATTATTTCTACAAACATTAAGAATAATAAGATCTGTACCGTTATTAAGAGGTGTCTATTTCAAATGACGAGTAATTAACTATTTAAGGACACCGTACATAATCATAAGGCATAGTAGAGAAGCATGTTTCCCTGCTTTAGACATTCGTCTCCCCTCTCTCTCTCTCTCCTCTTTGTCTCCCCCCCTCTCTCTCTCACTCACTTGTCGTTTGTCTCGTCGTGTTCTTTAATGTCGTTCATTAACACACATCCCCCCCCCCCCCCCTCCCCCTCCCCCCCCCACATCATAACATTACCTTACGCATGTTTGACTCTTCATACGAGGTGACGTCACTCTCAGCCTTCTAAACTCTTAATGCGTTTCAACCCTTGCATGACAAATAATACTACATACAGTAGGCTGTGTGTTGTCATCATTCTCAACAGAAAATAATATTCACTTCTCTTAGTATGTGTGTGTGTGTGTGTGTGTGTGTGTGTGTGTGACGTCACAAACAACATTTAATTTATTTTGATGAGTACAGAATACGCCCAGTGGCAGTCGCGAGAATACAATTTATTCTTGTCGTATTCTACATTTTGGTAATTTTATAATAATTATTATTATTACTGAACCTTTCACTATTATACGCTGTATAATGTTATAATGTGATGTTTTAGCCTGGCTTTCAGGTGGATGGAGAAACTTTTGATCTCCGGATGAAACTTAATAAAGAGAATAATTCTGTAAATAAATTTTCGTGGAAATTGTCAGTACATTCATGACGTATGACGTACGTGATTCTTGTTCTACTCATTGTTGGAGAAATGTTTGTACGTTTTTAATACATTTTGTGGAAATTTGGATGTTAAGGTCTATATATAACTACCGTATTCATAAATTAAATTATAACGTTTTTTTTTTTTAATATCATAATTCTTGTTCTATGAAGAGTAATTTGAAATGTTCTTAGTGTGTTATTTATCAAGTTAATGAACCTGATGAGAGTGTAATAACTTGAGTTCACAAGAGATGTGATTATTCACTCGGAACACACAAGATGTTCAGGACTGAGTAACCTGGCACCTCCACCAGTGTTAATTTCTCCATCCCAGGTACACGCATGAATTAGTAAGATTGATGAATGATTAGGTATTATTCTTGAATGTTTTATATTGAACTTGAAATACGAACTTTTACCAACTCATTTTCTGCAAATGATTGAGTTTTTTTCTCGGGGTGCAAATGACATTAGAATATTATTATGAATTAGAATGCAGTATTGTGTCTGATATGATACAATTACTTCCCTAAGCTAATGTTACCGGTGCTATAATTCAGAAGCTCCAAGAATACCGCGAAACCTAGTCTAATATAATTGTATCAAATAGAAGATTTTCTGAATAATAATTCCATTATTCAAGTCCAATTTTTGAAAACTTATCTTTGTCTTGTAAAATAATATTTATCGGCTTCCTTGTCAGGTTCCCGCTTTCCTGGTAATTGTTAGTGGCTTGTCTTCAGCTGATTATTTATCCTGTTTCCATTCATTGTCTCCTTGCATTTTACTGGGACACTTCCTCCTCCTTATTAACCCCACTTCTCCCCTCCCTCCCCCCCCCCCTCCTTCTCTGCCATCGCTTCTTAGTCTCCGAAAACATTATTATAACTTTGCACATATATTTCAGGACTTCCTTACTAGAACTGTATCCTATATTGTGAAAACCGAAAATCATACATAATAACCATAGTATTGTATGATAATAGACCTTGGGTTTGAGTTTCTCAACTCGGAGTTTTGTGCCAGGGAATACAGTTACAACCACGATGATTGTGATGGTCTTCAAGACTTCGATCAAAAACTAAATGTTCATCATAATGTTTCATCGATTCTCTCCAGTAACGAAGTCATAAAGAATCGATGTTTCACGTAATCAGTCCATTCGTGACTATATTTGGTTATTTTCTAAATTCCTTGCGAATATTCTATTCAATGAAGTGTTGAAAATGCAAATAGAAAAGAGGTACGTGAAAAATATCGGAATAGTTGACGAATAGATATTCATAGTTTTGAAAAAAAAATTGAATAAAGTTCCATTTTCGAAGATGATAACCGTAGGTAAAAAACCCTCATAATTTCAAATGGAAAATGACATCGGATAGATAATAATTCTCGACACATTAAATGATGTAGACAACAAAATTCAGACAAAATCAAGAAGTAAGTTTCAAATATCTCTCAATTCATCACACACTTCGAATTCCAACATCACAGTAGGACGGCTACACGTTTAATTCCGTCTCGACAAGTCACGTGAACACATCAGAACCTTACCGGTCCACGTAACTTACCGGAACGTAAAACTCCGGACCATCGTGTTCCTTTGAATCAGGCTATCCATGCACATCGGTAGCATCGTTGTGAGAACACCACATTATGACTGCACCGAGAGTCTATATCTTATACCCATTGTTTCTCTCCTAACGTACAAATCTAACAACTTGCAACAACAATAACAACAGCAAGGTATTGTTGTGTACCCTGGGGAGCAAGCACATAGAACGATTCGTTTTTTAAACTTTCGCCGAGAAAAAGAGCGAAACGACGGCGCGAATTCTGCTAACGACTAACGGGAAGTCGTGATAAGTAAGAGTTGCGATAAAATATTGCGATCGTGGTGAGATGAACATTCAAGAATAACTGGAAGATATGTATTTTAGTTAATAAATCTTCTTGTTTCGAGATTTTACCTGTAATTAACGAATTTGATACAACTATTGTGTTGGTAGACTCGTTGGTTTCCGCAATCGATTGAATGGACCTTCATTTAAATACCACACACGACTTCGACAAAAATTTTCCAGGGAAAATCGTAAGTTTTCCGACACCCCTCTGCGGGAGGGGGTGTTCAAGAATTTTTTTACGGAGAACCAGATATTGGATCGGAACGAGATGAGAATTTTCCGCGATCAATTGAATGGACCTTCATGTTGATACCACACACGAATCTGTGAAAAAATTCCAAAAAAATCATAAGTTTTCCCACACCCCTCTGCGGGAGGTGGTGTTCAAGAATTTTTTTCCGGAGAACCGGAGATTGGATCGCAACAAAATATAATTTTTCTGCAATCAATCAAATGAACCTTCATTTCGATACCACACACGGCTTCGACAAAAATTTTCCAGGAAAAATCATAAATTTTCCGACACCCGATCTGCAGGGGGTTGTTCAAAACATGTTTGCCGAAGAACCATACATCGGATCAAACTGGAATTAGAATTTTATGCAATCAGTTGAATGTATCTTAATTTTGATACCACACACGGCTGTTTAAAAAAATTTCAAAAGAAAATCGCAAATTTTCCTATACCCCTCTGCGCATGAGGGTGTTCAAAACATGTTTACCGGAGAACCATACATTTTATCGAGCAGAAATTAGAATTTTATGCAATCAATTGAATGTATCTTCATTTTGATACCACAAACGGCTGTGTAAAACATTTTCCAGAGAAAATCGCAAATTAGCCTATACCCCCCTCTACGGGAGGGGGTTTTCAAGAATTTTTTCACAGAGAACCAGACATTGGATCGAGCTAAATTTAACATTTTTCGCGATCGATTGAATGTACCTTATTTTGATACCGCACACAGCTTCGGCAAAACATTTTGACTTTTTTGTTTATTTGTTTTTTTACACGTACTAGTACCCGTATGTCAACAATGAATCGACAATCTTCGATCGGCGATTGCTGGAGAACCCACGATGCGATCGGGCTGATTAGTCGATTATCTGAAATCTAGCGAACACCTGAGCATTTTGATGCTACTCACGTTTCAAAAAAAAAATCCGGAAAAGATCATACATTCTCCAGGGGGGAATTCGAGAATTTTTTACGGAGAACCAGACATCGGATCGAGCTCGAATCAACATTAATGGCAGGAGATTCAATGTACCTTCATTTTGATACCGCACACGGCTTCGGCAAAAAAGTTTGACTTTTTTTCAAATTTTGTTTTTTTCCCCGTACTAGTACCCGTCCGACAAAAAAAAATTGACAATCTTCGATCGACGATTGCTGAAGAACCCACGATGCGATCGGGCCGATTGATCAATTTTCGGAAAGCTAGCGATCACATGAGCATTTTGATGCTACTCAAGTTTTTTTTCAAAAAAATCCAAAGAAAATCATAAATTTTCCGAGAGAGTATTCAAGAATTTTTTTACGGAGAACCAGACATCGAATCGAGACGAAATGAGGAATTTTCGCGATCTGATGAATGTACCTTCATGTCGATACCTTACAAGATCCTGTGGAAAATTTTCCAGGGAAAATCGTAAATTTTCCAACACTCGATCTGCAGGGGGTTGTTCAAAACATGTTTGCCGGAGAACCAGACATCGGATTGGGCCAAACTTGGACTTTTTCGCATTCGATTGAATGTACCTTCAATTTGATACCACACACGGCCCTGTGAAAACTTTTCCGGGAGAAATCGTGAATTTTCCTATACCCCTCTGCGCATGAGGGTGTTCGAAACATGTTTGCCGGAGAACCACAGATCGGATCGGTACGAAATGAGAATTTTTCGCGATCAATTGGATGTATCTACATTTTGATACCATACACGGCCCTGTCAAAACTCTTCAAGGAAAAATCATGAATTTTCCGACACCCGATCTGCAGGGGTTTGTTCAAAACATGTTTGCCGGAGAACCATACATCGGATCGGGTTAAAATTAGAATTTTACGTCATCAATTTCGATCATCTTCAATTTGATACTACTCACGGTTGTGTAAAAACTTTTCCAAAGAAAATTGCAAATTTGCCTTCATTTTCAAGATTTTTTTTACAGAGAACCAGACATCGGATCGAGCTTAAATCAACATTTTAGGCAACAGATATTATGTACCTTCATTTTGATACCGCACACGGCTTCGGCAGAAGAGTTTGACTTTTTTTCAAATTTTGGTTTTTTCCCCGTACTAGTACCCGTCCGACAAAAAAAAATTGACAATCTTCGATCGGCGATTGCTGGAGAACCCACGATGCGATCGGGCTGATTGTTCGATTTTCGGAAAGCTGGCAATCACGTGAGCATTTTGATGCTACTCACGTTTTTTTTTTTTTTAAATCCAAAGAAAATCATAAATTTCCCGAGAGAGTATTCAAGAATTTTTTTACGGAGAACCAGACATCGAATCGAGACGAAATGAAGAATTTTCGCAATCTGATGAATGTACCTTCATGTCGATACCTTACACGACCCTGTGGAAAATTTTCCAGGGAAAATCATAAATTTTCCGACACTCGATCTGCAGGGGGTTGTTCAAAACATGTTTGCCGGAGAACCAGACATCGGATTGGGCCAAACTTGGATTTTTTCGCATTCGATTGAATGTACCTTCATTTTGATACCACATACGGCCCTGTGAAAACTTTTCCGGGAAAAATCGTAAATTTTCCTATACCCCTCTGCGCATGAGGGTGTTCAAAACATGTTTGCCGGAGAACTATACATCGGATCGGGCTGAGATTTAAATTTTCCGCATTCAATTGAATGTACCTCCATTTTGATACCACACACGGCCCTCTGAAATTTTTTCCGGAGGAAATCATAAATTTTCCGACACCCCTCTGCACGGGGGGGTGTTCAAAACATGTTTGCCGGAGAACCACAAATCGGATCGGAACGAAATGAGAATTTTTCGCAATCAATTGAATGTATCTACATTTTGATACCATACACGGCCCTGTCAAAACTCTTCAAGGGAAAATCATAAATTTTCCGACACCCGATCTTCAGGGGTTTGTTCAAAACATGTTTGCCGGAGGACCATACATCGGATCGGGTTGAAATTAGAATTTGACGTCATCAATTCCGATCATCTTCGATTTGATACCACTCACGGTTGTGTAAACACTTTTCCAAAGAAAATTGCAAATTTGCCTTCATTTTCAAGATTTGTTTTACAGAGAACCAGACATCGGATCGAGCTGAAATCAACATTTTAGGCAACAGATATTAAGTACCTTCATTTTGATACCGCACACGGCTTCGGCAAAAGAGTTTGACTTTTTTCAAATTTTGGTTTTTTCCCCGTACTAGTACCCGTCCGACAAAAAAAAATTGACAATCTTCGATCGGCGATTGCTGGAGAACCCACGATGCGATCGGGCTGATTGTTCGATTTTCAGGAAAGCTGGCAATCACGTGAGCATTTTGATGCTACTCACGTTTTTTTTTTTTTAAATCCAAAGAAAATCATAAATTTCCCGAGAGAGTATTCAAGAATTTTTTTACGGAGAACCAGACATCAAATCGAGACAAAATGAGAAATTTTCGCAATCTGATGGATGTACCTTCATGTCGATACCTTACACGACCCTGTGGAAAATTTTCCAGGGAAAATCATAAATTTTCCGACACTCGATCTGCAGGGGGTTGTTCAAAACATGTTTGCCGGAGAACCAGACATCGGATTGGGTCAAATTCAGATTTTTTCGCATTCGATTGAATGTACCTTCAATTTGATACCACATACGGCCCTGTGAAAACTTTTCCGGGAAAAATCGTAAATTTTCCCATACCCCTCTGCGCATGAGGGTGTTCAAAACATGTTTGCCGGAGAACTATACATCGGATCGGGCTGAGGTTTAAATTTTCCGCATTCAATTGAATGTACCTCCATTTTGATACCACACACGGCCCTCTGGAATTTTTTCCGGGGGAAATCATAAATTTCCCGACACCCCTCTGCACGGGGGGGTGTTCAAAACATGTTTGCCGGAGAACCACAAATCGGATCGGAACGAAATGAGAATTTTTCGCAATCAATTGAATGTATCTACATTTTGATACCATACACGGCCCTGTCAAAACTCTTCAAGGGATAATCATAAATTTTCCGACACCCGATCTTCAGGGGTTTGTTCAAAACATGTTTGCCGGAGGACCATACATCGGATCGGGTTGAAATTAGAATTTGACGTCATCAATTCCGATCATCTTCGATTTGATACCACTCACGGTTGTGTAAACACTTTTCCAAAGAAAATTGCAAATTTGCCTTCATTTTCAAGATTTGTTTTACAGAGAACCAGACATCGGATCGAGCTGAAATCAACATTTTAGGCAACAGATATTAAGTACCTTCATTTTGATGCCGCACACGGCTCCGGCAAAAGAGTTTGACTTTTTTTCAAATTTTGGTTTTTTCCCCGTACTAGTACCCGTCCGACAAAAAAAAATTGACAATCTTCGATCGGCGATTGCTGGAGAACCCACAATGCGATCGAGCTGATTGTTCGATTTTCGGGAAGCTGGCAATCACGTGAGCATTTTGATGCTACTCACTTTTTTTTTCTTCTAAATCCAAAGAAAATCATAAATTTCCCGAGAGAGTATTCAAGAATTTTTTTACGGAGAACCAGACATCAAATCGAGACGAAATGAGAAATTTTCGCAATCTGATGAATGTACCTTCATGTCGATACCTTACACGACCCTGTGGGAAATTTTAAAGGGAAAATCATAAATTTTCCGACACTCGATCTGCAGGGGGTTGTTCAAAACATGTTTGCCGGAGAACCAGACATCGGATTGGGTCAAACTTCAGATTTTTTCGCAATCAATTGAATGTACCTTCATTTTGATACCACATACGGCCCTGTGAAAACTTTTCCGGGAAAAATCGTAAATTTTCCTATACCCCTCTGCGCATGAGGGTGTTCAAAACATGTTTGCCGGAGAACTAGACATCGGATCGGGCTGAGATTTGAATTTTCCGCATTCAATTGAATGTACCTCCATTTTGATACCACACACGGCCCTCTGAAATTTTTTCCGGAGGAAATCATAAATTTTCCGACACCCCTCTGCACGGGGGGGTGTTCAAAACATGTTTGCCGGAGAACCACAAATCGGATCGGAACGAAATGAGAATTTTTCGCAATCAATTGAATGTATCTACATTTTGATACCATACACGGCCCTGTCAAAACTCTTCAAGGGATAATCATAAATTTTCCGACACCCGATCTTCAGGGGTTTGTTCAAAACATGTTTGCCGGAGGACCATACATCGGATCGGGTTGAAATTAGAATTTGACGTCATCAATTCCGATCATCTTCGATTTGATACCACTCACGGTTGTGTAAACACTTTTCCAAGAAAATTGCAAATTTGCCTTCATTTTCAAGATTTGTTTTACAGAGAACCAGACATCGGATCGAGCTGAAATCAACATTTTAGGCAACAGATATTATGTACCTTCATTTTGATACCGCACACGGCTCCGGCAAAAGAGTTTGACTTTTTTCAAATTTTGGTTTTTTCCCCGTACTAGTACCCGTCCGACAAAAAAAATTGACAATCTTCGATCGGCGATTGCTGGAGAACCCACGATGCGATCGGGCTGATTGTTCGATTTTCGGGAAGCTGGCAATCACGTGAGCATTTTGATGCTACTCACGTTTTTTTTTTTTTGAATCCAAAGAAAATCATAAATTTCCCGAGAGAGTATTCAAGAATTTTTTTACGGAGAGCCAGACATCAATCGAGACGAAATGAGAAATTTTCGCAATCTGATGAATGTACCTTCATGTCGATACCTTACACGACCCTGTGGGAAATTTTAAAGGGAAAATCATAAATTTTCCGACACTCGATCTGCAGGGGGTTGTTCAAAACATGTTTGCCGGAGAACCAGACATCGGATTGGGTCAAATTCAGATTTTTTCGCATTTGATTGAATGTACCTTCAATTTGATACCACATACGGCCCTGTGAAAACTTTTCCGGGAAAAATCGTAAATTTTCCTATACCCCTCTGCGCATGAGGGTGTTCAAAACATGTTTGCCGGAGAACTAGACATCGGATCGGGCTGAGATTTGAATTTTCCGCATTCAATTGAATGTACCTCCATTTTGATACCACACACGGCCCTCTGAAATCTTTTACGGAGGAAATCATAAATTTTCCGACACCCCTCTGCACGGGGGGGTGTTCAAAACATGTTTGCCGGAGAACCACAAATCGGATCGGAACGAAATGAGAATTTTTCGCAATCAATTGAATGTATCTACATTTTGATACCATACACGGCCCTGTCAAAACTCTTCAAGGAAAAATCATAAATTTTCCGACACCCGATCTGCAGGGGTTTGTTCAAAACATGTTTGCCGGAGGACCATACATCGGATCGGGTTGAAATTAGAATTTGACGTCATCAATTTCGATCATCTTCGATTTGATACCACTCACGGTTGTGTTGAACTTTTTCAAAGAAAATTGCAAATTTGCCTTCATTTTCAAGATTTTTTTCACAGAGAACCAGACATCGGATCGAGCTAAAATCAACATTTTAGGCAACAGATATTATGTACCTTCATTTTGATACCGCACACGGCTTCGGCAGAAGAGTTTGACTTTTTTTCAAATTTTGGTTTTTTCCCCGTACTAGTACCCGTCCGACAAAAAAAAATTGACAATCTTCGATCGGCGATTGCTGGAGAACCCACAATGCGATCGGGCTGATTGTTCGATTTTCGGAAAGCTGGCAATCACGTGAGCATTTTGATGCTACTCACTTTTTTTTTCTTCTAAATCCAAAGAAAATCATAAATTTCCCGAGAGAGTATTCAAGAATTTTTTTACGGAGAACCGGACATCAAATCGAGACGAAATGAGAAATTTTCGCAATCTGATGAATGTACCTTCATGTCGATACCATACACGACCCTGTGGAAAATTTTACAGGAAAAATCATAAATTTTCCGACACTCGATTTGCAGGGGGTTGTTCAAAACATGTTTGCCGGAGAACCAGACATCGGATTGGGTCAAATTCAGATTTTTTCGCATTTGATTGAATGTACCTTCAATTTGATACCACATACGGCCCTGTGAAAACTTTTCCGGGAAAAATCGTAAATTTTCCCATACCCCTCTGCGCATGAGGGTGTTCAAAACATGTTTTCCGGAGAACTAAACATCGGATCGGGCTGAGATTTGAATTTTCCGCATCCAATTGAATGTACCTCCATTTTGATACCACACACGGCCCTCTGAAATTTTTTCCGGAGGAAATCATAAATTTTCCGACACCCCTCTGCACGGGGGGGTGTTCAAAACATGTTTGCCGGAGAACCACAAATCGGATCGGAACGAAATGAGAATTTTTCGCAATCAATTGAATGTATCTACATTTTGATACCATACACGGCCCTGTCAAAACTCTTCAAGGGAAAATCATAAATTTTCCGACACCCGATCTTCAGGGGTTTGTTCAAAACATGTTTGCCGGAGGACCATACATCGGATCGGGTTGAAATTAGAATTTGACGTCATCAATTCCGATCATCTTCGATTTGATACCACTCACGGTTGTGTAAACACTTTTCCAAAGAAAATTGCAAATTTGCCTTCATTTTCAAGATTTGTTTTACAGAGAACCAGACATCGGATCGAGCTGAAATCAACATTTTAGGCAACAGATATTAAGTACCTTCATTTTGATGCCGCACACGGCTTCGGCAAAAGAGTTTGACTTTTTTTCAAATTTTGGTTTTTTCCCCGTACTAGTACCCGTCCGACAAAAAAAAATTGACAATCTTCGATCGGCGATTGCTGGAGAACCCACAATGCGATCGGGCTGATTGTTCGATTTTCGGGAAGCTGTTAATCACGTGAGCATTTTGATGCTACTCACGTTTTTTTTTTTTTAAATCCAAAGAAAATCATAAATTTCCCGAGAGAGTATTCAAGAATTTTTTTACGGAGAACCAGACATCAAATCGAGACGAATTGAGAAATTTTCGCAATCTGATGGATGTACCTTCATGTCGATACCTTACACGACCCTGTGGAAAATTTTACAGGAAAAATCATAAATTTTCCGACACTCGATTTGCAGGGGGTTGTTCAAAACATGTTTGCCGGAGAACCAGACATCGGATTGGGTCAAATTCAGATTTTTTCGCATTTGATTGAATGTACCTTCAATTTGATACCACATACGGCCCTGTGAAAACTTTTCCGGGAAAAATCGTAAATTTTCCCATACCCCTCTGCGCATGAGGGTGTTCAAAACATGTTTTCCGGAGAACTAAACATCGGATCGGGCTGAGATTTGAATTTTCCGCATCCAATTGAATGTACCTCCATTTTGATACCACACACGGCCCTCTGAAATTTTTTCCGGAGGAAATCATAAATTTTCCGACACCCCTCTGCACGGGGGGGGTGTTCAAAACATGTTTGCCGGAGAACCACAAATCGGATCGGAACGAAATGAGAATTTTTCGCAATCAATTGAATGTATCTACATTTTGATACCATACACGGCCCTGTCAAAACTCTTCAAGGGAAAATCATAAATTTTCCGACACCCGATCTTCAGGGGTTTGTTCAAAACATGTTTGCCGGAGGACCATACATCGGATCGGGTTGAAATTAGAATTTGACGTCATCAATTCCGATCATCTTCGATTTGATACCACTCACGGTTGTGTAAACACTTTTCCAAAGAAAATTGCAAATTTGCCTTCATTTTCAAGATTTGTTTTACAGAGAACCAGACATCGGATCGAGCTGAAATCAACATTTTAGGCAACAGATATTAAGTACCTTCATTTTGATGCCGCACACGGCTCCGGCAAAAGAGTTTGACTTTTTTTCAAATTTTGGTTTTTTCCCCGTACTAGTACCCGTCCGACAAAAAAAAAATTGACAATCTTCGATCGGCGATTGCTGGAGAACCCACGATGCGATCGGGCTGATTGTTCGATTTTCGGGAAGCTGGCAATCACGTGAGCATTTTGATGCTACTCACGTTTTTTTTTTTTAAATCCAAAGAAAATCATAAATTTCCCGAGAGAGTATTCAAGAATTTTTTACGGAGAACCAGACATCGAAATCGAGACGAATGAGAAATTTTCGCAATCTGATGGATGTACCTTCATGTCGATACCTTACACGACCCTGTGAGAAATTTTCCAGGGAAAATCATAAATTTTCCGACACTCGATCTGCAGGGGGTTGTTCAAAACATGTTTGCCGGAGAACCAGACATCGGATTGGGTCAAATTCAGATTTTTTCGCATTTGATTGAATGTACCTTCAATTTGATACCACATACGGCCCTGTGAAAACTTTTCCGGGAAAAATCGTAAATTTTCCTATACCCCTCTGCGCATGAGGGTGTTCAAAACATGTTTGCCGGAGAACTAAACTTCGGATCGGGCTGAGATTTTAATTTTCCGCATTCAATTGAATGTACCTCCATTTTGATACCACACACGGCCCTCTGAAATTTTTTCTGGAGGAAATCATAAATTTTCCGACACCCCTCTGCACGGGGGGGTGTTCAAAACATGTTTGCCGGAGAACCACAAATCGGATCGGAACGAAATGAGAATTTTCCGCAATCAATTGAATGTATCTACATTTTGATACCATACACGGCCCTGTCAAAACTCTTCAAGGAAAAATCATAAATTTTCCGACACCCGATCCGCAGGGGTTTGTTCAAAACATGTTTGCCGGAGGACCATACATCGGATCGGGTTGAAATTAGAATTTGACGTCATCAATTCCGATCATCTTCGATTTGATACCACTCACGGTTGTGTTAAAACTTTTTCAAAGAAAATTGCAAATTTGCCTTCATTTTCAAGATTTTTTTCACAGAGAACCAGACATCGGATCGAGCTAAAATCAACATTTTAGGCAACAGATATTATGTACCTTCATTTTGATACCGCACACGGCTTCGGCAAAAGAGTTTGACTTTTTTTCAAATTTTGGTTTTTTCCCCGTACTAGTACCCGTCCGACAAAAAAAAATTGACAATCTTCGATCGGCGATTGCTGGAGAACCCACAATGCGATCGGGCTGATTGTTCGATTTTCGGGAAGCTGGCAATCACGTGAGCATTCTGATGCTACTCACGTTTTTTTTTTTTTAAATCCAAAGAAAATCATAAATTTCCCGAGAGAGTATTCAAGAATTTTTTTACGGAGAACCAGACATCAAATCGAGACGAATTGAGAAATTTTCGCAATCTGATGGATGTACCTTCATGTCGATACCTTACACGACCCTGTGAGAAATTTTCCAGGGAAAATCATAAATTTTCCGACACTCGATCTGCAGGGGGTTGTTCAAAACATGTTTGCCGGAGAACCAGACATCGGATTGGGTCAAATTCAGATTTTTTCGCATTTGATTGAATGTACCTTCAATTTGATACCACATACGGCCCTGTGAAAACTTTTCCGGGAAAAATCGTAAATTTTCCTATACCCCTCTGCGCATGAGGGTGTTCAAAACATGTTTGCCGGAGAACTAAACTTCGGATCGGGCTGAGATTTTAATTTTCCGCATTCAATTGAATGTACCTCCATTTTGATACCACACACGGCCCTCTGAAATTTTTTCTGGAGGAAATCATAAATTTTCCGACACCCCTCTGCACGGGGGGGTGTTCAAAACATGTTTGCCGGAGAACCACAAATCGGATCGGAACGAAATGAGAATTTTCCGCAATCAATTGAATGTATCTACATTTTGATACCATACACGGCCCTGTCAAAACTCTTCAAGGAAAAATCATAAATTTTCCGACACCCGATCCGCAGGGGTTTGTTCAAAACATGTTTGCCGGAGGACCATACATCGGATCGGGTTGAAATTAGAATTTGACGTCATCAATTCCGATCATCTTCGATTTGATACCACTCACGGTTGTGTTAAAACTTTTTCAAAGAAAATTGCAAATTTGCCTTCATTTTCAAGATTTTTTTCACAGAGAACCAGACATCGGATCGAGCTAAATCAACATTTTAGGCAACAGATATTATGTACCTTCATTTTTATACCGCACACGGCTTCGGCAGAAGAGTTTGACTTTTTTTCAAATTTTGGTTTTTTCCCCGTACTAGTACCCGTCCGACAAAAAAAAATTGACAATCTTCGATCGGCGATTGCTGGAGAACCCACGATGCGATCGGGCTGATTGTTCGATTTTCGGGAAGCTGGCAATCACGTGAGCATTTTGATGCTACTCACGTTTTTTTTTTTTTAAATCCAAAGAAAATCATAAATTTCCCGAGAGAGTATTCAAGAATTTTTTTACGGAGAACCAGACATCAAATCGAGACGAAATGAGAAATTTTCGCAATCTGATGAATGTACCTTCATGTCGATACCTTACACGACCCTGTGGAAAATTTTCCAGGGAAAATCATAAATTTTCCGACACTCGATCCGCAGGGGGTTGTTCAAAACATGTTTGCCGGAGAACCAGACATCGGATTGGGTCAAATTCAGATTTTTTCGCATTTGATTGAATGTACCTTCAATTTGATACCACATACGGCCCTGTGAAAACTTTTCCGGGAAAAATCGTAAATTTTCCTATACCCCTCTGCGCATGAGGGTGTTCAAAACATGTTTGCCGGAGAACTAAACTTCGGATCGGGCTGAGATTTTAATTTTCCGCATTCAATTGAATGTACCTCCATTTTGATACCACACACATCCCTCTGAAATTTTTTCCGGAGGAAATCATAAATTTTCCGACACCCCTCTGCACGGGGGGGTGTTCAAAACATGTTTGCCGGAGAACCACACATCGGATCGGAACGAAATGAGAATTTTTCGCAATCAATTGAATGTATCTACATTTTGATACCATACACGGCCCTGTCAAAACTCTTCAAGGAAAAATCATGAATTTTCCGACACCCGATCTGCAGGGGTTTGTTCAAAACATGTTTGCCGGAGAACCATACATCGGATCGGGTTAAAATTAGAATTTTACGTCATCAATTTTGATCATCTTCAATTTGATACTACTCACGGTTGTGTAAACACTTTTCCAAAGAAAATTGCAAATTTGCCTTCATTTTCAAGATGTTTTTTACAGAGAACCAGACATCGGATCGAGCTTAAATCAACATTTTAGGCAACAGATATTATGTACCTTCATTTTGATACCGCACACGGCTTCGGCAGAAGAGTTTGACTTTTTTTCAAATTTTGATTTCTCCCCGTACTAGTACCCGTCCGACAAAAAAAATTGACAATCTTCGATCGGCGATTGCTGGAGAACCCACGATGCGATCGGGCTGATTGTTCGATTTTCGGAAAGCTGGCAATCACGTGAGCATTTTGATGCTACTCACGTTTTTTTTTTTTTGAATCCAAAGAAAATCATAAATTTCCCGAGAGAGTATTCAAGAATTTTTTTACGGAGAGCCAGACATCGAATCGAGACGAAATGAGAAATTTTCGCAATCTGATGAATGTACCTTCATGTCGATACCTCACACGACCCTGTGGGAAATTTTCCAGGGAAAATCGTAAATTTTCCGACACTCGATCTGCAGGGGGTTGTTCAAAACATGTTTGCCGGAGAACCAGACATCGGATTGGGTCAAATTTAGATTTTTTCGCATTTGATTGAATGTACCTTCAATTTTATACCACATACACGGCCCTGTGAAAACTTTTCCGGGAAAAATCGTAAATTTTCCTATACCCCTCTGCGCATGAGGGTGTTCAAAACATGTTTGCCGGAGAACTAAACATCGGATCGGGCTGAGATTTGAATTTTCCGCATTCAATTGAATGTACCTCCATTTTGATACCACACACGGCCCTCTGAAATTTTTTCCGGAGGAAATCATAAATTTTCCGACACCCCTCTGCACGGGGGGGTGTTCAAAACATGTTTGCCGGAGAACCACAAATCGGATCGGAACGAAATGAGAATTTTTCGCAATCAATTGAATGTATCTACATTTTGATAGCATACACGGCCCTGTCAAAACTCTTCAAGGAAAAATCATAAATTTTCCGACACCCGATCTGCAGGGGTTTGTTCAAAACATGTTTGCCGGAGGACCATACATCGGATCGGGTTGAAATTAGAATTTGACGTCATCAATTCGATCATCTTCGATTTGATACCACTCACGGTTGTGTTGAACTTTTTCAAAGAAAATTGCAAATTTGCCTTCATTTTCAAGATTTTTTTTACAGAGAACCAGACATCGGATCGAGCTAAATCAACATTTTAGGCAACAGATATTAATGTACCTTCATTTTGATACCGCACACGGCTTCGGCAAAAGAGTTTGACTTTTTTTCAAATTTTGGTTTTTTCCCCGTACTAGTACCCGTCCGACAAAAAAAATTGACAATCTTCGATCGGCGATTGCTGGAGAACTCACGATGCGATCGGGCTGATTGTTCGATTTTCGGAAAGCTGGCAATCACGTGAGCATTTTGATGCTACTCACGTTTTTTTTTCTTCTAAATCCAAAGAAAATCATAAATTTCCCGAGAGAGTATTCAAGAATTTTTTTACGGAGAACCAGACATCAAATCGAGACGAAATGAGAAATTTTCGCAATCTGATGAATGTACCTTCATGTCGATACCTTACACGACCCTGTGGGAAATTTTCCAGGGAAAATCATAAATTTTCCGACACTCGATCTGCAGGGGGTTGTTCAAAACATGTTTGCCGGAGAACCAGACATCGGATTGGGTCAAATTCAGATTTTTCCGCATTCGATTGAATGTACCTTCAATTTGATACCACATACGGCCCTGTGAAAACTTTTCCGGGGAAAATCGTAAATTTTCCTATACCCCTCTGCGCATGAGGGTGTTCAAAACATGTTTGCCGGAGAACTAAACATCGGATCGGGCTGAGATTTGAATTTTCCGCATTCAATTGAATGTACCTTCATTTTGATACCACACACGGCCCTCTGAAATATTTTCCGGAGGAAATCATAAATTTTCCGACACCCCTCTGCACGGGGGGGTGTTCAAAACATGTTTGCCGGAGAACCACAAATCGGATCGGAACGAAATAAGAATTTTTCGCAATCAATTGAATGTATCTACATTTTGATACCATACACGGCCCTGTCAAAACTCTTCAAGGAAAAATCATAAATTTTCCGACACCCGATCTGCAGGGGTTTGTTCAAAACATGTTTGCCGGAGGACCATACATCGGATCGGGTTGAAATTAGAATTTGACGTCATCAATTCCGATCATCTTCGATTTGATACCACTCACGGTTGTGTAAACACTTTTCCAAAGAAAATTGCAAATTTGCCTTCATTTTCAAGATTTGTTTTACAGAGAACCAGACATCGGATCGAGCTGAAATCAACATTTTAGGCAACAGATATTATGTACCTTCATTTTGATACCGCACACGGCTTCGGCAAAAGAGTTTGACTTTTTTTCAAATTTTGTTTTTTTCCCCGTACTAGTACCCGTCCGACAGAAAAAAATTGACAATCTTCGATCGGCGATTGCTGGAGAACCCACAATGCGATCGGGCTGATTGTTCGATTTTCGGAAAGCTGGCAATCACGTGAGCATTTTGATGCTACTCACGTTTTGTTTAAAAATAAATCCGAAGAAAATCATAAATTTCCAGAGAGAGTATTCAAGAATTTTTTTACGGAGAACCAGACATCAAATCGAGACGAAATGAGAAATTTTCGCAATCTGATGAATGTACCTTCATGTCGATACCTTACACGACCCTGTGGGAAATTTTCCAGGGAAAATCATAAATTTTCCGACACTCGATCTGCAGGGGGTTGTTCAAAACATGTTTGCCGGAGAACCAGACATCGGATTGGGTCAAATTCAGATTTTTTCGCATTTGATTGAATGTACCTTCAATTTGATACCACATACGGCCCTGTGAAAACTTTTCCGGGAAAAATCGTAAATTTTCCTATACCCCTCTGCGCATGAGGGTGTTCAAAACATGTTTGCCGGAGAACTAAACTTCGGATCGGGGTGAGATTTAAATTTTCCGCATTCAATTGAATGTACCTCCATTTTGATACCACACACGGCCCTCTGAAATTTTTTCCGGGGGAAATCATGAATTTTCCGACACCCCTCTGCACGGGGGGGTGTTCAAAACATGTTTGCCGGAGAACCATACATCGGATCGGGTTAAAATTAGAATTTGACGTCATCAATTCCGATCATCTTCGATTTGATACCACTCACGGTTGTGTAAAAACTTTTCCAAAGAAAATTGCAAATTTGCCTTCATTTTCAAGATTTATTTGAAAAAAAAAACAGACATCGGATCGAGCTTAAATCAACATTTTAGGCAACAGATATTATGTACCTCCATTCTGATACCGCACACGGCTTCGGCAGAAGAGTTTGACTTCTTTTCAAATTTTGGTTTTTTCCCCGTACTAGTACCCGTCCGACAAAAAAAATTGACAATCTTCGATCGGCGATTGCTGGAGAACCCACGATGCGATCGGGCTGATTGTTCGATTTTCGGAAAGCTGGCAATCACGTGAGCATTTTGATGCTACTCACGTTTTTTTCTTAAAAATCCAAAGAAAATCATAAATTTCCCGAGAGAGTATTCAAGAATTTTTTTACGGAGAACCAGACATCAAATCGAGACGAAAAGAGAAATTTTTGCAATCTGATGAATGTACCTCCATGTCGATACCTCACACGACCCTGTGGAAAATTTTCCAGGAAAAATCATAAATTTTCCGACACTCGATCTGCAGGGGGTTGTTCAAAACATGTTTGCCGGAGAACCAGACATCGGATTGAGGCAAACTTGGATTTTTTCGCATTCGATTGAATGTACCTTCAATTTGATACCACATACACGGCCCTGTGAAAACTTTTCCGGGGAAAATCGTAAATTTTCCTATACCCCTCTGCGCATGAGGGTGTTCAAAACATGTTTGCCGGAGAACTAACTATACATTGGATCGGGCTGAGGTTCAAATTTTCCGCATTCAATTGAATGTACCTCCATTTTGATACTACACACGGCCCTCTGAAATTTTTTCCGGGGGAAATCCTAAATTTTCCGACACCCCTCTGCACGGGGGGGTGTTCAAAACATGTTTACCGGAGAACCACACATCGGATCGGAACGAAATAAGAATTTTTCGCAATCAATTGAATGTATCTACATTTTGATACCATACACGGCCATGTCAAAACTCTTCAAGGGAAAATCATAAATTTTCCGACACCCGATCTGCAGGGGTTTGTTCAAAACATGTTTGCCGGAGAACCATACATCGGATAGGGTTAAAATCAGAATTTCACGTCATCAATTCCGATAATCTTCGATTTGATACCACTCACGGTTGTGTAAAAACTTTTCCAAAGAAAATTGCAAATTTGCCTTCATTTTCAAGATTTTTTTTCACAGAGAACCAGACATCGGATCGAGCTAAAATCAACATTTTAGGCAACAGATATTATGTACCTTCATTTTGATACCGCACACGGCTTCGGCAAAAGAGTTTGACTTTTTTTCAAATTTTGGATTTTTCCCCGTACTAGTACCCGTCCGACAAATAAAAATTGACAATCTTCGATCGGCGATTGCTGGAGAACCCACGATGCGATCGGGCTGATTGTTCGATTTTCGGAAAGCTATCGATTGCCTTCGCATTTTGATACTACTCACGGCTCCCGCAAAATTGTGGGGAAAAAAATCATATAATTTTCGCCATTGTCAATAATATTCAATCTTCACCGATATAATGCATCGGATATCGATGGATGAGACGGATGGTTGAGAGAAAATATAGGCGAAACATACGAAAGCGAAAGATTGACGAAAA
Organism: Brachyptera putata; assembly: GCA_907164805.1. Taxonomy (NCBI): domain Eukaryota; kingdom Metazoa; phylum Arthropoda; class Insecta; order Plecoptera; family Taeniopterygidae; genus Brachyptera; species Brachyptera putata. Next base: position 32,461,899 of record OU015467.1, read on the forward strand.
AAAAATTGTGTCCGAAATGCGCAAAAAAGGTTGAGAAAAGACAAATTCAGTTGAAATACATATCCATTGATGATGTACCTAGCTCTACTACTTCATGTATGTTTGTAACGTACCATGCATTTGTATGCTCAAGTCGTCGTAAGAAATTCAGCTTCCGGAATCAAAGTTGCTGAAATCGATCATTCATAAATTTCAAAACAGGGCAACAGTAGGCCCACTCTATATTGGTTATTCATATATAAAATTCAGTCCTTATAATTACTCGTTTTCTCTCATGTTGGATCATAATAATGTACATGATTTCAAGGAGATTTTAGTGTAAGCTGCAAATTGGAAACATTGGAAACATTAAATTCAACAAAACAATGCCATGGAGAGTGGTCAGTAAAAAACATCACTAGTTTATAAAATAAACCATTCAATAATTAAATTGAAGTGATTCGATGAAAGGTTGATATAAATGCTGAATATATATATATATATATATATATATATATATATATATATATATATATATATATATATATATATATATACATACATATACAGAGAGGAAAATGAATTTGAGTATTGGGTTATCACCATTGTATATTCCATTACTTTATATGTTCTACCAATTCTCTACGTCGTCTTTTCAAATATTTAATCCAATATCCATCTAGCACAATCACCTCGATCTTTCTACAACCATCTTCACTAAACACTAGAACCATTATCGAGAATATTCTTCGAATATTTCTTCTCCAAACATATTTTCAAAATTAAGTTAAAAAGTTAAATTGAGTATGAAATGTTAATCGTTCACGAACAGTATCTGCCGTATAATATATAGTTTCAAAGCAATTCACTGAACTCCAATGGTTATGCTAAATTATTGTAACTCCGATAATCTATATCTATAACTTACTCGAATCATGAATATTATTGTAGTTGTTTGTAATAGAATAGAACTGGGCATTATTGCCACACCATTGGGCATCTTTAATAGTTGGATATACGGTTTGAATTTCGAACTCCGATGCGAAGGAAATTGTGAAACAATTCGGGGCGGGGAAGTTCGGGCGAGTAACGTGTATCGTAAAGATGAATACTGCACGGGTTGAGAGAGATGGAAAAACTGAGCCAGATACAAGATACTGGAGATTTAATAATCTTGGTTAAAAGATACGAAATACGTCTCTTGTTGCGAAAGGCGGGCAGAGAAGTAAATGTGACATAGAAATTGTAGCAAGAATCAAAATACAATGATATTGAGATTTCGTTTCTAGTTTTCCTGTTGGAAATATCTGATGATACGAATTATATTCAACCATATTTAATTCTGTCAAAGTGACATCGATACACACTACAATCATTCAATCAAATATTAATTTGAGTAACACGTTGTATCTATGCTCAGATTTATGAATGGAGAGTAGTCATTTAAAAGGAATTCCTCTCGAAATAATCCGTCCTCCATAAAAATATTTCACCCAATATTATTCACAACTCTCACCTCAAAAACCTCGCGATCGACTGTTCACACCAACATTTACCCACCCCTGTTCCCAACAATTCATAATATCCCTTTTACTAGTTATCACCTTGCACGATAATATTGACCATTTAGCCGGCGGTCTCAGTCGTCGCAGTTTGATAATTGTTTGTGGCATCTTTACATGAAACGATGTTGTTAACGCTTGCCCACTTACAACTATAATCATTCTGCTCAATTATTCCTTCCTTGGCTAAACACACAAAGACCAAGACAGATTGGCCATCAACATTTGTCTAATGACTATATGACTGTAATAATACTAGACCGCGATTTATTACAATGTGCGCCAGCTATGTGCGATATGGACATTGTGATATTGTAAGTTTAGAAATGATAATGTCTCGGATAAGTTAGCTAGGATTGATAATTTGCTTTAGAATATGGTTGTTGGAGATATTACGGGATATGGCTGTGGGAGTATTGTGATGTGTAGGCTGTGTTAATGATGGGGAGTATTCAAGTTTATAGCCTGGCACTTCCACCGATAAGTTTATCACCTGGCACCTCCACCAATATGTGTGTATTAAAATATATGGTTTTCGGGATTTTGTGAAGCATTATGAAATGAAGCATAGACATTCTCAATGAAGACATTTTACTTAGTTTCTTCTTCATATTTGCTCATACTGGTTGATATAAATTATTACATTATGTTTTAGATATTCAAAGTTTTTCTAAACTTTTCATCGAACTGTATTTTTCATGAAATGTGTGATAGTGTTTATATTCATTCGAATTCAAAGTCTCTTGATAAAATATTGTCAAAATATATCTCACTGATAGATTATTATTTATATGAGAAATATATACAATGAGATGAATTTTCGAAAGTTCCAACAATAATGAATATAGAATGTATTATATCTACTTGTCAATCTACTTTATCTATTTGTAGAAATGTCCTCCGCTCTTGACTTGGTGTGACTGGTCAAGCTGTACAAGGCTTTAATCACAATCAGGGCCGTGTGCAAACAGTTTAATCAACTGGCGTATCAATAACAGCATTAATAAAAACAAGTGAAAAACGTTTGTTCCATTGATTGACTCGGAACTCTGTTAGCAGAGGTGAAGTGATATCAGACACACTCGATTAAGCCTCGTACGAATCTACTTTATTGAATTATTGTCCTCACAATAATTATAGTGTATTGAGCAGAAACAAACAATACAATACAATTCAATCCGCAACTGTTTCTTGCATTAATTCAGCACACAATTACCGTCACACATTTCTTCTATTTGAACCACATTTTAATTTTACTTCATATATTTTGACGTGCCATATATTCTATCACAACCTATCCATAGAATGTAAAAATCAACTAATTGAATAAAGCATTGGAGTTGAACTTTGACCCCGGATCCTGTTTGACCCGAAGTGAGACATCTCAATGTCACGGCCGCGAGATCATCTATTGGAATCAGTTCGAGCAAACAGCGCGATGGAACGGAGATAATAATATTTGACAGCCCTGCATTTCTTCCGATCAACAGAGAGAGAGAGAGAGGGATGAATAACAATGAGATGAATATGGCTGATTTCTAGGCTTTCAGCTTTTCGTTCTTGAAGATGAAATAGGGGGGGGGGAGGGGGGGGGAGGGCATTGTGACTGGATTTGCGTTTGTGTTTGTGGTGGAGGTTTTCTTGATATTTTCTGACGTTTTGAATGGAGCTGTGAGATATGACATGGATTTGGATAAGTCTACTGGTTATGTCCAACAATATCGGAGAGATTTCCCTATTCTCATACACACACACATATTAGATACACACACACACACACAAATATATATATATATATATATATATATATATATATATACAAGATGGGACGGGTATTATTATCACTGAAAAAAAATACCTCCTTGTCGGGGAATCGAACCGCGGACCTTGTGCTTGATACAGAAAGCCATGTACCGGAACTTATATATATATATATATATATATATATATATATATATATATATATATATATATATATTCATAAAATAATAAATGTAATGAGTATCAATTAAAAATGTTTGTTTTGAAATCAAGAGATGGAAATAAAATGTAAAATGTTATTCAAGTCTCATTCTTCGAATGCATCTTCTCGATCTCGAGACTAAACATTATTCCGAGCAATCTTCGAACGTTATGAAGGATTCCACATCGCCATAAAGTAGACATTTAGCTGATGCAAACATTTCATAGATACAGAACCAATTTGAATAAACATATAGTATCCATTATTTTAGTCGCTATAGTTTTATATCATCCGAAGAATTGAACCCCCAACGGAGTCACTGAGCTAGCAAAATATTTATAACAGTGTTTTTATTGGCTTTTGCCATTAAAAATCTCCCCAAAACCATGCATATCAATATAAGTGAAACGAAAACAAAAAAGTAGACCACTTCTCAAAATATAACGATAACTTTATAGTTAAATTACAAAACACACTTAGCATGTTTCCATGGAGAAACCTTTGTATTCCATTCTGAAAGATCATTGAAAATAGTTCCTTCATTTTTATTATCAGGACGAGCTATTGTCATATTCCTGAACGCGGGTATTTTTTTAGGTTATTGGTAGCTATAAATGGTTACTATGCATAATAAAAATACATCGAATGGATTGAGTTCTCAGCTTTGCATATCCGAGCATTTCACCCCCTCCCTCCCCCTCCCTCCCCCTCCCTCCCACCCCTCTTTATAAGCTACGATATACACAAACTACTCGGCAATTTTTGATATGCATAAATGGGCCGAAGAGACAAAACACGAAAATATGGCCATATATAAGAATGTTCGAAGTTCATCTTCGACTTCTACCAGGGGGGTGGAGGGGGGGGTTGATGCGGGAAAACCAGCGGGCGGTTAAAAGAGGAAGAAGGGTGGATGGAATTTAAAAGAAAAAGAATTGGTATATAGCTTTTTCGATAGAACGAAAATACAAGAAAATAAGTGTATTATATGGATCTACTGCAGAAATTAGATTAAGGGAATATATCCATTATGTTCGTACGAATGGAACGATTGGAAGTAATGTTTGGTCATTGAATCGTCTTTGTTTGTTTGTGGGTTCGAGATGATGGAGCTAGTGATTGGAATATTGTGGTAACCATAGTCAAGAGCTCTTCCTTGTTTCCCTAATGTATAGGCCGAACCATGATGTAGATTCATGTTTTGAAGTCGCGATATTTCCAATTCAAATGCCCTCATATTCACAGCTTCAATTACTAGTATTGAAAACATTCTGATTCAATTATGTATTAATTTAAATTATAGAAAAAATCAATATTGTAGATTAGTAATTAACTTCGTATAAACGTCCGGAAAAATATTTGAATGATGTTCAAAAATGTATCTGTCATCAAAAATTTCGAAAAAAATTTGTTTCAAAAATGAAGAATTTATTTTCATGATTGGTAAGTTTGTTACAAAGCGATTATTAGCTCAACGAACACATGTTTATAGACCAAACAAGCAGTTAGAAAGTACAGGATATTCACCTGCAGATGAATGGAATCATAATGATTACATTCAAAAGTTGACTCATATTTTCTCTACTTATATTTTGACCAAATTGAAGATTATTCACTAACCATACGGCATTTTTATTTCTGTAACTACACACATCAAAACTGAGTACAAATCATTTTCACTGAAAATTCCTCCACAAATTCACTTTCATCCATTAGTTCTGTAATTCTGCAGTAAAATAATTCTGCAATAGGTCGTTTTATCCGGAAGAGCCGTCATATAAGGAAGCCGAAGTCGAGAATTCTCCGATGAAATGACGCGAGGGCCACAAATCATATGTTAGTTTGACGCACTGCTATGCAAAATATCCTCCCCCCCTCCCCCCTCCCACTGTAATGCCTTCTACACGGCGTCACGATCCAGGGGGGGAGGTGGGGGGGGGGAGGAAAGAAAGATCGAAATAGAGGGGTTTGGTTTGGATATTCACAATAGTTGACAGTTATTATGAATGTCATGAAATCCTTATATATCCTCTCAGACCTATTCCGTTTATCCGACTCCATCTTTTAGCTGGGTGATATCATGAAAGATTGTTTTTGATATCTGCATGGAAGGATTATGCTAAGTCGGCAGATATTTTCTACAGACACATATTCAGAAATGTTTGCTGTCAAAGAAAGTTTAAATATTGATATAAACAATCAGCATTATTAAAATATATGTGTTGTGTGGAACATGTATAGTTGGTTTCGCGGTACTTGGGGATGAACGTGAGTGGAGGAGCCAACCGAATATTATATAACTTGACTAGTGTTTATACTTTCGATTTGATTGTGCGTTTTTTTAATCATGCAGTAGAAAATAATTGACATATTTCTTGATTTGACGTTATCTTACAAAACACCAACACCAACGATATAAAATTGAATTCAACACCAATACATATTCATACTCGTATTACACACATTACAAATACTACACATTCATCAACTTGGAAATGTATTACGCAGAAATATATGTAGAACTATTTGAGAATTTGATATCTGAATAACTTGATTCTATAAAATATCACATTTTCATCACGTGCGAATAAGAACAATATATGATGACTTACTCTGCGGACACTCCAGGTATCATGAAGTGGATGACCGAATTTCCACAACTATTTAGTTACTATAAGATTTTCTCCTCTCTGATACATCTGTACCACATCGCGGCCAAGTAGAGCGTTATCCTATTATATCAGCAATGACAGTTGTGTTGTCCCCACACAGAGGAAAATGAGTTTATCTTTCTTCCCGTGTTCCAGATAGGTGATATCCATCTCGGTATCCCCAGGGACTTGAAACTACATCAAATGTGTCTTTGTCATTTATTCAGGGCCTTCTAACACGCGTGTCACGGCACGGCAAGACGTTGAGGTCAATGCAGTCACAAAGTCCATTCTTATTACACCATTCATTTTATTGTTTTATTATTCTTAAATTTATCAGTAATTTTTCCATAATAATTATACTGTCATTCATCTTTAATTTTATCAAAATAATCATTCAATAATATATCATTAATTTGATCATAATAATTATTTTATCATCTTCAAATAATTTTCTATCATCCATTTTGAATCAATTTGATCATTCCAATTTTTTCCTGAATTCTTATGTAATATTCTGGATATTTTGGAAAATAACAAAAATCCCAAAAATATTGTCAACTCAGTGATTCTCTCTATGGTTGGAGTATTCTCATTTTTCTATTTGATCCAGAATGTTAGTGTGAATTTAATTTATATTCTCAAAATTCAAAATTATTATTATCTTATTATTCCAAAATGAATTGAATTATGTTCAGAATTGAAATTGAATGAAATTGAATTTACTCGTGAATTAAATTCTCATTCCTTAGCTACTATTCATATAAATTTGAATACATTCCATATGAATGAACCAATTGATGATTGATCTACTCAACATCCTGACCTACGTATCAGTAACTTCTTATTCGATATTGTTCCAAGTAACTCATCAAACGACTCACAACATGTCTCATTCATCATCCTATTAAACTAAACGTAAACATATTTCAGTCCTGTCAGATTGATACCAGGCTTTATGACAAGATCCTCCTCAATGTTCCAGATAAACGGAGTGAATCCTGCGGGAGAGGCCTGCATGGAGAGAGGGAAGAAATATTGACCTTGTGACAAGTAAGTCTAGGAAAGAAATTGGTGGAATATTTCACCGCGTTCTTGAGGCTCGGGATTGATTCGGTCGATTCCGTGTTGGACACCCGACTGTATGTTAACATCAGGACTTCCGGTCAATTCCTGTCTTATTATTAACACCGGAACTTGATACAGCATCATTGTTGTTAACAGAAGAAGAAGAATATACCGTGACGATATAGATAATTGATATAAGAAGACGATATAAAAATTGTCAGAAAATATTCAAAGATATACCTAAACAATCAATTGGACGAACGAAGAAAAGGCTGAATTTCACCCACTCGAAAAACACCGTTTTTTTTTGTAATTATTTTTTGTTCGCACTCCACAGGTCAAACGAAAGTACAAATTCTGTTGAGAGTTGACAAACCCACGTGTCATCATTTAATTCGATTCTCAGTAGTTCTGAGCCGCGATCGGTTTCCTCACTTTCGAGAAAACTCCCGTCCAAACTATAAACGTTTTTAAGAAAACTTAGAAAGAAAACTATAAACGAAAAAATTTGAAGTTCAAAGATTTTCTCCTACCCCTATAGCAGCAATTAACCATCCTAAATGGTTAATAGATCCAAAGGGTTCGATGAGTAACTTTTCGGAACTGAGAAGGTTTTTCAACAGCTTGAAACATGTTGTTTATATCTATGGAAAGAGCTCATTTCAAACTAGGTATTTCCATATCTAGCTGAAACTGTAATTTTCCAGACAAGTTACGTTTCGAACCCAAACTCCTGAAATGATCTTCCATTCCAAGCGCCATATTCCCTCACACAGCCTGCACAGGATCACAGCCACCGTATCAATCAGGCGTCCCATCCCGTCCTCAGAGACCACACGACGCCCGGCGACGTCGACGCTGGCCGCGACGCCTTGCGGCAGCGGCCGGACCAGCGCCTCCGACGCCCGCCGATCAAGAAACGACGTTGCTATGGAGATGGAGATGTAGTGGGTCCATTTACTAAATTATCTATTCCTTGCGTATAGACTATCCGCAATACAAGATCAATAGCACTGACGTGATGTGTTAGCTTTAATTAGTACAGGGGTGGACAAAAGTGGGGGAGTTGTTCGGTTGGTTCGGAGTTGAGATGATGATTTGGAATCGGTAGATAGTTGGTTCGAGTCCCGTTGTGGGCATGTTTTGGTTCGCCTTTGCCACTTCTTCGTTCCATTCGTCATTATCATCCGCTCATTCCCATGTGACCGGCTGTTGGTGGGGACTTTGAGCTACGTTCAAGAAAAGATCAGTAGAGTTGTGGTGTACGAAAGCGATTCCATTGAAACAATTTTTTTCCGGTCATTTAATTTATTTCCGCAATCGTATCTGTTCCATATTATTATCGTATTGTTATTTGAATTGATTGAAATATCAGTTAATTAACGTAATAAGCATTTGGCCAAACGAAAATTGAAAGAATATTTCAGAATATAGCATGAATAAGTAGGTACGATAAGATTAATTTAATCGTGGAATGGAAAACAATCAGATTATCAACGGAAATTATATCAAATATCCAATAAATTGTGATTTTATATAACCATACAAAATAAAGCTAAGAATGAACACAAAGTCTTCTCAGAATAGTGATGGAAACTCTTAATGCCAAAAGACTATCAAGATACATTTTCTTCCATCATTTTGAAATATCCTTCATTCTCTACGTCCCACTATAATATTATTGTGCAATCAATTAATAATCACTGAATCACGCCACGCGTCTCATTCAAACAACCCAACTATATCATGATATCTATTGTTATCGAAATGATTTCAACAGTGCTTTTGATTAACTGTATAATGTAATACATTTCAGTTACCGGTATATCAATATCATTATGTGTACGTTGACAAACTTACCGTAGTTATTGAGGTATATAATTACACACACTCAGTGCTACATCATGCTATACAAGCTATAGGGTGAGAATCCTGAGGAAATTGATCTGAAAACCTTATTGTGTATTACCCTTGTGGATAAGCGATGTGAATTTCGATCATTTGGAATGTTTTCTAGCTTTTCGTTTTCTCAATAAAAAATAAACATGAAAAAAACATTCAAATATTTTCCACTAGTTTCTAATTGGCATATTGCGGTGTATTGTCCACCCCTGGGTGTTTGTATCTGTAAGATGCGAGTGCCATGGTAACGAAGGGTTGCGACGGATCTCGGTAGAAATCAAAGAGAAATAATAATACCCGTTCCAAGGTGTAAGATATTCAAAATAGGTGTAACATTAATGAGAATTATTAATACGTCATTATATGACTAGAGATGGAGGAAATCAGAATAGCTGGATGAGACGAGAATGCTGGAAATGATACTGAATATATTTGTCATCTTGAAACAATGCTGATAAATAATAGATATGTTTCGTCCATCTTATCTAAGTATAATGTTAATTTGTTAAACAAAGCCAAGTGGAAAAGAGAAAAAAAGTCAAATATATAAATTGAACAAATCGAAGTTGAATAGTGAAAAATTGTACAATCACAAATTGAATTTAGTTCTTCGAAGAGAAAATTCTTTGATTTCAAATTTGGTATGGAACAAATGATTCGAATGTGTGAAAATAAATTGAGAATGATAATATATTCTCTTGTATAATTATGTATTCTTTGATTTTTTTTTTTTATGATTCCTTCTTTACTGAAAAATAATTTGGGTTTCCAAACGTAGAAGAAACTATGTATTTTGTTTGATAAAATATAACCATATCATTCATTAAAATATAAGATTCCTGAAATTGAACATTTTTTCATTATGAATCTGAAACATGAATTATTGTCATCATTATGATCGTGAAATCTAGAAACATACAATCTCTTCCAAGACACCACTTATCCAAAAATCCATCCAAAATTCATACAATATTCTCGATTAACCATTTCCAACAGTCTTCCATAAAGCCCCTAGATTTAAAATGTTTTATTCAAATCGAAAATAGAGTTCCCGTTCTTGACGTATCCATTCCGACCGGACATCTCGCCCACATACTGAGGTGATCCCATTCTCACTTATACTTTAAATAATGAACGAATCTCCGTCCATCTTTTCCCACCGCACGATTAAGGCCTCCGAACTGCATGCATATTCATGTGTTATCGGGCTGAGCTCGACCCGTGGGCCTGATACCCTTCAGCTCGATCCCACACGCGGCTATCTGCTAACTGAGAGCCGCAGTGATCACCTCACATCACGGATACATTGTATAGGTGTGTATATATATATATATATATATATATATATATATATATATATATATATATATATATATATATATATATATATATATATATATATATATATATATATATATATAAATATGATAGGATGAATATTATCACTGTAAAATACCGCCTCGTATGGGAATCGAACCCCGGACCTTTGTGCCAACTTATCATCCTCAGTCTCGGCTGAGAAACAATGTTTTCATTTCAAGTTATGATGTTAATAAAAAATACTGAAGATTTAGATCAGGTACGGTACTGTATTGAGAAAAAAAAATCATGAATAAATGAATTGTTATTTTTCAAAGATTTGTTTGTCATTTGATTGAGATCAGGAAAAACGATTTTAGCAGTATATCAATTCAGTTCCATGAAAGTAACAAGATAGTATGTATAGAGAGAGAATTCTGTGGATATTTTAAAACAAATGCGGTTAACTTTTGGTTCCGTTTACCCGACCAAAGTCTCTGATTACATTTGACGCGTTAACTTATGAAAGATTCACTTGCTAAGTTAAAAACAATTACTACAAATAAACCGAAATCTCCCCCCCCCCCTCCCCCCCTTTACCCACCTTCTCACACGGCACTTAACTCTCTTCACCATCACCTTTTTCACGCGGTAATTTTTCCATCCTTTACTTTCCCAATCCTCAACCCCCTTCTTCCCCACCCCCCCCCTCCCTCATCCTGCAACCCCTATATTACCCCTTAAAACCCGCATCTCCACGATCCGGAGTGAAAATTTAATCAGTCGGCTACGTAACTCGCCAGCCTCCGATAGAGAAGAGACCGGTCGCTGGATTACGAGGCCGCTAGGCAGGGGGGGGGGCGTCGCGACGCACGGCGGCGTGATCCTTGCTCGGGCGGCCAAGGTTCTGAAGCCTTTAGCACTCGCTTTCTGGACAACGATGGGGTGTAATTGAATGAGGCTGGCGACGCGTTCACTTGGCAGCATGGACAATAATTAGAGGCGGTGTCAATTAAGAATTGAGTTGGGATCCGCCGATTGATGGGAGGTCGAGTATTGAGAACGCAGGTTCACTGCGATGCTTAAGATGTGGTTAGTTGGTCTTTTGGAATATTAGAAAGACGAGAAGTGTGTATTATGATAACGTTCTGGAATGGAGACAAATTGGATATTATTGGTTTGACAGATTGTGATATTCTATTTGATTGAATCTCAATAATTTATTCTGATTCAATGTGGAAACGTAAACTCGAGCCAAATCGTTTGATCAGAAAGAACCGTATCGATCCAGTTCAATCGATTCCGATTTCGATTGATCGAATTCAATCGATCCACGGAATTCAGAAAAGACCGATCAGTGAAAGTTTTCTTATAAATTGAAGTTACAAACAGAGTGAAACGATTTTAATGAAGGTCATTTCACATACCATCTTAATAATTAGTATTATATTCATAATTTGAAGATTTTACAGTTAGAATATTTCTCGTCTTTTTTGATCAGTGAATATCTCGATGAAGAAAATCGAGAATTCCCCTAATTAAATGGAACGGTTTTGGAAGCGTTAGATCTCACATTAGATATGCGTAATTCTTGATTCGCAAGAAACTTTCAATCTCCTAAGCCAGGATTCTGATAATGCAAATTTCCAACTAACGTCGCCTAATGGGTATATCTTAAAATTGACGAATTACCTTCATTCCCCCCTCCTTTCAATCTTTGATTGGATTTTCATCTTACTAAAGACAAAACCACTCAATGTATTTGAATAATATATCGTTATTCCTTCTATTCTCTCTCTCTCTCTCACTCCCCCCCCCCCCCCCCCCCCCGTCACGTGAATCAGCCTGGCAATTGAAGTTTACTCATCTGTAAAAGGGATAGGTTTTTGTTTCATGGACCATTCGTTTTAACACAAGGCTCAAGAGTATTGGAAAGAGAAACGAGATAAGAATGAATGTGGGAAACAAAGATATACGATTGAATGAATATGGAAATAGTTGATGTTCATATTGAGAAAATTTCGATATCGCTTCTCCTTAGCTTGGAACAATTTCCAATATATGTTAAGAAGCATTATTTGATTCATATTCAAGTTTTGGGTTTGTAAGATCGCCCTTGTGGTTTCCCGTTAAAACGATCCTATCTTTCATCCATAGTTTCAATTGGGGAGCGATGATTTTGTATAAAGTTCCGATGTAATTAAGAATATAAAAATCAATTCTGGTATTCGGATCCTCAATATTTCAAGAGTTGTATGAGATGTCGACCTTCAACTTCTTCTCTGTTGAACTTGACGACGCGCGCACGACGCAGTGACGACTTGACGACGCGGTGTTCGATGACCAAGACCTATTGAATGATGAATGACACGATAGAACGATGAGGTGGGAGGTTATTTCATCAGCGGGTTTGGATGGTGGGAAGGAAGCGGTCGTGCCAGTGTCTGCACTTCAACTAGAGAGGAGAACGAAGTAAGTACTGTGCCAAGATAGTCGATCATGGAGGAAATCGAGCACGGCTGAATGACGGTTCAGTTTGTAAGTGCTGATCCAATTAGCATTCTTCAAACAAATAGCTCTCCGTAACTGATCTCACCAGAAGTTGAAAAACAAGAGTATGTGATCAGTAATGAGTAACGTGGATCATTCTTGTACTTGAATTCCGTGATATTTTGAATATTTTCGATTAGAATTTGTCTTCTGAATTGTCTCCATCTTGTAATTCTTACGGAGGTTTTCAATAACTCGAAATTGCCTCCTCTCAGAATTAGTACAACCGATCGCGGCTCAAGACTCTACAATAAGAAGCGAGATGATGAAACATGTGCATGTCAAGTTACAACAAAATTTAAACTTTTCTCTGACCTGTTGAAGCGCGAACAAGAAAACACTTCTCACTTTCCAGTGCGGTGAAACCGAGTCTTTGCTTCGCTCATCCAATCAACTTGATCACGTGACTGGTCTGTCTGTGACCATACTTGACCGCAGAAACAATTCACTAAAGTTGCCAATTTGTCCGGAACAGAGCATACATTATATGGAATAGTTATTAGAGAATAAAACGTAATATATTGGAAACTCACAAAAATGATGGTAAAACAATGAAGAAATAACTTATTTTTCTTCATGTTTCCACCACTATCATGTCGATAATCCTTAAACCAGCCATCGTGTGGTTTTCCCACATTGTGCAACCCCTATTTACAAGGGAGAAGGGAGTAGGGGGGAGGGGGCAGGGGGGGCATGCGATCAGAAATATATACCATTCGGCTGGATTTGGAGACCAATCTTTTGGAAACGTAGGTAATAAATTCAAGGATCCTAGATACGAAGCAATTTATACACACACAAAAAAAGAAAGAATTTCCACATTTTATGCGGCGGAAGTAATCGAGAAATCCTTTCGATATCACTCGAAACCGAACCATAATTATTACACGTGCTGCTATCTGTTGTATCTTAATGTAAAGATTATTCTCGGCGTGCAGTTGGTAACAAGTCCTGTATTGCTTGAACCGTGTTGGCTGGAAAACGTTTTTTTGTCATGGCTTTTCGATAAAATCTGATGCGTGGGAAGTTTCTATACACATTTAAATTGCATTGTGAAACAAACGGTATGTTCAAATAACGAGTGGGAAGGCTATCTGCTAATGTAATATTTTGTTGGGAATGGAAGTAATTTCAAATATCAGATAATATAAACGAGAAGATATTATTGGATGGATGAAGATATGATTGAAGTGGGGAAAGTTGTGAACTCTGCGTATAAATATGTTATAGGAATATTCATCTGTCGAGACAGCTGGAAGAATTTGGGATGTAACATTTTACTCAAGTTATAGAAAATGACAAATTGATTTGAATTATACTCTGAGCTGGTTTCACGAACTCTCAGTTAGGTATTAATCTGCTGACCATCAGTTAACGTTCGAATATAACATACGTAACCAAAGGTGATAACAAGTAAATCCGCTTACTTTGTCTCAATCCACTAACCGTCGGTAAGTGGAACCGGGCTTCATACAGACATCTCTTTTACCGACCATTGAAATACTCAACCTGTCCATTTCAAATTAGATATATCATCTATCGATACAAGAATCAATACCCTTCCTGAAATAATTGGAGAAATAATAACAATCACATGTCAGTGTAATTTTATTGAAAAAATAAAATCGAAATAATTGTAAAGAAACACTAAAAACAAAAGCATCAAGATTGACACATTTCAAGTATTTTATGAATGGGAAAATGTTCCACCCGTATATAGAATACACAGAGAAAATCCCTGAAGTTTAACCCTCATCCCTAGTTTATCTGTTTTCAAACCTTTCCGACATTCCCCCTCACTCCCCCCCCCCCCTCAAACAGTTTCCTGTGGGGTTTTAAAAAACTCGTGGCATGCGGGCAGCGTGGTCAATGTCTGACCCCTATCAGATATACAACCCCATCAAAATACTACCCTTTATTGACCATTTGAGAATCGTTAAATTGATTTGAACCTTTCCCTCGAGTCCTGTCTTCGAATCCCTATAACTTATAAATCTGTGACTGCCCCACTGAGCCACCGCAGCGTGTGAGCAGAGGAACAAGGAGGGAACAATGTTGTTCTAGTCAGACAGATGTGAGATGAACAACAGGTACTTGGGAGTAGGCAAGCCTTGAGGAACACCTGACATGAGAATTGATGTATTGGAAATTTGGAAGTACTATTTTCAAGTCATCAAAAACTCATCAAAAATATAACGAATATTTCAAATGTCCCTGTTTCAATATATTATATTTAATATATATATATATATATACATTCAATTTGTAAGAATGGAGAAAATAATTATATTTTTTCATTCGAGTAATTCATCAACATCGAGTTATTGGTATATAAAGAGAAAGTGAAGGCGAAAGATTCTCACGACTCCTATTTATATCGGATGAACCACATCCTGAGATTCTTGTATCCACGAAAGAAGAAGGTATTTTATAGACTCAATCAAACATAATCTCGCTGCAAAGTTGAAGATTCAACGTTTTTGAAAGACGCAGTTGCTTTTCTCATCGTGAACTCTGTCAAGGATTTTCCTAATAACTGAAAATATCACCGAAAAACAAATCCAACCCCATTATTTGTTTTTTGTCATGTTGGTATACGATCTCTCCTTCTTTTGTGGATACACGTATTTTAACAGAATAACTAGTTTCCATGAACACAGGAATAAAGAAAGATAAAACTAGTAATTGCAACGCTGGATTCATCAAAACTAAAATGTTATCTAATTTAATTCAACGTGAATCCCCGCTATTGAAATTGGAATATATTCTGATTTTTTTAAACCAATTCGCATCGTTGCTTTCGATTAAGTCTTCTTCAATTTTCCACAGTTTGATCCTTATAGCATCCTCTTTTTGCCCTACCAACCCCCATGATTAGGGGGAGAGAGAGGGGTGGAGGTAGCGACCTCAAAAGCTCAAACCTATGCCCACATGATGGGTGAAAGCAAAAAACCGAAGTAGGGAAATCAGTGACGCGAAATTCGACGAAATCTCGCGTAAAAAAATACTCGTCCGGTTTCGGTTCTTTTTTTTGCTGCGAATCAATTGATGCGCGAAACGTTTGAAGAGCTCTTGGTTCGCGGCTCATCAAACCTTGCAGATACGCAAATAAGCAAACACTCGATCCAGATTCCAGGAGGCCAATCTTTCGAGCGGCGCCAACAGAAAATAAAAAGATACGCCATTTCACGAGCAGGCCTATACGTGATATGTGGATAAGCAAACACTGGCATTGACGGAAAGTCGGAAAAACGATGCGTAATGAGAATTATGCGATGATTTCAACTGTGGGGATACTTTCATTCTTTCTAATGTATATTGTATATATACCGTACAATCAATATTATATATATATATATATATATATATATATATATATATATATATATATATATAGAGAGAGAGAGAGAGAGAGAGAGATTCAAATATATATATATTTGGAACCTAATGAAATATAGAAGGAAACGGAAGGAAGCAACCATAAAATATTAAATCAATGTAGGCCTATCCATTTACTTATTTTTCACTTAAAGTTTCAGAGGCTTGTTGCCTTCTTGTTCATAGGTATTGAACTAAATACATTCCGAAAAAAATCGATTAAATATGAAACAAGTATCTGGGATAATTGAATGAATCAAGGTAAATATCTGTTGAAGAGGTTGGAAAAGCAAGGTTGTAAGGCGATGACAAAAGTATGAAGGACAAAATAAATGAAATGAAATGAAAATCAACATTATTGAAAAACTATCTCATAATATTTCACATTCAAAATAAATAGTTGACATCTCAAAAGTATGAATTCATATTATAACTGTGTAAGCTCAAACGATATATGTGTGTGTGTGTGTGTAACGTCACGGGGCACGTAACGTCATAGCAATGGGAAATCTTGGGGGAATATCAAGAATGATTACAGTTCAACTCCTATTTTTCCCGATGTATTTTCTCTTAACTTAGTCCAATCACGTGCCCGTATTTCTGTGTTGCTTCTTTGAAATGTATAGATAGATAGCTACTCAATTTTTCTGTCAGTCTTTTCGTTGTTGTGTTGGTTTCATGTTTCGACGCGTCAACTTCGGTGCCAACTTCACACTCTAATGGTACGTGGTCCATTATTGGCGGGATGACACCCAACACATTGACAAATTGGAAAGATAGGAGAATCGTGATATGTGGGGGGGGAGGGGGGTTCAATAGCTTGGAAATGCGGATCAACTTTCGTTAGTACGTTTTCACTTTCTCTGTCTTCATTTCTCTATCTACTTCACTCTCACTGTCACTCTCTCTCTCTCTCTCTCTCCTTCTCTCTCTTTCAAGGTCTGTTTTTAGTAAATTTATCTCATATCGATTCAGGATAGACCACTCATGTTTGTGTGAAAAATTGGTTAAATTAATCATTATATTCGAAACAAGAAGAAATGTAGATACTTTATTAGAAACTATTTCCAATAATAAACGAATAAGGTGGAATAGTACAATTCAGAAAATTCCCATTTTTTCAATATATTTTTCAATCATGTTGTCCTGAAATATTGTTTAATCTCTGAGGCTATGGAAATGAAAATGTTAGTAATTAAAAGGAAAACAATCAAACTTTCACACTCCAACCAATTGTCATGTATGATTGTGAAGTTTTCATTTAGTTGAATGAACATTCAGTGGTTAACATTGTATTATACTGAGGTTGTTATTGGAAAAGATATATTCCACAAAATTGGCTCACTCTTTTATATCCGCAACAATGTCGCTCTGTAGTTTCGAACCCTACTTCAGCCCGACGTGGATGGGGGGGACGTGAATCAAGATCAATGAGAATATCATGTTTTAGTAGGAACGACACATGTTGGGTGAAGTGGGGTAAACGTGTCAGGGGGGAGGGGGGGAGGGGGGATTACTCTTACCTTTTTTCCTAATCGATTGTCAACGGCATAAGCCTCATGGAGCGCGTCGTGAAGGTGAGAACTCTCAAACTTATATTGACATGTATTTTTAATAGCACTTTAGTTATTCGACCTTTTTTCCTGGTAGGTCAAGTCTATTTGTATTCTAGAAGTGAAGATCGTTTATATTTCCAATTCTGGAACTTTAATATCCGCGCCTATATGAAAACAATCAAACAAAAATCTGTGATGTCAGAAAATAATTGAATCTTCGTCTTCATTTTCGTCTTCATTTTCGTCTTAATCCATCGAAACATTCGAAGAACGAACGACCAACACTCGAAATACTGAATATAGCAAGGTAGGTTTTTCATCCGACCTATTTCTCAGTTTATTGCCAATAAAGAATAGTTTTCTATTCCATGAAGTTCATATTGCTTACTGATACATTATAGTCATTGTTGTCGACATCTCATCGTCCAAACAAAACTCGCGATAAGTCTGCATATTTTATTATTTCTCAGAAAACTTGAACCATATTCCCAGCATCTGAAATATGGCTCTCATTTTCTTATTGTTTATGTATTGCATTTCGTATTATGTAACACTCCACAATCATCCCCCCCCCCCCCCCCCTCCCCCCTCCCCACTCTTTAATGGTATCCACAAGAATATATTGATTATTGAAGGAACAAAACTCTTCCCCATTCCCCTTTCATCCACTTCCTCCCCCCCTCCCCCTTTCGTTCGTTATTAAAGATCAATAATTTATGTAAATGGTCTTCTCTGAGCCCATATCGCCCCCCCCCACCCTGTATCTCCCCGCACCCCTTTTGAAACTTTGTCTTTCACAACAGCTTGGGTAACAGATCAGATGAGGGAGAGAATAGGAAGAGGGTGGGAGAGAGAGAGAGAGAGAAGGAACGAGAGAATGAAAGAGAATATGACAGATATGGATATAAAAAAGGGGTAAAGAAAGGGATGGGCGTATTGTTTTACGTGTTAAAAGGTTAGGAGTGAGGTTTTGGCTATCTTGTGCTATCAATATGCCCGAACTACCCCTTCCTCGCAACTCAAGCCCTTGCCTCAACGTATATATAGATACCACCCTTCTGGATAAATGTTTGGATTTATAAATAGCAAAAAGTGTTTCAGGGAAGGAGAGAGGCAAACACTTTTGTCTGCTGGAAACGATGAGATTATTTCCAATTGTACGATTAATAATAATTAATGGTCGGGATAAGTTTGGCTGGGAGAGAATCGACCGATGAAAAAGAAGCGTGGAATGGTGTATATATGACGTATGCAGCTATTGGTGTACACCTCAATGCGTGGAAATATTCAAGAATAGGTGGGATTAAAAAGTCGGGGATGGAAATCTTTCTATAGCTGCATTTCTGACAATCTAGGGTTCGATTTTTGAATAAGGAAATGAAATTATTTGTAGAAGTGAATATGTTCCACTAATAATTTTCTGTGATTTAAACAAATCCATTGATTGAATATAACTGATTCTCTTTTTTTTCATTCATTTCTCTATACAGCTTCAATATAAATTTGACTATGCTCAATATTCATTGAAGAATTATTCGTTAGAATTCAGTATCAATCTCAATTCAGGAGGATATATATAATGAGAATATTTGAATGAATTACGAAGTAATCGATGAAATTGATCAACTCAACACAATCAGTATTCAAAAGAATATTTTCATCTCATTTTTTCTGTGAATAATTCAAGTCACATTATCCCTAATATAAAAGGTATCCCGCGAAACTTTGTCGATGTCTCTTTCAGTTTTCAATATGGCGGATTGGATTGTCGTCGGTGATATCTATTGTTCCGACTGTTAATGTTGGATACACTATACAATATCGACTTTTGCTTTATACCTTCTCCTCCTTCATCTCCCCCTCCCCCCCCCCTCCCACGTAGGTCCCCCTCCCTCCCACCCACACCCCTCTATCACGTCCTGCCTTCCAATATTTAATCCCTAATCTCACTCTCAGCCATTTCTCTTTACGATTCCTAGCCTCATTTTCAATTCAACTTCGACTACATTCGGTCGGAGCAGCTAGGCTGACCAAAAGATTTGCATATTTTACAATATTTTACCAACAATAGGTTTTCATATTGGTTAACTTGAAATTGAATAAAATATACCTAGACCAAGTTCTCAACTAAATGGAAATACGGAATCAATATTTGATGAAGAGAGAGGTATTAAAATATTGAATCTAATTTAAATTCCCAATTAGGACAAAAGTTTTGAATTATTTGATAGATTTGATGTGACTAAATTTGATTCAGGTGTGAGCATATACTTGTACTCGCGTAAGAAGAAGGTCGACCACCAATTGAATAAAAGAAGAAACATTTTATAATTGAATTTAAACTCATTCCAGCTTTGAAAATCACTTTTGAAAAACGTAGTTGTGTCACTAATTGTAAATATCCTCCTGAGAATACACTGACTCTCAATAACTACGGGCAATTGTATTATTCATGTTTGTTATTTCGGGATACCTTCTTTGGTGGATTCGGATCAAGTAGCCATTGTGAGAATAAGAAATATACCAACTATTCGAAAAAGCTATTTTTTTTTAATTATTACTCTCATAAAAATACATCACGCCAGATTTGACGGTATTGATTCCTCATTTATTAATCTCAGAAAGTGATTAAATGTTGAGTATCTGTTCATAACAGGATAAAAATACCACTTGTAATATTATCATCTTACAAGTTAGAAAGCATACTTGAACCTGTATAAGGTATTATGATGCTAGTAGCAACATGCTGCCAAGTGCACCGATATAACCCGGCACCACCACCTGTACAACCATGACAATCACTCACTTCATGATGAAGATGACTTTCAACTTTTTCAACAGATAACACCCCAACATTTCAATCTGAGCTCTGTTTTACGGTGTGCATATATTCCAAGTTATCAAAAATAAAATATACCAACTATTAGAAATACTTTGAAATTAATTCAATTCAAAAGAATATACCCCACGATTCAAGCAGAATACCGAGATCAGATAACCACACATTTATGAGTGAATCTCAGTTCTAAATGTATACGAATAGTTTTCCCTGTAGCCACATGAGAAAGTCGTATCCCAGCTGAAACTTTGTTAAAACTTCTGAAATCATAGAGAAACTCTTTCCATTTTCAATCATCTTCTGAAAGATGTAGCTGCGTACAACAACTTCAATTCGTCAACTTTCACCTTCTTTATTCATATAATGAACTTGGTTCGTTACCATTTGTGATTTCAGAATGTGATACTTATGCACTCCTTCTTCCATACCACCCCCCCCCCCTAGATCCCCTCCCCGCATCCCCCCCCCCAACCCGCACTCTTAATTCATTCCATTATTCGTCTCTCCCCAATACACATCCGTTATCACCAACCTTTTCAACCCTTTATGACGTCACACACAGATCAAGCTCGCCTAATTAGACGACACGGAACCACCGATCGTCCCGTCGCTCGCCGGCTGTCTCGGCTTCTTTATTTACATACTGGTATCGCTCCGAGTGTATGTGTCTCCGTATTGTCCAACACGCATACATTGACCCGTTATGATACTATTAAGACAAAAAACTACCCCTGGCTTGAAATATTGCTCCCCAGAACCCAATGAAAATCTCCATTATCTTTTCCGAGAGGAATTAAAGACTTATAGCCTGTGGGGCTCATATTGTGATATGCGTGGAGAAATGTGACTTGGAGGAAACTTCTCGGGGCTCTAATTTCATCCTGACAACCAAGATTGTGTTTTTTATACTTAGATTTTTTGGAATATTTGTGTGCTGGTGCGATTTCCTAGATTTTGGTGAATAATGTTGGAATATAATTTTTGGAGAACAGAGCAACTAAGAAACTGAGGAAGTAGAGTTGATGGAGAAATTCGTTTGATTATCAGCTGTTCATGCATACATGGGACCACATGGATGCAACGAGCTACTCAATTAAAAATATGGAACAATTAATACAATAATGAGAAATAGTTCATGGAAAGTTGAAAGTGTTCATTTCCCAAATACAACAATTTGAAATTGAATGGTTGATATGATATATTTTCGATTATTTTTCCTCGAAAAATATCAAAAAAAAATCCACATTTATCTCAGATTTAATTTCGAGAGAATAAAATTGACATGAGTAATACTCAAAATATCATAATTTACGATTCCACCGAAAATAACAAATGGATGATAAATAATACGAAATAACTCTTAGCCAGAACTGAATGCAGCTCGAAACAGAAGTATCCATCTTGTCGAGGAGCACGTTCTATTTTTCGAACAGCCGATGATGTATCGCTTCATTTCCTATCCGATAGAACTGCTTCTCGGCGCTCGTATTGAATACAGTTGTTCATCTTTCGCG
Source organism: Brachyptera putata (assembly GCA_907164805.1). Classification (NCBI taxonomy): domain Eukaryota; kingdom Metazoa; phylum Arthropoda; class Insecta; order Plecoptera; family Taeniopterygidae; genus Brachyptera; species Brachyptera putata. The sequence goes on from OU015467.1 coordinate 32,484,160, forward strand.
GGGAGTTAATAAGAACGGAACAAGACGTAAGGCCATCGACTTCCGACTGCGACGATCTGGCCGTATATATCACAGACCTCGAGAGCAAACTTGTACACAACTTGGGGCCATATACACTCTATACACATTATATTAGCATTGGATATTCAAATAATTAGGAATAAAAAGGAGAAAATTTAATTCCGTTGAAAAAGAAATCGAGACTTTTTTTCTGATGAATGATAAAAAAATATATAATCTGAAAGGTGAAAAAACAATAAATATCTCAATATATTTATATTTTCCGAAGTCTCTGAATACAACGATCAATTAATGCTACATTTTTCTATTTCGTCACATTGATTTGGCTACCATGAGTACTCCAGTGAAAAATCATGGGGGTTAATTAACAAATCTTTATCGAAAAATCGTTCTTTAAAAAGTCTATTTGCAAAATTATCGCGATTTTTTCTATTCGTTATTTTTGTTAGCTGAATGATCTATACTAATTGTCAATCCACTCAATATTTCCAATGTGGCTCCAAGATGACATCCAACCATAAATGCTCGATGACGAGTGTTCCCCGCAGTAAAGTCACGTGACCCGACCTGACATAATGCTAACGAGCTGACTGCTTGACTAGCGTATTGGCAACGTCGATCTGAGACAGAGCACATCTCAGACCAACAAACAGCACGGCTAAAAACAAAAGGTTTCCACCCCTGCGAGCTGAGAACGACGCGGAATGATGGGGGGCGGGGGTGGGGGGGTGGGGGTTGGTTAAGGGTTGACAAGTATTGTGGAAACGAGAGGTAATATATAACCGATGTTTCTGTCATACGGGGGGAGGAGGGGGAGGGGGGGAGGGGGGATCACTTCGATACGTCGCACAGTCTATCATTCATCATAATGTGGAGAGATATTGAGTCGTGTTTTTCGACGAAGATGAAATATGTCGCGAGAAATGGAAGAGAAATGGTGAATGTATTGGAATGTTATGCAATGTGGGTGATGTATTTTCTGTCACAATGATTGGGAAAGTATTTTATCTAGATTATTGGAATTTTGAAGAATGCATGATTTTGAAACTATAGAGTAAAATAGAGGATATATGAAGTTTAACAACGCTCTGTAATGAAGACTGAGATAATATATTGCCGCCAATGAATGGTGGGAAGGTGAGATATGAGGTCATTTTTGTAGGTATTTTGGACAGCGAGAACAAAAATGATATTGGCATATTCTTCAGGTATCATCCAAGTATTGGAAACCAATGGTCGACCACGATAGTCGACCACGATAGTCGACCACGATAGTCGACCACGATAGTCGACCACGATAGTCGACCCCGGCGATAATCGAACTACGGGCTCCTCAATGGTGCTGTAGTGCAACTGATTCATCAACTGATTGATTGATTATTGTTTGCTTAACGACCCCACCAACAGCTAGGTTATATGGGGGTGTGATTCATCCATATCAGGCGAATTATAAAGTGGTGTAAAGATAATATTTGAATTTAAGTAGATAATTTGTAATAATAAATATGAATGTAGTCCCTAGTAATGTAGCATAAATTCCATGAGTTTGCATAACAATTATTCTCTCATGGGCAATATTTGACCTAATGTGAGATGTAAATATATTTGAAAATAACGTTCTGAATATTCTGAAAGTCAAGATCTGATATGGAAATAATCTTTATTTTGTATCGTTTCACCAGCAGGGAGAAGAGAGAGAGAGAAAGAGGATGTTGTAAGGGGTTTATTGTCACTTCTCTTTCCAAGCCTCGGAGCAGCACCTGTGCCAGACATATCTATAGGCAAACTTTCCCCGTATCAAATAATATCTCTTCTGCGATTATTTACGACTTGATAAAAATAGATTCCTGCTCGATGAAATCATTAATATCTACTCGAAGCTTCGCGGCAGATAAATCGTGCTGTGAATCCAGGTGAAGGACGAGAGTTGAGGGAAGTGTTATTGATAAGTGATTCTGGTGGAGTGGGGAATAAGGGATAAACGATATATTTTGTTAATTGTTTCTTGTATCGTATCTTTGTCTCAACTCTCAACTGTGGTGAATGGATCAATGAGAAAAATTATTTAGTAGGCCTATTAAAATGAACATACAAATTGAATGTCCATTCATAATATGGAAGCAGAAGTTTCCCATGTTATCATCGTAGTAATAGGATATGTTTTTTGATTAATATCGAAAGCTTGATGTACAGTCACTGTTTCCCAATGTTTTATTAACTGCATTTAATCGATATGACAAAATCAGCCCAACCTCACAACATTCTTTCTCAAACAAACATTTCCAAAGAATCTGAATAAAATCAGTGGTTGTGAGTTCTAAAGAAGATTGTGCTAATATTGGTGGAGGTGCCAGGTTTAATGCTATCCATTCATAATGTTGCTTAACGAACTCACCGATTCTTAACGAAAAGATTATATGGGGATACGAATAAATGTGTGGTGATGGAACTATCGAATGATGATAATTTTAAAAAGTTCATAAAAACTCATGCCCTATGCGGAACTCGAACCCACGCCCGACATGAATATGAATGTAATTTATTGAGATTTTTTTCTGAAAGTGAAACACAAAATAGTATAATTTCTTCATTCCAGTTGATAATTGATCATTTTCATATCATATTTAACCGTGTAAATGTAGTCATCGGTATAATCTCTTTTATAATCAGATTTTTTAAATTTCTCAGATTCAAATTTTCCTTCAAAATTTATTTTTTGGAATATATGAATTTTTATAAATAGATAGGAATGATTATTCAAAACCCATATTACGGTTATTTACATCAAATTTGGTTATAATAATCACCTGAAGATTTGACAAAAATACCAATTCATTCAACTCATCCATTTTCAAGTATTTTTTCACATCACCAAAGTTTCCCCGCCCTTCTATTTCCCTCCACTAAACAATAATCCAATCCACGTACCAACTATCTAGTCCCAGTGTACAAATGAAATCACGCTAACCATTGATTAACTCGCCGTCGCTATCGACGCGATAGATTACCGTGTAGGCCAGGTTTTTCTGTCCGAACGCAACGATGTAATTGATGTGTTCGAACCACGACCCAGCTTTGCGGTGTGTACACAGGGTGTGCGACAATGACAGGTACATTCACATGTGTGCGTGTGCGTGTGCGTGTGAGCCGGTGATCAATTTAATCCCCCACTCGACCATCGCGGGGGGGGGGGTGACTCCACTGACCCCTTTATGTCCATTACGAAACTCAAACAGATGTGAGGACATAATCATTGTTTTTGTGATGTGTCGGAAATACATTTTCAATTCGTGGATGTGTGATTGTGATCTATAGAGTTTATTGAGGAATGATTTGAAATATATTCAGGATTGAATGTACGGGATTTTTTTTATTTCTTATTATTTGCTCATTGATTCTACTAACTGTCAGTCATCCTATCATTCGTACCCCCAGATAGTCTAGCTGTTAATGGGGTCGTTATATCATCAGCATCGAATATAATGTTTCACCATATTATTCCGCACTTACAAAAATATTGAAAATTGAATATATATTTCGAAACATTCTTCCGTTGTTTCATGTCATATTCAATATGACAGTGGAATTGATCTTCATCAGTAAGAATGCGCATATTGTTTTTTTGTCTACTAATACACAAACGAATAACATTATACTGTTTTTGTTTTAGCAAAATGGAATTTTCATTTTGATTCAATATCGAATTATTTGCGAATCTCATTCGTTGACATTCCGAATGAGTTTTGTTTCTGAATAAAGATCGTATCTTTGATTTGATATTGTTTATTTGACTTTCTTGTCATTCTTACGTTCTGTCCCATCACGTTTCGCTGTTCCCCCGACTTGGTTCGTGAAACTGCCGCTGCTCGCTGGCGGCAGCACTTGTCTGCTCGATACTTCCCGGCATCGGTTCCATCTGTTCAACTTGAAACACTAGTCGCAAATAATATCAGCGAGATGAAATCAAGCTGAGCTGGTGGATCATTGGAGAAAATCACAAGGAGTTAATATATGATCGTTTTTGTATCATTTTCCACACATTTTTATGCAATCTTTCAATATTGGTATCCAATCTCCTAATATCGGTATCCAATCTTGTAATCTTGGTATCCAATCTTGTAATCTTGGTATCCAATCTTGTAATCTTGGTATCCAATCTTCTTATATCGGTATCCAATCTTGTAATCTTGGTATCCAATCTTGTAATCTTGGTATCCAATCTTGTAATCTTGGCATCCAATCTTCTAATATCGGTATCCAATCTTGTAATATTGGTATCCAATCTTCTGATCTTGGTATCCAATCTTCTGATCTTGGTATCCAATCTTGTAATCTTGGTATACAATAGTTGTGACTCAAGAGTGAATTATCTTTACTGTAAGAAATGACATTATTTCAAGAAAGTCATCAAATCCTTCGTACCAGGTATTGGTATTTGTTTGGTAATACTTTTGATCAGTCCTAATTTGTTACCAGTTAGCACAGTGGAGAATTTATTCATCTTTATGATCCACAAACTTCACATATTTCAGTTTTCTCATTCAAGATGAGCCCATTTTTAATACAAATAAGATTTTAAAAAAATCAAGTCCTATCTTAATATAATCCTATTAGATTTATTTTACCCTGACTTATAATTATCTCACATAAAACTTGAATTCATCGTAAAACGCGACCTGAACCCTTAATGGGACAATTCCAGAAAAGTCAACATGAAACGAACTAATGTCATATTGCCAATTGTTCCCTAATCCCAATCTATACACAATAATCGTCCAATGGACGAGAAATGCATTTGGCTGCATTTTCCCCCTCCACTGATGTACAAGCCATCACCACTGAATAACAATAATAATAATAACAATAATTGCTATTCCGTTTGAAATGTCCCCCCCCCCCCCTCCCACGGCCGTCTCGATTAAACCACATTTCACCGCTACATTATTACATACGTATACACGTCACGTGATTCGGGCACTCGATCATGACGTCATATCCGTTATTATCAGAAGCTCTCAATCATTTCGGGTCGGATCTAGAGTGAGCGTCGTGTAAGGTCGGGGCTGAGCGGCGTCGCGACGCCGGGGTGGGCAAACAACTGGCACTGTGTTGAACATCGTGAACATCCTGAACTTCCTGAACATCCTGAAGATGGTGAACTAAAGTTCACCGAAACGTCGAGAAAAGAGGTTCTTTTCAGAACCACGCAAATTTTCCAAACAAGCTCAAATAACCGAATTTGACATCATTCTACCATATATATATATATATATATATATATATATATATATATATATATATACGATCCACTATCAAGGTGTGTGGGATATTTTAGCCATGTCATAAACGATACGTCTCGACCGGGAATTGAACCCGGGACCTTCAGATTGCCGGTCCGCTGCTCTTGAAGGTCCCGGGTTCAATTCTCGGTCGAGGCGTATCTTTTATGACATGGCTAAAATATCCCATATATATATATATATATATATATATATATATATATATATATATATATATATATATATATATATACTTGTGTGTATATAACCGCTGAACTATAAAAAGTTCGACTTTGCCCTCGTTTTGTTGCTGTCAATTGAATGTGGATATCGGCCCACATTACACGAAGCCGACTCTAGAGCTGACAAATTGCACGCAGCGAGCAGTCGGTGGATGCAGTGAGTAGCAACACCGACAGCAATCTGTCCCGATTGATTCATAGACAGCCGGCCGGGTGGGGAGAGCCGAGGCTCGACCCCGAGACCCACTCAATCATTCGACGCTGACTGACTGGGGTGATCGGCCTGTTGCGACAACGCCTTGCTAATTGATGACGTCACGAACTAGAGTGTCCCCAGTAGTCTTCGTAGCGAACCAGAGGAGCGTCGTAGAGGAAGTGCTCTTAGATTGGTTCTAGTCACTGATCTCTCAGTGGTTTCAGTTTGGATTGTGGGACCCGGATCCAGCTATGCTCTATGTGTTGAATCAGTCATGTTCGTGTACCTTTTTCTCACGAACGGTTCAATAAGGTTCATGAGGTTCAAATCTTCCTCTAAAATCACTGTGGAGCGATTCTGATTCAAAAAATTATTTCATAGTTTTTCACATATTTATCCCAAAAATGACAAATGTTAAGGATTTATGACACTTTATTGGTTTCGTATATTTTTTAAACTTTGCTGTGTTGTGCAAACATGAATTCCCCCGCCATAAGTTTTTATAAAACGTGTACAAATCTTCTCCAGAATTGTGAACAGTTTTGGTCAAAGCAATCCTGACAAAGGTACATTCATACTAAAAGTTGATATCCTGAGATGAGGCAGGGCAATAGCTAAGCCTAGCAGGCCTAAGCCAATGGGAATAGCACTGCGCATGTAGCTGTAAATAGTTCCTGAACTCGAAGTATTACGAGTGTGTTCGAACATATTATATTCATATATTTGTCACACTTGAAAAAAATAAAAATAAATAAAACGACGTCTTGGCTAAGAGATGTGACTATAGTTTTGTTCGGTGAGTTTAGTAAATTTAGATCAGTTTGGGTAAACTAACTAAATAAACTAACGTGATGAAATTAATCTAACCCAAACTGACTCAACTGATAAGCATAGATCCACTTCCGGTTGGGAATAAAGCCACTTGGAAGAATACGTCACAGTGACGTCATGCGAGCGAGGTGTTGTCGAAACAGCACTGTGCTGGCTGTAGGGGACGCATAAGTGCCGACACGGCGTTACTAAGCTGGTACTATATTATATGCGTCTAATTGAGGATATGATCAGAATAAATAATTACTTTCGTCAGACCCACTAATTGCAAGAGAATAAATCAAGTTTTGGGATTGTTTTAAATATTCGGTTATGGAATTAGTTATTGAATTGAACGTGAATTGATGAGTGGAAATATTTCGGAAATTGTATTTTACAAAGTGTGTTCATTCATGTACCCCAATCTACTTTCAAGTACATAGGCCTATATATTAAATATATCTCGCTCGATCATCTTACAACGCATTAGCTGCGTTTTCCTAGTATTAAATTATATACTCGTTTACTTGAATTTTCCGAGACGATAGAATATGTTCAAATGTGTTGATATGATGAGACTCGCGAAGACTTTCATTCCACTCACCTTGGAAATCGATTTTGTGTTCATATATTAAATATATTTTCATGGGAATTTTGTGCGCGGCAAATTGTAACCAATTGATCAGAAACTTCTTCTGAACATTGGTGGCAAACCATTATAGGTTGGAACTGTTTTTGATAAAAATCAATTGGGCGAGATTTTCGGAAAAATATAAAAAGCTTGGCAAATTCCAGTAACCCAGAGTGCAAATATTTGAAAATAAATCTACAAAATCTCTAAATTCTTCGGAAACAGAACTTAAATATTTCTATGTAACTTCTTCCCGCCATTAAATTCAAAATTTTCCACTTCATTGATATTTAAAATGAAAATTCTGCAAATCCACATCGAGTTCGAACGAAGTGATTGAATAATTGAACAAACTCATTTGTATGAAATGTAAATCAATAATACTCATTCCATATGTAAGAATAAAACAAATAAATAATTAATGTATTGGCCCACCAACTGACAAACCACTGGCGCGGGTGCCCCTCCCCCCCCCCCCTCCCCCCCCCTCCCCCTCCCAACGTGCAACAAAACACTGGTACATAGACTATAGTAATTAACATTCCATCGTCTACCTTTAATCTAACCGAACTAAGATATCCTTTACAACTTGTACTTTGATGAAACACAAAGGATTTTTAATCTCGCAAAGACTGCCAGCTACTCCGTCTAAGATAAATAACAATCCTTGTATACTAATTAGTTAAGGCAATGGACAGTAGAAGATATATCTTTGTTCGTTTCACCTCTCAATTGTGTGTAGTTCAGTGTTAACAGTTGTCCAAACTACAATACAATCAACAGAGGGGAGGGTTAAATGTCTTATTCTTAAAGAAAATGGCTACAAAGGGACAGCTGGTATTATCTATGTATATATGGATATACTGTTGTCTGGGTGAACTGAGTTAATTCAATTTATTGTCATGAGATGGTGATATACTTGTATTCTCGAGAGATGAAAGCCGTCTACCAATATGACAAACATAAATATTGCGGTTATAGATGAAGTATTTCCAAAGTATGATGATTTTTTGAAACTTGGTTTAGGATAATGAACGTAATTAGATGTTTCAAAAGCGTGAAGTTTGTAAATTACCAAAGTTTTATTTTGTTGGTAGACGACTTTCATTCGTGGACACAGGTATACATATCCAGATTCAATGCGAGCTGGAGAATATCAGAGAGTATTTTTTTGTTGATTTTTACAAGACTTGAAACATTTTGATTTGTTATTAATTCTTGATAAGGGTTCTCCTGATTAACGAATGAGAAGGCTAGCTCATTATTAACACGAAACACACGTACATTGTGTCATAACCACTGGGTTTATAAAAACTTCACTGAAGAAAGAAATATGACTTAAGAACAATTTTCACATTATATCGAGTGTTTTTTTTCAATTTTGATCGATTAAATATATAATCAAATCTAAGATAAAGTCACTAGAATACACTCCCAGCTTTCCGAATATTCAGCCTTTAAGTAGAACAAATATGTACATTTCCATCGAAAGAATATATAGTTATGTAAATTTGGTCGAATCTATCACAGAAGTCCTATCCGCACTTTCTCCTTTGTTAAACCTGGAAAAACATATACAAAGAAGAAATAATTGATGATATGATATGACAGACAATTCCTAAATTATATACTTCTACGAAAATTCATTTTTATTTTCTATCAACACGAAACAGTCCAATATTCTCGCTTTATATCAATTCTTATACTTATATCTACGGAAGAAGAAGGTTATCTACCAACTAAACAAAAGCAAATATCAACAATAAAATTGTTAAAACTCAGCATTTTCAGTGTATCATATTTTTTTAGGGTCGAGTAACACAATAAAAAACCATTATTAATTCTGAAATCTCGAAATTACAGCGAAATTATTAATTGATCGACTTTTTTTACAATTATCAAGTTGGTATGTTCCCTTCTTCTTTCTCACCCACCCAGTCAATGCCATCACGTGCCAAGGAACCAATAACTGTTTCATAATCACACGTTCGGAATAACAGAAAGAATATAATGCTGATACGGCGATTTCCTCCAGCAAGGAAACGTCATCACGCAACAGGGAAATAATGAACATTCGGTTTGGTTTTTGATCGATTGGCTATCGTGCCTTGCGATTCGAAATGCTGGTCTATCTATTGACAGGTTCGTGTGCTAAGCTGGTTGCGGCCACGGAAGGGGAATTCCCTCTTTCAACGATCGACCAATGATAACGAAAAACTTAGAAAGAGAGAGAGAGAGAGAGAGAGAGAGAGAGAGAGAGAGAGAGAGAGAGAGAGAGAGAAGAATGTAATGTTTCTGCAAACCGTTATTGATAAGAATTATGATTTGAATTGTACACACGGTTCTAGTGAAAAATTGTAGATTTATGTACCAGTTACTATTAGAGGAAAGATTTTTTTTTTTATTAATATCGAAACTTGATACAAAATCACTGTCCATGCTCCTTCTTCTTTTCTTCCTACTAGTTCCCGCCCACTTTCTTTCCTCTGAAATAATTATATAATATCATATCATATCAATTAACCTCCATTAAAAGAATTTGTATATATTGATTTATAAGCTCTTCCTTAAAACAGAAAAAAGTCAAGTGTGAGTTCTAATCCCGGAAAAGTCTTGAGATTTTGTTTAGAATCATTCATCCAACACCAAACTCTTCCTTCCCTCTAATGATGGAACTTTTGGTGGGATAGTTAGAAAAACGCTATCATCATAGTCAATGATTCCAATTCAATTAGATACTAAATTAGAGACTAATATAGAAACTGAAATAGAAATTAGAGACTCAAATTATTTCTTACATTCGTCGACCTACGCTATACTCGTGTGTGTTGAACAACATAGCGTGTCCGATAATCTAATATCTGATGACAAAATGATATTAACCATAATTATAGTGTAATTACTTCCATTATTAATTCGATATAATTTATAATTTGGTAATTATATGTATGGGTATTGATGAAATACTTCACTTCCTGGGGCTAACTATATATATATATATATATATATATATATATATATATATATATATATATATATATATATATATATATATATATATATATATATATATATATATATATATATATATATATATATATATATATAGAGAGAGAGAGAGAGGGAGAGACAGAGAGAAATGTGAATGAATATATATGTATATATATTTTATTGATATGATCAAGAATAGGGGATAATAGTGATAGATTGAATGAATATTCATAATCTACTGCTCGAAGTGAATGATTTGTGATGCACAGCGGAGGTATAATATACGTGGAGAAAGAGTGCAGTCTGTAGGCAAGGAAGCAGATGCCAAATAGTTGATGATTTATTACCTTTTAAGGTTGGCATCATGATTATCACGGAATGGCGGCGTCACGCAATCGAAAAAAAACACAAAACTAAAACTCCGATGATTAGTCTAGTTGGTTATTGTGTGTACAGTGCTGACTAATTACCCAGATATTATCCCATTCGGGTCACTAATTATTACGCAACTATTTGTTATCAGTATCGTCGGGCTGAATGTAGCCCCAGTGGTATAAACACTCGGAGATATTATATGAATATTTATAGAATTGGATGGAAATATTCGAGATAAGTAATTGAGAGAAAAATAAATATTTATCCGGGAATTAAAAATGTAACTAGGAAAACGCAGCATGTGCGTTGTGAGATTGATGAGATATTTGTATGAAATGTGATGGGAATCTACCCGCCTTGGTTTTGAAACTGGGTTGTATGAGAATTGTCAAACTTATCTGTGATAACGTGCTGTAAGGCATACATGTATTCATTATTGCATATTGAATTACTTGGTACGAGAAAAAATTGTTCCCTCATGCTATAATTCTCATTGATATTTCCAAAATGTTATACAACTATTTCTAACAATCTACTTGACAAACTGAAACTAATGTATAAGATGAGTGAAGCCGTGTACACATCGGTTTTGCCCTTTGACCTGCAGAGTTCATACAATATATGTAGCTGAATAGAAAAGGCGAGATTTGTGTTGAAAATAAGTATCTAATCACGCTCATCATAGCAACTTTTTTCAATCAACATCGAATTTTGATACAAAATCATTTTTACCCAATTGAGGCTAACGTTGCACGGTAGGATCGTTCGGACGGGGCACCACAAGGGTGATCTCACCACCTAAAAGAATAACAACCTCACAACTCAACCAGTATTATGATCTATGAGTTTTATAGTTTTGGTTTGTTTCAGTTTCGTATGAAGCCAGATTTGTTGGTCAAGCAGTATTCGTTAACGTCTTATGTTGGTGGAGGAGCCACACAAATCCTGATTTCTGCTTTCCCGGGTAAAGTTGTGATAGCCATGTTGACCCTCATTTTCCCGCCTTCTTTCAATCACCAATGGCGGCCATTGTTTGTGAATGACAGTTTGAATTAAGATTTAAGATACATATTCAATGAATTCACCTAACAGCGTCAACACAAAATGAAAAATTAATTAGTTTTGAATTATTTCATAATTTTAATGTAGACATCTAAAGATATATTCTGACTGTATTTCAGAACCAAACAATTGGACCCTGGATTCCACTCAAGACTCCGTTAGCCTGATCGAATATTGGTCAATAAAACAAATCAATATTCAATCAACTTGCAAAGGATCTTTTGAAAAACCTTTTCAAACAAAGAATAACAAAAAATCAGACCGATATTCAATACTTGTTGCAATACTCTTGCACGATCCTACCATTCACCCTTATTATTATTGTCTTATGACACGACAACAATGTTGTGTGTATATATATATATATATATATATATATATATATATATATATATATATATATATATATATTTACATATATACGTGTAGACCATTTTCATTATCGTTTTCAAATTATCTTTATTATTCCATTGTAAAATTCAATCTATGAGTGTCCGTTCCGATCAATAGCAGTGATGTTTTATTCATATGCATGTGAAAGGGTTATTACGCGTCGCCAGGGTCGGTATTATATGGTTTCTTATCGGACTCCATAAGGTGATACGTCACCGCATTACAATGGCCACTGTGACGTAATAGCGACGTTTAAGATAACTTTCATTGGATGAGGTCAAATTTGTGACGTGGAAGGGGTAGTTTGAAAATGGAACGTGTTTCTAACACGTATTATAATGTATTGGAGAGAGAAATAAATTAATTAGAGTTGTGTTCAGATTTTGTTGACTGATATACGAATGTTTGAAAACAGTGGAATCGAGTCTGGAATTGTTAGCATGCGATATTATATTATGTTATTGCCGTTATTAATGGTGGTGATGGGAGTTCTTATATTAGCTGAATAAGCTTGTTTGCACGGAACACAGAAATATTATGGGTTAACAGATGTTTGTTTGTTTTATAATCTGAGCACAAATTGAAACCACCATTTTTACAACATTATAAAAATTATAATGAAAAAATATCTATTTTTGAACGCTGTTGATATTTGAATTTACAGCGTTGGTTGTATGTTCAGTCATTTTATTTGTTCTTTATGATTGAAAATATTATCAAATAGACTCACAATTGTTACACTTTTCTCATTTGTATGGAGTCATGTGATTATTGGGTTCTAGAAAAGATTTTTAGAGAATAATAATATCAAAACATAAATTTTCATTTTTGAATCGTTCAATTCTTATCAATTTCACCTATAGGATCGATCAATCTCTTATATCAATAAATCCACTCACATCTAAATATGCAAAGAAGAGAATCGAAGACTTATGTCCCCATTACACATTTTTGAGTTTTCCAAAAGCGAATAATTTCATTCTATATAAGAACGAAATTCTAATATATCATACTCATCGCTACATTTTTCCCATCATTATTTTCTCATATGTTTTCATTTCACACAATATATCGTACAACACCAATATTCGCAGTTTCTTAATTGAGTCACAAAACATCAAATGTTTTGCGGCGTCCCTATTGAGTGGTCCCATATTATCACCCTTGGCCTGGATTGGGAACAATGAAATTGTGTCGATATCATCAAACAAATCTCAAGTATTTATTTTATTCATCAGAAACGTATTTGTCATGGTTCTCATCGTTTATTAGGGCAGTACGAGAAAACCTGGCTATTCACGTATGAATGGACCAGTAGTTTTTGTTCCGTTGGCAGTATGTATTTAATTTGTTTACTCAAGGCATTTGTGAAGAATGGAAGAAGCCTATGGAGGACGCGGCGCGACTTGACGATAAATCTCTACAAACATTGACACAGGCTGCGGTTAAATTGAGCGGGGAAAACTGTTCGAAAATCTCAAATACACGTTTGAATTTCGAACTGTGTTTTCTTCTATTTTCCTTTCTTCACAATTTACTCGCTTGATCCTTCTTGTTTCGTTTTTCTTCTTTCTTATTTGATAGGTTTGTCTGTCTTTTGCCATTGATATTCTCATACTGTTGGATCAGAAACTTTTCAAGTTGCTGTACTAACCAATCGTATAACATTCAGATACGCGAGTATGTAGTATTTATGTTGATTACAGACTTACGTGTTTATTATAACCATTGAAAGAGTGTAGTTAGAATTCCTCCAGTGAAACATACCAGATGTTAATCGGTGTTCCAATATACCGTGAGTATCAAGACTCTGAATCGTCATAAAATGCATGATTATACTTCTCGCGTGAATTGAACTCTTTGTCGTACGAATAACATAAAAACACTTGCTAGAAATCAGGTATTAATTATTCAGACATTGAAATAGTTTAGAGTTAATATTCGAATACACAAGAAACATATCATTTCCTTCAAATACTCAGGTTAAGTGAATCATGCATTCAATTTCTGTTCCAATAACTTTTTAAGTCTCGTTTCTTGGTCTATATTCGTACAAATCAGGTTCCAAAGCATAACATGTAAACGATTCAGCCAAACAAATAATATCACAGTTCAATTGTGTGAAATAATGCAAGTTCAACGCCACTAAGAAACCGTGCACATCGAAGTCGATCAGTTGTGAGGGAAGCTAGTTTGTTCGTTGAGTTACCATGGCAACTGAAATAGTTGGGTAAACAACCCGCTACGGACGTTGTGATTGGAGGATACCATTCAGAGGACATTTGTGAACACAACAATGTGAGACATCACTTGAAATAAAACTATTGGTGGTGGAAGGGCCAGGTTTTTTCGGATGGTGGAAGGGCCAGGTTTTTTGTAGTGGATGTTCTGGTGAGAACAGTTATCTGAAGCATTTGTTGATATATTCGTACCATTACTCGGTTCTTATCTGTGTCTATATTCTTCAAGGGCGAACATGCGTTTGAGTCGAACTAAATCATTCACTTTATCAATCATTCGATTCTTCTGACAAATTATACAAATATACAAATTATAATTTCAGAACTATGGAATTTCACGGCGTGAGAATTTACTCACTTGACAGATGTTTACGAATTCTTAAACAATGATATTATTATAATTGAAATATCTATAAGTTAATTTAATGTCACTGCCAAAACGGTTGCCCCAATCATACTATAACAATATATACACAATAATTTATTACAAAAAATCAATATGAGTTTAATTTAATATCTCGATAAATGTAATAATATTGGAATAGCTGTCTGAATGGTTTCACATCGGGTAGTAGAGAGAGAAGTCAGGATTTACTCTCTCCATCTATATCCATTCGCCCAGAACAAAATATCATGTGCAAACACTATTCCCTTTACCTTGTATACATATAAAACGTCTCTCTCTCTCTCTCTCTCTCTCTCTCTCTCTCTCGGCGCAAGAGTCCTTCTCCTAGAGACATAATTCCCTTGTGTATATTTCAGCCAATTATTCCTTATTCAGAATCCAAGTCTAATATTTGGCCTAATTAATTGGTTGATTTTCCCCTGGAACAATTCTCGTTTTATATCATAATATTCTCATTTGTCTATAAATAATCTTGAAATCGGTTCATATTGCCGGTAGGTAGATACCACAGAGATGTTCTAAATCTTATAAAACAATAGAATATTCACAAAATTCACAGATTCAATTAAGCGACAAATTGCTCCACCAATATAGATTACGTTTGTGTGTACTTTGCGCAACGAAATACGATTCCCATCTTGTTATAATTCTGTTCAACTTTTACAAGACTGGCTTATAATTGTGTAGACCTTTGATTGTTACTTTATTACAAGTTGATGTCGATTCGTTCGGGACAGACTTGATTATATTACCGTATCAAAGAAAATACTTTTGAATGTCTTTCGGCGTCTTTTCATATCGTAATTCAAGATTGGATAATGCATTTTTCAGGAATGTTTTGATTTTTCGATAAATTCAAGTATCGAAAATCTAGTGATTAATTTGAATGATACTAATAAGTGTAGACCACACAATAAGTCAGGTGTATTCAACAATAGAAATATAAACCAAACAGACCCAAAAAATATTCCGAAACGGAATTTAAATGCAATATCTCAAAATTGTAATAATGCATGATGCATTCGTTAGAAACGTAAAAAAATATACTTTTTCATAAACCTCTACAATCCAGTGAATATCTCTGTGCGTTCATACCGCATGGGCTGAAACGTGAAGGAAGGTCCCCAAACAACCAAGCTGGTGATGGGATCATGGGAGCATGGAACAAAAGGAACACAGTTGATGCACGTAAATAACTGAGAATCAAGCAATAAAACAAGAATCAAATCAACGCGGTAATATTGTATATCCACTAAATAATATGAACGTCGAATAAAATAGAACGAAAGTAAAACTATTACACTGTTGATATATTAGGAAGATTGAACCAATATTTGTGTCTAACATTTGTTTGGAATGTTGTCGAGCACTTGGCTGTATAACAAGAGTTGACGGCGCAGACAATAGCCTAATATATAGAATCTCTCTCGTTTCAGAAGAAAAGGTTGAGCTCCTTTAGTTCTAGAACAAAACTTGGAGACAGGAAGGAACGATGAGATAGGAGGAAAATATCCCCAAGAGACAATCTTACCAACCTTGGAGACAAATTCAAAACGGATATAGTCTTACAATTTGAAAGCATATAAACGACAAAATGCATATCATAGATTCTAGAACCGCAATGGTGGTTTCCAAGCATGCACGTTGCGGAGCTTTTTGCCGGATACGATTCCTCCTTTTCCGCAACTGCGTTTGTGCTCCGTTTTTGTTCGAGACCGGATCACACTTTTTGACAATTATGAGACAATTAATTAGATTCGAATGAAATGAATTGAAGATTAAGTTAACAGAGTGTGGATTTACATCGTTATAAAACACAAAGAAGACATTCAGATTCGCTTTTATGAATCATATTATTTTACCAACAATTGAAGATTTCTGTGTATTATTTGAGATGTAGTATCCAAATAAATAGCTCTTCCACTTACAGAATAATTGAAAAGATGGGAAAAGATGGCAGCCCAGAAAATAGAAATCACATTTTTTAGTTCATTGTTCTGTCTAATTTCAAGCATTAGAACCAATAATTTTCATTCATGGTTCCCTCAGTTTCTTGTGGTATTATTATATTGATATTCAATCATATTTATTTAGAGTTACACCTTTTTATTCCTACAATTTTGTTTCCATTGTTCATGTAAAATATGTTTTGAAACGAGAATTAAATGATTCAAAAGTAAGAATGGAGTGAAATACAAATATAGTGAGAAAATGTGGTGGTTAGTGATGTAATTCAAAATAATCAGTGTATAAAATCATTAAAAATATCCGTTCATTTTCCAGGTATTTCGTAAACGTGTCCAGTGTTCTTACGATAAAGAAACAGCTTATAGATATCGATGATTTATGTGACAAAGTAGCCTTTACTTGTAGGTTGGTTTTCACTTTTTACAACTCAAACTTCAAGTTCCACGTCGACTCGAATCTTTATATGGCGTGCCAGAGCCTTACTGTACACATAACTGATTCCCGGCTGACTTTTAATAACTGTAAACCGGGATAAACGCATTTTATCACGTCTACAGTTCCTACCTTGTACTTTTATACGCTTGCTAACAAGAACAGCAAGTGTTCGACGGGACAACATGGCAAACGGCATTTTCATGTAAAATGACGGATTTCAACATTGAATATACATATATATAAGTACATGGCTTTCTGTTGAAACTTTCAACACTTGATGTAGATAGGATGAATATTATTATCACTGTAAAATACCGCCTCGTCGGGGAATCGAACCGCGGACCTTATGCTTGATACACATATGCTTTACCATCTGAGCTAACAAGCGAGTTCATATATATTTTCGATTAAATATATACAGAAAAAAAACTCCCAGAATATCAAAACTATATCGTTCTCGCATTCTTTTCTCATGGTCAGTGTTCAACAAGTCAAATAGTAAATCGTTGATTCAATCTCCTGCTCTGGACCTGATTCAAAGGCTACTCAACTTTCCTGCCAGCTCTCCATCATTCCTGGTTCCTTGTTCACTCAAACTCCGTCGACAATTAAGACAAGTGTTTGTATGCTTACTTATCTCATAAATCTCCTTACATGATCATCAGCTATAAACGCACTGAAAACTTATCACAAGTCTTTAGACAAAACAAGCCGACATACGCAAACACAATTCCTACTAGTATATACTACTAATAGTAGGTACAACCAAAACTTCGAACAATCTTGATTAATTTCTACCTCAAAACCTTAACACTTCTACCACACTTTGAATTACGTAAACACGTTTAAGGCGGGCCACTTAAGTTAAACCCTTCCGGTAAAAATCGGCGTACATTCAGGTTGTTTAGTTCCCAGGGGTTGGTATTGCGGAGCGTTGCGCGGTAACCTCAAAGCCTAACTCATACATCTGAAGATTTCATGCCGTTTCGACATGTCTTGTGCCCGTCTTGACGGAGCGAACCCCCCGCGCGGTAGTGCTGTCTTGTGGCGGGACGGTCGGTCGGGGACTTGTGTGTGGGGACTGTTGTTAATGGTTGAGATCTGAACTCAAGTTTTGTTGACTTATCCCCAGAGGGTTATTATTTATAAACGTAATGGTGTACAGTTGTGTCAATAAGATGCGAGTTAACTCGAGTATTGTAATCCGCGTTGGGATAGTTTTAAGGTGGTCCACTGGTAACGGATGTTGCAATTACTCGTTTCTTCATGCTCGATTTCAGGCCCTGCAACTGGATTCTTATCACGATATTTATTTCAATAATTCTAGAGAAAACTAGAGATTAACATCTTGATTTGGGAAATTATAATCTATTAATTCATCCTCTAGGATTCGACTCTTGTTTTAAGTCATGAGACATTACTCGATTCTGTTTATGTTTGTATACAGAATCAGTAATGCCTACGTCATGACTCGTGGTCTCTGGAAAACCAAAAAATAATTGGTATTTCTGAAATTGAGACGCTGATTCTAGTTTTTTCCAAAATTGGGGAAATAAATATCATCATCATTGATTGAAATCTAGTTTCCGAGTTGGGATGACCTTTAAATATTTAGAATGAATTTTCTAGTTCATGTGATATTATCAATGGAATATTTAGACGAATTTCGAATTGCAATTGTTACATACATGAAACATAAAATGGGACATGAAAATGAGGAACATTTTTATATTTGATCAAGTGAGTGATTTGAAGTCTAACACTAAGATTTGATAGAACTAGTAGTTTGATAGAACTAGTAGTTTGATAGAAATAGATATTGTCTACAAAAGTGTGAGCTTATTTTTGATTGAGTAAAACTGCTTCACTCATTTCAACAGTTACTTCAATTAAAATATATATATAATTGAAACTATATGAATATGACGAGATAATGAACTATGTAATGATTCCAGAACTAGTTTTAATTAAACTATTGGTGACGTAAAAATGTAATGACTCGAAACTAAAATTCCTGAATAAAGTTGAATAAATAATATCTGATCTGTATTTCCAGTTGACAGTAACATATCTGAATGTACAGCCGACGAGGTGGAGATAAAAGAAGACATAAAGTGGAGAGAGATAAGGATACTAGTAGACACTGGCAGAGGATAAACCATGAAGAAGGTGTGAGAAGTGAAGTAATTAAATTAAAAGAAGTGTACTTAAAGATAAGACAGAAATAATTTTCAAGAGTTAAGAATTATGATAACACTTTCCGTTGAAATACACCCCCCCCCCCTACTTCCCCCCCCCCCCCCCCCCCGACGAAACTCTGCCACACCAAACTTTTCTATACTATGGTTGTTCATTTTATTTTATTGCGAAATGTTAACTTTTCGAGAGAAACTCAAGCGAGAGGCACAAAAACTAACTCTCTTCTCCAGATCTGTGAGTGTGAAGATTGAATTCTGTTTGTTCTGGTTTTGTAAACCATCTATGAATATAACAAGTTTTTCTTTAGTGGGGACTTTGAGCCGTTTTGGGGGTTAATTTGGAACTTGTAGTTGAAAAACTTGTAGTTCGCTGTACAGATTTGAGAAGATAATGCTATCGAGTACTCAGAACTTTATTATATATAGGCATGTATATAGTTTTTGATTATAACGGAATCTCTATCGAACCTATATACCCTTCTCAACCATCTTAAAATATGTGTAGGGCCTACACCTAACAGTGGTTAAACGAGAAGTCTGTTTAATTTTTTCTTTCGGTATATATTATTGGAGTATTATTATAGTATAACATAAAACTATCTAGAATACTTTCCAAGTTGTGAATTCTCAAGTAGAATGAGATGGAAACATGAATTAGAAAACGTCCAATTTGATAGAAGAAATATTCAATAAGTATAATTTCTCCCATATTTATATATTTCCATGAAGAATCATCCACCTAATACCATTATCCAATGTTTTCTGAAAAATCATATTTTTAACGAAATATTCAAAGACTTTTATGATTTATAAAAGCCATGTAAAAAAATATCGAACTTGCTCGTCCCAATTTCTGTCAGACGATTCGCTCAACATGTGCTCGCCAATGACTTTGATCTTCGAGTCGCTAAAAGAAAGATAAAGTGGGACGAGGGGGGGGGGGAGGGGTAGGTGCTTATCTCTGCTTTGAAGATGGAAAGCGAGAGACGGAGAGAGAAGAGGAGATGAGGAGAGGTGAAGAGAGAAAGAGAAGATATATAATAAGGAACAAAGATGATTTGCCTAGTTGTTGCTGCGTCAAGATCGACACCTACTGTGATATTCATCAGAATTGTACCCAGAATTAAGAATAGATTCACAATCAAACTCAAATTGTGAAGACATAGTTACTGAGAGGATATAGATCCTAGACGAATGGTGACATGACCTCCACAAAAGATCTATGTAATGGGGATGACTTTCTCAAATGAGGTGGAAAAATTATTGATGATTAATTTTAGGCTCACTGTGAATAGATTTGAGAAAATTGTTGAAAGTTTTTCAACCAGGAGAAAGATTTCGAATAATATACGCAATTTTTACAGATTTTTCTAATGCTGTTCAATTACTTCCTATTATCTCATATTATGATAGTTTTTATTGAAAATATTTTTTTTCATCGTTACAGCTAAAAGTGCAGATAGTAGTAATAGTGTAGGTATTTAATTTATATTCGTCATCAAAAATATGTTCGATATTTTTTATTCAAGAATTTGTCTTATTTCAGTTCATTTTCTGTAGTATAAGAAATAATATGAATATATTATTATAATGATTGTGAAAATGACAAATTAAATGTGATTTAAAAATCAAATGTAAAGCAATGAAAATAATTTCCTTCAGTAATTCATCTTCGCCCTATATAACTGATAACCCTGCGTGGTGCTTTTCTGTGTGTCACAGCTTTAGTTCGGTTAAACCTTATCGGCGATGGGGGATACAAGATCAAAGTAAAAAGCGTTCGCGATAAAAACTCAGCACACAAAACTGAGCGAGTTAATAACCGGGGCTGATTGTTGAGGGAAGGGCTGGAAACAACTGAACATCGCTGTAAGACAAGACGGAGGACGAGCTTGATAATGATGCGCTGGGAGACTCGATCTGCACGTAATACCGCTTAATATGCGAGATAAGAGAACAGTTTAATACAGAGACGTATATTGATATACCTGCAATAAAGTCAGACTAGAACGAGTCGATCAAGGTAGAAATAAGTTATTATGTTTATTTTTTAATATGATATTTTGGATGTAGACTTTCATTTTGTGATTCGAAAATATTTTGTCATGGTTAAAACAAATATTTTGAATATTTTAAATATTTGAAACAAATATTTTTAATCATTGAAAAATTCTGAATATAGAAATAATGATCTCATCGATTTCGTCTCGGAATCAATTTTCAAGTAGTGTTGAGAAAACTGTTTGTCTAGAATTCAATATGAGAGGCCAATTTCATATTCTCTCAACAGTGAGAAAATTAAAATCTCAGGATTTTCATGTTTGTGCAATTTGAAATCTGAAAAGTAATCGATAAGCTCTGTCCATTAATACAATCCCGACTGTAGGTTTTGATAATCCCAACTTTTATTTTAAAATACCTCTTCTCCACACTAAATCATTCGGATCATTTTATGACTGGAAATCAGAATTCCGTGAAGCTCCTTATTTGAACAAGTTGAATGCTGAAGTTACTCAATAATGATTTGGGTTAGACATTTTTATTCTAATAGATCCACTATATCAGTCTGTCATCCTTATATTTAGGATCCAGTTACTAATATATTTCCTGCTCAAATATATCCTTTTTCTAGGATTTATGTTTCCTATTCTATCAGGATTTCAGTATTGAGAACCTACCTAATAAGCAGACTTATCACTCCTCCGTTCTCTGATAGAATTGGAGTACCAACCAACTTTTTGAATACTTTCTCAGTAATAGTAGCCTGTGGTCGGAGCTTGAAGAATAATTTTTCTATAAAACTCCGTTTTAAATAAAAATACGATAGACTTATATTCATTAGTTGTCATTTCACATTTCATGATAAATAAATATATATATATATATATATATATATATATATATATATATATATATATATATTATATGAATTCAGTCCAATTAAAATTATATATATTTATATGAAAGTAATATAAATGCTTGTCGGAATTCAGAAACAAACTTAATTTATAGAATGGAAATGCAAATCAGCTTAAATGTATAACAAACCGACAAATTAATCACCAAGAAAAACTTGTAGCGTATGGGGAAAATGAACAAGTTTGATTTCTGTGAGTGAGATTTTAAAGGTGAATGAAAAACTGAATTCTGTAAACCTCTTACAGAAAACGACTTAGTTTCCTAGAAAGTTAATTGAAAAACATGTCTGTCGATTGACGAAGGACTATGATGTAAATGATGGAACCCTATTTACTGGAAAAGTCTCTTAAAAATATTAATTGTTTAGTAACCTTTTAGAGTAAAGAAGTAATTAAGTACGGAAAAGGTTCATTTGGAAATTAAGTGCCACTTGATATGCGTTCATGAAACGGAGCAAATTTGATTAAATCAGGTGAATTTATTTAAAAATGGCAGAACACTCTTCCATGAAAAGAGTTTTAATATAACACATTAAAACTTGAAAAATTATTTCATGTATTACTCTTTTAATAACTTGACACTATTTTTACATCCATGAATTCGAGTGAAATATTCACCATCGAATTCAATGAGTTTTCAATTAATTTGTTTGAAAAATGGTGCCTGAAATAGATCGGATTGAAAAAACATTAAATTAATAAATAAGTAGATGAAGTAATGTTACACGAGCATTTGTACAAAGACATAAAATCAACAATATAAAAAATATTGTCCCTAACAACTTTAGTATATTACATTTTGATTGGAAGTCGCTATAGGATTTTTGATATATTATTTAATTTTCATAAGGAAAATGTTTAGCCAATGATAGGTTCGGTGACCCTCGGTTAAATCAATGAAGAAGTTGAAAGTTTCTAAATAAATACATTCATTTGTACATTGAATTTCATCTGACATATCGTCTTCCCATTATATAGGGAATGAAATAGAATATCCACAATATGGTCCCAAGAAATTTCAGTACGGTACATTTCATTCAAACTCAGCATTACCTCAAAATATTAATATATTATTATTTTGAGCACTAAAATGTTGAGCTGTTGATAGTTTCGGTTCCCCTTCAATTAAATTGATGTGAGGACAAAAAATATCCACCTAAATGAGTGTATTTTCTCACTAGCATCTGATTCTCGTGCCAGCACGCGTGTGGCGGGAGAGCAGGACACGTCTAGCGTGGCTGGCAGGACACGTCTAGCGTGAGACGGTCGCGTCCTGCCTCACGTAGCGCGTGGTGGCCACAACCTGAACCATTCACTCATTGCACTCGCATTATTTCATGTTCAGAGGACACGAAGACATTCATATCATTATACCAACCATACGAGCATAATTACAGTACATACCACATGCAGATGTGAGATTGCTTGATTGGTTCACAATAATAATAACTTAAATTGAATGATCAAAAATATAATGATTTATCTTTGTTATATCATATTGTATTATTGAAAAACAGAACCCACATTTTCATGTCGTTCATGTGTGAGTGTGTGAGTGTGTGTTTATTTTGTGTGATTTAGAATGTGTTATTTCGAGTT
Organism: Brachyptera putata; assembly: GCA_907164805.1. Lineage (NCBI taxonomy): Eukaryota > Metazoa > Arthropoda > Insecta > Plecoptera > Taeniopterygidae > Brachyptera > Brachyptera putata. The sequence goes on from OU015467.1 coordinate 32,507,924, forward strand.
TCTTTGGTTGAAACAGATCGCGTATAATGGAACAGCAGTGTAGTGCTTGGGCGTATATCTCATTCAAGCTTGGAATATATCATGCTTAAAATAGATCAAGGTGATTATATTGAGAGTTCATAATATTCAGGTTCAAGGTTGAATTCATTACGCCCAGTGAGCTCGCGCATCGAAACCCGGCCCTTCCACCAAAACAACAAACCAATTTCATAATTATTCAAAAAAAAATATTATTGACAACAATTTCAAATGTCACTACCACGACACACATTAAAGATTGAAAATACATTTTCAAATATACCTCTAAACGTCCTCGAATCTCTAAAACCAGAACACATATTGATGGAACATTCATATTATCCCCGTCGCAGGCTGGTGTTTGTTTCCTACCCATCCTGTATTAATCTAGTGTTATCATATTGACTTATATTAGTATTTTACGATGGGTTCGGTATCAGTCGGTACCCGATCACGGGAAGACACCGCCTAGACACGACATCCTAGCAGCCCGCTCAAGACACCCCTAACTTGTTCACGCAAGCTCATCGGGCCGAGCGCATATTTATCGGCTGCTTATTGTAGTTTCTCGGATTGCGTGATCAAGCATTAGATTAAATATACGCTGGAAGTCACCAAAACTAACGTTTGCTAGCGCTGGTGATATTCCTTTAAATTAAACAATTTGTGTCATACATATGATTGAATTGGTTTATTAATATTTCAGGAGTTTTTTATGATCAATTTTCCATCACATTGTATTTGTATGTATGGATTTAATAACGCTGTACCATTTTGGTATCCCGATTTGCGGACAACCTTCTAATAAAGACTTTTCTCTCTATAATATATAAGTATTTTACATGAATATCTTCATATACAAACATTTTAATCCGTAAGTTATTGTGGAAAATTATTGTGTTGCAGCTATTCTCAAGATTATGCTGCATGTTAGCCCATGCTGAAAGATTTGTGTTGTCATATTTGTGCCGACATATTTCGATTAGTGCTTATAGGCCTACAAATACACAATAGGGGCCTAATAACAATTTATTTGTGATTCGTACATTTTTTCTCGATTTCGTTCAGATTGATTGTATCCAACATATCAGTTGATTTGTTAATTATATCAATTATGATGAATTGGAATGAAACATTTTTTGTAAATATCGGATAATATGAGAATACCTCAGTTGTTCATTGATTATGTTCATTATTTCATCGTCCCCTTCAACCTCTAGTCTCTCCAGGGAAAGTTCAAGGAACATCATTGGCTGATATCCGTGTGTTTTATCCTCTCGATTCCGTGAGATGTTTTCCCTTTAATATTCCACCTTTTCGTTTTCAATAAGCTATCCTCATGTCTATATTGGCTATATGTCTTTCTACTCCCTCGGCGCTGTATTTATCGAATTGAGACGAAAGAAATATGTCTTTTAATATTGGAAAATGTTCACATTTTACATTGAAATCTTTTAGCTGGTTTATGGACTATATATGATCATAATATAGCGTGAGTTGTTCTTTCAATAATCGATATATATGTTTTCAGAAATTATTGTCATCGTTTCTTTATAAAATAACTTGAGAGACGAAATCACTTCTCTTTTATTGAGTTGGTACCACTTTTACGTCTCTGGAATTGCTTGAAATATTCACTTCGAATGAGTTTTTATTGTAAATAGATTGAAAAATGCCTAATAAATATATACAGACATTTTCGTATTCATTTTTATTCAACACAATCGTCCTGATATTTTCCTGTTCGGGATTGGGCAATTAAGTATTCTTTTGTTGGGGGAAAGTTTTTCAATTTTATAGGAATAAATTATTGGGTGGCAGAAAACTTTCACTTGATAAAAATTTCATTCTGAAGTAAAAAGAGAGTATTGGTTGATTTCATGTACAGTACACTTGAGGACACGTAAAATGACTTTTTCCCGAAATATGTAGGTAAATTAAATCTATGTATATTTATTACATATTCAGTTCTCATTTTTTCATTGACATTGCCTACATGGATTGCGTATTTATACGTCAATTGCGTACATTCACACTGCGTACATGAATGCGTATATTTGCGTATATGTTCCGTCACTTCAGTGCGTATAATTTCAGTACAATTTTACGGTTTCATTCTATTTTATTCTGTTCGACTATTTTATGTGACCGCAAGTGTACAATGTACCAACAGATAAAACTGTATGTTAACTTCTAGCTCGTATTGAAGTTTTTGTATTCATTTTGACTATTTGTGAAACTTTCCGACGTTTCTGACGTCATCCAATAATACGTGGGGAAACCACACACATGCGTTGTCGGATGAGTATTCATAGCTCTTCAATATTAGATTCATTTTCTATATACGAATTAAACTGGATATCAGATACAATTCTAGCGATATAAATTATTACGTGATTCTATTTGATTATAAGCTATACACTTTCGTATTTTAAATAACCGATTTTTTTTCGAATTGTCGACCTCGAATCTCATGACAAATATAAATACGGCTAATTATCCTCAAAAATACTCAATTTGAATTCTCAACTGGATTTCCACTATTCATAATTCTAAATGTATTCATAATTCTGTATGAAATGATTACGAGTATTAATTCTCGTATCACATGTGCTAGCCATATCATGTCAGAGTTCCATGCGTCGTTACGAAGTACAAGATTCTTCTTCTTTTTCCCAGTTTTTCCCCGCACTTATGCAGAGCCGAATGAAGGCCTGGTTTAGCGTCCGTGGCATGAGATTTGTGTGCGGGATTTATCAAGGCTTCCCGTGATTGATTGCTGGGAATACAATGGGAAGATCAGGATAATGAAGGACGAACAAGGGGGAAGAGGGAGAAGAAGAAGAGGAATTGATATTTCTTAATTCGGTGATGGCGTGATCAAATCGTTCGAGAATCCTCCAACAATCATTGATGATGAAGACAGACGACTGGGAAGATGAAAAATTACAAGTTATCTAGAAAAAGAAGTTATAAATAATTAAGGAACACTATTCGTATTTTTAGAACGTATGTATGTCATTCTTCCAGGCACCACAATCATCTGATGCTTTCGTTTCGAAAACATGATTAAGAATTCAATTTCGTTTTTGAATGCGAATCATGGACAAAATATGAACACATCATGAATATGAACAGAGAAAAAATCTTGGAATTATTCAGAAAAGCATATAATATGTTCATAAATGATAAATAATGGGATTGATTGATTGAATATATCATGCATATCAGAAATAGGCCTACGAGATGAGAAAATGTGGATAAATTATTTCCTGATATAAATATCAAAATGTTTGCTAAATTGAAACATAGGAATGATACTCATCATTACAAAGTTCTACTTAAATCGTATCAGTCGTTTTGTAGAAAATAATTATCATGTACTTTTTTCGACCAATTAAACATTTTACCGTTGAAAGTCAACAATTATAACAGGGAGGTTGTAACTCAATCGTTTCAAAATCGATGTGTGTATATTAAATTAAATTCCACATGCCTATACCTCTCATCGTACACCGGAAATGCCACATTTTCCTGATTCTATTCCATCTCATCCAATCATCACACTCATCCCACAATCCAACATTTCCCCGCTTTATTTTCAATAACTTCAAAACCATCCGACAAATTCAAGACATAAAATACTGAATACCGTCACGTTATTTTAAACTAAAGATAGAATTATAGATGTACACAATCTATTTGTTTGCAAGACTGTACCCAAGAGTACTCTAAACCAAAATCCAATGAATTTCTAATGTAGGTATATACTGACTGGGACCGGAACGAAGCATTGAAATGCCTACAACTTGAATATCTCACAATATGTATATGTACGAACTCTAAACAATATATATTGTAACACTTTGAACAACGTATTCTCAAAGAGCATTTCTAATGATCAGCTTCAAAACACAAATACAGGGGAATTAGTATTGACTAAAACCCTCAATACAGTTCCGTATCCGGAGTTTCTGGAGAAAGGTCGATCTCTCAACTAGGAGAACGAGTGGGAAGCAAATACGTGCTATTCTTATAATCAATTAGTAGACACAATCACTCTCAATATGTGCATGTTGCTGGAAATGTATATTCATTAGAAAAATTGTTTATTGTAAGTATTCATTTTAATAGCAAATGTGAGAATATATTTGAATATATATATGTATATATATATATATACATATATATATATATATATATATATAGAGAGAGAGAGAGAGGGAGAGGGAGAGGGAGAGAGAGAGAGTATACATAATTATCCTTCTTGCATATGGTCCAAAATCGATCATTTAGTTTAAATAATCAAATCAAATTGTCCATCTCATAAAGGACTGAAGTCTCTTGAACAATGAGTTATCACAGTCCGGTTTTACTAACTTATTGTTAGTGCAGTAAGCGATAGTTAACAGATTGAATTGTTATCACCCTTGGTCACGCTGGCTATTTCCTTACCTTATAGTTAGAAGATTAACACTTGAATAAGATTCGTAAAACCGGCTCCTAATATTGCTATAAACTGGAACAAATATCTAGATAGCATCCATATTCATATAGTTTGGGTGATCACAAACTCAGTAACCATGGTGACGCCGCCTGGTAACCAACTATCAGGATATAACATTTTCAATTAGCTTCCAAAGCGCGTATTTGAACCTCCCGATGGCAACAATGAAGTCCATTATATTTCTTTTCATTTCTACTCAAGTCAATAATAAGTTCTGAGCCATTCTTCGCCAGTTATCGGCTGGTTGCTGTTGACTCGGTATTGTGCAGTATTTATATCGCATGATACTTGCAGCCTGGTTGCCCCTGGAGACCAAGCCGAGATATCATACGAGACAACTCGCCATTCAGAACCAACCAGCGGAAAACGAATGTAATTAATAATTTACAACGCTGATCCGTCTGACACAAAGCATCAATTCTTTTTAAATTCACCCTCAAAACTTCAACCCCCCCCCCACGTCATAAGGATCTCTCTCTCCCTCCCCCCCCCCCCCCGCTACCCCTCCTTCAATACTCGTTTTCGAGTTATTTTTTAAATATAAAAAGGAAAGGATATATAGACGATCTTGTGTAATAAGTAAACAAGATATCACGTGGGATTGGTACACTCGGATACAAAAGTGTGTGTTTCTTGAATGTGGTAATTTGTGTTGAGATGATGTTTATTGGATGAGCGTGAGTGATGAATTCATTAGATTCATATTGTCAATTGCATCTTTTTTGGGGGGGTTTCGGTTCTGTACAAATCGCAACAGTAAATCGCAAAATACAACTCTTCTGTAAAAGAGTGCTCGAGATTCTTCCACAGTTGCCCAACTAAATTACCAAGATGATTTTCAGAAAAAATCATACAAGACATCGACAAAATTAACCTTTAAAAATGACATTTCTTCTCAAACCACTTTAATATAAAACGTCACCATATTTCACCCTTCATACCTCTCACTGTGTGTAGTGACTAAACGACAATGCACTGAAAATCGTACTGATCCTGTATCATAAATCAGAGTTGGCTTCAGTCTCAACTTGACTTCAGTCTCATCCAGCGCCAACCAGGGTATCTGGAAGGAACCAGAAGGAGTAACTAGAAGAGTAACTAGAAGGAACACGATGAATACGGAGGCAGGTCCAATAATATGATATCTGATGTTCATGAATTACATACAAAAATAGTTCATTAAAAAATTACTGAAAAATTATTGAAATCTTCAAAGTAATAATGTTATTACTTTTGTCACTGTTTGTACCAAGTTAAAAAATATATCAATGCCGTTTTGATCAAACATAGAAGCAAGGTATATCTATTGAAGAGGTTTAGCGATTGGAGAGGTTATATTATAGTATTTCTAAAGGCAGCATTCAAAGAGGGTAGGTGGGGGGGGGAGGGGGGTGTAGGTATAGGCAAAAGCTCTAGTTGGTAATGAAACATTAAATATTCAATGAGCTACTACGAGAATTTCTATCTCCTCAAAATCCAACCACCCTTTCCTCTCTTCCCCTCACCCCCCTTTACCCCTCTCTTTCAATTCCCCCTTGCAATCAACCCCCTCCCCCCTCCCCTAGCTTACACTTAACCCCGAAACAAGTATACATACAAGCCTGCCTCCCTTTAGAAAACCTATAAGCTACTTTTCTGCACGGCAAATGTCAAATAATCGAGGTGATCCGTTCATCGCAGAATTCACCTGTCTGTCTCTCTCTCTCTCTGCTGATAGACGCTGATATACGCTGATATTCTCATGCTTGTGTGTTGGAAGGAAATCAGCGAATAACACATATAGACTCGAACAATTGGAAGTGTATGTTTTCGAAAAGAATGATTCTCACTCAACGTTTTATAATATTGGCAACCTCTATTCTTCTGACGATAGGAACCTCCCACGCGGACTTTGTCGTTGTTGTTGTTGTTTTTGTTGTTGTTGTTGTCGTTGTTGTTGTTGTCGACGTTGTTGTTGTTGTCGACAAATAAGTCAATGAGTCAACTAATACTTCAACCTTTTTTTTTTCTATTCGTAAGTGTCCAACAAATCCAATTTTGATTTCTACTTGATAAATTAATATTGTATGCACTCCCGGTATATTCCCAGATAATTTTCGTCGCATAATGATATTGAAATTACATTGAGAAATCACAATATTTCCCCCCTGCGTTTGAACAGAAGTGAAAGTGCATGGTTCGAGCCCCAGTTAGTGTCAAAGTTGTTTCCATTATATTTACGATATGCCGATTTGTCGACGTTCACAGCCATTAAACGCGTGGACCTTATAACGTGTGGACACATCGTATATTCGACAACACTTCGCCGTTCTCCCAGACAATAAACAAGTCCGCTATCAGCCGCCAAACTCGCACTTTTATTCAATTCTCAGCCAAAACTAAATACGACGCACGTGTTTTTGTTCGGCCGAGCGTAATTAAAATGATTGTGGATTGAATTATGTCTTATTTAAAGACCATGTTACATGAACGCGCGCATTATCTACACGATTTCAACGACGTTGACAGTTCGAATAACGATATAAACTGAGAATAATCTGTTTAATTACGTTGTTTTATTAAGAAAGAAAGTGAAGTTTATGTGGTCAAACAAAGTCAAGTCGAGAACTAATTTGCATTACATTTTGGTTGCATATTAAATATCAGATGGCGATAGCATCGTCTAGACTGTTCTACAAAAATAGATTTCATTCAGGTGAAATTTTAATCCACAATATGACTTGACAAATATTTGTTAGAATTATATTGATCTTCATTTATTAGACCAGACTAACCTTTCTATATGTACTGGTTTTTGAGAATACGAAAAAATAGTAAAGATGAATTTCTCAATTTGTGTAAGCACCGTGCACGCACTATCCAGCTTTTAGCTTGAGCCTAATTTAAGCTTACAATTTAGCCTAATGATTCAGCTTTTTGAAATATTTTTCATTTTTTTCATAAATATAAATTTCTTCCTGAAAAAGCATAGTGCCCTAACAATACCTCATCTATACAATAAAACAGTGATTTATGTTTGTTATGTTGGTAGACCACCTCCTTCTCTCGTGGACACAAGGTTATAATCTGCCTTGCTCTGCTTGCAAGTCTCTACACCGTCAGTATCGACTGGTCAAGTGGCGACCTGGTTTCCCTCAGGCGTCGGTTCTGATTGGATCCCGCCCTCAGGCACACGCGGTGATTGGCTCATAAGCCTGCGAAGACTCGCCTAATCGAATCAGTTTGACACGTGTCGCCGATCTATACGTGAAGACACCGCGTCTTCTGACCCTCAGGACGGAACAGTCTGACATACACGTTCATGACAGACTGACAGGCAAGAGCAAGACGAGTCATGTGAAGTTTCATGAAAAATGTATTCATTGAAAATTTTCAGGACAGTTTTAAAAGTTTGCAATTTTTTTTTCAAAAAGTTGTTTGTTGATATATAGGTCTAAATTGTAACAGAAGAAAGTCGAGTTGGACTTGACTCGTAGCGGTGCTATAACGACTGTCTGAACCACCACATCATCAGCCAGCAGACAATCAGCATTGAACTTGTAGGGGCGCTGAGCAGCATATACTGGAACAAAGTAGACTCGGTCGTGTGGCATGGGCTTGGGGTACTTATGAATGGAGGGTTATAAATGTGGTTAGGGTTCAGGTAAGGTTGGACACCTCAACCCATGTCACACAACCGAGTCGACTTTGTTCCAGTATATGCTCTTCGGGCGCCTCCAAACTTATATAACCAAACAGTAAAAGATAAAAGTTTGTGAGTATTTCAGGAGATCGGGGTTCTATTCTCGCCGGTCGCCGATTGGCTGTTTCGTGCTTCTATAGGACTTGGCTCCAAGATATCGGGCCAAGACGACTCTCCCTCGAACAACTTGTGCATCACTCGCAAAAATTACAATTATCTTAATTTTTAATTAATGACTATATAGTATTATCAAGACATTTTTTCTAGTACTGGAGAACAAAATCCTTCATCAAAGTGTGCCTTAATATTAAAGAAGAAAAGATGAAAAAACGAGCAAGTCGTATTGAAAACAGATCTAGCGAATGTCAAAGTTCTTATCAGTTTCTTTCTGATGTCAAACATCCGTCGTTCGGTTGAGAGAAACAGAATAATAATATTTCCTACACAACTTTATTCATTTCCGTACTTTTTTCTGTTTTTTTTCACCCTCCATTCTCTTCTCGTCACTGCATGCTCGCATCTTCGCGCTCTGACATGTTGACATCTCTTTTTAATCCGCTTCTTCTTTCGCATGCAGATCGTGAAATAATCGATACGAATAATTATTCATTTTATAAATAAATTCATAATGGAAAACTTGTGAAAGTTTTTGTATCATGGGAAATACTGTAGAACAATTAATAATGTATGTATAAGTTTTTATTGAAAACACTGCCGACAATATGGTTGCCACTTGGACACAGAATAACGTGCAACATTCAAGTAAAATTATCGATATTCGTGAGAAAGATTACGAAATAATTGATAAATATACTAAATGATTCATACAGAATATAAAAATGTTATAAAACACAGTACAATCATGGTAGAAATGAAGCAAGTAACTCAATAAAACAACTGACAAACTCTTGAATATAAAAGCGGCTGTTTTTATAGATATCACATAGATTTGAGAATAACTAAGAGCCGGTTTTACGTACTCTTGGTTAAGTATCAGTTAGCCAACTATAAGTTGAGGTACTGAATTAGCACACGTAGCAAGGGTGATAGCAAGTTAATAAACTAACCTCCAGTTAGTGAAGCCGAACCCAAGCAGTGAGGAGATTGAAATGAGCGATTGCAAGTAAATTAGCAGATGTAAAAACAGAATTGTTTCTACATTTGAATCAGCGAATAATATTTAATATAATGATTAGATTATTAAATATCCAATCAACTTTAATATATTTGACATTTTAATATGAATGATATTAAATGACGGTATAAATATCAAGAGATATTCATACCAATAAATACCCCTTGAGGATGAGTATGTACTTTCATTCAAGGAAATTGGAGAGTGTACTGTAATATTTTCTCCAAGAATATTATGAATATATATATATATATATATATATATATATATATATATATATATATATATATATATATATGATTAATTTTGAAATAATATCATACAAAAAGGTAGTATATACTACGTTTATTTCCTATCTGAATAACGGTATAGTACAATTCATATTAATTTGGAAATAAAAACAAATAGTGCCATTTCACGAAGATAAGAATAATTTTCCCTGAGCTTACATTCAATTAAGATGTAAATAATTGAATACAATTAAAAACAGAAGGTCCAAAAAGTATTTAAGAGAAAAATAGAGTCCAATGTTTACGACTTTCACTTCAAAATTAAATCCGCCATTGTGTAATACACATATTTAAAAACTAGCAATACGAAAAAAGTTGAACCCCCTTCCCCACCTTTACCCTTCTCCTCGCCACCCCTTCGACTGTACGACGTAATGAGAATATTTTTTAAGTATCAGCTCCCCCTCCCCTCCCCCCCCACTTTACACCCTTATTCAAAGGAGATATACACAGAAAACACACCTGCTAGCTCTTGCTCCTAATTTACTCTGATAGAAGTTAATGACTCCTAAACTACATTTAACTTTAATGAGAAAAAATAATCCCATCCCTTTTGAGCCAAGGGAAAAATGTGACATGTTTCTTAAAGGATTAGATTAAAAAATACGTTCCATATTTTAACTTATCTCTTTTTTTATGGAAAAAATTACCAGCTTTTTAAAATTGGTAATATTAACACTTTTAATTTTTAATTACTAAATGAAAACATTTGCTGAATGTATATTAAAAAAACTTACCGACACCAAGCTTGGATGTGCACAGTTTAAATACCTTTTAATTTTCAAAAGTCTTTTTGAAATGAGATCCAAGAAATGAGTAAAAACAGTTGAAATATGATGTTTCACTTAGATATTAATTATTAATAATTGAAGGCTATATATGAACAGCAGCTATAGCTACTTAATCGACATACATTAATTAACTGAAAGTGAAAAGGTCAACTATAGGTACAAGCCATTTCATGTCTGAACGATCAACCAACTCTTCTAACGTCTCATTTTACGAGTAATGAAATACTTGATTAAGCGATAATTAGTGGACCCTTTTGGTTACCAATAGCATTTCTGTACCCCAATAAATGATTAGCTTGATGAACACGTATTTACTATTGGTAATATGGGGTCTAACTATATCAGATACGTTCAGTATTTGTAACCTACCGATATGATTGAGTACCGTAGACATAATTTCATTATTCACATTATTCATATATATTTTATTTCTGATAATAATTATTGGATCACCCATTTGGGCTTTTTTTTTCTTCTCAATAATATATATATATATATATATATATATATATATATATATATATATATATATATATATATATATATAAACGTCATGATCTTGATATACGATCATTACTTCCTAATTAAGGCAAAGAATTATTGAATGATACCGTTTAGAATCTATAGCTTGTTTCAACACTTCCAGGCGGTTTTGACACCACACATATATATAATTACATACACTACATACTATTTCCAATTAGCAATAATTGCTCATACTTGGCATATGTTATATATTATTGTGATGATATAATATAAACATGCATGATAATGTATAATGGAATTATTACTTGAAGTCTATTTTTGCCTCTAGTCTCAAGTTTGCTGCAATCGCGTCCAAACACTCGTTAAGTATGTTAACACCCCAAGTCTGCTGAACTATCAAAGATACGTCAGTACAGAGGATTACAATATCAACCCCTTCCCAATCAATGTTTGCCCAAGTGCTCGTCACTTATCAAGTCTTTAAGGTGTCGATAACCCCCCCCCCCCCCCCCCCCCCCCCCCCCCGAGTAGCGTGCAACTCAAGATGATGTCCCCGGTAATCCATCACTTTCACGGCAAACTTAACCGAACTTATCTATTATTATACACCTCTTAGAGAGGCGCTCGCCCATTTTGTTCGCACTGAAACTTGCTGACAAGAACTGATATTAATGACGTCACGTTACGCGCTTGCGCGGACTCGACATGTAACTTATACACGTAACAACAACGGTAACAAATAAACAACAACATTTATCCGAGGTCTTTGAGCTCGCTTGAGCGATTAATATGCTATCATTGTAGATATACAATCTGTCTTTGGAAGGTGTTTTTATCTCCGCGGTGTTCTGCAAGTTATTGTGTATCGAGCCATAAATCATGATGTGTACAGGACAATACGTCAATGTATTGCTGTGATGAAGAGAGTCGGGGAAGAAAGAAGTGCATTAGAAGGATTTTGGGGGGTTTTGGTTTTTTGTGAAATTCGCGATGAGTGATATGATAAGACAGATCTGATATAGCTCGAGAGATTTTAGTTGTTTTTATAGAGATTTTTATTTCTGTTATATGAGTACAAAAAAAAATATGAATTCGTTTTATTATTTGTTGTAAAGATTTAATTGATATGTAGAATCATATTGTTAATTTTATTTTCCGAAACTGCTGTTCCGATCTTTGTAAAACTGTGCCATAACATAAGCTTATGTATCATTCAATTGTGTTCATATTTGATCACATTTTCTATTTTCGCTTTCTTCTATAAATTTTGCCCGATGATTTTCAAATTTCTTGGGTTCAATTGTATAAATTGAAAGTTAGTGGATCAAGCAGTAACTTAGTTATCGAATCAGTAATTAACTAAGATTCGTAAAAGTCGCTTTTAATATCTGGTCTGAAAAGTCGTCCCACCAATTTAGCTCAAAACTTATACACTAATATTAAAACTAAGAAATGAAGAAATGCGTCATCACCAGAAATAGGATAGTTGTTGGAAATGCATGCACTGTCAGTATCTGGTGGGCTCTGTCAACCTTTCACCACATCCAACAATAATCTATTTCAAATAAATCTACAAAATATTGATTACAGAAAAATGTCCCTACAGTTTCGTACATTGTATTTCAATACACATTTCGAACAAATTCGTGTTATTATTATACTGCATGGTACAGTGACGTTTTGTAACTAATTATAAGTATAACTTTGGCTGTTTCATGCTTTTATATGATTGGTCTATCAGATTGCTATCTCAACCACCCCTGATACCAAAACCATAGATTAATGATTATGAAGCGAGGGCATCACTCAGCATAATGCCATTGATATCTACACACCTGGGATGTGACCGTTGTTGCTTTCGTCACATATGCATGCATTTATATTTAGGAGATGACAACTACACATTTGATCATGAAGATATTTCCCAAATATATTTATCTAGTGAATATATAGTATGTCAATAAGTAGCGGTACATCAATTATACATTGCCGATACATGAAAAAAAAAACAATGGAGACATGACTCCAACAGCGTTGTCATTGCATCACCCCTTTTTTATCAAAATTATTCAGGTCAGAATTGCAGTCGCGAGTATATTTACAACAACTTTTTCAAAATTGTCTTAGCGCACTTTACAATAACTTCGCTTTATGTATTTGAGAGTTAAATTATTTATGATAATCTTCAAATTGCAGAACAAAACTAAACAGCCCTTCCAGGAGAGGAAACGAGATGCTATCTCCTTCTTTCCCAGTCGACAATAATGCAATAATGTTTCAACAGTTCATTCATAGAATAGCATACAAGTTCAATAATTGATATTTAATGACCGATAATGTACTCACACACACTCACACACACACACAGTCTCGTATTTCGCGTGTGATTATTAACTAATAGTTAATATTTCCAGAACCAACCACACCCTCGTCAAACGTACACTGGTGGTCACATAAAATCAATTATCACGACATTAATATTAAAATGTAAACAAAATCAAGTTGTATTTTACCTATAATTTGCTTATAAACTGTACTCGATGTTTGTATATATCGGCCCACATTGTCATCGTAATGCTGGTTTTCATTGCACAGTTAATTGTATTCCTATTGTATATCGATGTGACTTGATCTAGCACTTGATGAGCCCACAAGTGTACCTACGTGCTAATAATGTTATGGAGATCGAAGCATTGCGTTTTGATTATTCTGTGTGTCAGAGATATGGCCAGGATCCCACAGGTGTGTCAGAAGGGCGTACAGAAAACAGTTGGCTATTTGTACGTGCTGTATTTATAGCTCTTGTCATTAATAAACATAACGTAGATAGAAATTAGCAGTTCGAATCTAGTTATAGATACAGATACAGTGGTGGGTGAAATGATCATATCTAGATAAATATACTTCTTCTAATTAGGAAATGGATTGTGAATTAGTTTACCGTTTGTTTTAGATTCAATAGTTACATTAAAATTAGTGGATAAATTTCAGAACAGGCGAATAAAATCATATTTAAATAGGCCTATATACATTATGAAATGAACGTATAATATTAAATGTATACTATTCTTGAATGAATCTCGTGTTTGTACTGATAACTTTATTGCTATAAATTTCTTTGAAAATGAAAACTATACATTTATAAAACAATGGTAATAGGACAATACTGCTAAATTACTCTAAACCAACACACACATTTTCATCCTCATTCCTTCCCTTTTATATATTAAAAAAAAAGTGAATACTAAAATAGGTTTTTATTAATCCGCCACACCTAGTTCTGAAAGTTTTACCTGCTCATATAATATCAATGACACACCTTCTATTGTTTTTAGCCCGACTTGTTTGCTATCTGATATTAGTGTGATATCCTAGCAGCCGATTGTTTGATCACATTCAGAGTAATTAATGCAGATTTCCGGTGTGTTTCTACAGACCCTGCACGAGGGAGTGGTCGACCAATGATCTAATGAACAATTATGATTTTAATTGAATGTGACTTTTGTGTATTAGATGAAAGACAAATAATAGATTGGTGACGTGGGCTTGTGTGTGTTCGGATGACAAAGCTTGTTAGATGATAACTCAGATGGATTATTAGTACAGGTAGAGAGTTGAAAACTGATGGTTGGATATACACTGATATTAATGGGTAAATGATGATAAGGAGGTTTTTTATAGTATTTCTATTTTTTATTATTACCATCGAGAGTTGATATAAAATCATTTTCCCTAATTAGGGCAATTAGGGATGAAAGGTAGGATCGTTTGTACACAAGTTAACAAAATTAAGTTACATTTCAATTATTGGAGAAATTACTGGATTGAGGAGAAGGGGGATATAGACAAAAAATGGGAAAGTTTCAAGTACATATGTTTAAACGCTATTGAGAAGTTTGTTCCCAATAAATTAATATCTGAAAGTGCAGATCCAATCTATTATAATAAATCGATTATAAAATTGAAAAGGAAAGCAAGAAAGTTTCATAATATGAACAGAGGTAAAGGGGGAGATGAAGAAATGAGAAGGAAATTCAGATCAGAGCTGAATAAAGAAAAGAAAAGTGCAAAGGATAAGTTTCTACGGGGGATGTTTGATGAGTAGGACCAGAATAAAAGTTGGAATAATATGTACAAGTACATAGATAATACTAAAAGAGGAAGAAACGATATGCCAACTCTTATTAACAGAAAGGGAGTGGAGTTCATATCGAATAAAGAAAAGGCATACGCATTAAATAATTATTATGGTGGAGTTTTTCGAGAATAGACTTTGAATGGGGAGAACGGAGTAGAGAATGATCAAATTCATCAATTGGGAGTAGAGGGAAAATAAGATAAAATTCACTGAAACAGCAATCCAGAGAATAATTGATAAACTGAATAGAAATAAAGCTCCCGGTCACGATGAGATTAATAACAAATTTATCAAGTGCGCTGGAAAAGAGTTAATACCGTATTTAATGTTAATTTTTCAAAATTCGATAGATTCAGGAACTGTGCCCGAGGACTGGAAAAGAGCAATGATCACTCCAATACAGTCATGAAGGGGGAGAAAAATCAAATTTTCCGCGATGGTATTCAAGAATTTTTTACGGAGAACCAGACATTGGATCGAGACGAAATAAGAATTTTCCGCAATCAGATGAATTCACCTCCATGTCGATACCTCACACGACCCTGTGGAAACTTTTCCAGGGAAAATCATGAATTCTCCGACAGCCGATCTGCAGGGGGGTGTTCAAAACATGTTTGCCGGAGAACCATACATCGGATCGGGCCGAACTTCAATTTTTTCGCATTCAATTGAATGCACCCTCATTTTGATACCACACACGGTCCTCTGAAAACTTTTCCAGGGAAAATCATAAATTTTCCGACACCCGATCTGCAGGGGTTGGTTCAAAACATGTTTGCCGGAGATCCACACATCGGATCAGGCCAAACTCAGTTTTTTCGCATTCAATTGGATGTACCTTCATTTTGATACCACACACGGCCCTCTGAAAACTTTTCCAGGGAAAATCATACATTTTCCGATACCCGTCAGCACGGGGGGTTGTTCAAAACATGTTTACCGGCAAACCACACGTCGGATTTGGCCAAACTTGGATTTTTTCGCATTCAATTGAATGTACCTTCCTTTTGATACCACACACGGCCCCGTGGAAACTTTTCCAAAAAAAATCGTAAATTTCCGACACCCCTATGCGCAAGGGGTTGTTCAAAACATGTTCACCGTCAACCAGACATTGGATCGAGACGAAATAAGAATTTTCCGCGATCAAATGAATGTACCTTCATGTCGATACCTCACACGACCCTGTGGAAACTTTTCCAGGGAAAATCATGAATTCTCCGACACCCGATCTGCGGGGGTTGGTTCAAAACATGTTGCCGGAGAACCATACATCGGATCAGGCCAAACTCAGATTTCTTCGCATTCAATTGGATGTACCTTCATTTTGATACTACACACGGCCCTCTGAAAACTTTTCCAGGGAGAATCATACATTTTCCGACACCCCTCAGCACGGAAGGGTGTTCAAAACATGTTTACCGGCGAACCACACGTCGGATTTGGCCAAACTTGGATTTTTTCGCATTCAATTGAATGTACCTTCCTCTTGATACCACACACGGCCCTGTGAAAACTTTTCCGAGAAAAATCGTAAGTTTTCCGACACCCCTATGCGCAAGGGATGGTTCAAAACATGTTTACCGTCAAACCGAACATCGAATTTGGCCGAACTTGAATTTTTTCGCATTCAATTGAATGTACCTTCATTTTGATACCACACACGACCCTGTCAAGACTTTTCCAGGGAAAATCATAAATTTACCGACACCCCTCAGCAAGAGGGGTGTTCAAAACATGTTTGCCGGCAAACCGAACATCGGATTTGGTTAAACTTGGATTTTTACGCATTCAATTGAATGTACCTTCATTTTGATACCACACACGGTCCTCTGAAAACTTTCCCAGGGAAAATCATAAATTTTCCGACACCCGATCTGCAGGGGTTGGTTCAAAACATGTTTGCCGGAGAATCACACATCGGATCAGGCCAACCTCAGATTTTTTCGCATTCAATTGGATGTACCTTCATTTTGATTTCACACACGGCCCTCTGAAAACTTTTCCAGGGAAAATCATACATTTTCCGATACCCGTCAGCACGGGGGGGTGTTCAAAACATGTTTATCGGCAGACCACACGTCGGATTTGGCCAAACTTGGATTTTTTCGTATTC
This sequence comes from Brachyptera putata, assembly GCA_907164805.1. Classification (NCBI taxonomy): domain Eukaryota; kingdom Metazoa; phylum Arthropoda; class Insecta; order Plecoptera; family Taeniopterygidae; genus Brachyptera; species Brachyptera putata. The sequence goes on from OU015467.1 coordinate 32,525,087, forward strand.
AATTGAATGTACCTTTCTTTTGATACCTTACACGGCCCTGTGAAAACTTTTCCGGGGAAAATCGTAAATTTTCCTATACCCTTCTGCGCATGTGGGTGTAAAAAACATGTTTGCCGGACAACTATGCATCGGATCGTGCTAAGGTTTGAATTTTTTTCATTCGATTGGATGTACCTCCATTTTGATATCACACGCGGCCCTCTGAAAACTCTTCCGGGGAAAATCATAAATTTTCCGACACCCCTCTGCACGGGGGGTCATTCAAAACATGTTTGCCGGAGAACCACACATCGGATCCGAACGAAATGAGAATTTTTCGCAATCAATTGAATTTACCTTAATTTTGATATCACACACGGCCCTGTCAAAACTTTTCCAGGGGAAATCATAAATTTTCCGACACCCGATCTGAAGGGGTTTGTTCAAAACATGTTTGCCGGAGAACCATACATCGGATCAGGCTGAAATCAGAAGTGTACGTCATCAATTTTGATCATCTTCAATTCGATACCACTCACGGCTGTGTGAAAACTTTTCCAAAGAAAATTGCAGATTTGCCTCCATTTTCAAGAATTTTTTTACGGAGAACCAGACATCGGATCGAGCTAAAATCAACATTTTTGGCAACAACTATCATGTACCTTCATTTTGATACCGCACACGGCTTCGGCAGAAGGGTTTGACTTTCTTTCAAATTTTGGTTTTTTCCCCGTACTAGTACCCGTCCGACAAAAAAAAATTGACAATCTTCGATCGGCGATTGCTCGAGAACCCACGATGTGATCGGGCTGATTGTTCGATTTTCGGAAAGCCAGCGATCACGTGAGCATTTTGATGCAAGTCACGTTTCTCCGAAAAAAAATCCAAAGAAAATCATGAATTTTCCGAGAGGGAATTCAAGAATTTTTTTACGGAGAACCAGACATTGGATCGAGACGAAATAAGAATTTTCTGCAATCAAATGAATGTACCTTCATGTCGATACCTCACACGACCCTGTGGAAACTTTTCCAGGGAAAATCATGAATTCACCGACACCCGATCTGCAGGGGTTGGTTCAAAACATGTTGCCGGAGAACCATACATCGGATCGGGCCAAACTGCAATTTTTTCGCATTCAATTGGATGCACCTCCATTTTGATACCACACACGGTCCTCTGAAAACTTTCCCAGGGAAAATCATAAATTTTCCGACACCCGATCCTCAGGGGTTGGTTCAAAACATGTTTACCGGCAGACCACACGTCGGATTTGGCCAAACTTGGATTTTTTCGCATTCAATTGAATGTACCTTCATTTTGATACCACACACGGCCCTGTGAAAACTTTTCCGAAAAAAATCGTAAGTTTTCCGACACCCCTATGCGCAAGGGATGGTTCAAAACATGTTTACCGTCAAACCGAACATCGGATTTGGCCGAACTTGAATTTTTTCGCATTCAATTGAATGTACCTTCATTTTGATACCACACACGACCCTGTCAAGACTTTTTCAGGGAAAATCATAAATTTACCGACACCCCTCAGCAAGAGGGGTGTTCAAAACATGTTTGCCGGCAAACCAAACATCGGATCGGGTTAAGGTTTGAATTTTTCGCAATCGATTGAATGTACCTTGATTTTGATACCACACACGGCCCTGTGAAAACTTTTCCGGGGAAAATCGTAAATTTTGCTATACCCCTCTGCGCATGGGGGTGTAAAAAACATGTTTGCCGGACAACTATGCATCGGATCGGGCTGAGGTTTGAATTTTTTGCATTCAATTGGATGTACCTCCATATTGATATCACACGCGGCCCTGTGAAAACTTCTCCGAAAAAAATCGTAAGTTTTCCGACACCCCTATGCGCAAGGGATGGTTCAAAACATGTTTACCGTCAAACCGAACATCGGATTCGGCCAAACTTGGATTTTTACGCATTCAATTGAATGTACCTTCATTTCAATACCACACACGGCTTCGACAAAAATTTTCCAGGGAAAATCGTAAATTTCCCCATACCCCTCTGCAGGAGGGGGTTTTCAAGATTTTTTTTTCGGAGAACCAGACATTGGATCGAAACAAAATAGAAAAAATTTGCAATCAATTGAATGAACCTTCATGTTCATACCTTACATGGCTCTGTGAAAAAGTTTACAGAACAGAGCAGAAGAATAGTCATGAAGTGTGTGTGTTGCTTAGTTGAAAAAAAAAAGTGAAAAAAAAATCTTCCAAGTCCCTGAGCAGAAGAATAGTCATGATGTGCGTGTTGCTCGGTTGAAAAAAAAATCTTCCAAGTCCCTGAGCAGAAGATTAGTTATAATTGTATGTGTGAGTTCAACTTCGCGGGCGCACGAGCAATCTGCACGCGCCAACCTATCTGACAAGTCCGGACTTCATATTCTCTCACATCAGTCAGCCTTTCCCAAGTCACCTTCGCGCGCGCACGAGCAATCTGCACGCGTCAACCTATCTGACAAGTCCGGACTTCATGTTCTCTCACATCAGTCAGCCTTTCCCAAGTCACCTTCGCGGGCGCACGAGCAATCTGCGCGCGCCAACTGTTTCTCATTGCCGGACTTTACATTTGTCCGCCTTTGTCAAAACACCTTCGCGGGCGCAATCTGCGCCCGCCAACTGGATTCGCATTGCCGGACTTTACATTAGTCCGGCTTTGTCAAAACACCTTCGCGTGCGCACGAGCAATCTGCGCCCGCCAACTGTTTCTCATTGCCGGACTTTACATTTGTCCGCCTTTGTCAAATCACCTACGCGGGCGCACGAGCAATCTGCGTCGGTCAAAAAGCGATTGTTGGAGAACCAGACATTGGATCGGGCTGAAAATTGCGATTTCATGCAATGATTCGGATGCCCCGTCCGTTTGATTCCACACTCGCCCCCCCTCCCAATTTTTTTAAAAGAAAATCGTGAATTTTCCTTTACCCGATCGGGGGGGTTGTCAAAAAGCGATTACCGGAGAACCAAACATTGGATCGGGCTGAAATAACGATTTCATGCAATGAATTGAATGCATCGTCATTCTGATGTCCAACTCGATTCCCGCAAAAAAAAAACGTAAATTTGCTTATACCCGAACGGGGGGGGGGGGGGGGGGGGGCATAAAGCGATTGTTGGAGAACCAACTATTGGAACGGGCTGAGAATTGCGATTTTTACATCAAGTCAATAACATCAGAGATATGAGAACATTCCTCCGCCAGGTGATGTGTTACTGAGATATGTTGCAGATCTCTTGCCTGGTACTCAGGTATGGTTTTAAGCTAATAGATCTGCGGACGGAATTCAACTTCCATGGCCTGCCGTCAGCGGTTCTCTCATCCATGTGTGGAGAATTTCTGTGCTTTTCCTTTCAATATCGTTCTGTACCTTATTAAACCGTATTTAATGTATCATCACTTTATATCTGTATAGCCCTATTCAAGAGCCAACCTCTTCATTCAGAGTTATTCGGCACCTCATTCATCATGGTGCTTCCTGGTGCAAACGCTATTCTACATTATTGTTGAGCAAGAATAGAATATATAGGAATATATGAGAGAAAACATGAAAATTCTGGTCATTTTGGACGAAATATTCAATGATTTTGTTTATAAACAAGCAAAATATCAAATTCTTCAAACCTAATGCGTAGCTCAAGATTTGAAAAAATATATTCTTAGGTATAAGTTCGATATCGGAACCTGTAAATATTTCCACGATTAAACATTGAAATAAAATCACAAAATATCATATTCCCCGACACACTATAACTTGAGCACGGATATGCTTATGAGGAGAAATTAAGGAGAAAGGGGAGAAGGTGAGATAAGCAAGCAGTGAGAAATAATAATTTAATCAATAGCAGAAAATCAGAGTTCTCTAATTTGAATTATATTACTCAATATTTCTAGATCATATATTTGTACGTGTTCTCCAGATAAATATAAGTAACGTATTTTTTGACATTTATTCACATTTGTGTGAGGATTCAAACGAGCTTTTCTACTGAAACTAATAATAATTTCCATTTCCAATTGTATAATTTAAATAACACAAAACGATATATAGTACGCCATACGAATAATATTATCCTCAACAAATGTGAAACTCGACTCGAGGTCTAGATTCTCAATCCGTCGAGGATTAGTTGCTGATTTCTGAGCCGTAGAAGAGAGTAAACTACGCTTCCTCTGGCCACAAATCCTTTTCTCTGGATCTTCCGTCTCTTTCACACACCACACTTGCTGCGTTCTCTGTCATCTTTCTCTGTTTATGCATCATTCATCGCGTCTCTTCTGTCCACCGGTATTGAAACAGTAACCCGCGCGGTGGAATTAGCGAAACTGTCCACGTGCCCTCAGGGGGGGGGGGGGGGGGGGGGGGGGGGGGGATGAGGGTGAATCTCGTATGATTGGAGTAAATACTTGAGCCAACCCTTAACCTGGAAATGTCTTCACGAAGTAAACATAATTGGTATTTTGTTGACTTTCATGGTTATTTTAGATCTATTTTTATTAGTAGTGTGCTCAAAAACGATTTTAAATGGGTGAAAGTTTAGTTGATATTGAGAGTTTTGGTGACCGTGGTCACATATCGTGTAGTTTATTATTCGCTGCTGTTCAATATTCTGGTGCTTGCTCCCCACTAGGGTGATATTTCACGTTGTTCTTGTAAGGAATGGTTCAATAAAGGAATGAGGTAATGTTTAGTGGGTCTAGTCTTAATCATATGTTACTTCTTCTTATTTCTGTTACCTGTATTATCTTATTGACCTATCAGTCGGTTAGCGTAACAGACTGTCAGAATAGAGTGGCGTATGAAAATATGTTTTAATCATTCTGAAGTGTTTAATGTATTTAATCTTTGAATTTGATGTTCATAATAGTAAGCTGTATACCTACATTGAAACCAATGATAACTTTTCCATACTTACTTTGGACAACTTAATTATTACACAATTAGATTCAATTTACACCTGCCCAAAAAATGGTTAGTTTCTCGTTGAAGTTGAAGAACAGTCAAATTTCAGTTAATGTCAGTCATTTTTGGTCAAACATAATCACTTTTAGTTTCTAAATTATATTTATTTTTAATATTTTATTTCACATCACTCCTCAATTCCAGCTTCACATAGATTGATCTCTTTCAAATCTCTTTCTTTTCAGAAATGCCTATTCGTCCGCAAAGCCCTGAAATGTGAACAGAAAGTATGAAATCGGGTGTTGCAATATCCCCTTCGCCTCACTCGCTTAATTTAGCGCTCTCCAGGGCTACCAAGTTGCGACAAAATACCAACGTTATGAGCGAATAAAAATTGTGAATTTAGTGAAACAATTCGCCGGAGAATTCACGTAATCTAGGGAGTAACAAAATAAATTATTATGAACAGGAATTTATAATTATTTTTTACTTTTGATTAACGACTTTAACATTATTAAAATATTTATATTAAAACACCTTGAAATGGGGTTTATTTATCCACATTCACACGACATGTTGGTTCGTGACGCAGATTTCCAGTACAAATGTCAATAATAAAACTACGTATTTTGAAACTATAATAAACTTCAATTTCATCGTGAATAATTCACAACATTTTACATTTCGAAGACAGGAAAGAGGAGTTAAACTCGAGAATCTTATCGAATTAAATATCCACCATTTAATTGTTTGAATAACTTAATTGTATGATTGCATCATATATTTATTACAAGTTGTGTATAAAATATATGAACGTATAGGTTATGAGAATATAGTCTTAGTTCCTCCATTACTATTCTTCAACTTGAGCAATATTATCAATAAATTGCCTTCGCTAATTAAATATACATAAATACATTCAAATTATTTGTTGGTAATGAAAGACTATAATTACATTTCTCAATAACAATTATTTATTTTATTCGTTTCATTGACATGAATGACAGAATCCATCTTGTTACAGAATGCATGAATTGAATTCCAGTGGGGGTGATAATGGTGGGGGGGGGGGAGGAGGTGGCGAAATGGTATCCCCATGCAATAGGTACTTCCAATTTGCATTCATAATAGAGAAAGAGCAAACCGGGTCCCAAAACAATATCGCAATCCTCTCTCCGGGCAGTAACGACCCAAGTTACGATTCTCAAAAGACGACATGATTCATAAAAGAACATTATATTTCAAGTTCTCTACGAACAAGCATGAGGTTTCGACTTTTGACACCTGTGTGTGTATGTGTGTGTGTTCAACTTGTTGATGGGTGTAATTATAAAAAATGGCAACATTTTGTAATTGTTGGTCGGTGTGCCTCGAGGGACGAACCCAGGACTCTTGGCGGCCATTTATTTGCCGGGAATTATGGTAGAAATTAACAATTGAAATATATTTAAACGAAATAAATCATGCACTGCATTGAAAACCCAGAAGAGTGCTTCAAAATGCTATACGAATGAAAAGTTTTCATTCGTGTAAAGATGATAAGAGCTAGATATTCGTCAGAAATTGGAAAGAGATACAATGAATGTTGTGTAGAATAGGTTATCATGGAAATTATCATTTTATACTTCAGGTTGTTGACATCATAGGTTATAACAATGCTAATTGACAGAAATGAATATATACAAATGAATCTACAAATGAATCTACAAATGAATCTACAAATGAATCTACAAATGAATCTACAAATAAATGATTTAGCAGGATGAGTGCTGTGATGTAAAACTGTTGCCTGGCTCACATGAGATCACATTGGATATGTTTTATACTATAAAAAATATACAATATAGAATAGAGTGAATGATTGAATCACAGTATTAATTTATTATTCTTCATTATAAGAATGTATATTCATAAGAATAATTAATGATCATTAAGATGACAAATTTCAACTATTATTTAGATTCATTTCAAATATTTGGACGAAGATTAATGTTTCTTGATGGGAAAACATTCTGCCATGTAGTATAAATTGTTACCTTTTCCTTTATTTCGCGAGGAAAAAGAAAATATCGTAAGAACTTCAAACAATACACACACACATAAGCAGAGATTAAAATACATAAGCTTCTGTATTCATCAAACCTATTCAAGCTACATGATAATGTACAGCCATATTGTATGGTAAACATTTTGTACAATGTTAGTACAATATAATCAGGAACAATAATTTCCTCTCCCTCTCCCTCTCTCTCTCTCTCCCTCTCTCTCTCTCTCACACACACACACACATACAAACACCATAGCTCTCTATGCAAAGACATTCCCGAAGTTGTATCAAGTAAACTGCTGGTTTAATTACGAGAGTCTGTTAATTTATCGGTCAACGTTTCGAGAAGACGCCGCCGACGTTTCTTGCTGCTCCAGAGAGTGTGGAGAGTTTTATAGGACGCCCTGCTTGAGGGGGGATTGTCTCTGTAATAGATAGCTTAACACTCCTTATGGACACAAATTATTCTACACAATAAAGTGAAATAGTGGGAGAAAAACTTGTTTCAACTTCTCAAAAGATGCTCGGCTTCGAATAAAGAACGGGGTTATTTTAGTACCACTATTAATGAGTAGAAACAGAAATTTGTGGAAGAACTTCTTCAATTGTTGTAGTTTCCTGAAGCGTGTTGTTGATTCGAAAAATTGTTGTATCGTAGTTAAAAATGAGAAATTGTTTCAATCTTATATATTCTTATTACTTGATGAAAATCTAGAAGTGGAGGCGAAATATTGAGACAAACAAATTATTTCAATAATGTTTTCTACTATTTATACCAGATAATCATCAAGTATCAGCCAGTAAAATACAGCTTTCTCTGTCATTCACAGCGCATGGAAAGATTTTCTTTTCTGTTGCTCAGTCAGTATAGCGAGGTAATGCTTTAATTCCCTATAGTCGGAACATGCAAAACTAAACATCCGATTTCCAGAGAACGGAGCGTCGGAGCGCAATAATTCGAGCACCGGCATGTAGAGAATCGACGGGCGCTTCTTTTTCATGTTTAACAGTCGCGGTTTGCCGCGGAAAGGCGGTCCGGGGACCGAGACAAGTGGGGCGCGATTAACATGGGGACGCCCTATGCTTTAGGCCTAGCGATCAAGATGCGATTGCTCGAGAACCCATGATGCGATCTGGCTGATGTTTCGATTTTCTGAAAGGTATTGATTGCCCCGTCATTTTGATGCTACTCTCGGTATCGAAAAAGATTTTTGAAGAAAAAAAAAAAACTTAATCTTTTGCCATTCTAATGCATCGTCATTACAGATCAGTGTAATGTATGTGATGTCACTTGGATACGAGTACATGTCGATGGAATGGGCGGTCGCAGAAGATTTACGAAAAAAAAAACGGGTTCGAAATGAGCAAAAAAGTCGACCCAGGTATTAAAAAACCAGCCCCGACCTATTACCCGTGTGCAAGCAATAAATGTACAATTATCGATCGGCGACTGCCGGAGAACCCGCGATGCGATCGGGCTGATTATTCGATTTTCTGAAAGCTTCCGATTGCCTCATCATTTTGACACCACTCACGGCTTCCGCAAAAGATTTTGACCAAAATGCACGGCATTCCCTATACCCGGGGTGGGCGTCGTTCAAAAATCGATCGCCGGTGTACGGCTGGTCAGATCGGGACGAGACCGGCACCGTTGGATGCACGTCAAAAAAACACGTATTCGTATCGGCGATTGAGCACGGGTTCGAGCCCCGTCCACCGGCTGGCGCCGAACAACGTTTAACATGGAAACGCTATAAGAGACGGACGGGCGGACTTTTTCGATAGAAAAACCGATTCGATCGCAACGGTTCGAGAACACACGCATAGCTGTGAACGATCCGCATCTTTCAGTGGTCGAACGACACCGCTCGGACGCCGCGTTCGCAAATGGGGGCTCGAACCGAATCTCAATTTATATTTTCCGACCCCCCATCTGCAGGGGGTTGTTCAAAACATGTTTGCCGGAGAACCATACATCGGATCGGGCTGAGGTTTGGCTTTTGCGGAATTGATTGAATGTACCTTCATTTGGTACCACACACGACCCTCTGGAAACTATTACAAAGAAAATCGTGAGTTTTCCGACACCCCTATGCGCAAGAGGTTGTTCAAAACATGTTTACCGGCAAACCAAACGTCGGATTTGGCCGAACTTAGATTTTTTCGCATTCAATTGAATGTACCTTCAATTTGATACCACACACGACCCTGTCAAAACTTTTCCAGGGAAAATCATAAATTTTCCGACACCCGATCTGAAGGGGTTTGTTCAAAACATGTTTGCCGGAGAACCATACATCGGATCGGGCTGAAATCAGAACTGTACGTCATCGAATTCGATTATCTTCAATTCGATACCACTCACGGCTGTGTAAAAACTTTTCCAAAGAAACTTGCAAATTTGCCTTTATTTTCAAGAATTTTTTTACGGAGAACCAGACATCGGATCGAGCTAAAGTCAACATTTTTGGTGACAGATATTATGTACCTTCATTTCGATACCGCACACGGCTTCGGCAAAAAAGTTTGACTTTTTTTCCAATTTTGGTTTTTTCCCCGTACTAGTACCCGTCCGACAAAAAAAATTGACAATCTTCGATCGGCGATTGCTGGAGAACCCACGATGCGATCGGGCTGATTGTTCGATTTTCGGAAAGCTAGCGATCACGTGAGCATTTTGATGCTACTTACGTTTTTCCAAAAAAAAATCCAAAGAAAATCATAAATTTTCCGTGGGGGTATTCAAGAATTTTTTTAAGGAGAACCAGACATCGGATCGAGACGAAATAAGATTTTCCCGCAATTTGATGAATCTACCTTCATGTCAATACCTCACACGACCCTGTGGAAAATTTTCCAGGGAAAATCGCAAATTTTCCGACACCCTTCAGCACGGGGGGGGTGTTAGCGAATTTTTTCCTGGAGAACCACACATTGGATCAGAACGAAATGAGAATTTTCCGCAATCAATTGGATGTACCTTCATGTCGATACCTCACACGACACTGTGAACACTTTTCCGAAAAAAATCGTAAGTTTTTCCACCCCCGATCTGCAGGGGGTTGTTCAAAACATGTTTACCGGCAAACCGAACGTCGGATTGGGCCAAACTTAGATTTTTCCGCATTCAAATAAATGTGCCTTCATTTTGATACCACACACGACCCTGTGAAAACTTTTCCGGGAAAAATCGTACATTTTCCCATACCCCTCTGCGCATGGGGGTGTTCAAAACATGATTGCCGGAGAACTATACATCGTATCGGGCTTACGTTTGAATTTTTCACATTCAATTGAATGTACCTCCATTTTAATATCACACACGGCCCTCTGAAAACTTTTTTGGGGAAAATCATGAATTTTCCGACACCCCTCTGCACGGAGGGGTGTTCAAAACATGTTTGCCGGAGAATCACACATCGGATCGGCACGAAATAATAATATTCCGCAATGAATTGGATGTATCTTGATTTGGATACCACACACGGCCCTGTCAGAACTTTTCCAGGGAAAATCATAAATTTTCCGACACCCGATCTGAAGGGGTTTGTTCAAAACATGTTTGCCGGAGAACCATACATCGGATCGGGCTGAAATCAGAACTGTACGTCATCAATTTCGATTATCTTCAATTCGATACCAATCACGGCTGTGTAAAAACTTTTCCAAAGAAACTTGCAAATTTGCCTTTATTTTCAAGATATTTTTTACGGAGAACCAGACATCGGATCGAGCTAAAATCAACATTTTTGGCTACAGATATTATGTACCTTCATTTTGATACCGCACACGGCTTCGGCAAAGAAGTTTGACTTTTTTTCTAATTTTGATTTTTTCCCCGTACTAGTACCCGTCCGACAAAAAAAAATTGACAATCTTCGATCGGCGATTGCTGGAGAACCCACGATGTGATCGGGCTGATTGTTCGATTTCCGGAAAGCTAGCGATCACGTGAGCATTTTGATGCTACTTACGTTTTTCCAAAAAAAATTCCAAAGAAAATCATAAATTTTCCGTGATGGTATTCAAGAATTTTTTTAAGGAGAACCAGACATCGGATCGAGACGAAATGAGAATTTCCCGCAATTTGATGAATGTACCTTCATGTCAATACCTTACACGACCCTGTGGAAAATTTTCCAGGGAAAATCGCAAATTTTCCGACACCCCTCACCACGGGGGGGTGTTCGAGAATTTTTTCTGGAGAACCACATATTGGATCGGAACGAAATGAGAATTTCCCGCAATCAAATGAATGTTCTTTCATGTCGATACCTCACACGACCCTGTGAACACTCTTCCAAAAAATATCGTAAGTTTTTCCACCCCCGATCTGCAGGGGGTTGTTCAAATCATGTTTACCAGCAAACCAAACATCGGATTTAGCCAAACCTAGATTTTTCTGCATTCAATTGAATGTGCGTTCATTTTGATACCAAACACGGCCCTTGAAATTTTCCCCCGAAAAGGGCCCCCCAACTTTTTGGGGGATTAAAACAATTTCCGGGGAACCCTACACGGACGGGTTGTTAAAATTTTCGATCCATGGATGTCCCCCCCATTTGAATCACAAGGTTAAAACTTTTTGGGAAAAAAATTTCAAACCTCCAGGAAAATTCAAAATGTTTCCGGAACACCCATCAAAGGTTTTAAAAAATTTCCGGGAAAAATTTGAAGGTACCAAAATGATCCCACACACTTTTAAAACTTTCAAAAATCAAAATTTTCCAAGACTGAATTTGGTTTTTTCAAACATTTTACGGAGAACCAACATCGGACGGCTAAATCAAAATTTTGTCACAATTTGATTCTTCAATTCAACCCCACGGTTGGAAAAATTTTAAGAACTTTTTTCCCAATTTGGTTTTTTCCGGTAACCCGCAGACAAATACAAATTTTGGGGAAGTGAGACCCATGGACCCCAACGTTTCCAAAGGGTACTTTTTCATTTTGTTTTCCCTTACTTTCCACAAAAAAAAAAATTAAAATTTTCCGTGGCGATTTTTGGAGAACCAGCATGCGATCGGGTGATGCAATTTCGCATGATAATGACCTTTGATCCCCCTACCTTAAAAAAATTTTCCCAAAGAAAACCCAAAATTTTGGGGGTTTCAGAGGGACAACCCTCGAGACAAATTGGAATTCCGAATGGAATTTCCCCATTCAATTGACCACCTGTGGAAAATAGGGGGAATTTGAAACCACCCTTGACGGGGGGAAACGAATTTTCCGGAACAATGGTTTCAAACGAATGGAAAGCGGGGATTAACATTGATGTCCATTAAATTTTTCTTTACCCACAGGGCCCTGTGAACCTTTTCCGAAAATTATTTCCCAACCCTCTGCGGGGGTTCAAAACATTTTTTGGCCAAACCATCTCGTTTTGGGCTATTTGATTTTTCACATTCAATAAATGTCCTCCATTTTAACACACGGCCCTTAAAAAATTTCGCGGGGAAAATTGTACATTTTCCCATACCCCTCTGCGCATGGGGGTGTTCAAAACATGATTGCCGGAGAACTATACATCGTATCTGGGCTTACGTTTGAATTTTTCAACATTCAATTGAATGTACCTCCATTTTGATATCACACACGGCCCTCTGAAAACTTTTTTGGGGAAAATCATGAATTTTCCGACACCCCTCTGCACGGAGGGGTGTTCAAAACATGTTTGCCGGAGAATCACACATCGATCGGCAACGAATAAGAATATTCCCGCAATGAATTGGGATGTACCTTAATTTTGGATACCACACACGGCCCTGTCAGAACTTTTCCAGGGAAAATCATAAATTTTCCGACACCCGATCTGAAGGGGTTTGTTCAAAACATGTTTGCCGGAGAACCATACATCGGATCGGGCTGAAATCAGAACTGTACGTCATCAATTTCAATTATCTTAAATTCGATACCAATCACGGCTGTGTAAAAACTTTTCCAAAGAAACTTGCAAATTTGCCTTCATTTTCAAGATATTTTTTACGGAGAACCAACATCGATCGAGCTAAAATCAACATTTTGGCTACAGATATTAATGTACCTTCATTTTGATACCGCACACGGCTGCGGCAAAAAAGTTTGACTTTTTTTCTAATTTTGATTTTTTCCCCGTACTAGTACCCGTCCAACAAAAAAAAATTGACAATCTTCGATCGACGATTGCTGGAGAACCCAAGATGCGATCGGGCGGATTGTTTTGATCCGCCACTTTTCCAAAAAAAGTTGATTTTTTCAAGATTTTTTTTGGGAAACCCAGCCAACAAAAAAAATTTAAATTTCCCCGCTTTTGAGGGAGACCCAAATCCCCGGGGGACCGTGGATTTTGGGGGAAAAGCAAATTTTGGCATAACCCCGGGGTTTTTCGAAATTTTTCCGGAAAACCAAAATTGTCGGGGGGGAAATAGAATTTGAAAAAGACTCGAATGGACAATCAGATTTACCGCTTGAAAATTTCCTTCAGTCAATTTTTCCACCCCAAAAATTCCGGGTCAAAATTTTCCCACCCCCCACGGGGAGGAGATTTTTTTGAGACCAATATTGGATGGGACAAAAAACCGGCCTTAAAACTTTTCCGAAAATCACACGCCTAAACACTCTTCCAAAGATACGTGTTTTCCCCCGGCGGGGGTTGTAATGTTTGCAAAAAACTTTGGTTTGCCGAGATTTCTGATTCATTAAATTTTGGGGTTTTTTTAAAAACACGGCCCTGGTGAAAACTTTTTCGGGGAAAATCGTACATTTTCCTATACCCCTCTGCGCATGGGGGTGTTCAAACATGTTTGCCGGAGAACTATACATCGGATCGGGCTAGGTTTGAATTTTTCGCATTCAATTGAATGTACCCCCATTTTGATATCACACACGGCCCTCTGAAACTTTTTTGGGGAAAATAATAAATTTTCCGACACCCCTCTGCACGGAGGGATGTTCAAAACATGTTTGCCGGAGAATCACACATCGGATCGGAACGAAATAAGAATATTCCGCAATGAATTGAATGTACCTCAATTTCGATACCACACACGGCCCTGTCAAAACTTTTCCAGGAAAAATCATAAATTTTCCGACACCCGATCTGAAGGGGTTTGTTCAAAACATGTTTGCCGGAGAACCATACATCGGATCGTGCTGAAATCAGAACTGTACGTCATCAATTTCGATTATCTTCAATTCGATACCACTCACGGCTGTGTTAAAACTTTTCCAAAGAAACTTGCAAATTTGCCTTTATTTTCAAGATATTTTCTACGGAGAACCAGACATCGGATCGAGCTAAAATCAACATTTTTGGTGACGGATATTATGTACCTTCATTTTGACACCGCACACGGCTTCGGCAAAAAAGTTTGACTTTTTTTCCAATTTTGGTTTTTTCCCCGTACTAGTACCCGTCCGACAAAAAAAAATTGACAATCTTCGATCGGCGATTGCTGGAGAACCCACGATGCGATCGGGCTGATTGTTCGATTTCCGGAAAGCTAGAGATCACGTGAGCATTTCGATGCTACTTACGTTTTTTCAAAAAAAATTCCAAAGAAAATCATAAATTTTCCCTGGGGGTATTCAAGAATTTTTTTAAGGAGAACCAGACATCGGATCGAGACGAAATGAGAATTTCTCGCAATTTGATGAATGTACCTTCATGTCAATACCTTACACGACCCTGTGGAAAATTTTCCAGGGAAAATCGCAAATTTTCCGACACCCTTCAGCACGGGGGGGGTGTTAGCGAATTTTTTCCTGGAGAACCACACATTGGATCAGAACGAAATGAGAATTTCCCGCAATCAATTGGATGTACCTTCATGTCGATACCTCACACGACACTGTGAACACTTTTCCGAAGAAAATCGTAAGTTTTCCCACCCCCGATCTGCAGGGGGTTGTTCAAAACATGTTTATCGGCAAACCGAACGTCGGATTGGGCCAAACTTAGATTTTTCCGCATTCAAATAAATGTGCCTTCATTTTGATACCACACACGGCCCTGTGAAAACTTTCCCGGGGAAATTGTACATTTTCCCATACCCCTCTGCGCATGGGGGTGTTCAAAACATGATTGCCGGGGAACTATACATCGTATCGGGCTTACGTTTGAATTTTTCACATTCAATTGAATGTACCTCCATTTTGATATCACACACGGCCCTCTGAAAACTTTTTTGGGGAAAATCATGAATTTTCCGACACCCGATCTGAAGGGGTTTGTTCAAAACATGTTTGCCGGAGAACCATACATCGGATCGGGCTGAAATCAGAACTGTACGTCATCAATTTCGATTATCTTCAATTCGATACCTATCACGGCTGTGTAAAAACTTTTCCAAAGAAACTTGCAAATTTGCCTTTATTTTCAAGATATTCTTTACGGAGAACCAGACATCGGATCGAGCTAAAATCAACATTTTTGGCTACAGATATTATGTACCTCCATTTTGATACCGCACACGGCTTCGGCAAAAAAGTTTGACTTTTTTTCTAATTTTGATTTTTTCCCCGTACTAGTACCCGTCCGACAAAAAAAAATTGACAATCTTCGATCGACGATTGCTGGAGAACCCAAGATGCGATCGGGCTGATTGTTCGATTTTCGGAAAGCTAGCAATCACGTGAGCATTTTGATGCTACTCACGTTTTTCCAAAAAAAATTCCAAAGAAAATCATAAATTTTTCGAGGGGGTATTCAAGAATTTTTTTGAGAGGAACCAGACATCGAATCGAGACGAAATAGGGATTTCCCGCGATTTGATGAATCTACCTTCATGTCAATACCTTACACGACCCTGTGGAGAATTTTCCAGGGAAAATCGCAAATTTTCCGACACCCTTCAGCACGGGGGGGGTGTTAGCGAATTTTTTCCTGGAGAACCACACATTGATCGGAACGAAATGAAAATTTTCCGCAATCAATTGAATGTTCCTTCATGTCGATACCTCACACGACACTGTGAACACTTTTCCGAAGAAAATCGTAAGTTTTCCCACCCCCGATCTGCAGTGGGTTGTTCAAAACATGTTTACCGGCAAACCAAACGTCGGATTGGGCCAAACTTAGATTTTTCCGCATTCAAATAAATGTGCCTTCATTTTGATACCACACACGGCCCTGTGAAAACTTTTCCGGGGAAAATCGTACATTTTCCTATACCCCTCTGCGCATGGGGGTGTTCAAAACATGATTGCCGGAGAACTATACATCGGATCGCGCTTAGGTTTGAATTTTTCACATTCAATTGAATGTACCTTCATTTTGATACCACACACGACCCTGTCAAAACTTTTCCAGGGAAAATCATAAATTTTCCGACACCCGATCTGAAGGGGTTTGTTCAAAACATGTTTGCCGGAGAACCATACATCGGATCGGGCTGAAATCAGAACTGTACGTCATCGAATTCGATTATCTTCAATTCGATACCACTCACGGCTGTGTAAAAACTTTTCCAAAGAAACTTGCAAATTTGCCTTTATTTTCAAGAATTTTTTTACGGAGAACCAGACATCGGATCGAGCTAAAGTCAACATTTTTGGCAACAGATATTATGTACCTTCATTTTGACACCGTACACGGCTCCGGCAAAAAAGTTTGACTTTTTTTCTAATTTTGGTTTTTTCCCCGTACTAGACAGAACCGTCCGACAGAAAAAAAATTGACAATCTTCGATCGGCGATTGCTGGAGAACCCACGATGCGATCGGGCTGATTGTTCGATTTCCGGAAAGCTAGCGATCACGTGAGCATTCTGATGCTACTTACGTTTTTTCAAAAAAAATTCCAAAGAAAATCATAAATTTTCCCTGGGGGTATTCAAGAATTTTTTTAAGGAGAACCAGACATCGGATCGAGACGAAATAGGAATTTCCCGCAATTTGATTAATGTACCTTCATGTCAATACCTTACACGACCCTGTGGAGAATTTTCCAGGGAAAATCGCAAATTTTCCGACACCCTTCAGCACGGGGGGGGTGTTAGCGAATTTTTTCCTGGAGAACCACACATTGGATCGGAACGAAATGAAAATTTTCCGCAATCAATTGAATGTACCTTCATGTCGATACCTCACACGACACTGTGAACACTTTTCCGAAGAAAATCGTAAGTTTTCCCACCCCCGATCTGCAGTGGGTTGTTCAAAACATGTTTACCGGCAAACCAAACGTCGGATTGGGCCAAACTTAGATTTTTCCGCATTCAAATAAATGTGCCTTCATTTTGATACCACACACGGCCCTGTGAAAACTTTTCCGGGGAAAATCGTACATTTTCCTATACCCCTCTGCGCATGGGGGTGTTCAAAACATGATTGCCGGAGAACTATACATCGGATCGCGCTTAGGTTTGAATTTTTCACATTCAATTGAATGTACCTTCATTTTGATACCACACACGACCCTGTCAAAACTTTTCCAGGGAAAATCATAAATTTTCCGACACCCGATCTGAAGGGGTTTGTTCAAAACATGTTTGCCGGGGAACCATACATCGGATCGGGCTGAAATCAGAACTGTACGTCATCGAATTCGATTATCTTCAATTCGATACCACTCACGGCTGTGTAAAAACTTTTCCAAAGAAACTTGCAAATTTGCCTTTATTTTCAAGAATTTTTTTACGGAGAACCAGACATCGGATCGAGCTAAAGTCAACATTTTTGGCAACAGATATTATGTACCTTCATTTTGACACCGTACACGGCTCCGGCAAAAAAGTTTGACTTTTTTTCTAATTTTGGTTTTTTCCCCGTACTAGACAGAACCGTCCGACAGAAAAAAATTGACAATCTTCGATCGGCGATTGCTGGAGAACCCACGATGCGATCGGGCTGATTGTTCGATTTCCGGAAAGCTAGCGATCACGTGAGCATTTTGATGCTACTTACGTTTTTCCAAAAAAAATTCCAAAGAAAATCATAAATTTTCCCTGGGGGTATTCAAGAATTTTTTTAAGGAGAACCAGACATCGGATCGAGACGAAATAAGAATTTCCCGCAATTTGATGAATGTACCTTCATGTCAATACCTCACACGACCCTGTGGAAAATTTTCCAGGGAAAATCGCAAATTTTCCGACACCCCTCACCACGGGGGGGTGTTCGAGAATTTTTTCTGGGGAACCACACATTGGATCGGAACTGAATGAGAATTTCCCGCAATTTAATGAATTTTCTCTCATGTCGATACCTCACACGACCCTGTGAACACTCTTCCAAAGAATATCGTAAGTTTTTCCACCCCCGATCTGCAGGGGGTTGTTCAAATCATGTTTACCGGCTAACCAAACTTCGGATTTGGCCAAACTTATATTTTTTCGCATTCAATTGAATGTGCGTTCATTTTGATACCAAACACGGCCCTGTGTAAACTTTTCCGGGGAGAATCGTACATTTTCCCATACCCCCCTGCGCATGGGGGTGTTCAAAACATGTTTGCCGGAGAACTATACATCAGATCGAGCTCAGGTTCAAATTTTTCGCATTCAATTGAATGTACCTCCATTTTGATATCATACACGGCCCTCTGAAAAGTTTTTTGGGGAAAATAATGAATTTTCCGACACCCCTCTGCACGGAGGGGTGTTCAAAACATGTTTGCCGGAGAATCACACATCGGATCGGAACGAAATGAGAATATTCCGCAATCAATTGAATGTACCTCAATTTTGATACCACACACGGCCCTGTCAAAACTTTTCCAGGGAAAATCATAAATTTTCCGACACCCGATCTGAAGGGGTTTGTTCAAAACATGTTTGACGGAGAACCATACATCGGATCGTGCTGAAATCAGAACTGTACGTCATCAATTTCGATCATCTTCAATTCGATACCACTCACGGCTGTGTTAAAACTTTTCCAAAGAAACTTGCAGATTTGCCTTTATTTTCAAGATATTTTCTACGGAGAACCAGACATCGGATCGAGCTAAAGTCAACATTTTTGGCGACAGATATTATGTACCTTCATTTTGACACCGCACACGGCTTCGGCAAAAAGTTTGACTTTTTTTCCAATTTTGGTTTTTTCCCCGTACTAGTACCCGTCCGACAAAAAAAAATTGAAAATTTTCGATCGGCGATTGCTGGAGAACCCACGATGCGATCGGGCTGATTGTTCGATTTTAGGAAAGCTAGCGATCACGTGAGCATTTTGATGCTACTCACGTTTTTCCAAAAAAAATTCCAAAGAAAATCATAAATTTTCCGAGGGGGTATTCAAGAATTTTTTTAAGGAGAATCAGACATCGGATCGAGACGAAATAAGAATTTCCCCCAATTTGATGAATGTACCTTCATGTCGATACCTTTCACGACCCTGTGGAAAATTTTCCAGGGAAAATCGCAAATTTTCCGACACCCTTCAGCACGGGGGGGGTGTTAGCGAATTTTTTCCTGGAGAACCACACATTGGATCAGAACGAAATGAGAATTTCCCGCAATCAATTGGATGTACCTTCATGTCGATACCTCACACGACACTGTGAACACTTTTCCGAAGAAAATCGTAAGTTTTCCCACCTCCGATCTGCAGGGGGTTGTTCAAAACATGTTTATCGGCAAACCAAACGTCGGATTGGGCCAAACTTAGATTTTTCCGCATTCAAATAAGTGTGCCTTCATTTTGATACCACACACGGCCCTGTGAAAACTTTTCCGGGGAAAATCGTACATTTTCCTATACCCCTCTGCGCATGGGGGTGTTCAAAACATGATTGCCGGAGAACTATACATCGGATCGGGCTTAGGTTTGAATTTTTCACATTCAATTGAATGTACCTCCATTTTGATATCACACACGGCCCTCTGAAAACTTTTTTGAGGAAAATCATGAATTTTCCGACACCCCTCTGCACGGAGGGGTGTTCAAAACATGTTTGCCGGAGAATCACACATCGGATCGGCACGAAATAAGAATATTCCGCAATGAATTGGATGTACCTTAATTTGAATACCACACACGGCCCTGTCAGAACTTTTCCAGGGAAAATCATAAATTTTCCGACACCCGATCTGAAGGGGTTTGTTCAAAACATGTTTGCCGGAGAACCATACATCGGATCGGGCTGAAATTGGAACTGTACGTCATCAATTTCAATTATCTTAAATTCGATACCAATCACGGCTGTGTAAAAACTTTTCCAAAGAAACTTGCAAATTTGCCTTTATTTTCAAGATATTTTTTACGGAGAACCAGACATCGGATCGAGCTAAAATCAACATTTTTGGCTACAGATATTTTGTACCTTCATTTTGATACCGCACACGGCTTCGGCGAAAAAGTTTGACTTTTTTTCTAATTTTGATTTTTTCCCCGTACTAGTACCCGTCCGACAAAAAAAAATTGACAATCTTCGATCGACGATTGCTGGAGAACCCAAGATGCGATCGGGCTGATTGTTCGATTTTCGGAAAGCTAGCAATCACGTGAGCATTTTGATGCTACTCACGTTTTTCCAAAAAAAATTCCAAAGAAAATCATAAATTTTCCGAGGGGGTATTCAAGAATTTTTTTAAGAGGAATCAGACATCGAATCGAGACAAAATAAGATTTTCCCGCAATTTGATGAATGTACCTTCATGTCAATACCTTACACGACCCTGTGGAAAATTTTCCAGGGAAAATCGCAAATTTTCCGACACCCCTCACCACGGGGGGGGTGTTCGAGAATTTTTTCTGGAGAACCACATATTGGATCGGAACGAAATAAGAATTTCCCGAAATCAAATGAATGTACTTTCATGTCGATACCTCACACGACCCTGTGAACACTCTTCCAAAGAATATCGTAAGTTTTTCTACCCCCGATCTGCAGGGGGTTGTTCAAATCATGTTTACCAGCAAACCAAACATCGGATTTAGCCAAACCTAGATTTTTCTGCATTCAATTGAATGTGCGTTCATTTTGATACCAAACACGGCCCTGTGAAAACTTTTCCGGGGAAAATCGTACATTTTCCTATACCCCTCTGCGCATGAGGGTGTTCAAAACATGTTTGCCGGAGAACTATACATCGGATCGGGCTCAGGTTTGAATTTTTCGCATTCAATTGAATGTACCCCCATTTTGATATCACACACGGCCCTCTGAAAACTTTTTTGGGGATAATAATGAATTTTCCGACACCCCTCTGCACGGAGGGATGTTCAAAACATGTTTGCCGGAGAATCACACATCGGATCGGAACGAAATAAGAATATTCCGCAATGAATTGAATGTACCTTAATTTTGATACCACACACGGCCCTGTCAAAACTTTTCCAGGAAAAATCATAAATTTTCCGACACCCGATCTGAAGGGGTTTGTTCAAAACATGTTTGACGGAGAACCATACATCGGATCGTGCTGAAATCAGAACTGTACGTCATCAATTTCGATTATCTTCAATTCGATACCACTCACGGCTGTGTTAAAACTTTTCCAAAGAAACTTGCAAATTTGCCTTTATTTTCAAGATATTTTCTACGGAGAACCAGACATCGGATCGAGCTAAAATCAACATTTTTGGTGACGGATATTATGTACCTCCATTTTGACACCGCACACGGCTTCGGCAAAAAGTTTGACTTTTTTTCCAATTTTGGTTTTTTCCCCGTACTAGTACCCGTCCGACAAAAAAAATTGACAATCTTCGATCGGCGATTGCTGGAGAACCCACGATGCGATCGGGCTGATTGTTCGATTTCCGGAAAGCTAGCGATCACGTGAGCATTTTGATGCTACTTACGTTTTTCCAAAAAAAATTCCAAAGAAAATCATAAATTTTCCCTGGGGGTATTCAAGAATACTTTTAAGGGGAACCAGACATCGGATCGAGACGAAATAGGAATTTCCCGCAATTTGATGAATGTACCTTCATGTCAATACCTTACACGACCCTGTGGAAAATTTTCCAAGGAAAATCGCAAATTTTCCGACACCCTTCAGCACGGGGGGGGGTGTTAGCGAATTTTTTCCTGGAGAACCACACATTGGATCGGAACGAAATGAAAATTTTCCGCAATCAATTGAATGTACCTTCATGTCGATACCTCACACGACACTGTGAACACTTTTCCGAAGAAATCGTAAGTTTTCCCACCCCCGATCTGCAGTGGGTTGTTCAAACATGTTTACCGGCAAACCAAACGTCGGATTGGGCCAAACTTAGATTTTTCCGCATTCAAATAAATGTGCCTTCATTTTGATACCACACACGGCCCTGTGAAAACTTTTCCGGGGAAAATCGTACATTTTCCTATACCCCTCTGCGCATGGGGGTGTTCAAAACATGATTGCCGGAGAACTATACATCGGATCGGGCTTAGGTTTGAATTTTTCACATTCAATTGAATGTACCTCCATTTTGATATCACACACGGCCCTCTGAAATTTTTTTTGAGGAAAATCATGAATTTTCCGACACCCCCCTGCACGGAGGGGTGTTCAAAACATGTTTGCCGGAGAATCACACATCGGATCGGCACGAAATAAGAATATTCCGCAATGAATTGGATGTACCTCAATTTGGATACCACACACGGCCCTGTCAAAACTTTTCCAGGGAAAATCATAAATTTTCCGACACCCGATCTGAAGGGGTTTGTTCAAAACATGTTTGCCGGAGAACCATACATCGGATCGGGCTGAAATCAGAACTGTACGTCATCAATTTCGATTATCTTCAATTCGATACCAATCACGGCTGTGTAAAAACTTTTCCAAAGAAACTTGCAAATTTGCCTTTATTTTCAAGATATTTTTTACGGAGAACCAGACATCGGATCGAGCTAAAATCAACATTTTTGGCTACAGATATTATGTACCTTCATTTTGATACCGCACACGGCTTCGGCAAAAAAGTTTGTCTTTTTTTCTAATTTTGGTTTTTTCCCCGTACTAGTACCCGTCCGACAAAAAAAAATTGACAATCTTCGATCGGCGATTGCTGGAGAACCCACGATGCGATCGGGCTGATTGTTCGATTTTCGGAAAGCTAGCGATCACGTGAGCATTTTGATGCTACTCACGTTTTTCCAAAAAAAATTCCAAAGAAAATCATAAATTTTCCGAGGGGGTATTCAAGAATTTTTTTAAGGAGAATCAGACATCGAATCGAGACAAAATAAGAATTTCCCGCAATTTGATGAATGTACCTTCATGTCAATACCTTACACGACCCTGTGGAAAATTTTCCAGGGAAAATCGAAAATTTTCCGACACCCCTCACCACGGGGGGGTGTTCGAGAATTTTTTCTGGAGAACCACATATTGGATCGGAACGAAATGAGAATTTCCCGAAATCAAATGAATGTACTTTCATGTCGATACCTCACACGACCCTGTGAACACTCTTCCAAAGAATATCGTAAGTTTTTCCACCCCCGATCTGCAGGGGGTTGTTCAAATCATGTTTACCAGCAAACCAAACATCGGATTTAGCCAAACCTAGATTTTTCTGCATTCAATTGAATGTGCGTTCATTTTGATACCAAACACGGCCCTGTGAAAACTTTTCCGGGGAAAATCGTACATTTTCCTATACCCCTCTGCGCATGGGGGTGTTCAAAACATGTTTGCCGGAGAACTATACATCGGATCGGGCTTAGGTTTGAATTTTTCGCATTCAATTGAATGTACCCCCATTTTGATATCACACACGGCCCTCTGAAAACTTTTTTGGGGAAAATAATAAATTTTCCGACACCCCTCTGCACGGAGGGATGTTCAAAACATGTTTGCCGGAGAATCACACATCGGATCGGAACGAAATAAGAATATTCCGCAATGAATTGAATGTACCTCAATTTTGATACCACACACGGCCCTGTCAAAACTTTTCCAGGAAAAATCATAAATTTTCCGACACCCGATCTGAAGGGGTTTGTTCAAAACATGTTTGCCGGAGAACCATACATCGGATCGGGCTGAAATCAGAACTGTACGTCATCAATTTCGATTATCTTCAATTCGATACCAATCACGGCTGTGTAAAAACTTTTCCAAAGAAACTTGCAAATTTGCCTTTATTTTCAAGATATTTTTTACGGAGAACCAGACATCGGATCGAGCTAAAATCAACATTTTTGGCTACAGATATTATGTACCCTCATTTTGACACCGCACACGGCTTCGGCAGAAAAGTTTGACTTTTTTTCTAATTTTGATTTTTTCCCCGTACTAGTACCCGTCCGACAAAAAAAAATTGACAATCTTCGATCGGCGATTGCTGGAGAACCCACGATGCGATCGGGCTGATTGTTCGATTTTCGGAAAGCTTGCGATCACGTGAGCATTTTGATGCTACTCACGTTTTTCCAAAAAAAATTCCAAAGAAAATCATAAATTTTCCGAGGGGGTATTCAAGAATTTTTTTAAGGAGAACCAGACATCGGATCGAGACGAAATAAGAATTTCCCGCGATTTGATGAATGTACCTTCATGTCAATACCTTACACGACCCTGTGGAAAATTTTCCAGGGAAAATCGCAAATTTTCCGACACCCCTCACCACGGGGGGGTGTTCGAGAATTTTTTCTGGAGAACCACACATTGGATCGGAACGAAATGAGAATTTTCCGCAATCAATTGAATGTACCTTCATGTCGATACCTCACACGACACTTTGAACACTTTTCCGAAGAAAATCGTAAGTTTTCC
Source organism: Brachyptera putata (assembly GCA_907164805.1). Taxonomy (NCBI): domain Eukaryota; kingdom Metazoa; phylum Arthropoda; class Insecta; order Plecoptera; family Taeniopterygidae; genus Brachyptera; species Brachyptera putata. The sequence continues at coordinate 32,549,675 of OU015467.1, forward strand.
CACCCCCGATCTGCAGGGGGTTGTTCAAAACATGTTTACCGGCAAACCAAACGTCGGATTGGGCCAAACTTAGATTTTTCCGCATTCAAATAAATGTGCCTTCATTTTGATACCACACACGGCCCTGTGAAAACTTTTCCGGGGAAAATCGTACATTTTCCTATACCCCTCTGCGCATGGGGGTGTTCAAAACATGATTGCCGGAGAACTATACATCGGATCGGGCTTAGGTTTGAATTTTTCACATTCAATTGAATGTACCTCCATTTTGATATCACACACGGCCCTCTGAAAACTTTTTTGGGGAAAATCATAAATTTTCCGACACCCCTCTGCACGGAGGGGTGTTCAAAACATGTTTGCCGGAGAATCACACATCGGATCGGCACGAAATAAGAATATTCCGCAATGAATTGAATGTACCTTAATTTGGATACCACACACGGCCCTGTCAAAACTTTTCCAGGGAAAATCATAAATTTTCCGACACCCGATCTGAAGGGGTTTGTTCAAAACATGTTTGCCGGAGAACCATACATCGGATCGGGCTGAAATCAGAACTGTACGTCATCAATTTCGATTATCTTCAATTCGATACCAATCACGGCTGTGTAAAAACTTTTCCAAAGAAACTTGCAAATTTGCCTCTATTTTCAAGACATTTTTTACGGAGAACCAGACATCGGATCGAGCTAAAATCAACATTTTTGGCTACAGATATTATGTACCTTCATTTTGACACCGCACACGGCTTCGGCAAAAAAGTTTGACTTTTTTTCTAATTTTGATTTTTTCCCCGTACTAGTACCCGTCCGACAAAAAAAAATTGACAATCTTCGATCGGCGATTGCTGGAGAACCCACGATGCGATCGGGCTGATTGTTCGATTTTCGAAAGCTGGTGATCGCTTGAGCATTTTGATACTAATCACGGCTTCCGCAAAGTTGTGGGAAAAAAAAATTCCATATCATTTTCGAACTTTTTCAATAATTTTCAATAATTCACCGATATAATGCATTGGATATCGATGGATGAGACGGATGGTCGAGAGAAAATATAGGCGAAACATACGAAAGCGAAAGAATGACGAAAAAAAATAATCGTGTTCGAAATGAGCAAAAAAGTCGACCCTGGTATTTTAATACCAGCCCCGACCTATCACCCGTGTGCAAGCAATAAATTTACAATTATCGTTTGGCGATTGCCGGAGAACCCACGATGCGATCGGGCTGATTTCCCGATTTTCTGGAAGGTATCGATTGCCCCGTCATTGCCCCCACACCACTCGCGGGTTCGAGAAAAAAATTTGGAAAAAAAACTATTCCATTCTTAAGAATCGAGGAGATTGTCAGTTAGATTGCTGTGAATGGAGCAGAGAGTACACAACCAACATTTGGACGACAAGTGTGGATTGATGAGTTCAACCTGAAGAGATACGGCCAATGTGTGACAATGGGGTAGTAAACAAGGGTGGTTAGGGGAGGGGGGGACCGGTGTGCGATTCCGATAAGTGGAAACTAAAGTGCTTCAAAATATAAAAATACAAATATGTATACATTCAACAGCTAATCTTGCTTCATTTTGTATTTTGTGTGTACATATTTTATCTGCCCGGAGTATTTTCGTTAGTAACGTCGATTTATAGATATTTGCTTGGATATTTTCATGTTCACGTTATCAGGTATGGCGTTTGCACTTTTGTGTGATAATTTTCAATGTTCATATTTTCAACAAGATCAAAAATGTATAATAATTTTATTACCATGACAGAAAAATAATCTACTCTGAACACAAAACAAGCTTCATTCGCTTTCTATTCAAATATATGGAGAACAACATTTTGTTATCGCTTTTCAGGATGTAGTGATACAATTTATTTTTTCTGCAACATCCAAACTTGAAACAAAACGATTGTTTCCTGAATAAGGCTACGGATGAAAGGTAGGATCGTTTGGACGGGCACCACAAGGGCGATCTTAACACCCCATTTCAATTATTCAAAACCAATTAACTTCAACACCAGACTGCACTGTATGTAATCTTAATTTTCCGCCGCAGATAAAAGTATTTCAGTTTCTAATATACGTTATACCAATATGCGTGATACCAATATACAGTAATGCTATAGCAACATTTTGCATGCACTTTATTATAATTTAAAATAACTCTCTGACACTCAAATTTGTCAAATGCACAATTTGCTTCGAAAAAGGTCAATGGAGAAAGAACAAACTGCGAGCCTACCTTGTTGTATTGTATTGAATTCACTTCCAGCCCAGCATCCTGTTCCAGGCGATCAAATGTTTTCTCCTTCTCAGCTATTTGTTGCCAGCAGAAACTGTGTTAATAATGATTGTTGACAGGTCAGCATCTGTAAGAAATATGATTGTTTTAGATTGGCTCCATCGTATCGGCTCGAAACACGATTGTACATCTCCCCAAAGCCTGATCATTCAACGTCTCGGGTCACTCGACCTGACAGCGCCGACCGACCGTCTCCCCACACCTCGCCGTGGTCGGTCGGACGTCTCGACCCGTCTGACGAGGACCACGCGTGGATTGGTTATTAATAACATTGTTACGGTATAGCACGTATGTGAGACGAATGCGAGACGGGCGGTCGTGCGATCGAGCGGGGGTGTCGACGAATTTATCCGACGTAATGAATGTGAGGATGAGAGTCAGGTACAGTCATCAATCATTGGGATCATTGCTGATGATTTCTTCTCCTTTTCATTCAATCAAGGTCCTTAGACGATAACAGATAATCTTCAGCTCTTGACAAGAAAAGCAGAACAAATAATTTCACCGACAAGTAAAGACAATCAAAAAACACATAATGAGAGAGAAATAGAAATATACATTTGTATGTATATATTATTTTCATCTTCATTGTGTTTAACGACGCCCTGGTAGATATATTGGCGTCGGTGAATGATATATGAGATGATGGGATGATGAGATGAAAGGTTGTTTTATCAGGTGTTTTTGGATAGTGGTAAGGAGTCGGTCGTGGCTTGTTGTTAAAGAACCATCCCATTATTAATCTGTTAACGACAGAAGGAAACCAGGAAAAACCTCTGATGATGGGAATCGAACTCCGGTCTACTGAATGACGGTTTTGTGTGCTAGCCACTCGAGCAGTAGTCTCAGTAGGCCTACTAGCATAAGAATACAACTGGCAATTGTTATTGCTAAAAGTATTGTTATTGGTATTTGGTATTTTATCTGTTATTAACTGCAAGTATTTATCTAATCTTGATCCAGTTTTACAAGTGATGGATTTGTTGATTATAATTAGCAGATTAACCTATCACCCTTGGTCAGCCATCACATTTTTGTGCCTTCATTATCACTTATATAGCTTAATTATCACAATTTTATTTCACATAAAATACAGCTTAATTATATTATTTACATTCAACAATGATTCATATAATTTTTTTCATCAAGTTGATAATATAGATAACCATTTAATTCCAAAATATAGCGATACATAACGAACAACAGGAACGTAATACGCAGATACATGCAGCTATCTGTTCAAAAGTCAGGATACAATTTCAAATAAAATCATTTAATCCAGTTTTCCCAAACGAGTTCCATGGAGCTTAGAATGATAAAAGTGCCATAAAAGTCCAGTTGTCTATGGACATACTTATAAACGAGCTACTCGGCAATAACGCCGTATCGAGAGTTGATCAATTCCCGGATTCGACACAACTCCTGTTAATCCCCGTAATCCCCCGTTAAGAGCCCGTGGGAGGAGATGCAGAGGAATATCAGGGTTCTCCTGATAACTCTTCAACGGTTTGAGATATCGACATTCTAAAGACAAGGAAACACAGATATTTTCAATACCTTCAAGATGGTGTAAGTAATAACTATTTACCTCACCGGTGTATTTTTACACATTTTTAGACATTTTTAAATTTTGTCTTTTCAAGCGTATACGCCTGACAATCAGGTGATTTGAGATAAATAGTAAACACTTACACCGTCTTGAAGGTATTGAGAATATCCATGTTTCTTTTTCTCAAAATGTCGATACCTTGTACCGTTGAAACGCTACCACCAAGCCAGCCACTGATATACCGGTGAATCGCCTCCCAGGGCTCTTAAGACTGATCTGGTGCGTCATGATTCATTGATCACGCCGCGTGTTATTGGGGCACAGGTGGGCATGGATCAGCTTATTGCCCCCCCCCACCCCCCAACACGAGCCGTGGGGGGGATATTACAGTGGATAACAGCTTGGAGATAGAGACACTTGTATCCACGGAACAAGTAGGCCGTCTACCAACTAGACATAATTGTAAAAACTAAACACTTGTTGGTGATGTCGTAACTTTAAAGGTTACACAACTTCTGAAACTAGAAAATATTGAATGATGACGATATTTATGTCCTTGATTCCAGAGAAGACTAGGAATCATCTATACTCAATTGCAGAAATGTCAATTATTCTATTTGTCCTCCAGGACCCGACCCGTGTTCTGAGTCGTGACGTAGGCATTACTCGATCCTGTTTGTCTCTATACAGAATCGGTAATACCTACGTCACGACTCATGGACGGTCTCTGGAGGAGAACAAATCATTCAATTTCTGAAACTGAGATGATGATTTATATTTTTTTTTTAAATTGAGGAAATAAATATCGTCATTATTTATCAAAATCTAGTTTCAGGGTTGTGATGCCCTTTAAACAATTTTTAAATTTCTCGAAAGATGTATTCTCGTGTTTCTAAGGATGATTTTGTGGTGAAAGATACATGATGCTGTAGATGTCCGAACGAACTGGTGATATTTGTGTTTGCCAGGTTGGTACTCGAGAAGGGGACTGTCAGGGGGTGGGGGGGGTGTCTTGTGATTGAGGTGGCTGTATCGGGGGTGTCGAGGGATGATTGATTGAGGGGTGGAAACAATCAGGGGGGATGTTGCGTGGGAGATCAACACTTGTTGCCTATTTCAACACCATTCATCTCTCACATGTCGCACTTGTTTGTGTTTTGTTAGTACTTTGCTGATAAGAAACGATTAAGGATTTGTTGAGATCAACACTCGAACTTGTCTCTCAGGTATTCTGCGTTAGAAACTATCAAGTCACTTTTGGCGTGGGTTCGAACCCCGCATAAGGGACAGGTTTTTGTAAATGTAACTTGGAGACATTAAGTTGTTACTATTACTTCTCTATGGTTGTTCTAAAGTCAGTTGATAACTTGTCAAAAACTTGTTATTTGCTCATTGCTATACATTGAAGCTAAAAACGGCGGAAGAGTGTGGTCACAGACCGCGCAGTTCTGGTGTCAAAGTGCACTGTTTTTTATTTTGAATAATTGAAATTGAAAGGTAATTGGCTTGAATTTCTTGTGGTGCCCCGTCCAACGATCGTACTTTCATATGTAGCCTTATAATTAGGAAACAATGGTTTGGTATCAAGTTTCGATGTTAATGATATAATCAATGGAATATGTTGAATTACAACAAAAATCAGTACTGTAATGTATATCTTTTGTCTGTCCAAAAAAATATGCATGAAGATTAGCCAAACAGTGAAAACCGTCAAACCCCAAAAAATAAAAAAATAATAGCTTCGTGCGAGAAGAATAAAAGTCTTCCCTTCGCTCATCCATTCGGATTTTATATTTGACGCTCGGAAATATACGAAGGCAAGGCGGTGGCTTCGTGGAACAGCGAGTCGAATCGATAAGAAGGCTACGACTGCATGAAAATGGCGGAAACCGACCGACTTTCGCTGTCAAATCGTAAATTATTTCAAACTGTTCGTGACAACCTGAGTACATCAAGTGTAAAGACGAAAAATATAATTCATTGTAAAGATGACATTGTGTACGTGTGGAATGGATCTGATAACGGCATTCTGACATTAAATATCAAGACTTCAAATCCGGCGGATGATGCATCCACTGCAGGCTACCAGGTAAACAAACATAACCTACAATTCTGTTTCACACAACCATCGTGCTTTGTTGTTTACGTACAAGTAATTGATGCTTGGTGAAGAATTTACGTGGCTTTATCGTCATTTGAATTTTTTTAAATCAAAACTTGCCAACATACCAACATCCATACTCACTAGGCTACTCGTAAAACTTTTACGGACAGTTCTTGTTTACGATGAACGACTTGTGAAAACGGGTAGGCTCAGACCTAGATCTGTCGTAAGGTCCATGAGTGAAATCAAGATATGACAAAATAGTATTATAGTAGTAGTTTGTGTCATAGAAATGCAGTAATTGACAATAAACTTGTAACTAGAGGCCTACGTATGTGCATGTAATGTCGCGCTAGACTGCATGTAATGCTATGCAGGCCTAGTAACGAGTGTACATTTTAAATCTTGTTACTCCAAGATCTGGTAATGCCTAGAATAATGGTACATTTCCTGAAGCTATAATAGGCCTATGTGTCTTATGAGTGCATCAAACAAACGGTATGAACGACACCGACAGTTTAGCTCAAGATTTTGATGGATTTTATCAATCAATCAAATTAACAGGAAACGACTCTGACAGTTCACAAAGCCGTAGGTCCTTATGTTGCATCTACGCGGTAGCATAACATTGAGTTAGCATTGTAGGCCTACTCATTTAATATTTATAAGTTAGGTAGTAGGGCCTATCGTCTGAATTACGATCGTTTTAGAAAGTTACTTACTGCATTGTTTGAATTACCGTACATTGAGAATTACATACAGTAGATGTGCGTTATGCCAAATGAACACATGATAGGCCTACTACGTCAGGCATCCTAGTGTTAGGTAGTGAGCCCTCATTGACGCGGACAATCAGTGGTTAAACCGTGCCGGAACACACCGGATTTTCTCAAACCGGAACACTGTTCTGGTTCCTTTTTTGATACCGATACGCACGTTCCAGTTTCAAAATGATGAAACAATCAACGATACCGGTAGGTTAGATTTTTATTAATTCACTAATACTTTTGCCATGCAATATAATTTGTACAGATGAATAAATATGTTTCTATTTTTGTTCCTATTTCACATATAGGCCTACCATTGAATTATTTATATTTCATTAACATCGAAACTTGATACCAAATCATTGTTTCCCAATTTTATAAGGCTACAGATGAAAGTACGATCGTTGGACGGGGCACCACAAGAGCATTTTTATTATTATTTGTTATAAATAACTATCGTTCAATAAAGATGGTAATAATTTCGAATACATTTTTCTATAGACCGTTTGAGGCCAAATCAATTAATCTGGACGATGAGGCAACTTATAAGTTATAGCATAAGCTGTCGCTAACGGTGTTTCGATTACCATAACCCAGCAGGCAGCTGGAAAAAGCCGAGTAAATGGATGATAGGCCTACCTAAATCACATCTAATACCTAATCTCAAATTGATCGAGTACTGGTTTGTAAGTATTTCAATGACCAGTATTTTATTATTGTGATATTTTCATATTCACAACGTAATTCACGTTTCTCGACAGCTCGATGTATTCATCGAGGTAAGCTGCTGTTATTGTATTTTTTACCTCACAATCACAATTCGTCCTAGTAGGCCTACAAGTCTTGTCAGACTTCATTGAATTGAAAATATTTTTTAATAATTGACAGATTCTATTGAAATGTATACGGTAAACATTTTGAACACATACTATTATTTAAGCTAAACTAAACTGGTACCGGTAAGTTTCATATTTTATTAATTATATATACCCATACGGTAGGCTACGGGTATCGATACGTAGGCCCTAGCATGTGAAAATACTCTTGCTAATCAATATTATGTAGGGCCTACACAGTTTTAATTTATAAGTGTACCGGTATATCAAAATGTTATATTCATTGAACTGTTTCAAATAATATTTTTTGTATTTATTTGTGGTTATTTTATCACTTTGTTAATGTTGTTATGTTTATAGATTTTTTAGGATAATTTGAATAATAGGCTATATTGATCTATTGTTATTTAGCCCTAAAATCGATTACCCGTTGATTGATGTTTATGACAAATTTGATTAATCGATCACATTTTCTGACTTCTTATCAATTTATATAAAAAAAAAAACGGAACTGTCCTGAAAGCATATTTAAACATTATAATTACTGCTTTAATTGATTCTTTTTGGTGTGGTAAGACCGCCCTATATGGTACCCTGCCCGTTTTGTTTTTCTTTAATAACTCTAATATAACCTCAATAAATCATTGTTCCCCAATTAAGGCTATGAATGAAAGATAGGATCGTTTGGCCGGACGGGGTAACACAAGGGCGATCTCACCCCATGCAGAGAATAACTTGATTAAAATTCAACGAACATCTTGAGGTAGTATTTTCAGGGATGGAAAACAATTCGAACATTTACATGGGGAGACAAAATCTTGAATCTTCTTTTTATCTTGATCTTCTTTCCCTCTTATTCGAGTTCTTAATCTTGTTGCTCCTTTGTTTCTGTATTTATTACAATTTATTGATAATTTTTATTTCGACTTTTTCGATTTCTTTCATTGTATATATTCATTGATCATTATATCATAAGGCCTATAACGTCACCCCATGTCTCTGGAACTGAGAATGTCTCTTCAGGTCTTCCTGTCGTTCCTCCTCGCTCAAGTATTGTGTCTAATGCGATCGTGCTGTCGATGACGTCACCTCCCGGCCTCGCTGGCTCCTCCAGCCCACTACTCGTTGTCGTGTAAACTATGCAAAATACATCGTCGAAACTTGGCTCTTCGGCTGGCGACAAAAACAACCATCCATCGTCATATTTTACAGGGGATGAGACGGGATTTCGAGAACCGTTTCACATCCCAATGACTGCACGTTCATAAGATTTGTCCCGCCCCCCTCCCTCCCCCTCCTCCCTCCCCCCCATACATGCAGCTCTTTTCACGACTGTCTTTGTTGTATAATATATTTGTGATTTCACGATTCTTCCTCCCCACTCATGTGTCTAGATGTGTGGGTTGTATTATATGCCAATATGAGCGTAAGAAAATGACACGTTCGTACACTTTTCACCACACTTTTCTGGGTAAATATATCCTTGAATATATGGGTCTAATTGCTGGCTGGTTTTAATTCTTTATTAAATATCAAGTTGATAGCTATTTACTGTACTATAAATCAAAAATGGGAAAATGGAAACTCCGATTGTGATTTTAATTAAAATTCGATTCTTAAACGAAATTCATGTTTTTTTTTACTTCGTGTTTCATTGCGGATATGAGGGCATGTATTTTTCGAAACAATATTTGAACAGTTTAAAATTTCAAGTATACATTCATTGTAATAAATCCAATTAATCATTTCTAAGATATGATTTCTAACCTCATCTTTAGCTCTCTCCGGATGTCTAAATATTTACCTCTCCGTGTTTCTGGCGATCAGACTATTGCCTCCATTCAAATAGCACAGTACAGACATTTGTCACCTTTCATATGCAAAATCGCACTGCTACTTTCCTCCCCCGGGCGTTGAGGGGGTGGAGGGGTATTGGCTCTTCATGGGGGGGATGTGCAAGTGAAGAAATCACATAATATTATACTGAAAGTCCTGGCTAGAGCAATATTGTTGTATATTTGATCAAGTCGCTGGGATCGAGATGTGAAATCACCTAGTTATGCTCGCGACAACAGGGTTGGGTACGCGGAATAGGCGAGTACTAAATGGGTGAACGGGGAATATTATGTATCTAGTTTCTGCTGTTTTGACAGATCCACTTAGAACACATATTTTACTCGGTTCGAGTTTTTAAAGTATGTCTATTTTGTTGGCTCATTGCTCTTGCCTCCCGGTTACCTAGGACGGTAACACACCATTGTGCAGTGCAGAAAATTGGATTATTCAAATGTTGAAGTTTTCAAGCATTGAGTTAGGTTTGGTCTGAAATGTGAGCCTACATTATCCTGAGTAGAGTGATTTGATTGGTTGTGTAGCGAAGAGAAATGGAGGCAAAAGCTATGTTGTGTGCACATGATGAATTGATGCACTTGATGGACGCGGGAATGGAATGATTTGGAAGAAGATATCAAGAATATATATAACGAAGATTGGTGATTTAAGAAGAGAGTTGAGAAAAAAATAACAGAGTATAATTTTATCGAGTAAATTTGATTGTAATTTCATTACCGGTATAGTAACCATTTCCACCTGTTCTATGAACAATCTGTAATGAATAAATAAAATATGTCAATATGTAAATGTTTAATCAACATTAGTAATAATTATATAGCCGAACATATGTTAGTTCAACCCAGTGCAGCATTTTCTTCTAAAACTCACATAATAAGTTTTTACGATCTGTTTTCGTGTTTTAAGTGCGCTTTAAGCGGCGCTTTCTACGACTCAAAGATGCAGTTTCTCTCTGAGACATTTCTCTGCACTCGTCTTCTATGGATTTTACAGTCAATAAATTGGCGATCTTTAAACATGAAATCATGTCTATAAAAGCAATGGGTCGTTTCCTTGCTATTGAAATCCGTGTTGGTGGTTACATTTGAATACGACGCACTGTATATATACGCACTATATATATATATATATATATACGCACTATATATATATATATATATATATATATATATATATATATATATATATATATATATATATATATATATATATTTCTATGTATGTGTGTGGGTGTGTGTGTTTATAAGTATTGTAAGCCTATGTATGCCTGAGCATGTATTCTATATATTGTTCTCATCGCGATAAAACCCTGCAGTTCCTCAAGGCAGCAACCACTGTGTGAATTACCTCAACAGTAGTCGCCAGATAAATGTAAAGAAGAGTAAAAGTGTAGTAATCTTTCAGGAAGCAGTTTTTGTCCCGTGTCTTGATATTGCACGCGGCGCGAAGTCGTCAGGCAGATTGATCGGGTCACGTAAGCCGACGTCCAATTGTAATTCATGTTTTGTCATTACCCCCTACACCCTTATCGCGTTCGGCGTAAATTAACCAGACTTTTTTAATTTCTCTTTCGCGTTGATTAAGATTCAACGCTGACGTATCGCCCATCTTACATCCCATCCCCCCTCCCCCCTCCCCTTTCTCTCGCTTTCTCCTCGGTTTTTTCTTCCTTCTTCATTTGTGAAATATGTTCGCCTGATAACTGTTTAGGTAAGGTGGAGATATATATCTTATAATGCTATTTGAGCCCTGTACTATTTTAATTTCGGTTTTCTTAATGTCACAAAAGCATATTTATTCATTTTAGATCCGGTTTTATGAACTATTACTCAAGTTACAGTTAGCTAATTATTGGTCGAGGTACGGAAATGACATGAGTAGCCAAGGGTGATAAAAGGTGATTCACTAATGTTTGACGATGAATAAAATGGCTGAGTAAGCCATCATTATAGGATTAACTTGTTATTACCCTTGTTTACCAATATTATATTTGTGCCATGGTTAAATATTTGCTCAGTCAACTCTTCTCATCATTCGTAAAACATCAGTTGGTGGGGACCTAACCAGCTGAAATATGTGTATATAAGTTATATTTTATCAATTCTCGAGTAATCAACATGATACAAGGAAAGTCATCGTTCCACTAGAATACGATTCTACGTCATACACATTCGTTCTGTGTCTTCAACTCCTATAAACCAGAGGCCTATACCATACATACGATAAATAATTTCATTTCACAACGCATAAAATTCGTAGATAAAGTAACCCAGTTTTTCATATGATGTTCACATCTATACGTTGCTTATAGCGTTATTTTCGAGTATTCCCCTTTTTTACTACCCCCCGCAAAGTGGCTATAATCCATCCACCCCCCCCCCCCCCCCCCACTTAACACCCATTGCCGCCAAACTAACGCACTGTACGCAAAGTAGCTATGGCTTATAAAAACCACCTCATATATCAATATTTCTAACCAGAAAAACCACCCCGTGGATTTTTTTCAGTATCACAATCTATATTTTTCTCACATTCGCACCCCATCCTTCTCCCTTGTACACTGTGTGTGGGAATCTCTGAATTTGCATGCGATTCAATCGGCCGTGGCGGGTGAAATATCGCGATCTTTCTCGTACCTATATATACATGCCTGATCAACCGGCAGAATTTCCGTTTTATAAAAACGTAAATTAAAAGATTTTTGAAGTGTCATTAAAATTAAAATTTAGTATCTTGCCGATAAATGAAGATTAAAAAAATATATTCGGGTGTGTATGTAATGTGAGAGGGTGGGTTGGGGGTGGGGGGGGGGGGGGTACGTAAAACGAAAGGGAATTGATTAAACTTCTGAAATCAGCCGATTACTAATGAAGTTATGAGTGCTTTGCATATTAGTTTTGAAAAGTCGTGCTGGTGTGGGAAATAGGTGATAGCGTGAAATCCAACCCCCCCTGCCCCCCCCCCCCCCCCCCCCCCCGGTCCTATAGATTGTATCTCACTTCGCACAGTTATTTACGGGTAAAGACGAAATTAAATTTCTGATCATCCCAATTTTATGAACTTGTAGCCAACCTGTGTGTAAGCCTACGCTTCCTATATTCAGTCAGTTTAGTCCGACCAACGCCGCAGAGGTTTAAATTTCTATTTTGCCATGGAGAATTTCATTCGAGTCAAGAAAGGGTTTTTGGTTTTTATTCATTCTATTCACTTATTTTATTTCTGATTTTTCTATAAATAGTCTATCATTACTGGTGGTAGAATCTATCAATATATGAACTTGAAAATCTATAAATCTGAAACAACTACTATAAAATCGGAAGTAATTTTGTAATTTACTGCCAATCTGTGGCCCCCTGCGGGGTGAGGTCCGGCCCTGCTTTTGTCCCAGCCTCTCTTGAAATTTGTCCATATCACATTCGTCTATTCCTTTCTTGTTTCAATTGCAAGAATGTATTATTTCATCGTAAGCTGAACCGCCATTCGATGGTCCGGAGTTCGAGTCCCATCATCGTCGACCATGCTAACTGTGAGGATACAGGCCACGACCGCTTCCTTCCCACACGTCGAAACACCTAACCGGCGCCAATGGATCTTAGTCATCGTTAGAGTGCGCCGTTGAACTCAATACGAACAGATATACTTTCAGAATAGCTTTTTTCACAATTCAGGTTTTTATAGTCCTATGTGGCATTTACGCTCTATTTCCTCTTTTTAAGTGAGTATATATGTGTATTGTTGAATCCATAATAAACAAAATGAGAGCATGAATACAAATGGAGAAACATATTTATTTCTGTTATGGCCGCCTGTAATACGGTTGTTCATTGAACGAAATCTAATTTATCCGTGGTTCGTATATTTACTACTTGTGTCCGGGCAAGATGAAGGCTTGAACCACCCGGGCGCTAGTGGTGTGGGCTAGGAGGGACGGTCGGTCGGAGCCTTCTCTTCTCGTGGATACAAGAACAAACACATTCATACGTGTGGATATATTCACGAAGATTGGAAATTTCACAGAAATAACAGCTATTTTAACACGGTCAATCAAATTTGATTTCCGTCAATTCAGCGGGTTTATTATCCTGGCATGTATAGCACGTGTTCGAGAAAACATTGCCGCTCGGCGGTGCGTTTACCGACTCGTGCGGCGAGCGTCGCGGCAAGACGCGTCACGTGGGGCCCCTCAACAACTTGTCATTTCGGTGGACACCCTTGTCTTCGCTTTCGAAATCACGAATGATTTGTGTTGCAACTTCGTGTGATTTTTTTCATTTTGAGTGATATTTTGAAATTTTACTTTTTTTTTCATTTATTTATTCTACTTTATATATGCAAATATATCTCGTTGAGTTTTTTTTTATTCTTCTGATCTCGAGTATTTTTTTTCTGATTTCGTGGGATGTTTTGATTACGCTGTTTTTGTTTTTGATTTTATCTGATGGGCCTAGTAGTTATTGTTTTCCAAAGTGCACGCCTGATTTCTGTACTTGCTATCTCCTCGGCGCTTACAGTTCTGTCTGTTCCGAGGTTATCTACGTCTCCTGTTTCCTGATCTAGTTCCCCTGATTGGCCAGCGCGCCACACGCTTGCAACGCATCGCTATGGTAACGCGGCTTCAGCTGCTGATAGTTGCAAATAAAACTGTATTGTTTCACGAATATTGCGATCATAAACGGGTAATGCAAAGATGTCGTTTGCCAGAGAAATGTGGCGATAATAATTCGCAATTTAATTCGATCGTAAAAGAGTAGTTACTACCCGGCGCATTATGTGTGCTGGTAGAACAAATGGTCATCAAGTGTGGAGGTGTAACATTGGTGGCAAGTTCCGAGCCAAGCGTGGAGGTTCGTGTGTCGTATCTTATTGTTCAGGAGCCGCCGTGGCTCAGTCAACTATCACACGGCGGGAGGAACTGGAGTCACCGTTGGGCGTGGGTTCGAGTCCCGCATAGTTAACGTCCTTTCACCTATCATCACTTCATAGTTCATCATCATCAATAGCCTTGATTGGGGAACAATTGTTTTGCATCAAGTTTCGATGTTATTAAAACAAATTATCATTCGCTCATATCGGGCTTTGGATGTTGGTGCATTGACACGATATTCCCACTATACTATATCATTTCTTCACGCTCTTATCATTGTTCCTCATTTATATCACTATATTGTATCTGTACCGTAATATTGGACGGTCAGTTCTTTCTGCTCGTATGCAGACAGTCGTTACCAGCCCCCCCTTCATCCACTTCTCTCGCCCTGCACCCTCGCTGCCAATCGCGCGATTCGCTGTCGATGTGTTCTCACTCCGTCTCGTCGATTTGACCCAGATATGACCCCTCCCCCCCCTCCCGTGACCTTACCGCGTGTAGTGAAGCGGTTGATAGCCGGTCAGCGGGTGGAGGGGGGGGGGGGTGACTTGATGCGCAGGTACCGGGGTTGAGTCCCGAGTGCGACTACGCGGCTCGTCGAAGGCGGGGGGGCGTGGTCGATAGCTCGCGGTTATGCCGCCCCCGTAGCTGTGCGATTGGAAAACACTTATACGATCTATTGATAGGCTTCGACGTCGGGGGTGGGCCCGCAGTGCTAGAGGACGTCGCGACGCCGCTCGGGCAACAGGTGCCCCCACTCGTCGGGGGGCGGGAGGTTTTCGTGTTTACATTCTCTCGGTGGGATGTAGATTCTGCTGTTGGTTTTTATTTTATGTGGTCTGCTTTCGAGATGTTTGAAGAGTAGATTGTTTATTTTATAGCAACCAAACAGCTCATATCAATGCACTGAAACGTCATTCAGTAAAATATAATAATTATTTTCGTCATTGTTTCATTTGTTTTAGTTTTATTACTGATACATCGTCTACTTCTGCTACTAAATCTCTTCAATTAAACCTATGCTGCCCCTATAACTTGAAAAATATGAGTAGCTCTATAGTCTATACCATCTGACCATCAGTTTTAGTTTGTTTTAATTATTTCATTTCAATTCAACATTTTGTCTAGTTTCAAATCCCTGTAAGCACCCTCTTCAAATAACAGATAATTAAAAACCCTATTGTGTTAAAAACGAATTCTATTTACCATTGACAAAAGGACAAAAATAATTTTCCACTTTCGTCTTTATTTCCCAAAGTACCTCGTACCTGACGTATACCGGACCTGTACAGTGAGCAGGAGAGAGACAGAGAGTGGACCTGTACAGTGAGCAGGAGAGAGACAGAGAGAACTAGCCCGTATAATTACCTCAACCATATCCCCCTCAGTAATTATGTGTCTTACACACACCCTCACAATGTACCCCTATGTATTACATCCACTTGGCATAATCGTGGCTCTTGCTCTTTATTTGCAATATGGGATATAATCGCGCAGATTGTTCTACGGTGACCACTTCATGCTGATTGCAATGGGGCTGTTGAAAGAAGCCAGTCTTTTGTGTTGTTGTTGCCAGGCACATAAGAAACAATGCATACGCGCGACAGGGGCGTGTTTAAATACTTAGCAAATAGCCGTTTTATTATTATTGTTTTGTTGTAACGAAAAGACAGAGAAAAGAGCGAGAACGTGAAAAGGAGTGAGATGAAAAGATTCGGTCGTTATGTGTTTGTGTGTACATTTGTTGAACTATTGTGGAGGAGAAATCGTTGTTTTTGGAAGATGTACTTTTCGGCATTCGCATTTGTTTGTATTTGTTGGTCTGTTATTCATGATTTGAATCGGATTATGACGTGTTCAATTAATGCGAATAATATTGATTGACATTCGCATTATTTTCCTCACGCCTCGATATTGAGTCACATAATTTCCAATTGATATGATCAATTGTCAGAAAATGATTGAATTATCTGTAACTTTCCATATTCCAACATTTCCCCCCAAATAACCTAGCTGTTGGTGGGGTCCTTGACCAAACTTTCACAAGTTCTTATTAACCAGGTAATGTACTATCCGTAACATGTCATAAAAAAATGAAATTTGAATTGAATATATTCACCAATTCCTAGACCAAGTTGATGTTTCAGAATTTTGGTTCCGTCCAATGATTCAATTCAGTTGTAATATTGAAGTAGGCCTATTCTCGTATAGTACAAGATATAATCTGACTTACCCCCCACGATGATCATCCCGCACCATCTTCACATACTGTTCACCTTGTCCTCACATTAACGATCGTTATCACCTTATCACCACCGAGGGTGTTCTCCCGCCGTCCCATCATCATCAGACTCCGGATACATAATTGATCCGACTTGTACGGATATTTGACATCCGATTTGACCTTTACTGACCCCTGAGGAGCTATTCGCTGATTAAGGTCACGTGGCCGCATCCGTAACATTGGTGCCAGCGGTGGGATTAAGGATTGATGGCTCTATACTTCGGAAATCTAATATGTTTGATAGGAATTAAGGAGTTTCGAGCTCTGAAGTTTCAGTTTGTTGCCGCAGTGCTGTGTGTAAAATGGGCGCTGTCGTAACTCAATTTAGATTGAGTGGTAACATTTATTTTCGGTAACATTTTCTTGAGATGTTTCTTGATTGTAGCTCATAGTTAGGAAAGTTGGCAATATTGCGAAAATAAATGGAAACTGTGTTATTATAGAACTGCCTCAGTGTATATAGTTACTCTTTCTTGTTTGTATTATTTATTATTATATTTTTCTTCATTATTTATACTTTTCATTTATTATTCATTATTTTTATTATTTATAACTAATGATGATTTTCGAATTACTTGTTGATGTGTTACTTATACTTACAATATAGGCCTACCGAGTGTTATAGTTGCATTACTATTAATCACTATCAACCATGAAAGTTATTTCATTCATTCGTGAGTCAAGTTTCTGAAGTGTACAACTGATCTGAGTACATTGTTGGTACTTATAATGTAAGTACGTGTCTCAGTTGACCAATACCTGGCGAGATCCTCTTTGTCATTTCCTTCTCTTCTTCCCACATTTCCAATCATCGCAACATCGGTCTACCTCTCAAACATATTCTCCACAGCCTCACTGTGCTCAAAATACCCTCTGTTTACCACATGTTGTTACGTGTGCGTATATATATACATACATTCTTTATACTTTCGTCTCATTTCGAAACGCCTTCTTCTCTTACTTAAAAAATAAATATAAAAAATAAAAAATACTCCGCAAGCAGAGAACACGAGAATGGGGTTCGGGAATGGGTAGTTATATTTCAAACCACCAAATTGACGATTTTTCTACTTTATTTTCTGTCTCACTTCTCTGCGTACGGCCAAGTCTTAGTCTATATATATATATATATATATAGTAGGGGGAAATTACATTATCAAAATGGGCCCCCCTCTCCCCTCTCTCCACCCTACACCAACCTTTCTCCCCTCACCTTAAATCCCTGATGTCGCCGTGCGTTGATCAAGACAAATACCAATACATTGTTTATAGTGGAACAGAGAAATAAGATAGCCTTTTCCACTGCGATAAAGGAAGATAAACCGAGTGACATTTCTTTCTATACAAGTCATAGACATTTTTTATGGACGTAAAATTGCGCGTCGAAAGCCCAAAAGTAGTCAGTCATCCGGGCCTCGGTGGATTCTCGCAGTCTGATAACAAACTTGGGTTACTTAGGATGACATTTCAAAGATATAAGATATTGTAGATAGTATATTTTAATATAATTCGATTTGTTGTCTTGCGAGCAGTGCTCACATCTTGCGACTGGAATTAATGTAAATGATATACCGTAGCTAGTAAATATGGATGTTCCTGCGTTTGATATTCCTCTCCGATAATAATATTAACCTATATATTTATTATACACAGCGTTCTGAGCAGACTGGTACTTATCTGTAAAAATGAAGTCGTTACGGGAAATGCGATTTGTCAAAGCGCGCTACCTACCGGCAGGAAGGAATGATAGAATGTCACTGTCAGCCACGGTGAGCTGATGTTGACTATTGTATTGTTGTCTGAATAGTGTTAACATATTATTAGGGAACACCAAAGTTGTCCATGAATACGTTTTTAAATGAAATATTGTCAGGTCATTCGATTGTATTGACAAACTTTCCAATTCCTGAATTTAACTGATTTATTGAATCGGGTATGATTGACATTTCTAATTATCTACACCGAATTATTCAGCATTACATTTCTAATTCCCAATGGGTGACGATATGACCACGCTGTCCCGAATAATCGTCAGGCGCTTGAACAAATATTTCTAAGCGTATACGCCTGACGATCAGGCGATTTGAGATAAATAGTTATTAATAAAATCATATTGAAGGTATTGAAAATATCAGCGTTTCCTCGTTTTTAGAATTTCAATATCTCATACCGTTCAAAAGTTATCACCAAAAAGCTGGTATTCCGCTAAATCAACCCCCATGGCCTCTTGGCATCATTCGTAGCACCAGATAAATGTTGGTTTAATATATCGGGTGCCCCCGAATAATCCAACGGTGGGTGGGGTCGTTGAGCCAACAGAGTAACTTGTTCGGCAATCAAGCCTAGTGGGGAGTAGATCCCTTCGCCTCCCGCGTCGAACTGCGTGTCGTTCCTCGAATGGATGTGGTAACGGGGCTCATAAACCCCCCCGCCCCCACCCCCGCCCGCCCCTCTCACTTCTCGGGGTAATCGGCTGCCCGACTTCCGCCACCCCGCTGATGAACTGACC
This sequence comes from Brachyptera putata, assembly GCA_907164805.1. Taxonomy (NCBI): domain Eukaryota; kingdom Metazoa; phylum Arthropoda; class Insecta; order Plecoptera; family Taeniopterygidae; genus Brachyptera; species Brachyptera putata. The sequence continues at coordinate 32,568,746 of OU015467.1, forward strand.
GCTAGGGTGGACCCGATCATATCCTCAGGGGTCAGGGGTCACTATCAATGACCTCCGACACCAGGGCTGAGCAAAGTCCAAGATAGCGAGCCGGTATCTGTATTGGATCTTACGGGGAAATGTACGCATGTATCTGGAAGATTGTCATAATTAATGCACTGCTATAATAAATTGCAGTTTGAATTAGATGCTTGAGCGGTGTATTTGTCTCAGTATTATACCCAGTCAGAATTATTCCTATAGTCAGAGGAAAGCGAATATTTTCTTCAGCAAAGAACTTCTCTCAACATGTTAAACTAGTGGGATATTTGAAAAAAAATTATATTTGGTTCAAGTGCGTGTGCTAACATTGCTAACATTTCAATCCACTCAATCTAAGAAAAAACTTGCATTTTCATTCCGTTTCCTCCAGTCATATCTCAAACTCGAAACTCGACTTCGAAACCCGATACAGTTTCTTTCAGAAGAACGAATAAAACGAAACAAACATTTCCCGCAAACACAATACCAACAGAAATACAATAACTTTCGCAAATTTAATAATATTTTGTAATCAAGGTTTTGAATACCGTGAAGCTACGATTGTTTTAATTCTATATTCAATTAACGAGAACCACTAAGTATGCGAAATGTCTCCTTGTGTACGATGAATACGCTAACCACCCGCGCGCCAATGATTCCTTATAGGCAAGACGGGCGTTCGGAACCTTTTTCTGGGACACAAATACATCTATACTTGAATCAAGTGCAGATGACTGATGGAAACACCTGCCCGCTACCGCTGTGTGAGGGGCGAGACGGGCGCTCGCAGCCGGAGAACAGAAGCAGTATTATTGTTCTTATAAGTAATTGTCGCCTGTTGTTAGGTACCACCTGTGGTGATTGTTATAAGATTAGATTTGTTCCGAGCAAAGATTTTAGCTGCACATTAATATTTTGTCACCGCTCCGAGTAGCGGAACGAGCGTACTGAGCGGAGAGAGCGTGTGAGTTATTCCCGAGCTGGAAGATTACAATTTAATTGTTTTCTACCAGCACATACAATCTTACTTCAATTTTGTGTGTTTGCCTCTCTCTCTCTCTCTCGCTCTCTCTCTCTCGCTCTCTCTCACTCTCGGTGTTCGACGAAGTATGATCGTTAAGTTATGGTAGGCCTTCCTCAGGATGTAATTGTGTTTCTGGTTGCGATTAGAAGAGGAAGCTGGGGACGGGAGGTAAGAATCGAAGACAGAAATATCGAGTGTTACTTTCACATACAAGTAATCTTGCCACCTTTGTTAATATAAAAATGGACTCATTAGCATTTTCGACAAATACTTATGTATCTTGCACGGCTCAAGTTTTATGATTATTTATAGACATTCCCTGGCGGTAAGTTTTTGCCCTAAGGAGGGGGACTGAGATGTGAGCTAATTGTGCGAAAACGTGATAGTCGAAACTAGGTCAGATCAATCAGTCAGCCATTTCCTTATCACCCAAACCAACTGTCATTACCAGTCCTACCACCCTCCTGAATAATCCATCAGAATTATTGTTTCATTAAACTTGTCAAATGGAGAATTAAAATAATCGATCACAAACAAATACATTCAATCCATTCCTCTCCAAGTGAATACTATGTTCGCTGCGGCTCTTGATAGTCGAGTTATGTTTGTTTTCGGAACTTTCACCCCCCCCCCCCCCCCCCCCGCATACCCCCCCGACCATTAAGGCGGTAACCTATGGTTATGTTGTCATCGGCAGAAAACCCCGCCAATAAATCAAACCGTACCCCCTTAGCGACGACTTCTTCCCCTAATGGCCTAATTGAATTTCGATTATCTAAAGATGTCACCCGAAAACAATTCTCAGATGAAATATCTACTATCCATATTGTAAAATAATGCCCACTAAAATCTAATTAACTTGGTGCTAATTAGGGAAAGGTTTAATTTCAATTTAGGTAAATTCGTGGACTTTCGGTTCTATTCCGCGTGAAGCAAGCACGTACTTTCTGACTAATTGATTTCAAATTAGCAGTTGGTAGCGTTCATGGCGCAGATAAATTGCGGGCTGATATAAGTCATGTTGTACGCGCGTCGTTGACGGGCCGTTAGGATCAACTAATGTGAACTCATTACCAGACCTAATTGATGGTAAGATATTGCTGATATGCGGAGAGAATAAAGGCTCGGAGAAAGGTAAAGGAGACTGAGATGGGAAGTCTCGTTCAAGAGACCGGGTTCGAATCCCGCCCGGGTCTATTATCTGTATCTTGGTTTACATGGAGGGTAATTTCATATGATACATATATCATATAATTTCAGGGATAGAAAACTAATCAAGCGGAATGGAGGAGGATACTATCTTGGATCTTTTTCTTATCTTGATACTCTTTTCCTCCTTGTTCTTGAATTTTCTGTCTTCTTGGCCCATTTATTACAATATTAATAATATTTCGAATAATGACTTCTGTTTCGTTTTTTTTCCTTTATTGATTCATTCTTTTCTACATTGTTAATTATTTGTATTTATAATTATTGATTATTGAATTAGTCATATTTTATTTTTCATGATTTATTGATGAATGATAATATTCATGATTTATGAATGTATAACCCGCATCTAATTGTGATGTCTACACCGCTATTACCTCACGTCCTCGCGTGTACTCTGCGTCTGGAAGTCAACTTGTCCCGGGATTGATCCAGCCAAGATGGATGAAGAACGAGGCTAATTCCAGCCCATGTCGCATCAGCTTAGGCACCACGTGATTCCTGCAATTCAAATGGATGCTCATATTATAATAAACTGACAAAGGCTATATAGCTTATATTATAAGCAGGAGATACGGGGAGAAGAAACTAGGAGGAACCGTGTGTTCCGAGCGACCGTCTCTCCTATTCCACAGCATTAGCGCGCGGGTGTTTCGCGCCCTCATCTCTCGTGGGTGGAAGTGTATATAGATATATCTGTACGAATGAAAAGACAAAATGATCCTAAACAGAAAATGACAGTTTCTGTGAGGAATTGCGAGACTCTACAAGTGATAAATGTATTGTATATTAGAGGAAAAGCCCGAACGTTTCGGATAGAGATGAATCCATCAAAGCTGTCACGTGACATGCCACGGCCATCTTCAGGGATCCTTCACAGAAGGCTTTGTAACGTCTTGTTAGAGTATTGTGTTTCCCGCTGAAAATAAATAGATGGTTTATATTTAATTTGATTCGTTCGATGACTTTTAGTTGTGTTAATGGCGAAGGTAAGGCGCTTGTTTCATGTGGCCGGGAGATGAGGGTAGATCGGGCCTCAGCACCGTACATTTTTACACGAGGATTTCCGTGATTTTCTTCTGTAGTCCAGGTTAATGTCTGGATGTTTCCTACAATATAAGCCACGACCGCTTCCTTCAAACCTTCATCTCATATCTCATTCGTTCGAGGTGAATATATCTTAGTTATGGGAGTATCCGGTTGGAACTCTTTCTCATAACGTTCGATTCCACATGGACACGAATCCTTGAATCTCTCAATCTTACAAGACGCGATTCCCCTGATCTATCTTTCTCCCTCAGTTATCATTACAGTGCTTCGATAAACCTAATATGAATAGAATATTCAGAAGTGTTTCGGTAATGATATATTACTGGAACGTATTACATATTACTCGCGCAGTCAGCTAAAGCTCTGCGTTGGAAGCTGAAGTCAAGTTGAGCGTGGGTTCGAGACCCGCATAAGGCATGGATTTTTGTCAACATCATTCATATACCACTAGCTTTTTCGGACACCCAGATAACCGAGCTGTTGATGGGATTATTGAGCAAACTAGAATCATGCCAGTGTTCTTACTTTCAGGAAGTGTGGAGGAGCCGGGATTCTCCCGAACCTGGCACCTCCACCATTGAAAATGATATATTTCCAAAATATATAATTTTTGTTTTCCAGTTGTAGGGAGTCTTCATAGCTGTGTACGTTTAATTATATTTCCTAACTAGGGACGGTTTTATTAATTCATTCTTGGCCATTTCTAGAAACAACGGTTGTATAATCAGTATAGGCATACTCGATAAGAAAGCTGTCATTACCAATCTATATTCTCATTGTTCATACACAGCCTTCATTGGGGAACAATGATTTTGTATCAAGCTTCGATGATATGAAAAAAAAAATTGTAAAATCATTTTTTTAGTGATTTTTTTTAGTGATATTTCTTTCCTTATACTTTGAAAATGATATACGATTCCAGAATAAAAAAGCCAGTTAATGATGACGTTATGAGTATTGTTAATTTGTTGGAAATACTTTAAAAAAACGTTTTCCTTCCCTAGGCTTAAAGTGACATCCCTCTTTAGTTGTCGGCGATATGAGGAGAAATCGTTTAGACAGAGATGGAAGCCGTAGAAAAAGACGGGAGAGTGAAATTGATGACGAAATGCATATAAAGAAATAACAATTTTGTTTGTCATGTCAACGTTGATATTGCCAACACAACGCAACTGACATTCCCCAGCGAGTTGCTTTCGATCTTTCACACGGGATTGAGACGCCCCCCCCCCCCCCCCCCCCCCCCCCCCGGCGCATAGAACCGCAACACACACTCTGTGTTATTTCCACAGGACATGGTGGGCCAAGAATTGGTCCGTACAGATTCTGATTCTGATTAATTTATATTTTGAAAAAAAAACGTTTTATTTTCCGTTTATTGACAAGACCGCTCCAAAGACTCAATCCCGGTCTTAGTGACTCATCCTTGGTCGCAATTCGGATACAATGATGGTGATATATCGAGAATTCGATGTTTTTAAAGAAACAATTCAATGTGAGAGTGAATTGTGAACT